>JARGCV010000087.1:340000-940000 GCA_034064705.1 Bothrops alternatus | reverse complement strand
GCCGAAACAAGACAAAATGGGGTTTGAAGAAATCATTTTCCTACTTCACCTTTTCAATTTCCTTTTCCTTTTTGCCTCTATTTTGTAACCATTAGTGTTTCATACCTTTTCTGCTGCACCCTTCCAACCAACTGGCCTCTTTTTCACAAGAACTGCAGCCTATCAGGTATAACAGAAGAAACCCTATGGCCCCACTAAATCACAGGTTCACCTGGAACCTTTTGGTCCCCTTATTCTGACTGTCAGCCATGTAAACAGTCAATTTTCTAAACACCATTGAGATTTCACAAATTTGTCCTTCTGAGTCACAACATAAAATACAATGAAAGTGCCTGTGCTGTGTTTAAGGTTGTTATGGAAACTAAAACTGAATATTTAACTAAATAGCAGATGTGGGAATGGGAAAGACTAACATTAAACAAAGGAAGGAAAATAAAGGAAGAACAATGTGATAATCTTTGTTCCTTGGGTAATTTTGTCGCATTTATTTACCTTGGTATCTTGGTAAATATACCTCGGTATTCTAGACCAAGATATTTTTCCAGCCTTAGCTCCATTATCATTATTCTCAAAAGAATAAAAAGGCAATTAAATGGCCAGCACCAGCTACTGAAGAGATGATCAGTTGCCACAATCCAGAACTATGAATGGGTGCACCAGTTAAGAGACAAGGCTCATTTACCATTTAAGCTATAGTTTGTTTAACTATGCTATTACAAACTGGCTTTGCATAAGTGGGTGGCAGGAAAATTGGGGGCTGTTTAAAGAAGTGGTTTACTTTAGGCAGTCTTTGGCTATAAGAGAAGAACAGACAGAACTGTCCCCCGAAGGTTAATACAGGAAGATTCCCCCACCCAATGAGACAATGTCCCTGTAATTCTAGACACACTGAAGTAACAGAACAGATGCTTCTCCAATGCCCATACTACAGAGACATCTGTGTTAGCCTCCTTTCACTATTATTGCATAAATATCCAAAGGCGCACAGGACAACTTTATATCCCTCTTCTGCTTTCAGATACCAATCCTGCTACACCATATAATGTTGCCAAGTTCTGCACAGCAGCAGTTAAAATGCATCACAGATGATCCGTGCCGTAAACCAGTTTTAACAACAGTTTGTCATTCTAGGGTGCTCTGTATTGTCATAAATCTAGTTTGCCATGCTCCCCTATACTTATTTACTGCTCCTACCCCTCTTTTTTATTTTTAGATATTTTTAAAAATATTTTTAGATAGACACACACGTGTGGGTATGTGCATGTGTGCATATCTTTTATGCTTTTTAATTCTTTGTATACCACCCTCCCTATTATGCTGGTCTTTGACCGTAACAGTTGATTTGATTTGAAAATTTGTACAGTGTAGCAACTATTGGTACATTCAGTGTGCCAGGAATTCCATAGTTCAAGGGCACAACCAGACACCACATTCAAATGCAATCCACCAGTCCTAGAGTCAGGGGGAAAAAAGTACACTGCTTATATGATTTACTGCCCTGGTTGTCAAGCATTATTCTGCCGCATTAACAAGGCCTATAGGAAAAAGGATTGGTACATCTCCCTGCCTTCATTTTATTTCCCACTGAGCATTACCTGAAACAGGAAAAACAGCACACAGTTCCTCCACTTAATAGGTAGTGAGGTGGAGCTGGGCATGTTGTGGGTTGTGGGTGCTCCAGCACTGGAGCTTTTTAAGAAGAGATTGGACAGCCATTTGTCTGAAATAGTATAGGGTTTCCTGCTTGAGCAGGGGGTTGGACTAGAAGACCTCCAAGGTGTCTTCTAGCTCTATTATTCTGTTGTGTGCAGAAGGAGCTTTCAGTAACAGATTTAGCCATCTGTCAAATCGCCTGGCTAACAGGTTACAAGACAGAAGTACTCCATACTTGGATCTTGTCAGCTGGGCTATTCTTGACTATGGTTCTAGCACTCATAGCATCAAGAGAGCATTCAAAGCATTAACATCACTATACAAAATGCCAGTTATGAGTTTGTTTTCAAAAGTGCACTAAACCTGTGTACATAAGGAAACTGGGAAAGATCTGACAAGCACTTCAGGAAACAATGGCCAGGAATAACATGGACAGATGTTTCTATGGAAGCCTGCTATCTAAGCCAAAATGTTCATGGAAGACAGTGACTGGCAAATACACAAGGAAGGCAGTCTTAAAGTACCCAGTGATGACTGGGCAGTTTCCAGCCCTCGATTGCACCAGAAACCACATCATTGATGTACACATTCTATAGGGCAGGGGTGTCAAACTTCCGGCCTGCAGGCCAGATGCATCATGGCGAAACCATGCCCGCCTCATTACCAGCAATGGGGAAAAAAAGTCGCAATACGTCATGACACATCATGTGACATTTTGAGTTTGATACCCCTGCTATAGGGAATGTCCATGACAAAAGCTGGGTCCAGAGAAGGGGGGAAACATTACTTTAAAACTGGAGCAGCTAAAGAAAATCTGCTGCTTTTGCAGCCCGATGGGGGTAAGTAAAAGACAAGGCTATAAAGTTGTATCATATAAAAACAAGCAGGACTTAATAGATCTACTTTTATTGGACCAAAGTGAGACCGTTTTTTTAAAAGGGTGAAATCAAATCCTATCTTTTGGCAGTTAGAACAGCAGGACAGAATGAGGAAGAGCAGGGCCCTCTCTGCCATTAGGTAAAATAAAGTGGCTGGTTTAGGTATTGGACTGGCAATGGATTGAAATTAACCACACTTCCCCACATACATCATCCACTGCCTTTCTGTTTTGCCACTCAAAACAATCCCTTTAATCTCTGCTTCTTCCCGAGCAATTTTTTGCTGTGTTAGTCTTGGTGCAGGCATTGCTCCATGGGAAATGCTGGAAGTGAATGCCCAATCAGCTGCCATAAACCACTTCACTATATAGGCAGTCCTTGATTTACAACCAGTGGTGGGATTCAGCCGGTTTGCACCACTTTGGCAGAACCAGTAGCTAATTTTTTGTTGCTCAGGCCCAGAATGGACTTCCAAAATGGCATCCACACAGAGAACTGGTTATTCACATATTTGAATCCCACCACTGCTTACAGCCATTCGTTTAGTGACCATTCGAAGTTACAACAGCCCTGAAAAAAAGTGACTTATGACACTCTTTCCCACAACTGTTGCAGCAGTCCCATGGTCACATGATCAAAACATGGATGCTTGGCAACTGGCATGTAAGTGGTTCACTTAACAAATTGTGGCTACAAAGGTCGTAAAATGGGCAAAACTAACTTAAACGGAAAGGCAGTCTTGCTTAGCAACAGAAATGTTGGGATCAACTGTGGTCATAACTCTAGGACTACCTGTACAATGGTCTGAGAATTACCTCAGAACTATGGTATTAAGGAAGCTGGCTAATGGCTGGCCAAAAAGTGAGTGGCTCTGTCAGTGCCATATGGCTGATCAGACCAAGAAGCCAAAGCCATAAACATCTAAACTGTATTTTATTAGATCAACTACAGTAACAGAAACTTGCCAATCTGAATGTGTTTTCCTTCTCCCTCACTTTATCTGAAATAGGGTGGGATCTATTGGAAGCATTTTTCTCAGATTTGTTTCTTGCTATGGAGTTAAGCTACACTTGTTTGATGGTTTTCTTTATAATAGATCTTCTTGCTGGTAGTAGATCTTCAAGGCCATTCTTTATGCTTTTTACAAGTTCAGAGTGGGAGGGAATCACAGGAATTGCAGATCCCAAGCACAGACCATCTCCTATTTCAAGGGTAGGCAACCTTGGCTCTTTTATGACTCGTGGACTTCAACTCCCAGAATTCCTGAGCCAGCCAAGCTGGCTCAGGAATTCTGGGAGTTGAAGTCCACGAGTCATAAAAGAGCCAAGGTTACCTACCCGTCCTAGTTCAATTGGCCATTTTATTGAGCCACTTCAAGAAATGACAATTCCTCCTCCTCCTCCTCCTCCTCCTCCTCCTCCTCCTCCTCCTCCTCCTCCTCGCAAGCCTGCATCCCCCAAGTCCAAGATCTATCCTACAAGATTAGAGGCAGACATGATCTGAAGGGACAAAATGTTGTATGTAAGAGAGAAGAGAAAAAGGTATTTATGCAATGTTAGAGTTTCCTGTTAAAATTAAACCTAGTGTGCACAGGAGAACTATATTTAGAGCTGACTTGTTTGTTGTCTGTTACAATGAATTTACTAGAATCAAAACAGGCTTAGAAAACAGGGTGCCATAAATTTTCAGTTTAATTGATTAAAATGTGTCTTTCTTGAACACATCAAGCACTGCACCCAGCAAACAGGAAGTGTATGCCAAAGCTGTTTTCTTGAAATGTTGCTGATGCAGAAATCAATGAAGTTCTAGACTACTTGTATCTAGGTGGTCAAGCAGCTCATTAAAACCTCATTAGATAAACTAAACAGGCCTTATGAATAAGATAAAGATACTCTTCCCCTGTAAAGCTTGCTGGGATATGTTTCGAAGCAGCAGATGCCAAATCAAGACTTAAAACTTATTATCTGATCTACCCGCCCAAGAACAGCCTAACAATAATTGGCTTGCGGCATTTGGTTCTTTATAAATCAATTATTTCTAGTCCCAGCCATCTTGAGAAGTGTTCTAACTCAATTCATCTTGAATTCTGACCATTGGTGAGTTAAATCATTGTAGAAATCAATCTGGCTTTGAATCAGGTACTAGGTACCTTCAAGTATGAAACAATTGCTTAAGGCAGGCATGTCAAACTCGCGATGTCACGTGATGTCACGCGACATATCGTGACTTTTTCCCCATTGCCAGCAATGGGGTGGGCGCGGTTTCAGTATGATGCATCCGGCACGCGGGCTGGCAGTTTGACATGCCTGGCCTAAGGGGTATTGTTTCAAATTAAATAAGCAGATATTGTCAGCCCTTTTGTTGGTAATGTGTGGTTTGTATCTTGAATTTTATCAATGGATTCTAATGAATAGTTGCATAACATGGGAAACACACACATACATGGGTTTTTTGCTTTGTTTTGTTTCTTCCATTCAGTTGTGTCTAATTCTCAACAACTGACTGGACAAGGCCTACCTTTTTTTCTGTTTATAAAAGTAGTTTGCTATTGACTCCTTCCTAGAAATGAAAGAAAATGACTGACTCAAGGTCACTCAGCTGGCTTTGTGCCTAAGGCGGGACTAGAACTCATGAGCTCTCAGTTTCTAGTGCGAAGCCATAACCACACCACCAAACTGGCTCTCAAATGCACACACGTAAGCTACTACAAATGAGCCTTAAATAACACGTTTCAGCTTTCAAAAACATTTCCTAATCTAGCTTTTAGTATACAAATAAAATTGGAGTTCCATTCATCAATAGTCACTACAAATAACAGTGTATGATGGCAAATGTTTTTCTTCAACCCCACATGAAGAAATGCATAAAAGGATGCATAATTTGGTATGAGGAAAAAACATAGCTAGATAGGAGATAAAAAATTATGATAGCATGCCCTAGCCTAGCACATAGCCAGATATAGAACTGAATTAGCTAGAGGTAGTTGAGAGACGTGCTTTTATGATGTTTGAGTATTTGTTTTTCTTTCCTCTTCAAACACAATCTTCGGTATTGAAATATAATTTAAATTGCTCACAATACTAGTTGATGTGGTCAATCCATCTTGTTTTAGGTCTCTTTCATGGATGCTTTTTATCAAGTGGGATCCATTCTATGACTGCCTTGGTCCACCTGCCCTCAGTTCTTCTTGCTATGTGACCAGTCCATTTCCATTTCAATTCTTCTACTCTCTTGATGATATCGTATACTTTATACCACTGAATATCTAAATTGCTTGAAACTTTCTTTCACACTGGAATCCTTCTTGTTAATCTGTTCTCCCCACTGCTTTAGCCTCATGAGAAGGGCTGCACTGATATTGGCTTTAAAAAAAAAGTAATAAATGAATAATGAATACAAATGACCATCTTGTGGTCAGGGACAAGAGTGAACTAAAGGATTAAAATGTTTTCCCAATTAGCTTTTGAATAGCATCTTTCTAAGGAGAAATATGTGATATTTTTAAATTGTCCCACTCTATATGAAAGGCAGCATATGCAGGAGGGCATGGACCAGTGCCATCATATGAGATACATCCTTGACAACACTAAAAATAATTAGTTCCTTAATGCAAGAGGAAGAAATGATACCAATGGGTTCTATTTACCCAGAACAGGCTTCCCAAAATAAGATTGCAGGCAAACACATTGGGAAGAGACACTTTAGTGTAGTGGTTAAGGCACTAGGCTAAAACCCCACAGACCAGGAGTCTTGCACAAGGACTGAAGGACAGCTGTGTGATCTTAGGCAAAGTCACTTCTTCTCAGCTCTAGGAAGGATGCAATGGCAAATCACTTTTGGAAGAAAAAAAAAAAACTTGCCTAGAAAACTGCAGGGACTTGTCCAGGCAGTCACCAGGAATCCACACTGACTCGAAGGCACCTACTGTATACAAAGTAGGGTGGGAACATGGTGCAGATCTCAGGCGTTTGTTTATTTCCTTCAGAAGCAATTTTGCCTAAGGCGAGCGACCCAAAGAAGAGAGTTGATCGGAGGAAGAATGAAAAGAAAATCACAGACAACGATGAGCGCCGCCTCTCCTCTCCCTCCCTCCCCCTCCCCCCTTCGCCTGACCTCGAGCCGTGCCTTGAAAGCGGCGCTGTGGCTTCAACGGGTTAAAATGGGCGAACTCCGTCCAAGAAGTGACAGGCAAACTGGCGCATCCAGTTTGGCCTGAGCAACCCAGCCCTGCCGTGCTTCTAATGCCAGTTACCCAAGCGACCGCTTCCCCTCTCTTCTCCCCGGCCAAGAGATCCCAATGATAGCGAGGAGAAAGTTTCCAAAACTTCCGAGTTCGCTTTCTGCCTGGAAGAATAGCCTCGTCTCTTCCTTTCTCTCCTGCCGGGGATCACAAGACTATCTCATAGTGTGGTAGTGGGAGGGAAGGGTGTATCAACAGGAAGTGCCGGGGAGAAACTTTCTCTCTCTCTTTTTTTTTTTAATTATTATTCTTTCCTCCCTGCTCCAACGATTGTGAGCTTGAAGGATGCTACTACACTCAGTGTAAAATCCTCGCTTCTGAGCAAGTAACAAGCTAAAGCATTTTGCGATCCCTAAAGAATAGCGCAAATGGTTTCCAGAGAGTAGTGCTCTCTGTTATGTTAAATTTTAACTCCCTTAACCTCCAGGCAATTTGCGGGAGAATGTGTGTGTGGGGGGGGGGGAGAGATTCCCCTCTAACGTACTGGATTTTACTTCTGAGTTTTGGCTCAATTTCTTGCTCTTAGGGCTTATGGATTTAGAGAACATGCACCTGCTTGTAATCGGCCCATATTAGCAAACATCAGTAAGTAGTAGTATTTTTCGTAGGTAAGTGTTGAAAAATTATCAGGATTCCTTCTGAATTAGCAGTGAAATTTGGGTTTTTTTAAAAAACTGAAAACTAGGTGTGTCTGCGTGTCAGGTCAAAATGGTGGCGGCCATTACACCACAACTGATGCCTCCGTTATTTTTAATGTGCATTCTGATGAGCTTGCTAAAAGTGGACTAGTATTTATGGTACTGTAGAATGGCTTGTTTAGCAGTATAGGCGCTGAACTAAACATGCTACCAAATGCAGAGACAGTTTCCTTGGTTGGTTTTTAAGCCGTTTAGGGTGACACTAGTAGAGTCTGTGTATGAATTAATTCTATATGAATGAGAAATAGGTTAAGATGGTTGCTAATAAATGTTTTCTGTTATTTGGTTCATTAGCGATGTTATTGAATTTAATGAGTTATTTAAAAAACCAAAATTCTTTACTAAGGAAACCTCAGATCTCCCATAAGAAAAACTGAAAGCCCATTATTTATGCTAAGTGGTCTGTATAATGTCTGTTTTATAAGTAGATCTCTATATTAGTCTGTTTTTCAGTCCTGTTATTGTATTAACTGTGGACATGAAGAATGTACGCAAGTCGCTGAAACGCTCCCCACTCATCCAGCAACTTCCTTTGCTTCTGAAAATTTTGCAGAATTATCAGGAATACTTTTGCATCACATTGGCTAGTATTTTGGCTGCTATTTGTAAAGATAACTAAGATTCTATGGCTTGTGTTTCACATTACATTGTGGAACTTTTCTGCCTGTCCTTATTTTAGTCCTAGAAAGTAAGATTAAGCAGTAACGGCAGATAAATGAATTTCTGTCAAGAATTATTTGCCTAAAATGAGACATCTTATTAGAACAGTTAAATGAACTTTATGATCTCTTAATGACAAATGGCTTCACTACTCCAAGTCAGGGTTGGAAGATATTTTGTTATTATATACACTTTTTCTCTTGTAGCATTGCTCTGGAGACTGAAGTTTTAGGAACTCTTACTTATAACAATTACACTTTGGTTGTTAAGGAGGAGCTAGAATAAATTTGTACATGAAATATTAACTGAAGATCATCAACCTGAATCTACTGATAGCAGTTTGCAGGCAACTAATGCTATATTAATTGTGCAGTTGATTATTCAATATCAGGAAGGAACAGTCTAGTAAATCAGCAATTTGATCTTGGAGCTGATCCAAGTCCACCACCTACTTTTCATGATTGTGCTACTCCTAAACATAATTACAAGCAAGGGCAAAGACTACACATTCAGTGGCTCTCAGTAGTTACTTAAGGTATGGATTCTCAATTTCAAGACCCTTTCTCCTCTGAGATCTATCTCTAGCAATTTTAGGATTTCTTCGAGATTCCCTTACTACTAATTAAGAGCCAGTTTGGTGTAATGGTTAAGGTGCTGGTCTAGAAACCAGGAGACTGTGAGTTCTAGTCCCATCTTAGACATGGCAGTTGGCTGGGTGACCTTAGGTCAGTGATGTGCTCTCAGACCAGGGGTAGGGAACCTTGACTCTTTTATGACTTGTGGACTTCACTACCCAAAATTCCTGAGCCATCCATGCTGACTCAGGAATTCTGGGAGTTGAAGTCCACAAGTCATAAAAGAGCCAAGGTTCTCTACCCCGTCTCAGACCATCTTACAGGGTTATTGTCATTGTGGGAAAATAAGAAGAGGGAGAAATATTATATATCCTTGCCAACTTGATTTATCTAAAAATAATAAAAGCAGGGTTTAAAAAAAAAATCCCTGAGCATCAAAATAGCATTCTCTTGCTGTTATTCTGAGGAAAAATGACATTCCTTTGGCACCTATGTTCAATTTCTATGCACCCACCATAGTTTAGTCTGTAAGGAAGACCCAGTCCATTGTATTAATAAGACTCTTAGGCCCTAATCATAGTGGGTGATCCCTGATTCATAGAATTTGATCTACACAGGTATCAATATTTCTCTTAGCCTCTCATCCTACAAGATTACTCTAATGTAAGGCCAAATTGAAATAAATTGGCAAAGGGAATTAGGGTTCTTGAATTCTCAAGGAGAAGTTCATATCCATTTTGTTCATTTCCATTTCTGTTTTCAAGCTGGTTTTGACTCCTGGCAACTACTTGGACAAGTTCTTGCAGTTTTCTTGGCAAGAGTTTTGGAAGTGGTTTGCCTTTCCCTTCTTCCTAGGATTGAGAAGAGTGATTGACTCAAGGTCACCCAGATAGCCTAAGGCCTTTCCCCATTACTCCAAATTGGTTCTCATTCATCTCTAGGTAAGTTGAAATGCAGATGTAATTGTTTCCAAAATAGTATGATTAGAACTGTTCCTAGTAAAGAATGGTGTCGTCATCAGAAAACACCCAAAGAACATGAAAAGAGAACTTGCCAAGGCAACTTGAAGATGTCACTAGACTTAATTACTGTGCCTTTAATGCAGACATGTCAAACACAAGGCCCGGGGGCCGGATGCGGCCCGCAAAATGGTTTCATGTGGCCTGCAAAGCCATCCTGGAAACAGTGAGGGAACGGCCCCCGCTGCCTCGGCCCTGGCCCAGGCCGGCCGGTAGCCAATGTACAATTTTGTGGTGGCCATTTATGCTGAAACACATTCAGTCTTAGCTCCACAAGGCCGCCTGGAAACAGCAAGGAACCAGCCCCTGCTGTGTCGGCTCCGCCCCCTGGGTGCATGCTGGGGAGGTGTCACCCTCTGTGAGGAATAAAGAAATGGACCATGCCTTGGCGCTTGCCCCGGTCCCACCCTCTTCTGCCAGTGACCCGCAGATCTGTCCCACTCCTGCCCAGGCCCCCACAGGCAACCTTGACGCGAACGATATAGAGCTGGCCATGCTCACCCAGTAGGCCACACCCACTCCATCCACGCCCCCCCAGTTGGCTGCACCCACCCTGACCAAACCTACCCGGCCCCCCAAGGACAACCACAATGCTGATGCGGCCCTCAATGAAATTGAGTTTGACACCCCTGCTTTAATGGATTAAATATGTACACATCTGCTTCTGCTAGGAATAACAGCCTATTACCTGAAAGTCATTTTCGGAAGCCCTGAACCAGGTATCCTCCTGCTTTAACATGTGTGTACCACACCCAATTTTGCAGCATCCTCAAGTAAACACTGTCTGCACCAACTTTGTTGCATCTCCAGCAGAAGAGAAATGCCTTTTTTATACTTCCGCATATTTTCATCAGGTTGTAAATGTTCTTGCTATTCTTCCAAATGTATTTGCTATTCTGAAATGCTGCTGCCGATATAATTGTTCTATTATTTTACCATTTTAGTTCTTTGAGCTGCTGCTGCTGCTGTCGTTTCATTATTTTACCATTTTTAAAAATTATATTTATTGAAAAATTTCACGTAACAGCAAACCAAAAGAAAAAAAAGGGGAGAAAAACAAAAATTGCAAGAAAAGAAAAAGAAAACCAAAGTTAAGAAGCATATAGATTTTTCCAAACTTCTTTTTTAGCAAATAATTTCATATTGTCTCCTCCCTCTTAAGTACCCCTTCATTTAGTCCTCCTCTTTCTTAGTCTTCAAATCCATAAATCAATTCATCTTTTCTTCTTTTAACAAAAAGCCTGCATAAGGCTTCTAAACTTTCAAAGACAGTTTTTCTTGTTTGTTCTCTGACCCAATAAGTCAGTTTTGACATTTCTGAAATTTTTGGCATTTTCACAATCCATTCTTCCAATGTGGGAATTTCATTATTCCTCTTTCATCTATTATTTTACCAATTTAGGGCAATGCATTTGAGGCACTGTGTTTTATCTTTATTTTATTTGATTGGTTTAGTCTATTGCAAGCTATCTGGCAAACTTGGTTTTAAAGGATGTCATAAAACAAAAACAAACATAGATAGTTTCTTTGCTCAGAGATGATCCATCTCTTAGAAAAAAGTTTATGTTGCAGATGATAGAATATATTCTAAGAAGATATTATAAAATCATGAAGAATCTGTTGATAAATGAATTTTTGAGCTAATCAAGCTGACTTGAATTGATTGAGGTTGCAATTCTAAACACTTTTCCTGCCAATTAACAAACATTGACAATTTAAATAAGGGCATTTCCCTAAAACACACTACTGATATTATCTCAGCACTTAAGGTCACTTTGCCTTGTTCGTTCTCAGATGTACTTTCCATAATCCTAAAGTGGCTTCAGATGCTAAGCACAGGTAGTTCTCAACTTACAACCAATTGAAGTTACAAAGGCACTGAAAAAAGTGACTTAAGCCGTTTTCCACACAACCGTTGCAGCATCCCCCATGGTCGTGTGGTCAACGGGTCGCAGTGCCCCCAAGTCATGTGATTACCTTTTGCGACCTTCTGACAAGCAAAGACAATGGGGGAAGCCGTGATTCGCTCACCTGCGGCAAGAAAAGTTGTAAAATGGAGGCAAAACAGATTTAACAGCCACAGAAATTTTGGGCTCAGTTGTGATTGTAACTGTACTAACAACATTCAGGCTTTGGGGCTGCCTCTTCCTCCCTAAGAGATATTGTAAATGCAAAATCTGCTTATAGTTTTTTTTTTAAATGTTAGCATCAGATATTTTTGTTGACCTGGTCCCAGGCTGGAAGCATTTGGGCATTATATTCGCGAGGGCACCAGGGGGCTGTAAAGGCTCTTTTGCTCTGCCAAGTGCGAAGACCTGGCTTGGAGGAGAAGTGTTAACGTCAGACGTCAGTGTCAATGCTTAAAAGCGCTTTTCCGAGGAGAGCCCAGCTCTGTGCCTCCATCGGAAAGGCAGCCTCAAGCTGACATCCTGTTGCTGCCCGAAAGGACCGGCAAATGAGTCAGATCTCTCTCTCGGTGACTTTCCAAGGGGGGCGGGCTCAATGTGGGGCATGGAATTCAGGTGCCCGGCGGAGCCTCGCCAGAAAGAGCCAAGAGTTGCCTGCTTCCTTCAGCCAGCAGCAGAAGGGAGGGGGGAAAAAAAGCCCGCTCCGCGCCATGGACAGCCACGAGCAGCACCGCCGGACGCCTCAAAGCCCCCGCGGCCCCCACGTAAGCCAGATCTCGGGAGAGCTTTTTTGTCTCGGTAACTGCGGGCGGGGGGAAGAGGCTGGGCTGAACGACAGAGCCTGGCGAAGGCAAGCGGGGGAAGGCAGGCACGCGTCGCCCACGGATGGGCTGTGGTGGCGGTGGGGTCGCTTGCTTTTCTAGTCCCTCCGCTAACCGGGGCTGGCTGGCTGGCTAGATTGGGGGGGGGGCGGGAGAGAGACACTCGTCCTGAACTCCATCTACCCACCCCGAGCCAGTTAAGGAATACGGGGAGCTCTCCTTTCAGCTCCGAATCGCCTGTAATGCAAGCAAAACCAGAGGTCGGTTTTCGCTTCCGCACAACGAGGGAGCGATGTGATGATGCCCGAGAGCGAAGGGAGTGCTGTCGCTCCTAGCCGGGTCTGGGCTGGAGAAAGGCAAGCTGGAAGGAGGAAGCTTTTCCCCAACCTTAGGCGAGGTGGCTCCTCTGACGGGATTTTCCCCCTCCCCCCCTCCCCGAAGAAGAGAATTGCTTTCTGGATTTGATCAGCAGCCCCCTTCATCTTTGAGAGGCGGTGCAAGGGGGAGGGATGGGGTGGTGGAGAGGGTTGAACATTAGGGAAGAACCAAGCCCTGGCAATTGTCTGATTAAAGTTCTAGGGTGCTTATCTCAGGATCCCCGCGAGTTCCACCCAGGCGCTGTCTCCACGTGTTTTTTACTCCGGCGTCGCTACCGCTTAGATTTTTCCTTGGCGACCCTAGCCAATCCTCTCCTCCGGTCCATCTCTCTCATGTCAAAACTAGGGCTTAGCTGGAAAGACTGACAGTGCTTCCTAATAGGAAGGAAGGAAGGAAGGAAGGAAGGAAGGAAGGAAGGAAGGAAGGAAGGAAGGAAGGAAGGAAGGAAGGAAGGAAGGAAGGAAGGAAGGAAGGAAGGAATTTTGTATAGAAATAATTTAATACCCACCCTAAAAACATTATTGGAGTCTGATTATATTTATTTGTATGTTCAAACTTGGGAAGGAGAATGTTTTGGAGATGGAACTTGTTGAAGTATTACATTCATGCTTTGTTTGTTTGTTTGTTTGTTTTATATACCACTGATCTTGCTATTAAGTGACTCTGGGCATCTTACAACATGCTTTTACTTCTGCTCAAGAATTTTACCTCTGCTCAAGAATAATACGTGTTGTATCTACTTTATCTTACTTAATTGACTTGGAAGAACCTCTGTTCCCCAAATCTGCACAGTTCCAGAGCTTTCAGTATAGTGGAGGGAAAACCCAGCTTACCAGATGTTGCTGAATTACAACAACTAGTCATGCTGTTGCGGCCTCTGGGAATTGCACTTCAACAGAATCCAGAGAGCTGCAATAAGTTTGAAGGAATAGATTTCCCCATTTGTTCCCCTCCTGCTCCCCATCCCCATGTATTCACCTGAAGAAGCTACTAAGATATATAGCAGCCTGATCATTGAGAGGAACTGTAACACTGGGGCATCTAGAAAAGTAAAATATGCATACTTTTTAATAAATATTGTTTATTTAAAATGAGCAAAATTCCCACTATTATGACAAAAAAGGTAGACAGGATTTGCATCTTGCAAGCACCACAGGGAATTCAAGGTACATCCCACTGCATCCATAGGTATGAATTAGGCTTACTTACTTAATGATCCAAGTCCACAAGATGGAATTTCAAGGACATCATGCTCTACCAGCATTTACAGATGTGAAAATTTCTTCATCCATTTTCCCATAAAGATGTTTCCAAGAAACACTAATTCATTTCCTTGTTCTAATTTTTTTCCACTTATGAATATACCATATAATTGTTCATTCCATTTGTCTTCTTCAATGAAACTGCCTTAGCCTTTGTTACATTGATTTCCAAATCCATAATCTTCATTCTGTTGTACCATCTATGTGAATGTCTCAGTCTTGAACCAACAGCATAGCATCATCTCATATGAAAGAATAGGTACATTCACATCCTCAATGAACATATCCCTGACATTACTAAAAATGTTCCTTACAGAAATCCATTGAAGAACCAAGGAGAATCTCATCCTTACTCCCTGCTCTGTAGAGTCTTTTGCTTATCATTCTGTTTGTTCTTTCACATGTTTATTTCCAGGCTATATTGTAGGTCTGTAACCATATTTTTTTAAAACAAGTTTTATTGTTTTTTTCATTTTACAAACAAGTGCTTAAGAATCAACATGGTGGCAGGGCAATCAATTGTCCACAAAACAAAGTCATACTCATAAAGTTCAGATTAAATCATTAAAGCCCCCCTCTTTTCCTTCTAGTAACATATTATATTCAAGTTAATATATTTCAATACAACTAAATCAATCATAACAATCCTCAATAACCTTTCATCTAAATAAATCCACAAATCCAGATCCTGTGTTAAGCTTAACTATTTCAATTACTATACTCCATATTTCTAATCTAAATACATAATTAACACTTCAGGTGTCTCCCCATTATCTTTTTCCTTAACATATTCAATAAACATTTATTAATATCATTTCTTTTTTCTTATTCTGTGGCTATAATTTCTAATAAAAAGATATTAGTTCAAATCAGAAAAGAAAAAAAAGAACAAAGAACAAAAAGCAAAGACAAAACAAAAAAGAAGAAAAAAGAAAAACTACCTTTCTATTTCTATTATACTTTATAATCTATCAATCAATGCCTCAATATCTGTATCAAATTTCTTTAACCTCCTCCCAAAATTACTATATCCAAAAGATAGACAAACATCTTATTATTAAATTCAAACCTTTAATTAATTTTTATTCAATCTAACATCTTATTTAACTGTCTTAAACCATAAATCAGTCCATATCTAATAAGCCTTTTAAACCCATTACATAAAGCCTTAAGTCACACTCTTAAATCTTATTCTAGCTTTCCTTTTATGCCAGACAGGTTTCCATAACAACGCCTCTATATCAATGAAAAATCACTTTTTATGCCTTGTAGTATCATTTGGATCAAACAGAGACGTCCTCTTTTCTGTTTTAGAGACCTAGCTCCTTTGTAAGTAATCCCTTGTTGTTTTGAAGAGTCAAGTCTCCACATTTGAAACTGTTGAATAGCAGACTCAAAGTTATGTCCAACTTTGTAAGTAGCAGACTCAAAGCAGACTCAAAGTTATGTCCAACTTTGTAGATAATAGTTGTTTATCCAAGCTACCATAGTTCTTAGTTCGTTGGGCTTGTCTGTCCATTTCTGTTGATGTTAGGGTTGTAAGTGGTTTAATTACAGTTCTTTTTAGTTCCTCGGAGATCTCATCAGCATGCATATGAAGTAGAGTGGAATCTTCTTTGCCTTTAATTAATCCCGCTTCTGTTGTTTTTTTTGTCAATAGAGTGCTCAGATAAAGTCTGGGAGTCAATTTGTAAATTCAAAGCAGAGTTTCTGTTTTTTATTTCCATAGTAAATTCTTTTATTTGCAAACATATTTCGTCAGTAGCTTCATAAAGTTTTTCCAGTATAAGTTTATAGTCAAGTTGAACAAAGGGTTGCTCCAGTTCAAAAATAATTGGAAACAGTCTGTATCATTTAGTAGAGGCTGTGTTCAAGGAACATTTAATCAGTGTCCACCCCCACCAGTACAGCTGTGAAGTTTCTTTGTATTTTCCCTTTTATGGTAATCTGAAGGTCAAAGTCAGTCTCACCATCAGAAAAGAGAGAGTTGCAGTTTTAACTTTTTCCACAAGGTGTCCTCAGTAAGATATACAATCTTCTCCCATAGACCAAAAATACCATAAACAAAATCAGAAAACACAGACAGAAGGAGAATTCTTCAAATCTAGACCAAGTCCAATAGTAGATTCAATATTAAAAAAAAATTCCAAGACCCCAAAGTGAATAAAAAAATAAAAATAGAAGAAAAAAGTCACTTTAAATTAATTTAATCCATTTAAGTTTCTTTTTCCCACACTCACAAACGCTGCTTTCTTAGAGCAGGGAAGTAATTTCAAAAGTGCTTTTTACAGGCACAAAAGAAAAAGAAGAACCAAAAGAGAGAAAGAAAAAAGTCTCACCCGGCTCAGCCAAGGTGGTTCCTGTGCTTAGATGTTCTTCTGAATTCTGGTTACAGTGGCAAGGTGAACGGCCATTTTACTGGCCGTTCTTTCCACCGTCGGCCCAAAGGAGCAATCTCGGGCCGTGGAAGAAGCTGCTGCTCTCCCATGGACGACGAGGACCTCCTCAGCAGTAGCTGCCCCTCCAAGGCATCTTTTCAACCCGATTAAGGGTCTACCGGCAGCGGAGAATCAGTTGGCGAAGAGAGCAGTCTCCTCGCACAGCTGCGAGCACCGCGATCCGGAACCGGAAGTCGGTCTGTAACCATATTAAACAATCATATTAACCAACCATGTTATGCAACTTTCAATTACAGTCACATAAAACATTGTCTAACTCAACACTGTCCATTCAGTTTATTATATGCTTTCTCTAAAAATCAACAATTGACAATACAATTTCTTTATCAGATTAACACGTCTCAATGACATGCTGGCCTGCACACCTTGCATCCAGCATAAAGCCACACCACATTTTCCAAATTTTGCTCACTATTACTTCTTGCATATTTTCAGTCAAAATGCTGCTAAAATTTCCATGAATACTTAAAAAGGGGGGGGGATAGGGAGAGATTTATATGATCTGGGAAGAAACCAGTGTTTGGGGCATCTTCAAGGAGGGATGGGATGATGGACATGATCAAGTCTTCAATTTTTCATGTTTTTGCATTTTCTCTTGCTATCTTGTGTTTTTATAAGATAAGGCAAGCAGCAGTCTTTCAATAATCAAACACAGATGCAGTTTTTACACAAAAGGTATGTAAGCTAGACATTCTAAATAAACTACATTCATATTTTAATAGTTGTTTAGTTTTGCCATCTACATCTGCAGCCTTACTATTTTTCAACATTGTCACATAATTTATTACTTCCTTGCCCTCAATCTTTCTTGAACATCAAGATAGCATTAATTTCAGTTACAGTCTTTCACACATTGGTATTATTCTGAAATAGAAATCTCTGAAATACTTCTTCCAGTACCCCTTTACTTGAATTTCATTCCAAATAATTTTATCATGGGAGAGACTCTTTGTTTAGCCTTTTCCACCCTCTTGCAAAACCACTTTTATTCTCATTAAAATTATTCTGCATTTTATTATCAGCCTTTTCTAAACTTAACCTTTCCTTGCTGTCTTTGATTGCATTTCTACAGTAATATTCTCTCTCTCTTTCACACACACACACACACTACAAAAGCCTATTGTTGTTGTCGTCGTCATCTTTATCTTTGTATCCTTCACTGATTCTCTCAACATTTTATCAAAAACAACCTCATCAATTACACTTGATTCATTCCTTTTTTCATATGCACACATGAATGCACTGATGTTTATATTCAAATAACTTTTTTAATCAATACACACTAAATAAATATTTTTCTAATTCATTCTTGGATCTCTGAGTAATCAGTCACTTTTTCTCGGCAGTGCTCATTCCAGCCATCCATTCATGTCATCCCCAGAATTATATTTTCACTTGGATCCATTTTGTGCAATTTTAATCAAAACCCATTCCTGTTTTTTCTATTGTTAACCATATATTGCACCATGCAAAAACATGTGACCAACTTATAAATCCCTACTTTCATATGCATTCACAATACCCAAGATGACATCAATTCATTCTTTCAACATACATTTAGCTATTTCATTCATAATTAAACCTACACCTTTATTTTCCTGTGTCATCTATTTATCATTTCCATTAGCCCCCACAAACCCTTTGGATAGTGAGATGAGTGGCATATATATTTAATAAATAAATCAAAAGATCAGACTATCTTCTTCAGTTGTTATATCAATTCACTTAGTTTTTCCATCTTAATCGGTTTTCTTTCTTTTCACTCATTAATTCATGCTTTTTGCCATTTATTCATACATACATTCCAAATCATAATTTTTTTATGTTATGCTGTCAATAGATGGGCCTTTACAAATTGATTCTGCTTTCCATCATAGCTTTGGTGAATTTGGATTTTCACATAATACATTTTAGCAAGATAGTGGAAAAAGTAGACTAAGTTATCAGCTTTATATATATATATATATATATCTGTTTCCATATGCAGATTTTCTGCAGCAAAAGAACTGTACGTACCTATATATTTTTTGTACATTTCAATCAATGTACTACAAATGTAATCAAATGTAATCAAAGCTTCCTTTTATCCATGCATACTTCATGCTCATCTATGTAAGCCAGCATCTCTAACCTAATGTCTAGTATAATGTTTTTTGCGTTCCCCAGTTAAGAGATATCCACAGTGCACTGACACAGAGTCAGGATAGGCTGTTTAGGGTTCCTGAGATTAATTAGCTCTGCTTACAGTTCCTTGTCTAAAGTACAATCTGGATAGCATTTATTAAATTCCAGGCTCACTTTACTCTGAAGTATCCTTTAATTGGGCTCAGAGGACCATATCAGAAATGTATGATTATTTATACGTATATATTTGTCAACAGGGTAAGTTTTTTGTGTTAAAATTGTAAAATATGGTATTCTGTCCTGTCTCTCCTTTTCTTGGTCAGGAAAGGACATCATCAAAGAAAGGAAGAGAAACAAGGAGAGGGAGAGAAGATTCACTAACACAAAAAAATTTAGAATGAAATGTTATTAGGATATAGAGCCATGGTGGCGCAGCGCTTAGAAGGCAGTATTGTAAGCTAATTCTGCCAACTGCCAGCAGTTCGATTCTCACCAGCTCAAGGTTGACACAGCCTTCCATCCTTCTGAGGTCGATAAAATGAAGACCCAGATTGTTGGGGGCAATATGCTGACTCTGTAATCCACTTAGAGAGGGCTGTAGATACTGCACTGTGAAGCAGTATATACCGGTAAGTCTAAGTGCTATTGCATGTTTGTGTGCAACCCAGATTTCCCTATGAGGCGTATACATCAGGAGTCAACAACCAGGAGCTACAATTGCTTAGTTAGTTTTAACCTTTTCTTAAAATTTTTGAGGGAGAGGATTTGCTTCTAGATTTTGGCACCGCAGTCTTGATAGTATTATGACTGAGAAGCAACAGCAAACATTTTTGGAGGGCCACATAGAATTACTGGACTGGCCACTTTTGATTAGAGAGAATGGAATATCAGCAGTTAGATTAATCTAGTTAAGTTAAAGTAACTATTCATTCATCTTTACTTCCTTGGTATGGAAGAAGTTTAAAACAAATTACTGAGTAGGGTTGGAACAATCAGTCTAGTGCGGAATTATATGAGAATATGGCTGATGTAGAAATCAAGGACAAGTGAGTTGTACAATGTGGGCATATTGATATGTATTCAGGAGTACAGCTCAGCTGTTACAGTTCAGTCTTACAGATAAATCATAGGAAGCTCCACTTATTTGTTTTGGAACAGCTGGCCATGAAGAAAACTAATTTCATGCCCAAGGCTTGAAGTTCACATGAAGGAAAAAAAAATATGGATTACTTTGAGAATTTGCTAAGTAGAAGTTATAGGATGGTCATGTCTCTCTTGAAAAATAATTGAATAATCATTATTATGCTTTATAGATCTTACAATGCAATTCTAAATGCAATCAAATCATCGCTGAATACGATTGCATTGCTTTTCCTCGGAGACAGAGAAGGATAGGGTGAAATACAGACGCTGCTGCTTCCCCAGATTGTATTATTTCCTATCTTGGCTTCTTCACTGGAGTCTTTCACCAAAAACAGTGATGGACAATCATCACTGCAATTAAATTTCAGCCCAGCAATCAGACTAATCTTTCGTACATCATAAATAGTCAAACCTTTGTACAAAACATAGAGCTCCTTCTCTCTTCAACCCCCTTCGTTCCTCTTGCTTTGACTGGCAAATCTTTCTTTCCATCCTTTAGGTCCATTTAACTACTTGAAGCTGTCATGCTGGATTGCTTACAGGCCATTAAGCGCATCAGATGTTTAGATATAAACCTAAGGAGGGCCTGCAAGTGCACAAATCAGCAGTGCTAAATGTACTCTGTACACTAGTCAAGAAGCCATTAATGGCTACACTATGATCCAATGCTTTCTGATAAGCAGGTGCAACATTTTTACAAGCAACACAGTATTCCACAGGCAGTCCTCGACTTACGGCCACAATTGAGCCCCAAATTTCTGTCGCTAAGTGAGAAAATGTATGACTTTTCTTAATCACGTTTGTTAAGTGAATCACTGCAGTTGTTAAATTAGTAACACAGTCGCTAAGCAAATCGGGCTTTCCCCATTGACTTCGCTTGTCAGAAGGTGTCAAAAGGTAATCACATGACCCTAGGAGACTACAAACGGTCATAACTGTGAATCAGTTCCCTAGCATCTGAAATTTGATCACATGACCATGGGAATGCTGCAACAGTCATAAGTGTGAAAAATGGTCATAGGTCACTTTTTTCAGTGCTGTTGTAACTTCGAATGGTCACTAAATGAACTGTTGTAAGTTGAGGACTACCTGTATTGTCTCTGCTTTTATCACTACTCTTTAGATTGTTTAGGGCAGGGGTGTCAAACTCAATTTCATTGAGGGCCGCATCAGCATTGCGGTTGCCCTCAGGGAGCTGGGTGGGTGTGGCCAGGGTGGATGCGGCCTACTGGGTGAGCGTGGATGGAGTGGGTGTGGCCTACAGGGTGGGCGTGGCCAGCTCTACATCATTTGCGTCAAGGGTGCCTGTGGGGGCTTGGGTAGGAGTGGGACAGATTTGAGGGTCTCTGGCAGAAGGGGGTGGGATCAGGGCAAGTGCCAAGACATGGTCCACTGGAGGAGCCTCACTGATCCTCTCAGGCCATGCTGGATGGTGGTGCGGGAAGCCCAGAGCCCTGGGCAGCAGAGGTCAAATGCCCAGCCTGGCCCTCGAGCACCCGTGGCACCAAGCCCAGCCGCACTTTCCCAAGGGGGTATCCAGCTGCATTTACCTCCTCCTCAAGGCTGCTGCTGCTGTGTTTGCTCTCCTTAGCCAGGTTGCTCATGATGGGTACAAGGGCAAAGTCAGAGGGAGGCCCATTCCCTCTCTATGGGAGGAGACCCGACTTTGTATCCAAAACGTCCTTAGCAATAGGCTGGGAGAGCCCCACGATAGGCCAGGAGGAGGGGGCAAGGGAATGGTGAAAGGGCAGCAGGGCAGGACTAAGGCAGGACTTCCCTCAGACCCTCCTTCTCCTTCCTTCCTTCCTTCCTTCCTTCCTTCCTTCCTTCCTTCCTTCCTTCCTTCCTTCCTTCCTTCCTTCTTTCCTTTCTTCCTAAGTACAGAGTGGAGGGAAAATATTTGAGATGAGGGAGGAAGAAAAACAGGCAAGAAACACAGTTGGGAGGTGTCACCCTTTGTGAGGAATGACACTTCCATTGCCTGGAAGTGGCCAGCACATGGCCCTCACCTACTTCACATATCTGGCTTGGTGGGCTCTGGGGAAGGGGATGCCATGAGCAGCATGAGAATCAACATTACCTGCGCAATGCCACCCAGCCTGCAGGGGCTGGCTCCTCGCTTTTTCCAGACGGTCTTGTGGAGCTAAGACTGAATGCATTTCAGCACAGATGGCCACCACAAAATTCTACATTGACTCCTGGCTGGCCTGGGGCCAGGGCCAAGGCAGCAGGGGCCGTTCCCTCAGTGTTTCCAGGATGGCTTCATGGGCCACATGAAACCACTTCGCAGGCCACCTCTGGCCCTCGGGCCTTGTGTTTGACATGTCTGGTTTAGGGAGTTGTGACTAATATTTACTGCGAACACTTTGGATTAAAAGTGTGAGTGTTTGGTTAATGTTTGCCAGCTAGGAAAATGAGTGATAGAGTGGTAGAAATGCCAGTGTTATAATTGTACGTACATCATGCTAAGCTAAAATGTGTTGACTTTGCTTGGGGTTTAATCTGAAACCTCACTGTGATTCGTGATTCATTTAATAAATGATGGTTTAGTTTGTTGTATGAACCAGGCTCGGTAAATAAAGATTTGCAAACAGATTTTTAAGGATTCAGATTTTGAAGAATGTGACAATTTGAATGACTTTTGAGAAAGAAAATAAAAGAAAACCAGCCTATCTTAAGTTATTTTCTCTGCAATATAAATAACTTCCAAAATCTCAGTACATGGAAGTTTTCTTTAGTGTTTCCTCATTTGTGAATGCAAAGCATTCTGCTCACACTGAGAAGTATTTTTTCTTTAATTAATGTGGTTCATTCTGGTCCTAATGAGACCGAATTAAGCTCTAACAACAGCTGCCTTTGTTTCAGCTGTAGGTATCAAATTCTTTGGTATTTTAACACAGATACAAACTAAAGGCAACGTTAAAATGAAAATTGGCAATTCTTTTTTGTAGGATAACTATATCACATGCGGTAATACAAGCAAAATGCCGTGCCCTACAAATTGTTGTTTGAATTATTTGTAACACTATTTGCCACACTGTAGTGGGATGGTACAGACATACTGGTGGCTTCAGTGCTTTTAATTGGTTAAAAATCAGATCTACTCCTAGGGGTGTTATATTGGCTATATATATCAGTATCATCCCAGGGGAAGCATCCTTTGTGTATTTTTTTGATATGTACACAACTGTCTTTTCGTGATCATGTTTAAAGCAAGGGCGTGCAGAAGGCAGGTTTCCCATCAACTATTAGCTGATCCTCCTGAGACATAAAGCCATTTTTTTCTTCTGTCGTTGGAGGAAAGTAATAAAGAGCATTGATTAAACCCCAATAGAGGGTGTTCATAAAAAGCTGCTGAAGATATATGGACATGGTTGTGTAACACCCCCCCCCCAGTTATAGGTTGTGGAATACTTGCTGAAATAGTTTATTAGGAACAACCTTGTAAAAGACTGTAGTGTATATTTTTACATTCAAACATGGCAGGTATAATTGTATGTGAAAAAGACCTTGGGAGACTGGGCAAAGAGAGGCAGACAAGAGGCAGCATAGTCTGCTGCTAGATAATGGATGAGGCAATAGACTCAGGAAGAGGCTCTCTCTAGTTTCTCAAGCTGTAAAGGTTTTAAATATTTAGTGTAGTTTTACAATAACATAGAAATAACTCATCTGGTTGGGGTTATAGTTCCTAACTAATTCCTACCATAAGGCCAGCATCAATTTTGCAAGTATCGAAGTATAATTCTCAATCCCCATCTCCTTTACAGCCCAAGTAAATATGCTGTACTATCTCTTAACTATGCTGTGTTCCCTTGGCTGCATCTCTCTGCCCAGCCTTCCAAGGTCTTTCTCACATGCCATCTCGCCAGGTTAATAAGGAAAAATTGAGGGTCCTTTTCTCACTACTGACTCAAAGTGCTCTCCACCAATGGCATAACATTTTCTGCCTTCATCATCAACTCTGTCCTGCTTTTGGGGTGTGTGTGTAACTTTTTGAATGGAAGTGGGAGATGGGCTGGCAATGTGTGTGGAGAGGGGCTTATAGAAAATCAGGATTCAATGTTTAGAGATTGACCACTATGAGACTTAGATAGTAAAAATCTAGAGATCTGACCCCAGACTTGTTTTGCTCTTGATGTAAAGCATATGATGAATAAGAGGAAGCATCATCAAAACTGCAATACTGAGACACTGTTGTAGAACATACAAAGGGAATTTTATTGCCTTTTATAAAGAAGATTGCACTGGTATTATTCATAAATGTATAATACACAAAAAGGGAATTAAATAAAGCACCAATTCCAGAGTTACAGAAAACATTAGGAATAGAAGTGCTTTAAAGAGGGGGGAAAGGAAAATTACCTATAAGTCTACCATTTGTTCCCTATTTCTTTACCAGATTAAAAAATATTGAGCAACATTATAACTGAGTTCACATTATGGCTTATTCAATGTACAAGGTCCACCTATGTACCTATAGATATACAAATTGTTTTAGTATCATAGAAAAAACCATGACATGTTTTCTGAAATTGAGCTGTTATTCAAATTTATACTTGTGTTACATTTATTTTAGGAAATTGTATTATCAGTAAAAGTTTCAAGACACCAGGTGCCTTTCCTCTTTCTGTATGATGAACCTCATTTTGCAGAATACACATCTAAGATTATTACATTACTTGGCAATACTACAGTACATTTATTAATCTATGGATTAAATATTTCTCGTGCCAGTTTTTTTTCTGAAACTGGAACAAAGTAAATTCTATTTTGTTTTCTTAAATTGTTTTTACAATTTAAAGATTGAAACACTATGTAATTTAAAATTCATTCATATAATCTGAGGGAAAGTAGAGAAGAAAGAAAAATGTATTATCTATCAGCATATTAATTGTATATGTAATGAATAGATTTTTTTTAATCCCCACTCAAAAAAAAAGCCGCATTGTATGTTAGTAAAAGTTAATAACATTCTCATAGGATATACTACATATTTTTCTCACCATGAAATGTAGAAAGTGAAAAAAATAAGGTAGAAGATTAAATGTCCCTCTCCAAACAGGCATAAGTTCTTTGTCCAACTAGCAATGAGCTCCTTTCTATGTATGCATTTAGTAGAAAATGCAAAACCATCAGAATATCACATGCAAATTTCTCGATATATTAGAAGCTGGTTTTATGCAAAGTATGTTATTCTTAGCCTGATTTTAAAGATTCCTAAACAACCTGTCTTGTTGGGTCATTGTTTCAGAAATATTTCCTTATCTAAACAGAAAAAAAGAATGACCAATGGCAAAAAAACTATTGGAAGTGGGAATGCCTTCCAACTTCCTGCTAGCTGACTGCCCTCTTGTAGCCAATGATGGGACAGTTTACCTCAGACCTGGGTATTCTATGGCCTGTGGGCCATATCCAGCCTGTGGGTAGTTCCATCCCAAGGTATTGGCAGACTCGGCAGTGGTGGGGGGCACGAGGTATCAGCAGTGTCAGGGGTAGGGTGTCAGTGGCGGGGGTGGGGTACAAGAGTCCCTTGTTTCTCATATTTGATTGCCCACCTGGTCTCCAGAGGGCTAGAAAAGGGATCTACCTGATCTCCAGGGCCAAAGGAGAGATTGGTTTATCTAGCCTCCAGAAGACCAGGGTGAAACTAGTCTATTGAAACTCTGGTTGGCAATATAGCAGTGCAGGAGCACTGAAGCAACCACAAATTTGCCAAATTTCAATCCCATGGGTATCCTAGATTTTGGACACATTCTGTTGACTAGCTCATTTTAGGTACTTTGGTTCAAAAATGGTTGCCCCATGATACACTCTGTCACCTAGACATGAGAGTTTTACTAGCATTTACTATATTCAATGTGTCACTTTCACATGTGATTGTATTCTTAGACAATTTTATATCTGCTTACTTGGAAATAAGTCTCTGGATTCAAAAGGACTTTAAATTCAGAGGCTATTTTGAGAATTTGAGAAGGTTTCAGATCCAGCTTTCCTTCTGCTGTAACCACTTTGGTGCTAGTAAGGTATATTCTTGGCTAAATATGGGCCAGGAGTCTTTCTTTTCTAACGGACCAAGTTGGGATGGCTGACATTTACTGTAATATATCAATACTACTATTGCTTATCTCCAGTAATTATGAGCAAGTAAGAGAGAGAAGAGCAAAGAGATTTGAGGCCTAACAGAGATTATGATAATGAAGTATCTTTTTTTAAAAAAGAATAAATTCCATAGTTCATTATTATGTTATTATTTTCACAGGCTCTCTAATGTCTAGATATCTCTGTGAAGGAATCTGTAGAATAACTCCTAGCATCCCTATTCATAACCTATACAAGAATATGGTAACTCTAGTACAAGACAGTAGAAATCACTAATATTTTAGTTAATTATTTTGCCTTCCTTCAAAAAATGATGAAAAGATTGGTGTTCTTTTTGATGTTATTGTTATTGTGCCTTCAATTCAGTTTTTGACTCCTGATGACTGACAAAGCTAGAACCTGCAATTTCCTTGGAAAGATTTTTGGAACTGGTTTGCTCTTGCCTCCTTCTTAGAGAGAGGGACTGGCCCAAGGTCACCCAGTTGGCTTTGTGCCAAAGACAGGACTAGAACTCATGGTCTCCCAGTTTCTAGTCTGGCACCTTTAACCATTACACCAAACTGGCTTATATAGAGAAATTAGCAAGTGAAAATTATATATTCATAACTACCGTTGCATTGTAAGCAATGATTCAATTGCTCTGAATATAGCATAAAATAGAATCTAATAAGTCAGTGTCTATTTGCAATCTGCTGCAGCATCTAGAGTGCTCTTTGGGCACACGTGCTTTAATTCATTGGCTGACCTTTTCACTGTGTACATTGCATCATAAATCAAATTGTTTGTGCATACATACCTTGAGTTAATATTTACTAAGAACTTTCTCTTTCAAGAATCTGAAATGTCAATAAGGCTGTACTGCTAATTCATCAGTAGGACTTTCCTCTCTTTAAATAATCCTTTCTATCTTGCCATGTTGTTTCTTGGTTAAATGTTTGTGTGTGTATGTATGTGTGTGTGTGTGCGCGCACATCTTCAAATAATTTTTTTAGTCCTTTATTATGGTCTTTATATCTTTATTACGGTGAAAGATTATCATAAAGAGGGCGGAGTACAGTCAGTTAAAAAAACATAGAAAATGCATCAGTTTAAAAATATTAATTACAAAAAGCCAAAATATATAAAACAAAGTATATATAAAAACAAGTTGAACTCATTTGGAGAGCAGCAGATTGAAGAAAAATTATTACACTTGTTTGCCAACCATCTCTCTTGGACTCTGAGCGGCTTTCAACATTAAGTTGCCACTTTCATTAAAAAATCTATTTCAAACAGGCTGTTGCAGACATCCAAGTTTAGGTTTGGAGAAATCGGTCCGAGAGAGCACAGTTAAGCCTGGTTTAGAAGAGAAGGGTATAAAATTCGCCACAAATGATGCAAAGGCGCTGGCTTCAGCTCTCATTATTCCTCAGCCTACTCACCTCTTTCAGCGTTGGAGGAATTCTATTCTATTCTATTTCTATTTCTATTTCTATTCTATTCCTCTCTTTCTCTTTCACAAAATGCACACAGTAAGAAAGGGTTAAACGGGCTCAGTTTTCCTGAAGCCAAATTTTGGCTCACGAGGGCCACGAAGCGTCTAATGTAGGGACGCCACACGCGTCGCCTTCCGAACAGCAGATGGGGGGAGGCGGCAGCGGTAGCGGTTCACTTGGGATGGAAACACGGAGAAACGCCCGGCGAAACAGCTGCCCTTTTCTCTCCGACTTCTGTTAGCAGAGAAGGAAGAAGCTGAGGAGGCGGCGGCGGCGGAAGCAAAGGGGCCGATCGCTTTGCAGCCGGCGCGGTTGCCCGGACTCCCTCCCCTGCTCTCCTCACAGCGCCGCCGCACACAAGGACGCCTGCCTCGAGGCTTCGGAGGCCGAGCCATTTCTTCCTGCCGCCGCCTCGAGGCGCTTTTGCGGCGCGGAGGCTTCTTCCTCCAAAGGCCGCGAGGACGGGGCGCGTAAAGAAAGGTAAAAGGGAAGGGGGAAGAGAGGCGGCGGGCCGCGTTTCATTTGCTTCGGGTGACGCAGGCGCGGCGGGGCTGGAAAGAGCCGCCGCTTAGCGCAGTCCTGGGAGGGGAAAGGAAGCATCCCTGAGCTGACGCGGCGTGTCGGCGAGGCCTTGCTGGACCTCTGTGGAGCAAGGGCAGTTCCCGCCGGATTTTTTTTTTATGTGTTTTTTTTTTTTTGCCCCTTTGCCTTGCGGAGCCAGCAGCAGCCAAGGCGCCGTTTGTTGTTCCTCGCAACGCTGTAAAAACAACTCTGCCCCATAGAGATAGCGGTCCGGCTTGTCGGGAAAATAGAGGCACACCCGGCATCCCGCACCGGGGATGGCCGCTTCAGCATCTTGTCGGAGGCTGGAGGCTCTTTTTCGTTCGCTCGGTATTGCTTCGTGCCAAAGCCTGATCCGATCTGGAGGTTGTCATTGGAAGCAATGCTCTTAGCCTGGAGTATTTCAGTCTTTTTTAACTGGGCGATGAATTGAACCTCCGCCCCAAAAACAGATGCGAGATCGAGCTTTTTAGCAACGCGAATTGTACCCCTAGGCCACAAGGAGTAAAAGTGGTGGGTTTGTTGGTATTTCGCATTTCCTATCTGCAAGGTGTTGTAAGAGGTTTTAATATTTGGAGGCTCAAGATGGGGAATCAGGCCAAATAACTGCAGACGACTATACTGTATGCTCTAAAAAATGTGGCAATAGTATTTCATCCTATGCCAACAATAAAAGGTAAAGTAAGGTAATTAGGTAAAGGTAACCAGAAAATTACGACCGCTTCAGGATAAATAAAATAATATGTATAAAGAGCAGACTATACTCACTATTTAAATATAAATGAGGCTTTTGATCTGCAAAGCAAGGTCTTATGATTCAGGCTGTTGGAAGTCTTATGATGTAGACTATGAGAAATACTTTCTGCTCTTCCCCTTCTCTTCCAGGCCGATTTGAAAGCACTGTCTTTTATTCTGTGACTATTTTAGTTTTTTTAAAAAAAGCTCTCTACTTAAAATGTTTCTGGGTAATTCATATATAACTGCATAATTAATCTTCATGAACATGTAACTCACAGAGCAATAAATCAGTCAAATGTCATAGACCAGTATAAGAAGAGTGGGATATAAACAATAATTTTAAAAGCTAAAAGTATAAAATACACAAAGGTGAAAAACTTTTTAAAAAGTGAATATTTAAATCTAAAAAAATGAAACTTATAAAAGGGTAAAAATAATAAATATAAGGAAATATAAAAATATATGGCTGATTAAATTTATCACAATACAGAACGCTCTTAACTGACAAGTTAAAAATATTTTTTTTAAAAAAAATAGGATTAACCTGAGGAAGCTCATGAATGCATAAGCTTTCCTGGTAAGGGTAAATTTGTCAAAACGATCAGGTTAACTGTATTTTTTAAAAAGTGTTTTAAAATTGAAGCCATCTATTTGTGATGGGTGGAGTGTAGGACTCAAACAGACTACTAATAAAATTATTTTATTTTATAGATAATCCCATAAAACCTTCCCAGTAGATTGTAAACATGTTAAAAGTGTACAGTGGAGTAAAATGAGAGCAATAAAACCAGTCAATTGCTCTCAGTTCAAAGGCATCCAGAGTTTTCACTAAAAGAATTCCACCATAGCCTTTGAAAAATACTTGGAATAGGCAAATGGTCCACAGTACAGCAGCCACCTGCTTGCATCTGAGAGCAATGTAATTCAAATATTGTATGTGGATCATCAATTACCAGTAGGTTTCTAAGTAGATTCACAGAACTGTAAATTGTAAAACCCTAATAACTGTTTTCAGTGAAGTCTGCCCATCATATTCACTCCTATTAGTGGGAGATGCTTTCAGTTTCTTATCTCCAAGGTTTGAGAAATAGAGATCAGTTATCCTTAGTAGCTGCCCCAGTTCTGTAGAACTCTTTTTCCCACCTGCAACCAAAGTTCAGGTGACATCCCCCCCCCATTCAGGAAGGTGTTAAAATAGTGTTCTGGCCATTTGGAGACAACATTATTGTGCCTTTTTCTGTTATGGTGGGCTAGGTTGGAGTCTACTGTTGCTCATATAGTTTTTAAGGGTTATTTTACAGTATAAGGTTGATTCTGAGTTTTGGGAGAAAGTTACTGGATCTGTTTTATGAATTTTTATTGTGAACTATCTAGAGCAGGTGTGTCTAACCTGCAGCCCATTGGCCACATTCGACCCTAGACAACTAGTAATGTGGCCTCCACAAGATGGTAAAACGTTTAGCATTATTATGTGATTTATATCCGAATCCGAATAATAATAATAATAAGTATATACATTAACTTCATTATATATTTTACAGGTAGTCCTTAACTTACAACAGTTCATTTAGTGACTGTTCAAAGTTACAATGGCAGGGAAAAAAGTATGGATGTTTTTCACACTTTATGACCGTTGCCAACATCCCTGTGGTCATGTGATTAAAATTCAGAGGCTTGGCAACTGACTCATATTTACGACCGTTGCAATATCCTGGGGTCATGTGATCACCTTTTGTAACCTTCTGACAAGCAAAGCAAAGGAGGAAGCCAGATTCACTTAACAACCCTGTTACTAAATTAACCATTGTAGTGATTCACTTAACAAATGTGTCAAGAAAGGCTGTAAAATGAGGCAAAAATTGCTTAACAAATGTCTCACTTAACTGCAGAAATTTTGGGCTCAATTGTGGTCGTAAGTTGAGTACTACCTATATATGTGGCCCAAGATAATTCCTCTTCATTCAGTGCAGCTAAAGCAGGGGTTCTCAACCTTGGCAACATTAAGACTTGTGGACTTCAACTCCCAGAATTCCTCAGCCAGCTTTGCTGGCTGAGGAATTCTGGGAGTTGAAGTCCACAAATCTTAAAGTTGCCAAGGTTGAGAACCCCTGAGCTAAAGCAAGCCAAAAGGTTGGACACTAGTGATCTAGACTAGAGTTTGAGGTTTGATTAGGATGTATAGTACTGCAGTACTACACTAAATAATACTATACTATGGAGATGCTGCCATGAAAAACAACTCTGAGGTTTCCATCAACCAGACCTTTAAATTTTTTTTATGGTAATTAAACTTTTAAAATCTCACTTCAAATGCAGCCAGGGAGGAGTTATTCTTTCAAATATTAGTGGCCCTAAAATATAGGCAAACACCACCCTGGTGAATTAGCCTTTAAACAAGTTGGAAGTCGGTGTAATTGAGTTAAGGCTGGTGTGAAAAAAAGTGTAGTTCAAAAAATGTGCACCAATTGCAGTTTCTAAATAGTTTCTAAAGGTGTTTTCCTCTAACTCAAAGGAAAACAAAAATATATTGCAACCAAACCTGACACATAAGATATATAACAAAAATCAATAGCAATTTGAATCAGAAAAAAACATGATTTGTGATGGTTGCACTCAGAGGTAGATAAATGATGCATGTTTTTAATCTATCCTATGCTCCTTATTTTCCTTCTGCAGAGACATTATGTCTGACACCTAAGAAAACCAAATGAAATGAATGGTGAAAAAATAGGTTCAGAAAATATACATATTTTATTTCCATTGCTTTTCTATTTTATAGAATTTAATTTCCTACTAAGCTATTGGAGTTCTACTTTGCATTCCTTTGCTCATTCACCATTTAAATCAGGGATGTCAAACTCAATTTCATTGAGGGCCGCATCAGCATTGTGGTTGCCCTCGGGGAGCCGGGTGGGTGTGGCCAGGATGGGTGCGGCCTACTGGTTGGGCGTGGATGGAGTGGGTATGGCCTACTGGTGGGCATGGCCAGCTCTACATCGTTCGCATCAAGGGTGCCTGTGGGGGCCTGGGCAGGAGTGGGACAGATCTGAGGGTCTCTGGCAGAAGGGGGTGGAACCAGGGCAAGCGCCAAGGCATGGTCCATTTCTTCATTCCTCACAAAGGGTGACACCTCCCCAGCATGCACCCAGGGGGCAGGGCCAACAAGGCGGGCTGGTTCCTCGCTGTTTCTAGACAGGCTTATGGAGCTAAGACTGAATGCATTTCAGCATAGATGGCCACCACAAAATTGTACATTGGCTCCCGGTCGGCCAGGGCCAAGGCAGTGGGAGCCGTTCCCTCACTGTTTCCAGGATGGCTTCGCTGGCCACATGAAACCACTTCGCGGGCCGCATCCGGCCCCCAGGCCTCGTGTCTGACATGTCTGATTTAAATTGACCAAACTTTTTATCATACTTTCTTGTTTAAAGGGTTAATTATTTGGCATATATCTAATTAGAAAACTAAAAAAATACTATAACAGTAATTTGTGAGTTAATAATTGCTCATTGGGTACTTGGACTAAATCTGGGGCAGATATCACTAAATGTTAATATTTAATCTTTACTTGCACAATAAAGCAGAAATAAGTAAGGTTTCTTTGTATTAAAGTGAAATAAATGATTGAAACAAATCTGACTGCCTTTACTAAAAAGTTGTTCTTTTGGGGTGTTATAAAGAAATTTTTCTCTACTTTTAATTAACTGTTCTGTGGAAAGCACTACTCTAATTACAATATATAATCGGTTCTTGTAGCTTGTTGTCACATTTATCTGTTACAAAATTATGAATAAAGCTGATCTGAACTAGCCTGAAAAATATTAAATGTCTGATTTTTATGTTCTTTATTTGAATAAAACCTCAATAATTTAGCCATACAATCAGTGGTGGGATTCAAATACGTGAACAACCGGTTCTCTGTGTGGAGGCGTCTTCCAGAAGTCCATTCTGGGCCTGGGTAACAAAAAATTAGCTACCGGTTTGCCGAACTGGTGCGAACTGGCTGAATCCCACTACTGTATACAATTATAGTATTTTCATTCCCTTTTAAGAGAAAATAAATCTTGCCTCTCAGTTACATGATCTCTGTTGTAAGCACTTTATGCCATAAATGCTGGTTAGTGAACATTTGGCATTTCAGAATCTGAATCATGTTTATTCAAATATACAATGTTCCCTTTATCTCAGGGTCAAGCCATCCAGAGACATTTTGGAGTTGGGAGGCCTTAACAAATTCAATAAAGTGAATAAATATTAAATATTAGTGAAATATGTAGAAATGAGAGAAAAAAGCATCCTTACTTGTACATAGACACCAAGAAATTGGAGATTTGGCATGTTGAATATTTTGCTTCACCAAAAGCTTTGAAAAGTTGTGTTTGTAATAGCCTATAGTAGGAAGCTGTTTAGTTAGTGTAGATTTATAGTTGATTTTCCACATGGTAAAGCAAAAGTGATATTTCTGTATATTAGTACAACAAAAATTTGAATTGTGATTAAAGGAGTGCCTTCCCCCCAATTTAAAGAAATAAATTCAAAATAAAATGTAGTACTCTAGAAAAATATTAACTTAAGTATTTGTGGTATACCAAGGAAACTGTATCTGATTTAAATAGCTTGCTGCGTAGGGTTGATGTGAGAATTTTGTATTCTCTTATCTATGGGAAACTGACGAGAGAAAATATTTTTCCTTCTATCAGCTAGCAAAAATATGAGTTGTTTTATGTTGCTGTTTCCTTTCATTTCAGGAAAATGTTGCATGAGAAATAACCCTAGTGAAGCATAGATAATTAAAAGTAGAAAAATATCTTACAAAATAAATAGTTTTTTGTAGCAGTAGCTGAAAAAAACTGAAAATTGATGGCATAATCCTGTCAACCAATTAAAGAGTAATTTACCCGTCTCTCCAAATTTCCTTTTTCAAACTGGTTATATATTCTTTTATAAAAGAGTAATAGTTCCCTTTTTTCCTTCTGCTTTTGATGGACTAATAAACTGAATATTGAAAAATCCCTATTCATTACTTTACTTAGAACTAATTACTGGAAATACTTGGAAGTCTTTAAAAATATTGTAGGCAGCATACTTTAAATTTTGTCGGCTATAGGTTTTAAAGTGAATTTGACTTCAGCTCATTGTGATTCTTCCATTAGTGTCATTGAAAGTAGTAATTCTAAGTCTATATTCTGTATAATGTAGCTTCAGTTGGTCTAATTATATTCAAGTGGCTCATAGTTAAAAAAAATGTGGAGGCAAATTATGGAGGAAGTATTTCTCCATCACTGGTGCAAGAATTATATATGGGAAAAATCACGTGTAATTATATAACAAATAATACGTTGTGAACAATCACGAAATTCCATTTAACGAGTTTTACCTCTAAATGCATTATGTCATTTTTCTTTGCATATCTATTATCTTGACTATAGGGTCTTCTCTATTGCAGTCGTCCCAAAGGGTGCCTGTATCCCAGATGATTATCTGTTAGGGAGGAATTGTCACTCCTGCGTCATTACAGTTCTTTGACTTACATTGGGTATAGAGTTTATTTCTGACCCAAAATCTTCCAGTGAATTTCTTGTCTAAATAGAAGGAAAAATTAAACTGATACAAATCCATTCCTGCAGAGGTCCCCAACCTTTTGGGCACCAGGGACTGGTTCCGTGGAGAGCCACCAATGGGGATTTGCTTGTTTGTGCGGACCGGTACTGGTCCATGGACCAGGGGTGGGGACCCCTGCATTACTGTATTCAATATACTCTATATGTTCCTAGTGTACTAATTTCTGTACAATTATATTTCAGGAGCTTTATTTCCAGACCCTTACTAAGCAAAAACAAAGGGAAGTGATGGAGAAGAATGGAAACAATCGGAAACTTCGGGTTTGTGTTGCTACATGTAACAGAGCAGATTATTCAAAATTGGCCCCAATCATGTTTGGCCTTAAAGCAGAAGCACAGTTCTTTGAACTGGATATTATAGTTCTGGGCTCTCATCTGATTGATGACTATGGGTAAGAAGCATACTATATTTCTTCAAATACGCTTAACTGGAATTGTCGGGATGGGTTTTCTTAAGATTGTTTTCTTTACTCCAGGTTCAAAGGTAGTCCTCACTTAATGGCTTACAACTGGGCCTGGAATTTTGATTGTAAATCGTTGTGATCACCACATTTAGAACCATTTTTACAATGGTTGTAAAGCAAGTCACTGGTTCTTAAGCAAATTGTCCTTAAGCAAATTGATCCTTCTGAATCGCATTTTTTTTTGCCAGAAACTGGCAAAAAAGTCACAAATCATAGTCATGTGACCATGGTACATTGTAACCAGTTATAAATGTGAGCTGGTTATCAAATACCCAAGTACCCTAAATCATGTCATGGGGTGGAAGGTGAGGTGAAGGTGCAGTAGTTGTAACTCTGAGTCATGAGTAACTTTTTTTTAATCTGTCTTAACTTTGACCAATTGTTAAGCGATTGGTCTTTAAATGAGGATTACCTGTTTTGATTTAGAGTAAATGATGAACAGTTGTCAAGGCAGATCAGAACTAATTCATATATTTGAATCCTTTCCCTCTTATAATAATAGTAATTTCCCTCTTTTAATAATAACAAGGCTTACATAGAGTACCTGGTATCCATACTTCAGATCACTATCTTTTTAGGTTCAACAATGTTACAATTTCCTGCAGTAATGATAGCAGCAGAAACCAGCGATAATCTGTCCTAGTTCTTCATTTTCGCAGCAAATACTGTACCTTTGAAGCAGTATTTCTACCTTGGTGGGGCACTGCAGATACAGATGGTTCTCAAATTATAACCATTTGTGTAGTGACCATTCCAAGTTACAACACCACTGAAAAAAGTGACTCGGTGACCGTTTTTTTTCACACTTGTGACCGTTTGCAGCGCCCCCCCATGGTCACGTGATCAAAATTCGGGTGCTTGGTAAACGGCATGTATTTATAATAGTTGCAGTTTCCAGGGGTCGTGCGATCCCCTTTTGCAATCTTCTGATAAGCAAGATCCACTTGACAACCATGTTACTAACTTAACAACTGCAGTGACTCTCTTAACAACTGTGGTAAGAAAGGTTGTAAAAAGAGAGTAAAACTCACTTAACTGTCTTGCTTAGCAATGGAAATGTTGGGCTCAATTGTGGACATAAGTCAAGGACTACCTGTACAGCCTTTAAAGAATGGTTTTATTAACAATACTTTATTAGTAGTATGGTTGGTTCCATAGTCAGGCAGATGTTTAGATTGGATTTGATGTTTTTTAATCCACTGACTGAGTCCTTCCCATGGATCTAGGATAGGCAGGTGCGGATGTTGAATGATGTTACAGATGCCATCTCAGGATGTAAGTTCTTCTGAGCAAAGCTGCCTTTTGCTATTGACTGATGGTGGATTTTGTCAGTGTTGATGGTGTTCAATTGGTGCCCCAGTTGTTTTGGGATTGCATCGAAGGTGCCTGTTGGTACTACTTTTGCTTGCTTTTGCCTCAATCATATTATTATTATTATTATTATTATTATTATTATTATTATTATTATTATTATTATTATATTTCTTGGGATTGAAATTGTTAGTATTACCCACCATTGTCAGACAAATATATTGACTGTACCATTAATTTCAGTGTATTTCAGTAACTAGCATGCTATTGGTGTTAAAGTGTAGGGCACTGCAGTCTAAGTACTTTTCCTCTTCCCTCTTTCCAGCAATACTTACCGTATGATTGAACAAGATGACTTTGACATCCACAGCAGGTTACACACAATAGTGAGAGGGGAAGATGAAGCCGCTATGGTGGAATCTGTTGGTCTTGCCTTAGTCAAGTTGCCTGATGTGCTCAATCGCCTGAAACCTGACATAATGATAGTCCATGGAGACCGGTTTGATGCTTTAGCGCTAGCTACTTCTGCTGCCTTAATGAACATTCGAATTCTTCACATTGAAGGTGGAGAAGTCAGTGGGACCATAGATGATTCCATCAGGCATGCCATTACCAAGCTGGCTCATTACCACGTGTGTTGCACAAGAAGTGCAGAACAGCATTTGATCTCTATGTGTGAAGACCATGACCGCATCCTTCTGGCAGGATGCCCTTCGTATGACAAGTTGCTGTTTGCCAAAAATAAGGATTATATGAGCGTTATCCGGATGTGGTTAGGTAAATGAGTTGCATATGTAAGACTGTGATTTCATGAAGCAGAGTACATCAAAAGTTTATCTGGCCCCTTTTGGGGTTTGCCATCATAGTTGGCAGTTACAGTTGGCTTGGTGTACCAAAAATGTTTGTCTTTGGATTATATATTAGAATTTATAATATATAAGTTCCACAACTGCACCATGGAACAGAAGTCTAGATTAATCTTTATCAGTGTACTTTTCATGTTAGAATGTGAAAAAGGAATCTTGTTACAGGATGTTCTTGGCTTACAAATAGCATCAAGCCTGGAATTATGACTGTAAGTCATTGTGGTCATAAATTGAGGAATCACGTGACCAGATTTGACATTACAACTGTTTTTTACAACTCATTAAGGGAACACCATGATCATGAAGTGAATTCTGTGCTTGCTGGGTTTTTTTTTATATAATTCAGTTATTTTGCTTTTTAAGTGTATATGCGTGCATTACATTTACATTGTTTTCACAGGTGAGGGTGTAAAACCAAAAGAGTATATAATCGCTTTGCAGCATCCTGTGACCACAGACATTAGACATTCTGTAAAGATGTTTGAATTGACTTTGGATGCCCTCATCTCTTTTAACAAGAGGACTTTGATTTTATTCCCAAATATTGATGCCGGTGAGTGAGATGACTATTATGAATATGTTAACGTACTGTATTAGAAGTGTGTGTGTGTGTGTATATATACATACATACATATATAAATTTAAGTGATGGTGCTGTGATTATTACCCTCTCACTTCTTTGACACAAATATAGGTATCCTTGATTAACAACCGTAATTGGAAGTGGAAATTCCACCAGCAAGCAAGATGGTTGTAACGTACAAGCCTCATGATCGTGGTGCTTAGTGACAGCAGTTCTGGGACTTCTAGTTGATGTTACTAAGCAAACCCTGTACTATTGTTAAATCCTGGTAGCTTCCCCATTGAGCTTGCTTGTGGAATCCGGCAGTGAAGGTTGCAAATGGTGGTTGTGTGACTGAGGTGTTGCAACGTCATAATTGCGAGTTGGTTGCCAAGCATCCAGATCATGATCACATGACCACAGGGATGCTGCAGTGGCTGGAGCTTTGAGGACTGTTCGTGGGTACCACTTATTCAGCACCATCAATAAGTTCAAATGTCTCTGAACAAGTGATCATTAAGCAAGAACTGGTAATGAATGTTCAAGACCAGGAGTATCAAACTGCTGGCCCATGGGCCAGACGCGTCACATTCAAGCCACGCCCACCCCATTGCCGGCAATGGCAAAACTGGCCCGATACGTTGTGCGACGTCACGTGACATTGCGAGTTTGACATGCCTGTTCAAGACCATTCAGCTTCCTTTCTCTCTTCTGAACCTTTATAGAACTTCCACAGATTCCTATCCTCTTATGTGAAATGAAGTGAAGTGTCATGTTCCCCATCTCAAGTTTAAACCATCTTTAAGCCCACATTTGTTTTGCTCATAAAAGTTAGATTTAATTCCCAATCTAAATCACATTCGTCCCCTTTAACTTTTATTCTAATGTCGAATATATGATTAATAATTAATTCCAGGAATAACACAGTATGGCAGATCCCGGCTCTGTATCTGTTGGGTTGCTTCATAGTAACATTGGGGATTTTTAGCAACTTAAATGCATTTTTGAAAGCTAAAAATAGACTGGTGACTTAAACAGAAGCCTTTTTTGTGCCCATGTAAGTCAGATATTTCTTACACAAATATGCAGAATGTTGTAAATAAAGATTATCTTTTTTCTTTTTTTTTTTTTTTTTACAATTTTTATACCGCCCCCCTCCCGAAGGACTCGGGGCGGTGTACAGCCCAATTAAAAGGAATTAACAACAATTGATCGGCACTGGGATTATTTTCTGATTTAATTTTGCAAAGTGGCTTGTAATAATTTCTGTATATACCTTCATAGTCCTCTTACGCTTATTCAAAGTGCATTAAAAGATTTACTGTCTTTTTTACCATAGGGAGCAAAGAAATGGTTCGGGTAATGAGGAAGAAAGGTATTGAGCATCACCCAAATTTCCGCGCAGTAAAAAATGTTCCCTTCGACCAGTTCATCCAGCTGTTGGCTCATGCCGGTTGCATGATCGGGAACAGCAGCTGTGGTGTACGAGAAGTTGGGGCATTTGGAACGCCAGTCATCAATCTTGGAACACGCCAGATAGGGAGAGAAACAGGTATTTAAAAACAGGGGGGGAAAACGGCACAGCACTATGTTTCTTTGTTTTAGTGGAAAACTTTCTGCAGCCATGTCAAATTCTTCAGTGAGACTAAGGAAGAATGTGTATTTTTCCTTCTAGAGATAAGATTCTCTTACCCGGAACCTGAAGTCTGCCGGGTGGAGAGAACCATCTGACAAACTGAAGCTATTGTTTATGTAGAATTGATGTGGGTGGTCCTCAACTTACCACTACAGTTGGGATCAGAATTTCCATTGATAACCAAGACAGTTGTGAATTATGCCTGATTTTAGAACCTTTTTTGCCACAGTTCTTAAATGAATCCCTGTAGCTGTTAAATGACTCACGTGGTTAAGCAAACCTGGATGTCCCCCATTAACATTGCTTTTCAGAAACTACTGGGAAGGTGGCAAATGGTGATCGTATGACCCTAGGACAGTGATGGCGAACATTTTAGAGACCGAGTGCCCAAAAACTGGCCCAGCCCCCGCTCTACCCCCTGCCCCGCCCCAACCCCGCCTACCCGCAGGGCCACTCACCACCTCAAGGGCCTACCATATATCGCCCAGGTAGCCCAGAAGCGCCATGGCAGCCACACCCTCTGCCCATGCCCACTTTATTTTTTGTGTTTTTTATGAATATATCCTTTTATTAATTCAGCTCTGCAGAGGATATTTTAAAATATTCGTTTGTCAACATATATGAAAACCAGAACATGGATGTAATTTGTTTTATTATTTATTCAACCAAGAAGTCAAGACAACTAACAATAATTAAAATAATAGAAAAGCTGACATTTAGGACATTTAATTGTTTAAATAATTATGTTAACATATTTGCTGCAATGGAAGAGTAATGAAGTTGGATTTGTAAACTATTATCCAGCATTCAGTTCGTTTGCATTAAGCAAGTATGCTTCATTTCAAATTCATTTTCTTCTGATATTTAATATTCTCGGTTTCTGGGTTTTTTTTTTTTTTTTTTTGAGGAGAGAATGTCCTTCATGTGCGAGATGCTGATTCCCAAGACAAGATACTTAGAGCTTTGCACATCCAGTTTGGGAAACAATACCCTTGGTGAGTAAAGCCAGACAAATGAGTGTAGGAAATAGTAAGGCACCAAGAGAAAATATTACTATGTGTTGCAAATTTTTCAAAGCATCAGTTTGATTCAAATAGGCTAATACACAGCATTGGGAAAGTGTTTGTGTGATAAACTAAATAGTATCTTTGTATAAAAAAGTGCCATCCTACAGAGAAAATGCCAGTTTGCATAATTCATTTATTTATGGTAGTAATAAATCTGTCTGCTTCAGATTTATTACTACCATATATCAAATAATAACATATAGATAAAGAGTGTAGAGAAGACTGTGTCCATAGATACCTCCTTTGGCAAATCCCAGACTCCCTGCCCAGCTAGATATTTTTTATATTAAAATAGTTAAACTGGCATTCTACAGAAAACAAGTTTCTAGCATCATCTTGATTTCTGAGAAAACTCTTATAACCTATATGGGTTCCACAAACTACCTTAGAGAATAAAAATGATGTGTGGTTGTATTTTGTATGGAAATGAATTGACCAGAAAAAGGACAGAAGTAAGCAGAAAGGTATAACAAATAATTGTTCAGGAAAAGCAGCATATAGAAAAGGCAAATAGCATTTGATAAATATCTGCTTTGTAACTGGTTATGTCTGTCATTGAAGCGGTTTATGAATGGGCAATTTTTTCCTCCAGTAGTCATTTTATAGATTGCCAATCCTTTTTGCTGGTTTTGTATTTTATTACAAATATATATGGTGGTATATTTATTTTCATGTACACCCTGAAGATAAGTTTATGGCATATTGACTCTTGATTGGTGAATGGGTATGATCTGGCATTGACAAGCTTACAGATTCTTTACAGTCCGATACTAATTATTTTTTATTTGTAATAAAAATAAAAGTTTCATGTACAGTAATTAGTGTAACAAATTAAAAAAAGATTATAATAGAAAAGTTAGCACTTTGTGTTGCATAACAGTATATGACCTATAGTTCAGAACTTCTCTGATTTAATTTTCCTTGGTAATAAGATAGGAATTTGTGACTGTTGTCTGACAATAGGATTGATAAAATGTCTGATTTTAGAATTATTGACCTAGTTTCATGTCATGCACTTGGAATCCTAGATAACTTTTTTCTATTTAGGCTCACAGTTATAGGTAGTCCTCATTTAGTGCCACTAATTGGTTCCAGCAACTTGGTCACTAAATGAAGCAGTCCTAAGTGAAAAATCACGTGATCACAACTGTGCTTATGTTTTTCTTTCCAATTTCCTTTGCTTCTTGAATTTTTCTTCAGATGAACTGGGGTTCTTTCACTTTGAGGACACCTTAGTGTGGGATAAATAAGCAAGTTAAAATAAGAACACAGGTTATACATAAGTTGCCATTAATCTGTGCATCGAGGCTTAATTTAGAATTTGCAGGATGGATACCAAACAACAAGAGCACTAAGAGAGGTTCCAGGAGGGATAAATCTTGAAAAGGTTATTTAAAAATTGTCCCTGAATATGTTTACAACATTAAGCTAGAAATGCTTAGCATGGTGCTGGGATAATTAGTAAGATAAAAAATAATGTTTGTATTTATTTTCATTCGAGAGGAAGAGACGCACCCTCTTATCCTTCTGCAAGTGCCTGAAGACCTGGCTTTTACTATATTCAAAAGGAATAAATGTAAATATAAAGTAAAGTAAATATAAAGTAAAGTAAATATAAAGTAAATGTACAGAGAATTGCCATTTTACTTTTTATTTTTAATGTTAATAGAACCATGGTAGCATTAATAATCTGTGTACCTTTTTGCCAGCTAATCAGTTTGGCCTATATATCTGATAACAGTATATTTGCTTTTTCCTCCTCACAATCTGAATGTATAAGCTTGGCTTGTAAGATATTTTCCTTCTGTTTTGAAATGTTACAATTGCTTCCATTTGACGTTACAGTTCAAAAATATATGGCGATGGAAATGCTGTTCCAAGAATTCTGAAGTTCCTTAAATGTATTGACCTTGAGGAACCCCTTCAAAAAAAATTCTGCTTCCCCACTGTGAAAGAAAGTATTTCCCAAGATATTGATCATATCTTAGAAACCCAGAGTGCACTGGCAGTGGATCTGGGTGGAACGAATCTCCGAGTAGCAATTGTCAGCATGAAGGTAATTATAAATCAGAATGATCAAGGAAATTATAAATCAGAATGATCAAGGAAATGGAGCGCCTCCCTTATGAAACCAGATTGCAACGCCTTGGTCTCTTCAGCCTTGAAAGACGGCGTTTAAGGGGTGACTTGATCGAAGTGTATAAAATCATGCATGGGATAGAAAAGGTGGATAGAGAAAAATTCTTTTCTCTATCACACAATACCAGGACAAGGGGGCACTCCCTAAAGCTCATAGCTAAGAAAGTGAGGACAAATAAAGGGAAATATTTCTTCACCCAGAGGGTCGTTGATTTATGGAATTCATTTCCTGAAGGGGTCGTGACAGCTGTCAGTCTTGACAGCTTCAAGGCAGGGCTAGATAGATTCATGGATGCAAAGTGTATCGGTGGTTATTAAAACGGATGTCCATGTGCCGCCTCTATGTTGGTTGAGGCAGGCAGGATTCCCTTGGGTACCATTTGTTGGGGGTCAAGGGAAAGGGAGGGTTTTGCCTTCTCTTTCTGCTCAAGATCCCCTTGTACAATTGGTGGGCCACTGTGTGACACAGAATGCTGGACTCGATGGGCTTTGGCCTGATTCAGCATGGCTCTTCTTATGTTCTTATGTTATCCACAGGGGGAAGTCTTGCTGAGAATATACACACTTATAATTTTAAGTAGTATGATCAATTCACTTTTCAAATATAATTTTAAAATGTGCCCTATTCCTGTATGCCGGCTTATTAAAATGTGGCAGCTTCCTGTAAGAGGGTAGCAAGTTGGTAATAAATTAGATATTCAGAGGGGGGAAAAACCCCTCTGATACCAGAAGACATGTGGAGGAAGAAAAGAGAAAAAATGTAAAATATAACACATAGACTGCTCCAATAAAAACTGATCAGTATCAATTCTCTATAAAATAAAACATGTTTCAAAAACATAACAGATGTTTTGGGGTTTGGTATGCAAAGTGATTAAGGCCCACTCACTATCTTTCAGCCTAACCTCCACCACAGGGTTGTTGTAGAGGTAAAATGAGACTAGAACCTCTACCATGGAGTCCTGGATAACAGGTGGAATATAAATGCAACTAATTCATTCCAGTTTTCAAATATAGTGCAATTTAAACATTAGATGAATTGATTTAAGTGAAACGGTGATCTAAAACCAAATGAAGATCTGTCATGTGTGGATCCATCCTGATTCAGGAAACACAGGGTGGTGCTATGTAAAGGAAGAGTCCTCAGCCGTGGCAGCTTTAAGACTTGTGGACTACTGGCTGAGGAATTCTGGGATTTGAAGTACACAAGTCTTAAAGTTGCCAAGGCTGAGGACCTCTGATGTAAAGTATGAAGAATTGAAAGGATGATTGCTGAATAGGAATTCTGTTCTGCACTGCTACAGACAATGTGGTCTTGGGCTCCCATGTCGTAGCAAATCTGCCCTGGGACTGCATATATTTAACCATTTGAAAACCAATTGTAATTGAACTTTTTTTTAAAAAAAACTTTTTAACATAAGCGTTGTAAAAAAAAAACATTGTAAAAATTGCAGTTGATGGGTATTGTGTAGGTCCATTTCTCCCTTGGCTACAATGGAGCCTCTTTTAGAGCAGCACCTTCTATAATGTTTAGGCTTCCTCAGAACAGGATGTTTGTCCCCTTAAAACTCTCGCTTGGTTCGCTTTTTAACTGAGAAGATTAATTTAATTTAATTTATGTTTAAACCAGGATTGTCTTACATTGTTCTTTTCCTGTTGCAAAAGGCATTGACTCTGCCATTTTCATCCCCTTTGCAGGCCAGCAAATAAGCTGAGATTGAGGTTGGGCATGTGGTTTGTGTGGCCAAGAAAGTGCAGACAGACATACATACAAAGACTTCTCTTTTCATAGAGTTAGTCCTTGACTGACGACCACAATTGAGCCCAAAATCTCCATTGCTAAGTAAGACAGTTGCTCAGTGAGTTTTACCTCAGTTTACAACATTTTTAACCACAATTGTTAAGTGAATGACTGCAGTTGTTTAGTGTCTTTAAGACACTTAGACTCTCTTAAGCCACTCTGGTTTCCCCTGTTGACTCTGCTTGTTGGAAACCACTGGGAAGGTTACAAATGGTAATCACATGGCCCCCAGGACACTGCAACCATCACAAATACATGCCAGTTGCCAAATGCCTGGATTATGATCATACGAGCATGGGGAAACGGCAATGGTCGTAAGTGTGAGAAACAGTGATAAGTCACTTTTTTTAGTGCCGCTGTAACTTCAGATGGCTGTAAGTTGAGGACTACCTGTATAGTATTGGCTTGCTCCATGGAATACAGTACATGTCTCATCTCTTCAGTGTTGATTCTGACTGGTCAGTAAGAATTGACAATGGCTTGATGGCACATAGTCTATCGCTCTGTGCTTGTATTTGATGCCTTTTGGGAATAGCACTTTCATGACAGAAGTACTTAGAAAAAAATTAAGAGTTTGATGGGCTTTTCTTTTCACTTAGGGTGAAATAGTTAAGAAATACACACAACTGAATCCTAAAACGTACGAGGATAGAATAGAACTGATCCTTAAGATGTGTATAGAGGCTGCCTCAGAAGCAGTAGACCTGAACTGCAGAATTCTGGGTGTAGGTAAGTTTAATAAGCATCATATTTTTTTTTGCTTTATGAAATCAAGGCAAGAATTAGCACTATGCCCCCCCCCAATGTTGTTCTGCATTTCAAATATATAGAAGGAATTGTTTGCTAAGTGCTGAATTTTACAGATACCTTGGTGTTCATAGACTGCAAAATGAATGAATATATTAAAATTGGTATACAGATCTGAGAGAGCCAGTTTGGTGCAGTTGTGACGGCACCAGGCTGGATACTGGGAGAGTGTGAGTTCTAGCCCTGCCTTAGGCATAAAGCCCAGCTGGGTGACTGTAGTCCAGTCACTCTGTCTTATTTCTAGGAAGGAGGCATTAGCAAAACACTTCTGGAAAAACCTTCCCAAGAAAACTGCAGGGACTTCTCCAGACAGTATCCAGGAGTCAAAACCTGACCCAGAGGCACTAAATAAATAAATAATATTCTCACGTTCCGTGCCATATACTTATATTTCACAAGTTGTACTTCTGTAGGCAATTAAAAATTGTATATGTTGTCTTCGATGATACTTTTCCCCTCAAAATTATAATAGGCAGAAAAGGCACTGACTGAGCATCAAGTGTTAGATCAGCGGTTCTCAACCTTTTCCGGGGCTCGACCCCGGCCTGCATCGCAAAGGGGAAAAAAATGTCCGACCCAAAAAAATAAAAATGGCCGACCCCAAAAAAAAAAATGGCAGACTGCGGTGTTTGGCGACCCCCGTGAAATGGTCGTTCGACCCCAAATGGGGTCGCGACCCACAGGTTGAGAACTGCTGTGTTAGATTGAAATAAGCAGGACAGCTCCTGTTGACCTCTAAATTTTTGAAGATTTTGTTCTGTCTTGTATTCTTTGGGCAATACTGTCTTATATTTGTGTGGATGTGTGTGTGGATGAGGCACAGTGAACAGGATATATGTGAATTCAGACAATGGTGTCTCCACAGATAATGCAAATTTAAACAGCAAATTGTGGCATGAGTGACCCTGTGATAACAGTTCTTTACTTATCTGGGGGTTTATTGAGGAATTTTTCTTAACAGTGAAAAGTAACGTAAAACAGAACGGCTGAACTTCGTTGTTTCATCGTTGAGGGAAGTTGTTCAGTTTTGTTTCTGAGTGGGAAGCTAACACTTAACAAAGCTTTATTTTGGATTTTTAAAAAAAAATATGCTAGAATTAATAAGAGTCCTGTCCTGTTCTTCATATATCATGAAATATGCTGTGTGGCTCAGGCATTTCCACAGGTGGGAGAGTAGATCCCCGAGAAGGCGTCGTTCTTCATTCCACAAAACTCATTCAGGAGTGGAACGCTGTTGATCTGCGGACACCGATATCAGACGCCCTGCATTTGCCAGTCTGGGTGGATAATGATGGCAACTGTGCGGCGTTAGCGGAGAGAAAATTTGGACATGGGAAAGGAGTGGAAGACTTCATAACTGTTATCACTGGCACAGGTATGTTTCCTTCAAACTTCCTAAAACCAAGTTTTTTCAGTCTCGTTTGGAATCAAGTAATATTTCCACTTTGTACTTATTTATTGTAAGAGATCACGTGCAAATGGCTATAATCTCTATCCAGCTGTTGGGCACACGATTAAATCTGTCAGGAAATCTCAGATTTGGGCAGGGAATTGAGTTCAGTGCAAATCATAGGAAGCTTCTCTTACCTTTTCTGTTATTTTATTAGATTGTAACTGATGCGAACTACAGGGCAGTGGCCACCACAGTTGAACAACTATTGTCTTTAAACACAATATTAAGAATATAATGTTATGAAGAGGGGGGGCAGAGGAAAAACTGGATAAATGGAGCACTGGATAAACAGAGAAGCTGAAGAATATCAAACAAGAATGGACCAAGAGAGAATGGGAGTGAGGGTGATAAATTGAAAAATAAATTGGATGGACAGAGCACCATCAAACACAGAATCACTCAAGAAAAGTCTGGGCCAGGGGTAGGCAACCTTGGCTTTTTTATGACTCGTGGACTTCAACTCCCAGAATTCCTGAGTCAGCTGACTCAGGAATTCTGGGAGTTGAAGTCCACGAGTCATAAAAGAGCCAAGGTTGCCTACCTCTGGTCTGGGCAATCAAGTGTGATCGTACAGTTGCCTATGATAAATTATTCTTTTGGAATGCTATATATTTTCTAGCCTTCAGAGTTCAGCGACAGCGTCCTGATATTTTTCTTTCAGGTATCGGTGGTGGCATCATTCATCAAAGTGAATTAATTCACGGCAGCTCTTTTTGTGCCGCTGAGCTTGGGCACATTGTGGTAGCAATGGATGGACCAGAGTGCCTGTGTGGGAACCATGGCTGCATAGAAGCCTATGCTTCTGGGATAGCCTTGCAGAGAGAAGCCAAGAGATTACACGATGGTAAGTAAGGTGCCGTCCTGTTATTTATGCCCAGGTTCACTGGTAGGATGTGCATAAGTGTGAGCAGCCTAAAAAAAAAGGTTTACATAACAATACACTTGTCATTATAATAACTACCATTGTATTAATTAAAGTAGCAGAAATGCTTACTTCTGCTTTTACATGTGTGAATTTTGTTTCCCGAAGCCAAATCAATTAATGGAAGCTTAGCTGAAAAGCAAATCTACTGGCATGCCGGTATACACACTGACTACATTAGCTACCTTGATCAAGATACACAGATAGCCCTTGACTTACAACCATTCGTTTCGTGACCATTCAAAGTTACAAAGTGGCCATTTTTTCACACTTAACGATCGCTGCGGCATTCCCGTGGTCACGTGATCAAAATTCTGACCCTTGGCAACTGACTCATATTTATGGCGGTTGCCATGTCCTGGGGTCACGTGATCAGCTTTTGCGACCTGACAAGCAAAGTCAGTGGGGAAGCCAGATTCACTTAACAACCATGTTACTAAGTTAACAACTGAAGTGGTTCTCTTAATAACTGTGGCAAGAAAGGTTATAAAATGGGGCAAAACTCCCTTAACAAATACCTTGCTTAGCAACAGAAATTTTGGGCTCAATTATTGTCGTGAATTGAGAACTACTTGTATGAAACTGATCTGAAAATTTCCTCACTGTGTATTCCTCTTGTAGGAAGAATGCTGTAGATGGAACACAGCAAATGCCTATTTTATTGCAGTTCTATCCATCACACGCTAATGAGTAAATTCACTTAAATATATTTGTACTTTGTAATCTAGGCTGCTTTTCTATAATTCAAACTAGTCTGATTTCAAAGACAAGTTTGAAAAAGCTGGGTCAATCTGTGAACAAAAGAAAATTTTAATCACAAGCTTAAGAATGTAAAGAAACTGAAATAAAGAGCAAAAAACTAAATAAGGCTTTGATTTAGAATGTTATAAATGGAATAAGAGTCCAGATAAATTAGAATATCAAAACTTTTACACTAAGGTTTTAGAATTAATTATAAACTACAAACATCATCTTGCAGGAAATAGATCTCTTTTAGTTCGTATAAGTCATTACAATGATGAACAATTTCATGATTTCAAAAACTGGACACTAGAGGGGACTAAAGATTTTAGAAAGGGGAAAGATATAAAAGATGGTGCAAAATATTTTGTCGATAAAAATACTGGAGACTTTGGAAGGATGGAATTAGATAATAGTAGCCACAATATCAACAATGTTAGCCATGATGTCTGCCTCTATGGATAGACTATGAAGAAATGTCAGATGTAGAACAAAGTTTATCTGACAAGATGGAGATGGTATCAAAAGTGGATTTACAGCTGATGGGAAGTTCATAATTTAGAAAAGGATATTTTACCAGGTGTACAACAAAAATTGTCAGATTTTAAAATTTGAGAAATACAAACTACAAATCAAGAGAGTGTTCTGGATTTAAGAGAATTTTATGGGAGTAGGATTTCAAGAGGCTTCTTAAAGCCTTGAACTGTTGATGATGGGACAAAGAAAAAATGAAGAGAAATCAAATCCTATGGCAATATTTGAATGAACTAATGGTTAAAGTAAAAGGAAGTAATATAAAGTTGATTTTTCATCGAAGTTTGAACAAAATATGTTATTACTTCTGGCTACCTTTCATGTACTTTCTGCTGATATCAGGCCTGAAAAGATTATGTTTAATGGATTTTTCATATATAAGAAATAGGGTATGGGATAAAGAAATAAATGTAACTTCAGAGAGAGTGGAGAGTCACTAAATTAGTGTATAGTTGCTGTGATGAAGATTGGAAATCACTTCATCATATATTTTTCTTTATTATATTCTTACTTTTCTCTTCTCTTTTTTTGTACTTTTTACTCCTTTCTATTCTCCATTCTTTCTTTGTTTAATTTATATTACATTTTTCTATTATAATAAAATCTTAATAAAATGTATAAATAAAATATGTAGATATGAGCACAGTATATGCATTTATAGGCAATTGCATGAATTGAAAGTTACATTTGTAAATCTAAAAAGAAAAAAGAAAGTGGATATCCTTGGCCATCCCAAGAACATTTTAAGGACTTAACTAAGATAAAATCCAGCATCAGGACAATGAGGGTTAAATCTGCATTTGCATTGCTTAGTCAGTTTGCTGATTTAAAAAAAAAACAATCAGATTAGGTCTGTTCCACTATTTTCTGGTACATACGGTATTTATGTGGAATAATTTTACATCTGTACGAAACCAGTGGGATTTTATGCCAGAAAAGAGAGATAAAACTTCATTTATGGAAAAATTGCACCAAAATTAATGTTATTATGACATAGGTAGATTAGATTCTTTGTGATTTTTTAAAAATGGTTGGTAAAATGTAATAATCAGCATTGTCTGTTTTGCTTCTTAACTATTAATTCTGCTTTCTTCCATTTTTTTCTCCAAACAGAGGATTCATTATTGATTGGAGATATGTCTATGAAAAAAGAAGATACAATAACTGCTGCACATCTTATTCAGGCAGCTAAACTAGGAAACTCAAAAGCTGACAATATTGTTAGAACAGGTAAAAATACAAACATAAGACTGAAATCTTGGTTAGAATATTGGCTAGTGGCAAATATTGCTACTGCTGTAGCATCATCCTTGTTTGCTTCTGTTACAAAACAATAGCAAAAAATAGGCCTTTTCTTTCTCCCGATAACATTTTAACTTTCTTTTGGAAATGCAAGGAGAGGAAAAAAAAATAGACCAGGCAAGGTAAGGATGGATAAATGTGTTGGGGAAAAAAATACAGTTAGATGTGCAGAGAATCATCCTCAAAGCAAAGCTTTGATAGATCATTTACTGTGGTAATGGTTTACGAGAATCACCCTGTTAAAGTTGTTCTTTGTAGCCCTGCTCATATTTTTACATGTGAAACTAAAGTGACTACTTTGTTTTGCTTCACTTGTTTTCAAAGCTTGCTCTAGCAGTTGCAATTGTTTGGCAGGCAAACAGAACGTTTCCCAGCAGATTGGGGAGACAGTTGAGGCTCTGGGGTAACGCCCAGTGCTTTATTGAGGCAAAACATATTTTCTTTTTGGTAGAACAAGATAACCACATTGCCCCTACAGCTTAGTCTTAGAGCATCTCATTACTATAAAACCAAGCTAGTATTCAGCTAGTATTCTCCTGTTAGTAGAAGAGGTCTATCAGTAGAATATTAACGGAGAGCAGTCTTAATTTGTTTCTTTGGAGGACAAGCCCACATTTAAATTTTGTTGAAGCATACTTGCTATCATAGAATCTAATCCTTGAAAACTTAAGAGATTTTACTGAAACCTGTTTAGGCAATCTGAATGTAGTAGAAACCATGTTTGATACTTCTCTTTTTGACAGCTCCTGTGAAAATAGATTCAATCCAATTTTAAGGAAGTTCTATTTGTGTCTAAAGCAACATTTCTATATAATCTAATCCAAAGAATAATTGGAAGCACTTTAAAAAAAAAAAGTTGGAGCATTATTAGTATTACTGAGAACCAATTTAACATAATGATTATTATGATTGTGATTATTATGAGGAGCCATGGTGATGCAGTGGTTAGAATGCAGAATTGCAGGCTAATTCAGCTCACCGCCAGGAGTTCGATTCTGACTGGCTCATGGTCGACTCAGCCTTCCATCCGTCTGAGGTCGGTAAAATGAGCACCCAGATTGTTGGGCGCAATATGCCGACTTTGTAAATCGCTTAGAGAAGGGCTGTAAAGCACTGTGAGGCGGTATATAAATCAAAGTGCTATTGCTATGATTTTAGGCATTGGATAGAAGTTGGATGCCGTGAATTCTAGTCCTGCCTTAAACACAAAGCTGGCTGATAAATTCAGGCCATTCTCTCTCACACAACTTTAGGAAGAAGCCTGTGGCAGACCATTTCTGAAAATGTTCACAAAAAAAATTGCAGGGGCTTCTTGGGAGGCAAAACTGACTGCAAGGCACCAACCCAGCCCCACACCGTTATGATTACTACTACGGTCGTTATTACTCAAACCTATACTGCTCCTTTCCCTCAGGCGTCCCTGAAAGATTCACCCTCACACATCTGTGTCTTATCTCTAGAGTCCATATTTGATGGTTTAACATACAATGGAAAACAGGAATTTGGATTTCTGACTGTCATGAAATAATTTTTTATCGGTGAAATCATTTTTACTTTGAAACTCTACAGTGCTTCTTTGAATCCCATACTTAACGACTTTTTCTCCAATTCTTTTTTCTTTCATCTCAGCATATTATATTTTGCTCTTTATTTTAATTGTCAGTTCTCAACAATAGCCAACGAATTTGTAAAGATATAAAACATCTTTAACGTTTTGGAGTAATAAGCATGTTATATTGCATAGAAGATATTGTTTTTATCATGATTAGTTAAGCTTTTATGTGACTCAGAATGAAGTCACATAAGGTAGATAATTGCTTCGTGTTGGACAGTTGAAAGTGGTGCGAAAGAGGCAGTTGCCACTTTATGGTCCTCTTACCAATAAGAGTTGTGCACATTCTGTTCAATTAGAGGAGATAGTGAGGGGGGAAAAATGTAGCCATAAAGCAGCACATCTTGGGATTACTTTTCCAAGGATTCCTTGCTAGCATTGGCAAAAGTAAGATGGATGTTTTAGTTCCAATATCTGGCAAGAACTCAGATGGAAAGGCTAGTACATAATAAGGAAAGAGTTTCTTGTGGGGTCCTTGGTCTTTTCTGAGCTTGATTTTCTTGCAGATATTTCATTACCAAATTAGGTAATGGGAGGATGTTCTAGACCTGAAGACGTTACCTAGTTTGGTAATGAAACGTCTACAAGGAAACCACCAAGCTCAGAGAACACCAAGGACCCCACAGTTCAACCCTGAGCTGCAAATAGCCTCTTCATTCGGTAAAGAGCTTCTTGTGTAACTCTCATTCCTGTGTTCTTCCTGACTCGTGTTTCCTTTTTCCCCCCTCACAGCAGGAACAGCCCTGGGCCTTGGAATTGTTAATGTTCTGCACACCATTAGCCCATCCCTGGTGATACTTTCTGGCGTCTTGGCCAGTCACTATGTCAATGTTGTCAAAGATGTGATCCGTCAGCGAGCGTTATTCTCTGTCCAGGCAGTGAATGTGGTTGTCTCAGACCTGAGCGATCCTGCCTTGCTTGGAGCCGCTAGCATGGTTCTGGATTACACAACACGCAGGATATGCTAAACACCTGGGGGGCGGGGAAAAAAGTAGAAATCCTTACGAAGTTAATAACAGGAAAAATATTTCCTACAGATGTTGGAGGTTTTGGGGATTGTTTCAGATGATTTTATGGCAACCTCGCCATAAAAAATCGTTCCCTTCCTTTTTTAACTGCTACTTTTATACATTGGAAGAAAGACGGCTCAGAAGAGGACTCTCTTGTAGACCAAATGAAATTAAATACTTCTTGGGAGCTACAATGTTCTTCTGAATGTTCTTCTTCCTAATATATTTTCAAATTGTTTTTTCTCAGTAGGTGGTAATTTCAGTAAGCAGACCTTTGTTAAGCAAGTACAGAAATATCCCTGACAGATATATGTAACCATTTCCATCTCTGCAGAGTTGGGCAGGTATGATCTCTGTGAGAGAAATTGGAAACATCTCACGGTAAAATACCCAGCATTATGATGTGATTATCAATGAGTACATTAATTAGAATATCATCCTTATTAGGATGATTACATATGCTGCACATGTTCACTTTCAAAGTGCTTTCCTTTCAGAAATGCCCTTCAGTAATACTGAATTATAGAATGATCATAACAATTCTGTTGGCCAGCAGTCACGGCAGCTGTAATCTAGAACCCCATAAAAGGCACATGTTTGGAGACATACAGTGTGCTAGGATGGAGAACAAAATGTATGCTTTTTCTCTCTGTTAACAATAGTCATATTTTATTTACATCCTCTGAATTGTGATTCCTACCACCTGGTTTTCATGTTCTTTGCTGTAAATAATTGAGTTTTGAAAATACAGGGTGTAAAAAGCTATCCATGTGAAACAAAGTAAGATAGATTTCTGTATGAAAGTTTGAGCTCCTTCTCCAAATTCAACAAGTACTTTTGGTTCTTTTAGCCGGCTTTAATATGTCAAATGTCGTACATATTCTTGTATTCCAAAGGAATATTTACCTTTTCCTATTTTGTCCTATTTTGAAAAATATTATGCAGTATACATATATTGATTAAAATTCCGCCCCAAGCCAAACAACCGTCTTGAGTATTGAGTAAACTTTTCATTTCCATATTCTTCCTGGAATTATACAAGGGAATTTCCAGACCTTGGCTGCCATTGAACTATGGGAGTGAGTTGCCTGCAATGCAAGCCTACCGAGAGAATCGAGCAATTAATATAAATCAGTGTTTCTCAACCTTGACAATTTTAAGGCACGTGGACTTCAACCTTGACAATTTTAAGGCACGTGGACTTCAACTCCCAGAATTCCACAGCCAGCGTTGCTGGCTGTGGAATTCTGGGAGTTGAAGTCCACGTGCCTTAAAATTGTCAAGGTTGAGAAACACTGTTATAAATACTGTAGCAGAGGGTTCAGTTTAAATGAAGAGGGTCCATTTTCATCCTGAAACAACTGCTACTTTGAAGGAAGCTTGAGCATCTCAATAGATTTTGATTGTATATTTTGTTTTGGAGTTCAAAGGAGCATTTTGCAAAAATACAGAACTTAGTTTTCAGCAATTCTCTTAGGAGTGCTAAATCTCACCCTGGTTTTCTGTATGAAAGAAATTGGAAAATACATGAAATGGCATTGTTGTCAGTTTTGTTCAGTTAGGCAAGTGGGATGAAAACAATGACAATAGTCTTGAAGAAAAATGAAAATCCAATTCCCATGCCACAAACATCTTCCAGACTGGAACAGATTGCTAACATTTAAGGCTTTCTCAAACTGAATCTGCACCTGAAGAGTGAGGGAAAGAAGTATACATTTTACTAACACTTCTTCCTGCAACTACAGTTGGTAAGAAAAAAAAATTGAATTGTTACAAGTACCCTGCGCTGAAGCTATCGCCAATCTAAATTTATTGTTTGGGATTATACTTGTTTTCTTAACCTGAACAAGTTGTGTCTGCAGTTAAGCTCAGCATTTGGGACATTTTAGGCAAGGGATGCAGAAGAACAGCCTTACAGAAACAGATCTGACTTTCCATGTCCTTTTGGAAGCCTAATCCACTTAGTAAACTGAGTTTCATCAAGCCAGTTTCTTCTCCAAATAATGCTCAACTGCCTTAAATATTTAGTGTATTTTTGGAAAAGACGAAGTTCTTTATTTTTGTGCATACTTACAAGTTATCCCAAAATAGTGAAGCTGTCATTTTGGGGGTAGCTTTTTGTTTGTAAAATAGTTTGGTGGTAGAATGGAAAAGGAATGTAGTGCTGTGCTCACTTGGCTTTTAAACCATGAAAGAAACATCCAAGTTCAGCACTAAATGATAATGATATAGTGCAAGTAGGGATGTTGTGGCTTCAGTTTACTGCTGGTGAGACTTGCAGACTTCTTTCTTGGGGCTTTTGCTCTGAGCAATGCCAATCATCTTTGGGAGGACAGAAATTCCTAAAGCTCCTATCCCAAGACACTATACTATATTGTCTAATAATTCCCAGAACGCCCCAGCATACTAACTTCAGTCTGAAAGATATGTAACGATACCATGTTGTCTTTAATTGCTAATCTAGCAGAGATAAATCTCATCAACAAAGGGCATTGCTGCACCTCTAAACTATGGTGCAGATGTCTTTATGTATAAGTAATGTTCATTTTATGTGGTTAGTAACTGTTAGTACTGAATTTTTAAGAGGCTCTTTGCCTGCTTTATTAAATTCGATAAGTGTTGGCTCAACTGTATATTCAGTTTGATAAGCACCAGTGAAAAATGTTTACGATTCCCAGTAGCTTTACTTTAAAAGCAAAACTGTCTTTAATTGAATAGTGATCTTAATATTTGTTATTTAGTTCAGCATAGCTCCTGCATCATCACTTTTTTAATTGGGAAAGGAAGACATCTTTACATCTGCCTATGTTATATGTATAAAAATAAAATCAAATGCTGAAATTTAGCACTTTTCTATTTCTTGTTGGCATGAAGAATATGGTTTTCTCTGTTGCCTTATTAAAACAATGATTAGTTCTGTACGTTCTGTTGTCTAAATGTTGTTACATCTAAGTGACTTCAAGCTAAACATCAAATATTTAAATAAAAAATAAAATTATGTATATATCAAGTTTCCATTAAGTATCTTATTTATCCAGCTATTAGTTTGAGAAACATAACATCTACATTATTTTATCATCGCCCACTACTATAAAATTTCTAAAATTAAACCAAAATCAGAGGATACTTTGATAGGATAAGGGTTACTTTTAGATCAGGATCAATTCCACAAAATTTATTTTCTCTGAAAATGGCTGTTGATCTTGAAGGAATCTGAAAAGCAAGCTTAGTAATAAGCTCTAGCTATGATGTAATAACAGTTCACACCTTTTGTGAATAAAGTTAATTGCTTGACCAATAACCTTCCATCAATTATTCAGAAAGGAATTGTTTAGTTCCAAAAGTTTTGCATACTTAAGAACTGTATAAAATGTAGCTTCCTCAACTTCTACTTAATGCTGTTTCAGAAGCAGCTACTATAGGAATATCTCCCTTATCCTTAGTGTCTGAAACCAGATACCATCATCAGATTCCAGGTTTTCCCACCCTTCGTTATCAGGTGTAATCCCTTTCTTTAAAAACTATCTCTTATAGACCTCTTCTGTTAGATTTTACTCCCATAGACTCCAGCTGAAAAAGTATTGGAGAAGACAGTTCCAAGTTAAACCAGGAGGAAAGGATAGTACAAGTCTCGAATACATGACATTGTAGTTTTAAATTAAAAGCACAGGGGCATAGAATATGACAAAATGAAGCAACAAAAAAGATAGTACTTTGGTATAAGAGAAAGACATCCTATGTGTTTTGGGTGACTAAAATATGTATATATCAAATGTGTCAAAAATAGATACAATTTTTTTGTAATTAAAATTTCAATCTTATAGCATAACATTGCAGATTTTCTGATTCTTTGGAACTCTAAGCTAACTAAAAAAATTGTTGGGGGGCGAAATGTAAAAAAATTGTGGCTGATATTCAAGACAAAGCATAATCCAGTTTCAATTTATGGTAGAATTAAATAACTTTCAGGAATACAAATTATGTTACCTGTCACAGTATAGCCCTCCCTACTCTGGCCACCCACAGATGTACAAACTTCAATTCCCAGAATTCCCAGCACCAGCCATGCTTGCTATAGAATTCTAGAACTGGCCAACATACATGAAGAATATTGTTAAAAGTGCTACACGGTACAGGGCTAGATTAGCTGCATAATCACCTCTCCCAAATGGTATCTGCCTGTCCTAGGTTAAATAGGATGGGTATGCTCCAGGCCCCCTCCTTTAAGCATTGCCATCTGGTGGGACCTCAGAGGTGTACCTTCTCAATGGCTGCCACAGCCCTTTTGAAGAGCCTCTCACCCCAGAGATCCGTTCCTGAGGGCTGTGAAGATCTGGTTCCTCCCCTAAGAACTGAGCTAGAATGGGTGTTGGAACTGCGAGGAAGATTGGTCTGGCACTTGGGAAAGGGTACATTTGTTTCGAACTGTTTTTTAAAATGGGTTTTATAATGGGTTCAATTCAACATACTGTTTTTGACCTTTAAATACCTTCATGGGATGGGGTTGAGTTATTTCAGGGACTGCTTCTTCTCAGTTACATCTGCTCATCCCATCAGATCTAGCAGGAGGCATGCTACAGATCCCATATCCAAGTGAGGTTGGTTTCATCCCTGTTGATTTTCCAGAAGTCCCTCAAAACCTGGTTATGCCATCAGGCCTGGGAACCCCAGGATATCAGCAAAGTACTGAGGAGGCTCCATGGTGGTCGGCATCTGCTGGTCTGTGTAATTTTTTAAATTTTCCCGGATAATAGTTTTATGTGTCATTGTTTTATTATATGCTTTTTTGTGACATGGGCAGCTTTATAAATTTGATGAATAAATGAATGATGAACTGCCTCAGGTCATTGTATGAAGTACGTGGCAATTTAAATCTTGTGAATAAATAGTTAAATAAATATTCCAGGTCTGGTTTATTAATATAAACCGATGTTTATACTATAGTGCAAGGCAGTGTCAAGGGATAACTGCAAGAACAGTCATTGAAAATACCATTTTCAGCCATTATATTCCCAAGTATTCATAGCTAGCACAACAAGAGTCCTTCAGCATTTTAATATTCCCACACAACAGTGCAATTTAAACAGACCTTTAATATCAGTATATTTGAAAGTCAAATCTCAATGCGTAAGAGCAGCATAGAGACTACAGTTCTGAAAGTTTTCTCCCAGTTTGGGTAGAGAGGAGGAACATGCAATCACAGAACAATGATCAAACTCTAAATACATTGTGAGGTTTGGTCCAAAAACAAACAAACAAAAAAAACAAAAAACATTTAAACATAATTAATCCAATTACTGCAAATACAGCTTCTCTGAGTAAAGTTAGATATTGCATTTGTAGTGTAGGGTGTGCTTTCCCTTCAGCGAACCAGCGGGGCCTGCTTGAGCGAAATCAGCACTGAGCGCATGCGGGACACGTCTTTCGCCTGCTTGCTCGACTTGGGGTTAAAGTCACAGAGTCGAGCCACACGTTCCCACTCGGTGCCAGGAGACGAGTCATCAACATCATTCACAAAGACTTCTTCAGCTGCCCTAGAAATAATGCAACACGTTTCATTTCAATGAAATAGGTCTCCCGCCCATTTTCCCATGAGGTGCTTCCTAATTATTTGTAAAATCATCACCATCATCATCACCCAAAGTAGGGTAAATTTCCAATCCTCCTTTTAGACTTTCAAATTATGGAAGGGGCAATGAGCCCCATGTGAACAGAGAGGTGCTAAGTCAAATGTCGGAGTATATGTGCTTGGTTTAACAGAGAATGGTAATCTCAACCTTAGTGTACAAGGTTGAGGCAAGTGGGTTTATCAAGAATCAACTCTACAGATACATAGTTTGTGTAATGTGCAAACTTGACCATCAGCGCACAATCTCATTACCCACGTACTGAATTCTGCATACAGGATAAATCAGAAGATCCACAATACAATGGCAGAGCATGTCTAATCCATGCAAAAGGTTCTAGGTGCAATCCTGAGCATTTCCATATAAGGTAAGGAAAAAGACTCCAATCTGAAACTTAGGAGAGCTATTAGGAATCAGATTTGATGATACTATCTTTGAAGGATCACCATTTGATTCTATATAAGGCCATTTCCAATGATCCTATGGACACCAATAGAAGTTGGCATGGTGTGCTAAGATTGGTATTCAGTTGCCTTCTTAACAGTTTTATTTAATTTTTACAAACTATAACATGAAACTGGAATGCTATTTTTAATGCTGCGGAGAGATAACAGAAATTAGCAGGAAAGAAAAGAAGTCACAGCCCTCATGCTTGAAAACGCTATGGACCTAAAGGCTGGAGCAAGGAAGACTGAAGACAGTCCAAGGAGAAATCTGCTTCATTTCATCTGCACTCGTGCGCACATTTTCTGCTTAGTGACATCACCACAAGTATTGTCCCTTCAATACTAGCATTCTGCTATCTTGCTCACAAACAGGAAAATTATTTTCTGGAACTAACTGAAGCAGACTGTGAGCTCTGAACATAAGCAAATGCAATAAGCAGACCTACTTATGGGGAAGGGAAAAGGGAAAAAAAAAACTACTCCCACAGTACGGGGGGACGGGGAAGCAATGAGATGAACTTATGAAGTTCAGCACTGATCACAAGTATGGTTGTATTTTACAAACACCACTGATGAGAAGGGTCACTACAACACTGCTATTTCATGGGACAAGACACTTAAGGGGCAGTGAAGAGTTTACTTAACTGTTCTAGGCTGTAGCAAGGATGGTTTATGTTTGTGCTTTAAAGGTGAAGAGAAACAAAAAGGAGAGTTTAAGTCAGATATAGAAAATGAAAATGAGCATAATGCAGATGGCAAGTAAAGCTGGCCAGACATGCACTTTGCAGCACTATCAACATTCAGAAACAGGTGCCTCCAGAATTTATTTTACAGTAGCTGCACTATATGCACTCTTCTCCTCCCCCAACCAGTTAACAGGAAACAGCCTTTCTGCCTGAACTTCAACTGCAAAAATCAATGGCAGACACCACCTGTAAGTCCAGCATTTCACAAGTCAAGGGGTTTTTCTAGGACTGATCATCTGCCAAACTTCCATAACATTTGGGGAAACGTTTCAGTACTAAATTCAGACTAGAAGTAGGCATGAAATACCCATCAGCCTTCTCAACTGCCATGCCATGAAACTCTTTCTGGAGTACACAACGAATCTGAAAATATTGTAGGCAATTAAGGAAATATAAATCACGGTGAGGAACACAGAGCCCCAGCTCCAAAGCCGTTTCATCATTATTTCTTTTTCCCTCAATTCCTGACATAGTCCATTCAACTACAACTTGCTCTGTATAGATAAGGAACACTGACTTCCTCATCTCCTGAACTTGCCACAAATGAGGTCTTCAAGCAGGAAGAAGGAAAAGTGTGTTGCAAACTGCTCGTGTCTCTTTCTCTTGTTTTTTTTTCAAAGACAATTATTCTATCAACACATCTATAATAGTATTCTGTTTTGCCAGCTGGACTAGCACCAGCGAACATAAATATCACAATTCTAGCATGTGCATTGAGGAAAGAGGGCATTTGATTCTGAACAATAAACATCCAGAAATATATAAGAAGCACCTTTTATTTAAACTTTTTCAGAGTATAGAACTGGAATATGAACAGAAAAATAGAATGTTATCCCGCTTTTTTCTGAAACAAGAGTTATTTTTACATAGGGAAGTGGTATAGCTAAATTTTACCTACAATTTCCAGAGCTAAATCCTCTAGCAATATTTTATGACTCTGAATGAATCCTCCCCTTCTATATTTTATATGTGGAAGTTGTACAAAACTACTTTTTCCCATTCATTTCCATTTCTTGTTAATCGCTGCAGTAGTTTTACATCTCGTGTTGCTATAAAGGAGCTGCTGAAGTAGCTTTCATTATTTTATATGCTTGGGTAACATAATCCTAAGCAGTCAAATATATAAACCGTACAGGAGAAGAGTACTCAGCTATGAGAAAACTACTGTTTTCAGTTACTAAATGTCACCTATATTTAGTTCAACAAAATTCAACTCTGCATGCTAAGCAGTTTAATTTTCAATACAGAATGAAATTTAAGGCAGGTTTGCTTATTACAAATTTGATGAAACCAAATGCTGGTTTGGAAAAGTTCAATTTACTATCCAATTGCTATATTTCACCTATTCCAGCATTATCTATTAATTTTAACATTTTCACAATTCACTATTCCAGATATACACTCTACTGCATAACTCAAACCAAACCGTGAGTTATCTGACATCTCCAGCATTTGCTACATATTAATAACACGTTTACACTTTTTGTACTATACTCAAAACCCAACAAGAAGCAACAACAAAGCTATGGAATCTCTTCCCTTAACATTAGAAAATTGTTCTTCCTTACAATTGTATTTGAAACCTCCGCCCTTCTTTGATTAGAAGCATCCAAATTATTCAGTGAGTGGCCAGGAGTCAATTGACCATTCTTGGATGCTATTAGTATTGTTTATTTTAACTGAATGTAATTGTCCATTCCTGCCTCTACCGCACCCCCCCCCAAAGTCAGATGTCTTCTTCCTATTTTGTTCTATAAGGTATGTCTCTCTGCTTAGGGGTACTTTGATCATAATAACCCTCAAAGAGATTAAAAATGTTAAGTAAAACAGATGGATCAGAATATAACCAGTAGTTAGGCAACATACACATAACCGATCACGTCAGCGAAGGGTTGTTTGTAGAAAGCTTCATCTGCCACCCTAGATGGCAAGTGGTCCACAGAAGAGGCAAGCAGACAGAAGACAAAGAGAAAAGAATAAGCAAAAGGAAACATAGCCAAGTGGAATTAAATTTCAAATGATTAACATGCAGATTAATCTGACCCTAGAAAATACTTAGAAATTGTAAGTGAAGGAAAAAAAACATGTAAGAAATATGTGTTAAGAAATAAACTACACAGTTAAGAAACAACTTAGCTCAAGGAAGATAAGTTAGTCCTTTGCAGACAATCAAAGTTATAAAAAAAATCCTGATTGCTTTCTGTAAGTCTTCAGGCATTGTTTTGCCCAATAAAATTTCAACCTACGGGTATATTGGTAAAAGTAGATTGTAAACAAAAGCTAATAAAGGCAACTTAACTTACTAATAGCTTTTTTAAAAGTGCCATGGTTTAGGTTGAGAAAGGGAAAATCTGCTCTAGAGAGCAAGCATTCTGGCTATATAGTAAAGAGGACATGCCGTCTGTCATCTTTGCAGTTCATTTTTATCACAAGGCAGGAACTATGGTGGAAGAAGGCTAAGAAGCAATTGTAACTTCCTGACTGAAAATCACAGTAACCGCTAGAGAAAAAAAAAACCTATGTATTGAATTGGCTGTAAAGTGAACTGTCAAAACACAGCAATATTTTTCAACTGCTTCATTCGGAAATATCAAATACTGATTGCAATGAAAAATCTTAACTCCTATTTTTCAGTTTTTATCCCAGACTACTGCAAGAAGAGATCTAACCAGGTATATACGTATGCATATATACATACACACAAACATACATATTATATAACCATAACAGTCTCTCTGTCTGTCTGTCTGTCTGTCTGTCTGTCTGTCTGTCTCTCTCTCTCTCTCTCTCTCTCTCTCACACACACACACACACACACATATTATACACCTATACCATGCAGTTACACATACACACTGTCATTTAGTCTTTGGGAAAGGGTTGAGACTGTCTCTATTACTGAAAATACAGTAGTTGTTCAATGGCACTAGCAAAGTCATGGTAATTCTTATTTTATATATAACTCCATCTATGTAAAGGAAAAAGAGAGGAAGGGGGAATGAGAAAATCCTTATCCTGAACAGTAATGGATTCCTGAAAATTTCTCGGCAAGGATATTGTTTGCCAGTTATAATTAGCACAGAGCCACTATCATGTCAGCAAAAGAATATTAATAAAAAATTAACAAAATCCAGGAATTGATCATTAACAGTATCCTTACCTGTTATTTGCTTTTGTTTTCTGCAGCTGCTCATCTTGTCTTGCATACCACTCCTCCAATTCCTTTATTGCTTTTTCCTTCCATTCTGCTTCTTGCTTTCGAGAGTTTGCATCTTTAAAAAAATATAGACACAGACACAAATATCTCGTCTTTTGGATGAAATAAAGCTAAGATTCTGAACTATTGCTAACTAAAACTATGGAGATTATAGAAGTTCGGGCATCAAAATCAATGGAATCTATAGTTTACCACTTAGATTTCGTTAATGACTATTACTGGCAGTAAGCACAAAGACTAGAATCAATTTCAAGATTAATTAATAGTACAAATATATTAATTCCTTTCTGAAATGTAGCAAAAAAATGAAAGCAGATCCACCACACCAACGTTCATGATCTGAAATAACTCTACAAGAGCAATGAAATAGTTGGTCACATATCCCAGTTTCCTTTAAATTTTTTAATAATAATCATCATCATCATCATCGTCGTCTTTATTGATTAGGCCGTGGGCCATATCAAGGTGCAGAATTCCAAACACACATTATATTAAAATGCAGTAAAAACAATTTAGAATGGAATTAGTTAAAATATAATTTAGGATAAAATAGAAATAAAATACAATTTAAAATGAAATTGGGATAAAATACATTTTTAAAAAGAAATTAGAATCAAATACAGCAATTTAAGTTGCAGATAGATAAAATATGATAACATTATATTTCACTATCACCCCTACAATCTACCCCAATCAGTCTCACATATGCCGATCTCAGCCGAACCATTTTGCTCAGGTACTGTGCTGTGTTAAATGTAATTTTCCAATTCTGGCCACACATAAGGCAAAGTATTTTGATATGGGGGTCCCAACGGGTCATTCGTTTAGTGTATAGGCCAAGGTACCTGTCTCTCACCTTTTTATACAGGCAGCAGTGAAATAGGATGTGAGCCAGGTCCTCAACCTCTGCCACTCCGCAGATGCAGAGATGTTCATTATAGGGTATAGAGTGGAATCTCCCATATCTGACCATTTAAAATTTTTCTTGCTTCTGTTTTTGAAATATTAATGACTAGTTCTTGAAAAAAATAAATATTCTACGTAGGACAATGAATGCTATACAAACTAATCAGCAGAAAAACATTATACATGTGGGGGGAGGGAATCACACAAATGAATTATTTCTAGCATTTGAGATTATTTGGCAAGAATGGTCATTATATATATTCTATACTTTAACAACAGATCTGCCCAATCTTCTGTGCCTGAATAATTCTCTCCTCTCTACCCAAAGGGCAGGAAGACATAGTCTAAAGCAGTGTTTCTCAACCTTGACAATTTTAAGGCATGTGGACTTCAACTCCCAGAATTCCACAGCCAGCATTGCTGGCTGTGGAATTCTGGGAGTTGAAGTCCACATGCCTTAAAATTGTCAAGGTTGAGAAACACTGGTCTAAAGGGAGTCAAGATGGATCCAAGGGAGAGGGCCCCCAATAGCAAATGAAGCATGCCTTGCCTGTGGCTTGCAATTGGGGGATAACTGACAATACTGCTGCTCCAACAGTCCTTACTTGGTTGAAAATAAAGTTCCCATTAACAGTTATGTGCTGCTGAAAATTAGATTCTTACCAAGCTCTTCTAGGCGCTCCCGCTGCTCTTCCCTCCATTTGCGAATGCTCTCTGGTTCTGTCTGCAGACGATCAACTTGAGATATAGCAGCATAGCAGTCTGTAGGACCATTGCTCTCCTGAGCCAGACAAAGAGGCAGCCATTTTTATAATTGCTCATGAATAAAAATGAAGTTCTAAGGTATTGTTAGCTTTGCTAGGAAAATGTAAGAAGAGGCAAAGGGATCAACAATGACAAGTTATTTGGGAAGATTTGGTAATATATAACCTCCATGGCAAATGAAGCATTAAAAGCATTAAAGAGAGAAGCAACCTAGAACTAAAGAGAATCTTCCTGACCATTAGAACAATTAAATCAATGGAACAACCTGCCTCCAGAAGCTGTGAATGCTCCAACACTGGAAGTCTTTAAGAAGAAATTGGACAGCCATTTGTCTGAAATGGTAAAGGGTTTCCTGCCTAAGCAGGGGGTTGGACTAGATGACCTCCAAGGTATCTTCCAACTTAATAATAATAATAATTATTATTATTATTATTATTAATTCATTAGACATGAACCTCAGTCAACTGAACATTCACATTGGCTGGCGCTAATGGTTAACACGGGTTGCTACCAGCATCTTAGGTGTCAACCAGGTACCCCCTTAAAATTATTATTATTATTATTGTTGTTGTTGTTGTTGTTGTTATATGGGAGAGGAGAACAAGGTTTCTGGGTTTCAGCCTTTTAAAAAAAGTATCCCCAGCTTAAGTTATCAAAAAGCAAGAAAATCTCATCTTTTGCTGAACAGAGAAGGGGCAACACTAGTAATAGTATTTTGCTAAATATAGATGAATCCTAGTCATCTGTAGGAAATAGAGAGTGATATAATTATCAGATTAGACCACTGGCAAGCATCTCCTATACTTCCCTGATATCATATTGACCCTCAAAGAGGTGCTGCCACTCAACAATATACTTTTCAAATAATAAAAAGAGACATATGGTATGTTTATTTGAATTGGAAGATTCATCATGTACTCATGGTAAATATTTAGAAGCCAATTTGATGTAGTGGTTAGGGCAGTGTTTCTCAACCTTGACAATTTTAAGGCATGTGGACTTCAACTCCCAGAATTCCACAGCCAGCATTGCTGTCTGTGGAATTCTGGGAGTTGAAGTCCACATGCCTTAAAATTGCCAAGGTTGAGAAACACTGGGTTAGGGTATCAGAGTAGAAATCTGGATATTGTGAGTTCTGGTCCCACTATAGGTCCAAAGCCATGGGTGAATATGAGCCAATCACTCTTTCTCAGTCTTAGGAAGGAGGCAATGGCAAAACACTTCTGAAATATCTTGCCAAAACAACCCACATGGACCTATCCAAGCAGTATCCAAAAACTGGACATAATTGAACAGAAGAAAAACGTATGTACCATCGTATGGCTCTTTGAATTACAGGTGGTCCTCAACTTAATACTATAAGGACCGGAAAATTCATTGTTAAGTGGTACAGTTGTTAAGTGGGACATGATATGACTGTGACCTCTGTCCTTTCCTACCCCTATTGATTTTGTTCACTGGAAGTCAGATGGGAAGACTGCAAATGGCAAACGTGTGACTGCAGTACATTGCAATCGTGATGCGAGTTGGTTGCCAAATGCCCACATCATGATCATATGACCATGGGGATGCGATGGTCGTTAAGTCACTTTTCTCAGCGCCATGTAACTTTGAACAGCTGCTAAATGAATGGCTACAAGTCGAGGACTAGCTCTGTACAGATCTGCTTTCTAACCACATTCACCATATGACAGGCACTTTGTTAGTGCTTCATACTATCACAATTATTCATCCTTTTTATATTTTATATTACTAATACTTTTCATATTATACTTTAACTGCACAATATATATTTTCCCACAGAATGCTGTGAAGCTAGCTGATTGAGGAATGATCAGTTCTGAGACAAACATACCAAAGAGCTCAAAAAGAAAGGCAAGTTCATAAATAACAAGAATCTGCTGCAGGTGCTGAACACAGAATAGGGTGTATATTTATAAATTGACAATAAAATGATATGCATGTGATAATCAAAGTGCCTTGTCAGCTTTTTGGCTGACTCCCCGTCCCTAACCTGTTTTTTTTCCCCCCTCACCATAGTCCTAGCGTAACCCCTTGCATCCCAGGGAAATGGTAACAGAAGCTTTTAGGAATTCTTACATTCACATAACTTCTTACACTTGTATCTATGCCAAGATTCAAAGCAAACAGGGAGTGAGTTGCTGAGATGCAGAAAAAAAGAGAATCCCTTCTGCTTTTCTAAGAATACTCACTAGCCAGCTTTTTAAATTTTAGAAATCAGTTGACAACTCCAGCATCATGTGGGTTTAATACTGAAGTGCCGGAACAGGCAACAAAACTCAATGTCAAGAGTTTGGTTCAATCAGTGGTGACCATTCTTACAGTAGAACTTCACTTACCTGGTAGATATCACCATTCGTCACTCCATCAATTGCCTCTGAGGAAGAAGAAAATGGTCTACGTTAACTTTCTTGGCAACAGAATCTTTCTTTAAAAGAAGAAGCATTTAAGACTATGTAAGAAAGTAAACTAAAGAATGATGCTTTAGTTATAGTACTGTAAACTAGCTTCACCCTCTCAGCAGGAAATTGAGAGACTATATAAACTAAGAATAAAGAGTACAGGAAGCTCACGTTTCAAAGTTCTTCTCTTTCAATTGTTTACTTGGTGAACAATTTTTTTCAATCTAATATAATATTTTATAAGATACCAGTTTCAAGGTAACTGTTAAAGCCACTATTATAATAGCTTCAAAACACTTGAAATGCTCTAGTATCCATTCCACAAGAAATAAACAATTCCCTGAAAAATAATTCCAATGATTAGAAGTTAATTTTAATACATCCAGAGTAAAGCATAAATTCTACTAGATTAGGAAAATTAAAAGCTACATTTACTTTGGAAGAAGTCATAAATACAAGCCACTGCTTAAAAATGAAATGCCAAGAATTACCACTTTCCAATGAGACTCAAGGAACTAATAAGACTGGTTATATTTAAAGAGAATAAGAAGCTTATTTGAGGGACAGCCTCTTCCCAGTTACATCTACCCATCCCATCAGGTCTACATGAGAGACATGATGCGGATGCCATCGCTCAGAGAGTTTAGTCCAGACATGTCAAACTCGTGACGTCGGGACTGTTTTGCCATTGCCGGCTATGGGGTGGGCGCAGCTTCTGCGTGACGCGTCTGGCCCATGGCAGTTTGACACCCCTGGTTTAGTCCCTGAGATGAGATTGGCTGTCTAGAAAGTACTTAAAAGAGATTCTGTCAAATAGCTTGGGGATCCAACATTAGAAATGAACCTGCTAGGTAGCTATATAGTTAATTGAATGCACTCTCTTGTATGCTTTCCTGTCATTTTGTTTTATTTTTTATCTTAATTTTTCTTAATTTAAATTGGTTTTTAGTAGTTATGTATTTTATTATATATGCCACCCAGGGTCACTATGTGAAATGGACAGTTATACAAATGTGTTCAATAATATAAAGAATGCATAAATGTATATATAATCAAGAATGCATAAATGTATATATAATCTGCTTGAATTAATCCAGTGGAAGACAAAGGCTGCTTCATTGAAGATTATGGAGCTTTATCTACCATGCTGGTCCAGTGCACATCACTTGATAGGTATTTTCAGTATATGGCTGAGAGGACCAAAATCACCCAGCTGGCTTCTGTGCCTAAGCAAGGACCAGAACCAAGACTCCTGACTGCTAATCCAGTACTTTAACCCTGACACCTCAGTGGCTCTTATGTTTACCTGTACATATATATGAGTGAAAATGCTACTTTAAAACTCTTAATCTCAAAATATTATTTTCATTTACATACCTCAAATAGTTAGGCAATGCAAAAGTATATATTATGCTATGAATTATACAACTAAAATAGAGTACTTTGCAATACAATGTCTAGCATCATATATACTGTATATATCAATGGCACAGCCTTATAGCATAAATGATTTAGTATTAGAAGTCTGAGTGACAACAGCTTCTATGATTTTAAGCTACATTGGTTGATACAGAAGAGATGCGGCTATCCCAGAAATATTCCATTTATTTCCAGAAAGGAGGGTTTTAAATGTAAATTTGACTGGAAGACCAGTCTTCTAAGAATAAACAGTGATCAGAGTTGCCAGAAGAACAAACTGTTGCTTCTGACGGTTACGGTAGTTTTGTTTACCTACAGGAGGAAGACTGATATGATAAACATTTTATCTTGAAGGTTCAAGTTATAAAGGCTCCCCTTCCCTTGAGATCAGCTTGCTAAAATATGAAGTTCAGATCACAGTAGAAATGGTTTCTTCTGGAACCTTAATTCCAAACAGACTAAATTTGTCTGCCTGGGCCAGTTGTTCAGAAATATCAATTCCTTGATCCTGTTGGGTGATTATCTCACACTGAATTCCTATTCAAGAATCTCTGAGTTTCTAGAGAAAAAAATAAGGCAGATCCCAATCTGCTTCATCCTGATTGAATCTGCTTTCTATGCTACCAGAGTAAAGTAAAAATGAAGCCCAGACAATAAATCCAACGGAGTCCATCATCAATGCTACAAACCACTGAGTCTAGTTTGTTTTGCTAGCTGGAACTGGAGAGATCATTCTCAAATTAAAATAATCCATACATCCAAAAGAGAGCAATGGGAGGGAGAGAAATACCTACATTATTATATTATCATATTCTCTGTAAATTTAAGATGTCTCTGTCATTTTAATGTATTATTTCTCTCAGGTAAATACAGCAATACGTTTGTCTCATGGTGCCAAATAAGTTCAAAGTTATCAAGCTCAAAGGAAGTAAAAGGGCAAGAAAAATAACTATTTATTTGATACAAACTATGTGGAAAGAAGTTCAAATCAATTTGCAACTATGGAAGAAATCCAGAATTGTGAACACTTGGCTCTAAATCCCAAACCTCCTATTTCTATTAAGAAGTATTTCAGACCTTTGCTTAGAGAATTCTAAATATAAATAGGCAAGATGTACAATCTTTATCTGCCAAAAAGGATTTACTTAGGTGGTCAACTCTATCAGCTTCAGCACAGCTAGACTGTTAGGCCAAATAAAAATACTGCAATATAGAAGAGTTATGACATTGATGTATTCTAATGTGTTCCCAAGAACTATGTACTGTATATGGGAAGGGAAATATATAAAACTCCAATAAGAAGACTAGCTCGGTTCATGCAGGATAGGCCCTATGGAAACCACAGATCATTTTCTTTTATATTGTTTTTTCTATAATGACATCTTTACATATTCTACAATTCCATTAATACAATTTTCCAAGGCAAGTAAAAAATTAGATTCATTCTCTACTGTCAGATTAGAGCAACTTAATTTCCCATTAGGTTTTTTAAAATTCTACCTTATTTCTAAAATTCATAACAATCCAAAAGTTTAGAATTAAAGTTTTATTGAGATTATCAGTTTTATTCATTTTAATAGATTTCAATAATAATAATAATAATAATAATTATAAATAATAATTATTATTTTACCCATAATAATTAACTAACATTGTGAGATTTGAGTCACACAAATCAAAAGGTTAAATATTTAAAGAGATGAGGGGAAAAATCCAATATACTAGATTTTTTATTTTTTTTAGAAACAGGAACTTTACACTTGGCTATTCCATCCTTTGCCAGAAGATTAGATATCTGTGGTCAACTTCTTCCTGTTATTTCTGAAAATAGCTACCAGGAACAGAGCACATCAGGCCCTGAAACCAATTCAAAACTATGTAAGGAGGAAGAATCCAATAAAAGAAAGAAAGGCTGAGTTTGAAAATGAGGAGCCAAGTTAAAAATTCCAGAAAAAGCCCACTAATGCATGCTATGGGAGGGGCATTTAAGCAGTGGCTTAAAATGTTACTAACACCAGCATTCTGAGCTCTACTTCCCCCTGGTCACATGACCCAGGGCACAAATATGGTTAATATCTGGAAAAATGTCAGAAGCCATCATCTACATGGTTTCTCATTTTTTATTCTATTAATTTGCTATCATTATTTTATTTGCTCTGAATATTTAACCAAGGAAAACATCGAGGATGCTGCAATACAGGAACACCCTATTGCCGTGGTGGCGAACCTATAGCACGCGTGCCACAGGTGGCACACAGAGCCCTCTCTGTGGGAACACACACTGTCGCCCCAGTCCTAGGCCTTCAGCTGGATTTTATAAAACCTTTTTGCTTTAGGCCTCCGCCGCTGGGTACAAAAAAAAAGGTTCAATCAATCGATCAATTTCAACTTCTTGCGGGGAAAAAAAATCTCGCAAAGTTGGAATTGATTGATTGAATTTTTCAGTCCTACCCAGCCTGCCGTTACCACCGCAGCCACGCCCACCCAATGGGCCACACCCACCCAATGGGCCACACCCACCCAATGGGCCACGCCTACTCGGCACCCGGTGATACATAAGTAGGTTTTGGGTTGCAATTTGGGCACTCGGTCTCTAAAAGGTTCGCCATCACTGCCCTATTGCATTCCAAACGAAGCATAACATGGCAAAATATATAGATGTTAAGAATGACAATTTAATGATTATAAAATCAAACCCACAAATCTCTACATGGTTTTAAATTAACAAGATGACAAAAAAATAGAAATGTATGTTCTTTCAATACCAGTAACTCCTCCTTACAGTACATATGCTATCACTCAAGTTCTAAAAAAATAAAAATTCTCTCCCTATACTCTGGCAAGGTGGAAACCAGACTATGAATGCACTCAGAAACTAAGACCACCATTTCACCCAACACTGATTATAATTACCTGCACAGGCCCCCAGCTCAAATCCCAAAGACAAGCTATAGCTGCAAGTATGTTACTCTTCTCAGCCCCAAAGTAATGTCTCCTTGCATTTGTCACAGAACTGCAACCAATGGTATTGTGCTCAGAATTACACAGCAGGCTATTAAATAAATATATCACATTTTTATTATGTTCAAAAATGTAGATCAGTATTTCTTAAACAAACCTAACTCTAAATCCACATAAAATATATCCCACAGAACCTGAACATGTGTCTGTAATAAAGCCAATCTATTTGTTTTTTTCACAAAAGCATATTTCATAAGCTGTTCAAATTATCCTTCAACATATATGTAAAGAAAATGACTCTGTGTATGTAAATAAACAAGCAAACAAAAATATCTATTTTAAACCAAACCCATCTCTAAAGCTTTTAGCCAATCATTCTACAACAATTACTATTCATTATCAAATATGTAATGGATTTGTCACATATAGCAAATGCCAGGAAAAACTCAAGCTGATTTACATTATTCTTATCAAAAATAAATAAGCAGCAGGGTCATTTGATCCAAAGACTTTATATTAAATAAACACTGAATTTATGAAGTATGCTTCGACTTTCCTTTTCTACTAATCCAAATTAAGATAAAGCCATTTTAATTTATTCAAATACCCGATTGTGTTCAAGACTGCTTTTCTTGTTCCTAATTTTTTTTTTTGTGAATTTGAACTGCTATTGCACAAAACAGATATGAGAGCAGTTGAGGAAATAAAATCCATCCTTAAGAATTGTAAGACAGCAGGTACTGAATGCTTCTGCTTTTTCTCCCATTCCCTACAGCAGCGGTTCTCGACCTGTGGGTCGCGACCCCATTTGGGGTCAAACGACCATTTCACGGGGGTCGCCAAACAACGCAGTCCGCCATTTTTCCCCCTTTTCCTTAGCTGTGCTACGCCATTTTTCCCCTTTTCCTTAGCTGTGCTACTCCCTCTTATTCTATTGGCTTTTGAAAGCCAATAGAATAGACTCTCTTGAATAGAGTCTAATTCTATTGGCTTTCAAAAGCCAATAGGAATTGTCCAGGCTGTCTCTGTCCTGCTGAGCCCGCCAAAAGTCCCAGTCTGCAAACGGTGCTGCAAGTTGTCTGCAGCGAAGGTGAGCGGTCTGGAAGTTTCCACCCCTCCCTGCTGAGCAACTACTAAAAATGTAAGTAAAAGAGGGCCAGGGGTAGGAGGTCTGCGGGCGCAGGGAGGGCAGCTGGCATGCTTGGGGCCCGGCAGGTGCCTTACCTCCCTTGGGCTGGGCCAGCTGGTGGCCCAGCTGGTGGTCGCCCTGCGCTGTCGCTTGCCGTGGCCGCCCAGGAGCACCTGGGCCTGCCTGCTGCCGCCCCAAACGGGCGGCAGCGAAGGTAAGGCTAGCGGGGCAGCGGCGGGCGCAGGGAGAGTTTTTGGCGTGCGTGGGGCCCGGCGGGTGGCTTACCTCCCTTGGGCTGGGCCAGCTGGTGGCCCAGCCCATGGTAGCCCTGCGCCGTCCCTGCCGCCGCCCCAAATGGGCGGCAGCGAAGGCAAGGCTAGCAGCGGGCACAGGGAGAGTTTTTGGTGCGCATGGGGCCCGGCAAGTGGCTTACCTCCCTTGGGCTGGGCCGGCTGGTGGCCCAGCCCGTGGTCGCCCTGCCCCGTCGCGGCCGCCCAGGAGTGCCTGGGCCTCCCTGCCGCCGCCCCAAACGAGCGGCGGCCTATGCCTCGGCCAGCGCAGGGGGCAGCACCGTGCATGCGCGGCGCAGGAGGTAGCACCGTGCATGCACGGTGCTTGACAGATCGGGGGTCGCGACCTAAAAAAGGTTGAGAACCGCTGCCCTACAGCCAGGGCAGTGTGATGGCTCAGCAGTCAAGATGCTGGGTTTGTCGACTGGAAAGCCAGCAGCCCAAGTTCGAGACCTGAACTCCATGTGATAGGGTGAGCTCCTGTCCTTGCCCCAGCTCCTGCCAACCTAGCAGTTTGAAAGCATGCAAATGTGAGTAGATAAATAGGTAGCACTTCGATGGGAAAGTACAGTGCTCTGTGACATGCTGGCCACATGACTGCAGAAATGTCTTTGGACCGAGTTGGCTCAATAGGGTTGAAATGGAGATGAGCACTGCTCCCTACAGGCAGCAACAACTAGAAGAATAAAATCTGCAGGGACTCCTTTCCTTTTTTTACTGTACCTACAGCAAGATGGCTCCTCAAAGCCCTTCTGATGGCAAGTCAAATCTGGCATCAGCTAACACTTTTTGTTCTCATTCTTCTTATAGTGACCATCAGGATAACTTAACATACTGCAATCAGAAGTCTCTTTTAGCTAGATATTCTACCTTCCTCTGCAAAGGGGACAAAACCATCTTTTAGAGAAATCAAGATACAGGTGGTCATTCACTAACCATTTGAAGTTATACCACCCCACCCTCAGCTACTTATGATCCGAGTTTGAAATTATGATAGCCAACCTCCCCATGGTTACATCATATTTTCGGCGTTTGGCAACTGATTTATCCTTATGGCTGATTGCCGCTTCCCAGGGTCATGTGACTGCAATTTTTGGCAGTTTTTCTGGTTTCCAATGTTTCTGGCTGAAAAAGCACATTGGGTAAAATGGGTTCATTTAGTGACCAGCACAAAAGATGTTGTAAAATCAGGTATGATCATGTATTGACCTGCTTAACTACCATAATTCATGGCTCAATTATGGTCATAAGTCAAGAAGTACCTGTACTGTACCTGTAGTGATTTTACACTAAAGAATTTCATCAAGATTGCTTCATAGGAGCAGTCTTAGATTTATGATGCAGAGATTTTGAAATAGAAAGGAACTAGGTAATTAAGGAACCACAGTAGAAATCAGAAGACCACAAGTTCTGATCCTGCCTTCGGCACAATGCCGGCTGCATTAACTTGGGCCAGTCACTTCCTCTTAGCTGTAAGAAAAAGGCAATGGCATAGCACTTCTGAAAAACCAGGAAACTACAGGGACATGTCCAGGCAGTCTTCAAGAGTCAGATACAATTGAACAGAAGGGGGAAAGGGGGGTTAAAGCAGATGTTTTATTTGGCTATTTCATCAGCTTCCTACGGTAGCATTGAATGTACTTTAGTCCTAAAAACACTCAACACTTCTCTGCATGTTGTACAACCACTAAATGGTTATCCATAGTCTAGGAATGAAATACAATACTGGATCAAATCATAGCCAAAAATGCAATCTGTAGTCTCAAGCTGGAATCACACAGATCGAGAACAGATCTGTTTCTATAATTCATTTCATGCTAATCAAATATAAAATAGGGTGAACAAGAATCATTTTTAAGAGGAAGAAAAAAGAGAAAGAATTTTTTTTCTTTAACTTTACAGAATCAGAAGTGCTTAGCTGAAATGTATCCACAAAGGAGGAATTGACCTGTCTTGATTAGGGACCAAACAGTAAGTTTACAAAAGATTAAAAATCTTTTTTTGCTGAAAATGAACAAAAAGGATTTGCTGATTAAAACATATTAAACATGGGAAGAAGGGAATGATAATATAAAACGAAAATGATAAAAGTTTATAACTGCTATAAAGAAGATCAGAAACCACTTCTTTAACCTTTTCTCTTTTTTTCTCTTTATTTCTATCTTTTTTGTCCAAAACCTATACTCTATAATAAATCTAGTATAAATCATCCAAGTTAAAGGTTTGGTGATGGTGTCCCTTTAATGTTTAACAAATTTTAGATTTATTATGTTGTTTAAAAAACCACCAAAGGAAGGAAATGGTGACTGAGAGAAGGTACTTACAGTTTCTTACTAAATATATAGCGTGAAAAGACATGTAAGCAGCTTAGAATATAAGCTGAGAAGACCTAGTTTCACAACATTTTCCTAAATGGACTTTATGTTTAAATAAATAATTATATTCTGCCCAGTTCTGAGATTCCATGATGCTGATAATTAAAAAAAAATAAAATAACAGAAATCGCTCAATAGCTATATAGTTTTTAAAAAAGGGAAGCAGTTGACCTGCATATGAGGATTAGACACAAAACTGCTGATCTTAATTGCCTTATGCTCTTTTAAAGGCCCAGATCTCTATTGCTTTGTGGAAAGATAGAACTATATTGTAGTGGGCATACAGTTAGTTTTCAGGGGAAAGGAAATTCCCCAAAGAACCAGCCAGCTTCTGAAAAAGGCCTGTTTCAGGTCCATTCCCCCTTGAAGAAGTGTTGAGGAGGAGGAATCCACAGCATTCCTTCATGGACTATTCAAACAGGATGAGTCAGTCGATGCTAGAGAAGGCAGGCCCATAATTATTTCGGCCCCAAGTAGGAATTATAAGTAATGACCAGCATCTTGAATGTTATATGGTGGAAACAAATACAAATACTGGCGTTGATATGAACCAACGTTGTTGGGAAGACGAGCACCCCAAATAATCTAAAGTGAATTGTGAGGCAGGAAGAAGAGGTGGAAAAATGTGAAGCGCAATGATTTCTAGTCAGATCTCCGACTGGAAAAATGACTAAAAGGTTAAAGCAGGGGTTCTCAACCTTGGCAACTTTAAGACTTGTGGACTTCAACTCCCAGAATTCCTCAGCCAGCTTTGCTGGCTGAGGAATTCTGGGAGTTGAAGTCCACAAGTCTTAAAGTTGCCAAGGTTGAGAACCCCTGGGTTAAAGAAAGGGAAGTCTGAGTTCAGTTTCGCGGCCACTTTTCTTTACCGTTGCTCATTTTTTTATTTGTCATGCGACGCTTGGATTCTCCCTACCACGTATTAGACGGGGCGAGGCAATCTGCCTCAGGCAGCCAAACTCTCAAATGTAGGCTCTCATTAAGAGGCAGAGAAGAAAAAGGCGCCTAGAGCCCCAAGGAACGTGTCGGCTGCAATGGCTTCCAAGGACATGAACTGGCTCAGTTTGGGGGGGGGGGTTGTTCGTCGTCGTCGTTGTTGTGCCTCCAGTACGTACGGTATTTTTTTTTTTTTCAGAACCTCCCAAACCTTTCAGATTAACCCATCGGACCGCTTTCCAGGTTTGGGGCTACCCGCTATTACAAGAGTCTTCTACCTACGATCATAACGGCACAGATTCCCTTCGGGTCAGCCTTAACGAGGACATCGCCAAGAGCGGAAGGGAAGGCAGGGTCTCTAACCATTAGGCCACTCTACCCCACCTCCACCCCGCACAGCTACGACGGGCCAACGGAGGGCTGGAGCGCGAGGCTTCCCCTCCCCCATTCCCAAGGCCGACTGTTCACGCGCGCCGGCTGTCACGTGACCGACTCCCACCCCCCCTCTCCCCCGCCCTGCACATGCCACTTTCTCCCCCCCCCTTCCCCCCGCCCGCGCGCGCGCGCTCTCTCCTCGGCCGCCGCTTTCCTACCTGCGGTCAGCGCGTCTTGGCCTTGCAGCCCGACGGGCACCTCGCCGTTTTCCAGGATACTGTAGCCCTCGTCGTTCTCGATGCCCGCGATTTCATTCTCCTGCTGGGCCAGGAAAGCGGCGGCTGGGTCTTCTTCGCCGCCAACCCCCAGTGCCCCGTTTCCCGCCACTGGCTGAGGGGAGCTGAAGAGATCGAACTCGGCCATGAGCGAAAAGGAATGTGGGTGGTGGTGGTGGGGGGGGGGACGGAGCCAACCGAAGGAACGGATCCAAGAGACAAAAAAAATAATAAAAATAAAAAACCCAACAACCCCACACGAAGCAACCGTTTAACGGATAGCAAGACACTATTTCCGGCTTCCTGCTGCTAATTGTCCAGCAAGTCAGCAGCCTTTTTCTCCTTTCCTTCCTCCGCCCTTCCCCGGAAAGCTCCTAGAGTGATGGCCCGAAACCACCAACCAATTGAGGGGAGAGAAAGGCTTAAGCCAATTAGTGTGCCCGGAAGGCGGGATTCCGACGACAGTCCGCACACGTGACCTCGCTCCTCATTCGCTCGGAGGAGGAGGAGGAAGAGGAAGCCCCTCACGGGCGGGACGTTTTTACCTCTCTCTCTCTCCCCTCGTAAACTGGACTCCGTGTTGGACACGTTAAACCTATCGGTGGTATTGAGGCAAAGACGGGATTTATAAAGCGAATGGCCTGCGGTACATTTAATGAAAGGAGGAGCGCCAAAGTTCGCTCGAAAGGGAAACGCTCCTTTACGCGCCCTTCTCTGAAAACAGGTGCCAGCAACTTACTAGCGCTTAAATTACTAAGCCAGGGCTTACTAAGCACTTGTGGCTTCGGTGTCACTTTGCCAAATATAACAGAAAGACGAGTACACTACAAGGAGAAGGTTTCTTATTCTCTCTGGCCAGTCGGTTTATTATAGACAAGCGCTAGGAACGATCTGGCAATAACTTACAGATCGGTATTAAGAGACAGTAAAGAAAATTTAAGACAAAATTGAAATACATCTGTAAAACAATCTGGCTAGAATTTGTGAAGTCTAAAAGAAATATATGGGTTATAGGGGATCTACATTTATATAAAGTGTGACTACAATTAAAATTACAAAAACGTATCTGAAATGTTTGTAAAGTCAGATAATATCTAAAACTACAACTAATGGTATCTAAAATTAGATAAAATACCTCTGTAGCAGTAACTTGGCCCATCAGGGTCTGGCGGATCTTACATGTTTCTGTGAAACTTAGTCACACAGCTCTATAATAAATGGCAGTCCCGTCTGGCCAGTTTGTTTTTCATGACAAGCAGAAACTTTATTTTTATTTTTTTGCAACAGGACTTAGGCACTTCAAAATCTGTAGAGGCATTCCTTGTAAAGCTTCTTCTAGTGAAAAGGTCCATAGAGAGGTAATTGTTTTCTGGTTCTCCAGAATACAGTTCAAAACTTGGTAATGTCAAAATATTATAAAGTTGCCTTTGTATTCATATACTGAACGTAACTGTTTTGCTTTACATTGCTTTGGTAAGGTGGTTATGCTGGGTCTCATGATTAGAAAGCCCTTTATTTGTTCTGAATCCATTTGTAACTGCAGGAATTATCCAATCATTTGTATAGTTTTTAAAGCTATAACTTATCAACTTATCTTCCTAGAGCAGGAAGAACTTCCTTTTTAGTGAAAATTAATATTTTAAATTATATATAACAAAACACATGTGCTTTTTAAGTTGGATAACAAAGCAGGTGATAGTTCGTGATTGGCCGTTTCTGGACTTGGAAGCTAAACAACTTTGGATATTTTTAGTTCTTGAATGGGAAACTAAGGGAATTCCAGGACTATAGCCTAGACTGGAAAGTCAAAAACATCCTAGAAGAAGACAATAGCAAACACTTCTGTATTGTTGCCACTCAAAATGTATTAACATGTCCAAGGAGTTACCAGGAGTTAGTACTGTAAGGAGAGGTTCAGACTACATGTGGGAGATAACAATTTTTTTTCTGTAATGTTTTTATACTTTCCTTTTAAATATTATTTTGAATAGAGAGGAAGCAGGAAAGTATGGACTGGTCTTATTTAATAATAATGATGATGATGATAAAGTTGGAAGGGACCTTGGAGATCATCTAGTCCAACCCCCTGCTCAGGCAGGAAACCCTATACCGTTTCAGACAAATGGTCTCTTCTTAAAAACTTCCAGTGTTGGAGCATTCACAATTTTTGGAGGTAGGTTGTTCCACTAATTGTTCTTTCCAGAAATTTCTCCTTAGTTCTAGATTGCTTCTCTCTTTGATTAGTTTTCATCCGTTGCTTCTTGTCCTGCCTTCAGGTGCTTTGGAGAATAGCTTGACTCCCTCTTCTATGTGGCAACCCCTGAGATAGTGGAACACAGCTATCATGTCACCCCTCGTCCTTCTTTTCATTAAACTAGACATATCCAATTCCAGCAACCGTTCTTTATATGTTTTAGCTTCCAGTCCCCTAATCTTTGTTGCTTTTCTCTGTACTCTTCTCAACATCTTTTTTACAATGTGACCAAAACTGGATGCAGTATTCCAAGCGTGGCCTTATCAAGGCATTGTAAAGTGGTATTAGCACTCTGTTAATGCAGCCTAGCACTGTGTTGGCTATTTAGGTGATTGTCCACTAGGACTCTGAGATCCCTCTCCCTCTTACTACTATTGAGCAAGGTACCACCTATACTGTACCTGTGCATTTAATTTTTCTGGTCTAAATGTAGAACCTTATTTTTTTCACCATTGAATTTCATTTTGTTAGATAGTGCCCAGTGTTCAAGTCTGTCAAGATCCTTCTGTATCCTAAGCCTATTCTTCCGGAGTGTTGGCTATTCCTACCAGTTGGTGTCTTAAGTTCTTGTAACAAATTTTCATTTCCTCTTTCTTCAAAGAAATACAGCTTCAGTTCTCCACTCTTATTATCTAGAAATCACTGAGCAATCATTAGTAGAACGACAAAGGTTTGCCATTTTTTTAAAGATCACAGAGGTCAATAGCTAGCTTTCTTGGACAGTCACAAAGCTAGAATTGTTCAACATATTAAGCCACAAACTAGCTAACCAACTTAGTTTTATAGTCCAGTGTGAATTACAAATTCCCTAAAATGGGGTGAGTAGCCATGATTCAATTAATAGTGTATTTAAACATAGCCATTGTGGAAAAGGACTTAGTAGGCTGCATATATAAATACGTAAATAAATATATACATCATCACTCATCCTCTGTGGCCTACATTAAAATGCAGTTTTCTCCACTTTGATATTTCACACTAAGCTGAATTTTAAAAAGAGTGAGGAAGGAAGGAAGAAGGAAGGTTTGTCTTACATAATTTTACACAAGGAATTTGATGAAAGATAAGTTATACTCTTTACATATGTCTAAGGATTTACAAACTTCTTTGTATACTTTACTACTACCTGAGGACCAACTAAATACTGCTGTCAAATAACAATTATTTTATCACAACAGCAGCAACAGCCTCTTCTTGAAAAAATGGCTCCTCTATTCTCCAAATCCTCTTTGTGGAAGACAATTACTATGAACCAGTTGTTTTCCTGTCTTTGGTATTGCAAAGGCAATGTGTGCAGGAAAAGAGATTGCTAAAGAAAATTGACCACAAGTTTTACTTTTGTTTAAAACTACTGTATATGTTTTGTAACAAAGATAGAATTGAAAACGGCATAACTGAGGATGAAAAATAAGTAACTGTTTAAATGCTGCTGAATTCAACTGAATTCAATTCAACTCTCAGTATTTCTTAACCAGGGACAACGTTGGCTGGGACACTGGAAGCTAACAATATGTGGATAGCTAGATGTTTCCCACTGTTGATGATTTTTTATGATTTTTGTGAACAGCTCTGCTAACTGGGTAGAAGAACTCCTAATATTGCATTCTTTTTTAAAATCTGTGTTAGGAAGAGACTATGGTCATTTTTGTTTCCATACAGAACATGGGAGTCTTAGTGCTTGAGAACATATAAATCTAAATCACAACACATTTAGAAGGTAACCATTATTGCTATTTCTCTTTGAACCTGTAACAAAATAGTTAAGAATATTTGTGGACTTTAGAAGTTGCCCCTGCAATCATTCCAAAGTCTTAATGCTTAGACAAATGATTCTTCCCAGAGATTAGGATGTAAAAATATGCACTGGTCACTGTTGTGCAATTTCGCATAGACAGGGTTTTAGATGAACCATGCAGTGTAGGTCAAGTGAGAAGATACAGTAATGGCCCTTGCCTTGCCTCTTGTGTCTGAGCAAGCTAGTATCTAGTTTTTAATCCACTGTTTTGAAATAGGTTTAAATGTTTAACATAAAATCACAGAACGAAACATTTTTAACTACTATATTAGTATTGCATATGATCTCTAGTTGATTATTCTACCCTGGATAAGTGCCATATCCCCCTCCTGTATTCTCATCCTAATTACATTTACATATTATGATAAAGGGATAAAAGGAAGTGTCCATCTATGTATCTGTAAACTGCATTTCAGTCCATCTTTATTGCTACAGATTGTTTCATTTTGATTTCACGAATTAATTGACTACAGTTTTTTGGAGGATCTTGCATGGCAATTTAGCCATGCAGCAAGCAGGACAATCAAGAGCTTCTGGAGGCTCAGCTAAAGTCCTCCATTCCCCATTGCTTTGGTCTAACATATAGGCTTGCCGATTAATAGAATACTCCTCTGGACGTTTGTCACCAGGACAAATAAGTCCACCACATACAAACACTTTGTTATTCCCAATAGAACACACTGCATGTGACAGATCCAGACTATAGTTATTTGGCAGTAGAGGCACAAGGCTTGAGGTTTTGCTAACTTTAATCTTCTGCAGATTTATTTCCATGCTCTCTTTGTGGCTCTGTATACTCAAAATGTTCTCATGTGGAAACGACAACAAGGGCTTATGATTGAATTGAATGGGAAAAGTGATATACTGGACCACATTCCTGGTCTCAGTGTCAAAGCAATCTAGCACGCCTACTCGTGAGAAGCGCCCATTTACCAGACATCTCCCTGTCACAATGTAAATAGACTTGTCTCCCTTGGTGATCAGTGCAGTTGCATCCATAGGTATACTCATTTTCCCAGCAAGGGTCCACTTCTCTTTGCCTTCATTGTACTTATAGATACTGGAAATATACTTCCTTGGAGCTGTACTACCTCCTATAGAATACACTGCGCCTCCACAAGTCACCATGGTATGGAAAACAAGACCAATTGGTAGATCTGGAAGTTTGATCCATGTGTTGGTGTCCATATCGTACTTCCAGGCAGTCTTCAGCCCAGAGATCTGCTCAGTAGTTCCGCCAGAGACATAAATGAATTTCCCCAATGAAGTCGCGCTGAGTGCGGCTGCTCTGTAAGGCATTTCTGTGAGTTTCATCCAGATATTCTCTCCAATTACATAGGCAAACACTTCATTGTTGAATTTACCCTGCTCCTTTTGTCCACCTAAGATTACTACTGAGTCCACTAGTGCCCCCTTCCTTTGTTGAAGCATCAAACTTTGAGGATTTCCTTGTTTACGTTCACTCAGCACAGCCTCTATTCGGGATAGAGGTCCAGTGTGGTCTGCAAAGAGCAGCACTTCCCGACAGCCTGCGAGTAGTGTCTTGGTAGAAACTGCTGTTAAATGTATATAGGCAAAGCACTTTTTAAAATGCTTCTCCCTTTCATTCTTTTTATATTTTATCCACTGAAGGAGAGCAAGGAAGATCTGATCTTCGTTTTGCACATGAAGATTCTCCTCTTTAAGCAGTCTGCTGAAGACGTGATAAGGGCATTGCATAAATTCTGATATGCCCTGAGGCCCTACCCAGTAATGAAAGTTCTCTCGTATGCCATCATAGGCAGCATTTCTTATGTCCTTCAGGTCATATGTGGTGGCTATCAGAATGTACTGGAGGCAGTTCTCCATTTTGAGGGACCGGAGGAGGAAGTCGGAGCAGTGACTTCTTAAAGTTTGGGAACTGAAGTACTTGGCTCCCTTCAGCAGTTCCTCCACATTCTTCTCTGAAATCACAATCCTCCCAGTATAGAAGTAATCAAGCAACTCCTCCATTAAGGCAGGGCTCAGGAATTTCGCATCAATGATAATAAAGAGTTCATCATCTGCTTTCATATCATTGCTGGATATCAAACTCCTTATATGGAGAGACATAGCTGCTAAGACATTGAGGTGGGCATAGAAGACAGTCTGGTCCACGCTGAGAGCCACATCACAAAATTCCTTGTTCTTTCTTTGTTTGTTAAGGGCCTGTATCAGAAAACTGTTGTGGTTCTTTTCTGTAAACTGCATCTTCATGTTTAGCTGGGTCAAGGTTGTCTGAAGCTGAGGATGATGGTAAAAGCCTAGATTCTCTTGGCTTGAAAACCTCACTTTGAGTGCAGTGGAGTGATGTCAGTAGAGGTAGATACCAGGTCACAATTACCTGTGACCTATACTGAAAGCAGCTTTTTGAAATTTGTAAAAGGTTCTGCGCAGCATTTGGATAATATACGAATATTATTCCAGATCCAGTATGGATACACTCACTGTATCTGTTGGTGGCTTCCTAAAGAAGTTGAGCCTTTTCTTTCTCACTGTGGCTGTGCGGTCTCGGGAAAATAAGAGCTAACAGCAAGTACACTCACTACTGATCGGAGCCTCTTCCTACTTCGAAGCTGAATACTGCTCACCTCCAGCTTTGCTCCAGAAAGAAAAATAATACTTATAATCAGAAGATAAATTTCTTACATTATCTAGAAAAGTTTTCCTCAGCTTGATATTCTTTGGCATGTTTGGATCACAAATGTCACAATTCCCAGTCATTTTGAATGGTAATTTGATTAATTAATCTGATTTTCCTTTCCCTAAAGGGTAAACAGGGCAGAAAGAGCAGTAAAATAAGAAACAAAACAGTTAAAATAAATGCTGAAAACATCATTCAAATAATTCAAAGAACTTGGCCGCAGAAGTGCTAATTGCAACCCCCGAAGATAATGTTTTGTGCTTGGGAAAAATACAGAAGACCCCTCCACACTATATCCTGTAATTGTAGACAGCATCTGAAGATTAGAAATATATCTTTTCATTACAATATTCTCAGTGTATCAGCCTAATTTAATAACAAATTATAGTAATTGTTATGTAGAACAGGTATTTCTAAATATTCTTTTTTCATTTGCAATGATGATGAATTCAATCATTTATGGCTTCAAAAGATTTGGACCAACCTTTTTTATTATTTGTGGAAAATTGATATTTTTTTAGATTTTCAGCATAGGCATATTACGGTCTTGTTACGTTCATTGGATTATACCTACGTACAACATCAGTTTTAATTTTTAACTACTCAAGAAAAAACACATGTAAGCACATTGCACTAGCAGAATCATGGTATTATCTAATCAAAGTATGGATAACTGTCTGGATCTAACTAACTCAGAAAAGATTGCAGCTGGTGTTCTGGGTGCAGTGTTGTTTGGGCTTGGAAGCTCAGCAGAGGGAAACCTGGTTAAATACTTTGATAAAAGACCAGCAGGAATTCCAGGGCTGTAAATTAGAATGAGAGGTTTAAAAAAAAAAAATTCCAGAGGATAACAGTAAACAATTCATTGTACTTTCCAGCACACTGAGGAGAATTTCACTTAGTCTTTTATAGCAGATTATTTCTTCACAAGTCACAAACATTTGTTTTCCTGTCTCATAATTGCTAAATCAAAGGCTCTTTCCTAAGAACTCTGACTTTGCACTCTGCAGAGTGAACAGTGGGCATTCCCAGATTAAATAACTGCTGACTTGCCTCCTAAATCTTAGAGTAACTTCTTTCCTCCTTTGCTTTACCATTTTATTTTATTTTTTGCTTTTTGTTTATTACCTCCAACTCTTTTGCTTCTATTAGCCCTGGTGGTCTTTAGCTCCCCCAGCTAGTTTTCATTCATTATGTTTAAACCAGATTGGAATCACAGCCTTGGAACTCTGCTGTTTTACTAGCAATTAGTTTTTAAGATGCAACAAATGAGCAATGCTTTCAGAGCCTCTTTTTCTGACATAATTGTTCCATAAAACCAGCATATTTTAATCCACAGAATGTTTGTTATATATTTACTAAATGTGAATGTTAGTAAATGGTTTTTTTTATTATTTACTACCACCATTACTACTAATTTATTAAATTTGCATCCTCAGTGATTTTTAAATTTTAGAATTCCACTTCCCAAAATAGGGACAATTAAAAACATCTGCTTTCAATGCAATATTCTGAATGGATGTCTGTTTGAACAGTAAATTATTTTGTTATGTAGAATAAATATTACTTTAAAAACTCAGAAAATAAATTTGTTTTGCTTTACATCTCTTTGTCCTGTTTTGAGTTTCCCCTGTAATAATTGTATCATGATTTTTGAACTCCAGGGCTGAAACCTAATTCTGGAACTAAGTCCCACTAAGGTTTGTTTTTCAATGGACATGCACATAGTTGTTCACAAAGACATTGTTGATTCTTGTATTGGTACCTGGGGCTTGCCTAACTAATTTCCCCTACCTTCTGCTTTTGCACTTACTAATAACAATGTGGTCTTGAGACATAAATGAGAAAAAAAATATCCGTTCTGTAAAGCTAAGTTTCATTTGTATAGGGTATTTTGCTACAGTATTAAATGCACTTTTTTTTCCCTTCTGGTTAGGTGGTAGACACACATCTTGCTTTAATGTTGTTTCTCCAGGACTTTCCTTTTGTTAAGATGTTACACTACTTCAATAAGAAAACACTAAGAACATCTGGAGAGTGAGTCAGCCAGAAAACTGGTCATCCTCCTACAACATTCTCAGCTTAACCTAAAAAAATTCAAGAAGCTATGTACAGTGCTGTCTAATTAAAAGAGCATGGAGAACAAAAGTTGATGCAAAAGAGAAAGACAATGCTTCAATGTTAGGGAAGAAATCTTATGAGTCATGCAAATAGAATATATTTTTTACCTAATACCAGAATCTGGAGAACAGCCAGTAAAATTCCTCATAGCAAAAGTTTGGGGACAAAAATATATTTTTGCACTAGTTATGTTCACAAACATAACATGCTAAGCAATAAACCATAATTTGTGAAGCTATAGTAACTGTGTAGAGAATGGCTAATGTAGTGTGTGTCATGGAGAGGTACGTCTCAGCCCTCCCAACTAAATTCTCTGACCTTGCCTCTTCCGATTTAACATGGGACAGCTTCTGGTTATGGGTTATATAATGCTTCCTTTTTCCTACTGCCACTCAAACACGTCATTATGAATACTGAAGCTGTTCTTTGAAGAGTTTTGACGTTTAAGTGAAATGAATTTTTTTTCAATCAAAGATTAGACTGTTATTCATCTCTTATTTTCAATCATCTAGTACGGTAGCAGTAGTAGCTATCTTAAAATGGATACCCAAAGTGTATTTTCAACTGGTTATTGTCAACGTCGTCCTTTTTGGTGCTCCAAATAATAAGCCAACAAGCAGGAATGAAAGACCGACAGTAGTTTTTAATTCACTCCGTACAAACAAAGACAGCAAAGACGCGCCCACCCCACCCTCAGGAAATCAGCCCCACCCTCATTAAACTAACCCACCCCTGAAGCCACCATCCGGTGCATCAAGTAGCACACAAGAGTCAGCTGGAGTGTTAGTGTTCTTCGTCCCGCCCGGCCGCTCTCTACTGCCTTGCAGGGTTGCTTTGTTCTGCACACGAAGCAGCTGAGCCTAGAGTGTCCATCTAGGCACCGCACTTGTTGGTCATGAGGCCCCACAGTCGGCTTCCGGCAACGAAGGACAACAGCTGATGGCCTCCTCCCCCCACCGGTGAGTGTCGGCCCCGCGAGGCAAGCGTCCTGGCAGCGGCGACGGGCCAGGAGGCAGGTCAGGACAAGGGGAAGTCTTCTGGGTGGTGATGGAGTGAAACGCCAGTGGCTCGCGGCCCGCTGCTCATCAGCCCGGACGAGTCAGCCTCGCGGGGCTCGACAGTTATGCACTAAAAATAGTGAAACTGAAATAGCTATGCCCAGTGCTTTTTTTGTAAAAAAAAAAAAAAAAAGTGCTGGAACTCATACAACCCGCCTTGCCTACCCTACAACGTTTACCTTTGTAGTTGAAAAAAAAACCTTCAATTTTTAGTGTATCTAAAAGACTAGGATTTTGTTCAAGGTAAGTTAACACTATTAATGTTACCATGCACTGTGTGGTTTTAAATTACAAGAAGGCACTTTATTAATCTTTTGGGACATTTACCACTGGCACAGCCATTTAGTTTAATGAGTGGAAATGTCAGCTTTCTATGTGGAATGAAATTGGCCCAATAAAACAAAATTTAATTGCTTGTAAAGATTGAATTATTTTTAAGAAGTTGTCAAACAAGGTGGAAAAAATTACATTTGGAGTTTAATATGGATATTGACTTGAAAGAAATTAAAGTTGAAACTTTGTCAATGAACAGATTACTTTTAATTTACCTTTAAGTTAAACCCAATTTAATAAATAGATCTGATTAAACTTTATACTGTAGGTCTACCTTTACATCTGACCAATACATAATATATATATATATTATTAATAATAATACCTACAAATCACAAGACATTGGCTATTCTTATTCTTCCCCTTTGCAGTTTGAATATAAAGTATAAAAGACTAAAAAGAGATTTTCGTAGACATCCCAGCCTTTGAACTACCCAAGGAACTGAAACAGCAAAGTTTCACTGTCGGGCAAGCTTCCACGCCAGCCGCCTTTCTTTCCTCTCGCTTCGCCTCTTTTTAACCTCACACCCCACCTTCTGTAAGGGAAGGCAAAAGGCTCACTCACCCTCTTGGGAAACATGGCCTCCATGTTTATGTGTCTCCCACCGCCACCATCGGCTTCCACACCACATGATCCAACCCAGCCAATCAAGCCACGCTCAGGCTGTGATGCTCCGGTGCCTCATGGCTCCTCCTAGAGGAGGCAGACAGCACCAGAGGGGACCCCGCTCGCACCGTACCGCCAGCGGGGCATTTTCAAAAACAAACGAGGATAGGAAGGGAAACAATAGGAAAAGAACCCAGCTCTGGAAAATCCGTCGAAAAATGGTCCCAGAACTCTATTCCGGTGCGTTCTATGACCAAAAATGCCCTGGCTATATCAGAACTTTACATGTTATCATGTAACCTATATGATAACAATTTGGCTGCAAAGTGGTATTTCTTAATAACAGCCAGATATTGTGATGTTTTCTGAAGTTATGGTAGATAAAGCTCTCTCTTCTTTAAAAACTGAAATTCATTCTCATACTATTTTAGAGAATGATAGGGAAAAAGGAACTTGCTTCCATTCGTTTGCATGACTCAGTGATTTACTGCAATTAGAGAACAGGAATTTATAAACAAAACACAGTAACATTTCTCATGTATAGGGGAAATGTTGAGTTAATCAAGTTCTATTGTATTATCACTTCTCTGGATTGCCCAGCCAACAAATAGTAATTGCAAAATTACCAATTTCTTACAAAAATACTTCTCTATCTTACTAATATACAGTACATTTAATTGCCTTCATTGCTCAATGGATTTGTTTCCAAATTCAGGGGATGAGAACTTCAGCAGACTCCCTATTATATTGCTATAATTTACTATAACTTTTAGTTTGGGATTATAGAGAGATTTCTGTGAGGGAAGAATATGGCATAAAGTATGATAAATTTACCCTTTTTTGGTAACCTTGACTCAGTGTTGACTCCTGATGACTGCCTGGACAAGTTTTTTTGGCAAAGATTTTTGGAAATAGTTTGCCATTGCTTCCTTCCTAGGGCCAAGAGAAAATGACTGGTCCAAGGTTATTCAGCTTGTTTCATACCTAAAATAGAACTCATGGTCTTCCAGTTTCTAGCCTACCTTAACTACTACACCAGCGGTTCTCAACCTTTTCCGGGGCTCGACCCTGGTCCACATCACGCATGCGTGGCGCAACGGCCTGCATCGCAAAGGGGAAAAAATGGCCGACCAAAAAAAAATGGCCGACCAAAAAAAATATATGGCGGGCCTGCATCGCGCAGCGCGGCGCGACGGCCCGCATGGCAAAGGGGAAAAATGGCCGACCCCAAAAAAAAATAAAAATGGCGGGCCCGTGTCGTGCATGCGCGGCACAACGGCCCGCATGGCAAAGGGGAAAAAAATGGCCGACCAAAAAAAATGGCGGGCCTGCATCACGCATGCGCGGCGCGACGGCCCGCATCACAAAGGGGAAAAAAATGGCCGACCAAAAAAAATGGCTGACCAAAAAAAAAATGGCCGACCGAAAAATTTTTTTAAAAAATGGCGGACTGCGGTGTTTGGCGACCCCCGTGAAATGGTTGTTCGACCCCAAATGGGGTCGCGACCCACAGGTTGAGAACCGCTGTACTACACCAAACCAGCTCTTTACATTGGTAGAATGAAGGATACTGGTGTGTGTAGGTACATATGGATATATGTGGGCACGTGTGCATATTTATAGCACATGTATGCAAAGCGGCAGTAAAACTAATAAGACAAAAATAGAGGATGGCAGATCAGCGAGCAATAATTAGCTCATTATTTTGCCATCTTAAAGCTAAGCAGGTTTCAGTCTAATCATTGGCTGAATGGGTGATGTTTTGAAGATTACCATGAAAACTGCATCATATGGTTATGTAGTCCTACAGTACTGGACAACAGTTGAAAAAAAATGTTAATAGCATTCTGTTATTTATCACATTAACAGAGCTATCTATCTTTAATTATCTGTAAGCTACCATAAAACCATCTATTTCCCTACTTTCTTTGAAAATGGAAACTCGGGGCAAATCTTTCAAGTCCAGTGTTATTTTTAGGAGTTCATAAGATTCTAATTTACTAAATTGTCCAATTTCATTCTACTGAATACTATATTTCATCAGATGACAACCGGAAATACTAGGTGGCCTTATTGCTTTATTTTATATTTCTATGAAGGCCATGCTTTTCAATTCTTCTTCTTTCATGGATACCTATATACTACGCTATATTGAATATGAATAGTGATACTCTGGCCTCCATATCTGAATCAGTCTCCAGGCCTGTATCTGATGTACATTCCTTGTGACTGGGCAAGGGATCCCCATAGATGCTTTATCCAAGAATTGATATTTTTCTCAAAATTTCAGATGGGCCCACTGGGTGAATCTGCAGGGAACCAAAATGAAGGCAGCTGTAAAACCATAGTAATAATTATAGTAACAATTACTAGGCATGTTTATTCAGGCAATAAAAGAATGTAATGTAAAAAGCTGCTGCTTAACATTTCAGTCATTCACAACAATCTTGGAATTTTGAGAGCAGCTAGGGCAAGTCAGTATGTTATTTTTTTCTTTTGTTTTCATCATTCTGAATTATATAAATCACTGCTAAATTTACTGTACTTTCTGTGGAAAATGCTTGTTTTCATTTAAGCTGATTTTCCAATTTAACATGTGCTACATGCTTTCCAGATGTAATATGGAAAACCTGCAAGTATAATTAAGAAGGCACAATATTATATGATAGTATTTTACAAAAATCCTTAAAATACTGTTGCCTTTAACTATTCTTCCCCCTATCCTGTTAAACTATTGATTCAATAATCAAATTTATACTTGACTGACTCACTTCTCACCCCCCCTACTCCCCAGTATCATAAGTTCTTTACAATTACCTCAGAAATAAAACAAAGAATTAGCATGGGAAAATAAAATTGTTCTCATTTTAAAAATTAGCCACACTGATGCCGATAAAACAAGGACATTACCAGAGCTTTTCTAATTCACTTCATGTCAGGAAATGGTCAGCATATACTTGTCAACTTTTTATTGGAAGAGCCAGTCTGGTAGATATTGAGCTAATTTTAATGTTCATGTCAATAACAGCTTACTCCATCAGTTCTGCTAATCACACTGCTATTAACAACATTGCCTTACAGATCTTTGCCTCATACTGCCCATGTAAGATCCAGATGTCAAATCAAGGGTTACCATCTGGAGGATCTACAGTTGTTTCTATTTTAATGCCTGGCTAATTTTGACTGGTATTTTTCATTAGAATCCAGCAATTCCTACTTGAATGTGAAGGACGATTCTTCTACAGTGGGGAAGTACTCGTGATTGTTTAATCTCAGAGACATTCTGCCAAAAAGAAAAACAAAAGAAAGAAAAAATAGCTTAACAATACTTTATCAGCTCAAATATCCACATTGTAATGTAGAAATTATATCTCCCACTTTTAACTGAGGAAATTTTATTTCCAGAAACTGATTTTTTTACAAATGTCTACTTGTTTCATCTTCCAAGAAAACCACAACCTACTTCTTGGTAAGCTAGAAAGAGGCAGAATAGACAACATCACAAGCAGATGGATTTGTAGCTGGCTGACAAACCATACTCAACGGGTTGTCTCAATAGTACTACATCCATATGGAGAGAAGTAAGCAGTAGGGTACCACAAGGGTCCATCTTAGGCCCAGTACAATATCTTCATCAATGACTTAGATGAGGGAATAGAAGGAGAACTCATCAAATTTGCAGATGACACTAAACTGGCAGGAATAACCAGCACCTTAGAAGACAAGCTCAGGATCCAAAAAAAAAATCTTGACAAACTTGAACAATGGGCCCTATCCAACAAATGAACTTTAATGTGGAGAAAAGCAAACTTTTTATATTTCGGCAGGAAAAAATCAAAGGTATAAATACAGATTAGGCAAGACCTGGCTCAAAAACAGTAATTGTGAGATGTATCTTGGAGTCCAAGTGGATGATCGCTTGACTATGAGTTAGCAGTGTGCAGCAGCTGCCAAAAAAGCTAATACAGTCCTGGGTTGTATAAACAGAGGCACAGAATCAAAATCATGTGAAGTATTAGTACCGTTTTATAAAACCATAGTAAGACCACACCCGGAATAATGAAACCAATTTTGGTCACCATACTACAAAAAAGATGTTGAGACTTTGGGGAAAAAAATCAGAGAAGAACAACTAAGATGATCAAAGGCCTGGAGACTAGAACATATGAAGAACGGCTGCAGGACTTGGGTTTGGCTAGTAGTCTAAAGAAAAGAAGAAATAGGGGGGGACATGATAGCAGCATTCCAGTATTTGAGGGGCTGCCACAAAGAAGAGGGGGTCAAATTATTCTCCAAAGCACCAGAAGGCAGGAGAATGATTAGAAACTGATCAAAGAAAGGAAGCAACCTGGAATTAAGGAGAAACTTCCTAACAGTGAGGACAATTATAGGTTCTCCTGCTACAGCAGAGGGTTGGATTAGAAGACCTCTATGGTCCCTTCCGGCTCTATTCTATTTCTAAAGAAAACTTACAATATGTAGTGTCTCTATACCAAGAATCAATTTGCATGAATGAAGTTTCTCAACCATACAGTGTAATAATGTAACCTGGTAGACATGGCTCTTATTTATTTCTCTCCCCCACCTGTCCCTTATTTTTCTCACCCTCTGGTCTAGTCAGAGCTCTCGAAACTGGAAAGCTTGAAGCTAATATTTTATTAGTTAACCTAATAAAGATGTCTGTACAGATTAAGAAGGAAGAAAAAACATATAAAAGCCATGAATATGGATTTAATTATACCTGATGAATGTGGGTTTAACAGCAAGCATGCATAATTGATTTATTTCCGATTTTAGCTTACACTAATACCTTCATAAGATCTATTAATGACAAAACAAAAGCATTGGATGCCCCCCCATTTTTGGAAATCTTATTAAGAATATTAAAATTATGGAATAAGTAAGTTCCCTTCTATCCTATATCTATATTATTGTCCCCTCCCTTGCTGTTTTCTTTTTAAGGGGAAAAATAAAAATTAGGTCCAATTGTAATTATGCAGTTGCGGCAACTACTCTGGCTCTTTTTTTACAACTGTTTAATCCCTTAGTTCTTTAGGGTAGGATCAGGGCGACTGGATAGATAACAGACTAGATGGATATAGTATCATACATAAGAAACACAGGTCATCTTTTTTGTGCATTAGACAACACAACTATCTCAATTTTTTTCACATATAAATCAAATAATATTCCATTTTTATCTCCCCCCCCAAAAGGTGATTCTATCATTTGATACTGAATAGGCAAAAGTGTCAAACTTGTTTGCTGACTAATTTTCTATTACTTATCTTCCTTTAGACGTATCATTTTGTTCAACTGAATTTGACATCTTTTTCTTCTGTACTGCATTGCGTACATTTTGAAGGGGATTCTTCTTTTTGCTCATTTGAACTTCTCTATTGAAGCTTAAATGTGTAGTCCTCTGGAAATTGCTTCCATTATAAACTAAATGAAAGGACCAACTTAGTTTTCCATTTTACTCTCCTAGCTTTAGTGAAAGCCAGAAGCCTGACAAATGTAGAGACATAGTTGATCTTTAGACTTTGGCTCTACAAATAGAATATGCTGCCACCTCCAAATTCTTCTACCGAGGAAGATAAGTATTTTGCAGCTAGAGGGCATTCTATTTTTAGTATTTTTCATGAAGTTAAATAATTATATAAATGTATTGGGATTCAATACGCTTATTCTCTGTGACGCCTGGTGCGTCAGTTGCGGCCCTATTTGGACCGGGAGTTACTCCTCACAGTCACCCATGCCCTTGTCACCTCGAGATTCGACTACTGTAATGCTCTCTACATGGGGCAACCTTTAAAGAATGTCCGGAGACTGCAGGTAGTCCAGAATGCAGCCGCGCAAGCCGTCTTGGGTCTCCCAAAACATGCTCATATCACTCCAGCCCTCCGTGAGCTGCACTGGCTACCAATTGGTCTCCGAACACAATTCAAAGTGTTGGTTATGACCTATAAAGCCCTTTATGGCAATGGGCCAGGATACTTGCGGGACCGTCTTCTGCCTCATGAATCCCAGCGACTGGTTAGGGCACATAGGGTTGGCCTCCTACGGGTCCCGTCTGTTAGGCAATGTCATCTGGCGGGGCCTAGGGCTAGGGCCTTCTCCGTTCCTGCCCCAGCCCTCTGGAATCAGCTTCCCTCAGAGGTTCGTACTGCTTCCTCCCTCCTAGCTTTCCGAAAACTGTTGAAGACACATCTATGCAGACAGGTTTGGGGCGTGTGAGCTGCACTCTGCCCCTGGGCCTTTGACTGTGATTGTGTGTTGTATGAGTGTGGTGAATTACCGTACCTAGTTTTTTATATAGTAATTGGTAATTTTAATTGATTTTATGTTATGTTTTCACTTGTATTCTCGTTGTGAGCCGCCCTGGGTCTTGGGAGAAGGGCGGCATATAAATCTAAACAAATAAATAAATAAATAATAATTTAGAAAATCAAGCAGAGATTTGTACTGAGGTAATTCAGAGAGTTTCAACCAAAGACTGGCAATGCAATCAACGTTATGCAGAAAAAAGCTTTAGTACAAGCAGAATCATAGAAAGGTGGAAGCCCTGCTCTCTTGCTCTGCCATGCTGGATGAGGATAGAAGTGGCTGGAATTGAACCCTAACGTAATGCAACAAATGTTAAATTTGTTGACTAACAAAGACACATACGTGCATTTAAAGAATCCATGAAGCAATTCATTTAAGGCATAAGTAAGCAGCAGCTTACAGTGACGTCTCCTTAAACAAGCTGACTCGTTTTCAAATAAAGTTTGTTGAGCAGCCCTAAAGCCCACTGGAGAGTTAAATTTTAATAGTTGGATCTAACCTAACATCATCAAACCAAGCAGCTGTTTGGCACCTAATATTCAGAAGAGATGACAGCTGTTTTCTATACTCTGAAACCTATTCAAAAATATTGTCTTTGGCCACACCCAGTTTTCTGCCAAAAATAGTCACGTTACTAAAAATTTTCCCTTGGACATTGCAGGTGGATGAATAAACTGCACATTCACTAAAAAGAATAACTTGTAAGTGAAAAGACATAGCTCTTTGAAATTCTGTGATAAACCTTTACATCTCTCTCTTAACACTGTTTCATAATTACTTCTTTAAATAGCAAACTCACTGCTTACCTGTTGACAAAAATGAGGTAAAGTGAGGATACTGATATACAGAAGTGAGGGGTGTGTGTGTGCGCGCGCGTGTGTGTGCGCGCACTTGGAGAAACTTTGAGGTTTGCAGAAGTACAAAACTATTACAAGACCCTCAAGAGGGGCGTTATTTCTGCTTGATGGCAGCCAAAAGACAGGGATGTTCAGTGATCATGGAGAGCTATGGAATGCAGAGTGAAAAAGTACAATGAAAGATAGGATAGGATCCTGAAGTGGCTGGCTGAGCCTTATCCCTTGAACAATTTATTCTAGAAAAAAGGCAGAGTTAGCTGTTACCCAGAATAGACTCCCATTTGGGATAAATTGGGGAGGATTTCTGTACTGCAACATTTTCTTACAAGTTCCACTTCTACATTACTTCATATTGATAAGCAGAGTGTTAGATCCCCGTCACTTAAATGTGCTTTGGGATATTTGAGAACTTAAGGCAATGGCACAATCCTGAGAAAAGACACAGAAGTTTTAAGTACTGCAATTGGTGCTTTCACCTTTAAAGATTAAAGAGTTGCATGCCAGTACTCCACATTTATTTTAGAGAGGAGAGAGGAAGTTACATTTCCAAGTATCAGACTTCTTCAAAACCCATCAAGTATGTTGATGTCAACAGTTTTAGAATTACCACTAAATACATTTGATGAGTTTGAAGTGCAGAAAATGTCCTAAAAATTCAAAATAAAGCAAATTCAATTATTTTTAAAAGAAATGTTAGATTTAAGTGCATTGCACCATTACAAACCTGCTCAGAGTGGGTGCTCTCCAGATATACAGTACATCCTATAATTCATAGCCAGTGGGCAATCAGTTGGGGAAGGCTGCACTACTGTATTCAATATTCAAATACAAAATAGTAAATAATCAGACACTTCCATTATTCTTTCTCCCTCCCATTCTGCCTATTCTATACTAAAGTCTCGGGACTGGGCAAATTCTTTCCAAAACAAGAGAAGGAAAAGCAACCTTTTTACAGCCTTCGGCTTTATTTTGTTGAAGGAAAAGTCTTCATCAGGGTCCAGTCCAAGCCGGGAATAACCAAGATGGCAACTGCTTTAGAAAGAAGGTTTCAGTTTACTGAAGAAGAGAGCTAGATAAAAAGATGGCTCTGGAAGAAAAGAGAGCAAGCACACATAGGAAGTGGGTTTTTATACCCTCTGAGACTCTTAAGGTTTTCCTGTTCCTGTTTGAGGCTTTGTATTTCCTGTGTCATATACTTTGACCTGAGTCTAAGTGTGCCCCTTTGGCATCTGTGAGTTAATCCTATTATATCCTTTCTTAGAGTCTGGATGGAGTTTAATGTAGATTTTAAGGTTGTCTTCCTAAGCTTCTAGCCAACAGGCTCAAACTCAACCCCGACAAGACGGAGTGGCTATGGGTTCTGCCTCCCAAAGATATTTCAATCTATCTGTCCATTAGCCTGGGGGGGAGCTTTTGACCCCCTCGGAGAAGGTCCGCAACTTGGGCGTCCTCCTCGATCCACAGCTAAATTTGGAACATCATCTTTCGGCTGTGGCGAGGAGGACATTTGCCCAGGTTCGCCTGGTGCATCAGTTGCGGCCCTATTTGGACCGGGAGTCTCTTCTCACAGTCACTCATGCCCTTATCACCTCGAGGTTCGACTACTGCAATGCTCTCTACATGGGGCTACCTTTGAAAAATGTTCGGAGACTTCAGGTAATGCAAAATGCAGCCGCGCGAGCAGTGTTGGGCTTGCCTAGAAATGCCCACATTTCGGCATCACTCCGCGAGCTGCATTGGCTGCCAATTGGTCTCCGAACCCAATTCAAAGTGTTGGTTATGACCTATAAAGCCCTACATGGCATCGGACCAGGTTATTTACGGGACCGTCTGCTGCCTCATGAATCCCAGCGGCCGGTTAGGGCCCACAGAGTGGGCCTTCTCCAGGTCCCGTCAGCCAGACAGTGTCGCCTGGCGGGGCCTAGGGGAAGAGCCTTCTCTGTTGCGGCCCCGGCCCTCTGGAACCAACTTCCCCCGGAGATCCGTGTCACCTCCACTCTCTCCGCCTTTTGTAAATTGCTTAAAACATACTTTTGCCGGCAGGCCTGGGGCAGCTAACACCTTGCCCCTAGCCAGTGTATGTTTGTGTGTAGGTTTGTGTAATGATTGGTTTCTTTTTTAACTGAGGGTTTTTATATTTATGTATTTTATTGTAATTTCTATCATGTTGTGAGCCGCCCTGAGTTCTCCGGAATAGGGCGGCATAGAAATTAAATAAATAATAATAATAATAATAACCTTCCTGAATGGATTATCACATCTGCATTTCTACAGATCTGGTTTCTGCTTGGGGGGAGGGAAACTTGGGGCTATTAAGAAAAACTGGGCATGCTTTTCTGCCTCTTTAAGATCCTTTGATGAAATATAATATTCTGCCATGTTAATATTTTCTTCTCTGAGGGCGGGGGCTGACTTCCCACAATTTTAAGCAATAGAATTTCCTCAGTATGTTGCCAGAAGAAATGGGTGTTAGCCTTAAACCTCTTCTTCTTTCCTTCCAGAATGCACCATTCCCACGCTCTGTCTACTGCTCTAAATCACTAAACTATCTCTACATTTATAATGAAACCGCAGGGTATAATGGACAGGCGTCCCGTTTTGCCTCTGGGCTTTGCCAAGCGGTCTTAGTTGGGCCTCTGGAGATGCAGATTGCGAGGATGTTAGGGTTGCCATAAATCTCACAGAAATTACTCAGCAAGATCAACATTACGAAGAGCTTAAAGCAGGGGTTCTCAACCTTGGCAACTTTAAGACTTGTGGACTTCAACTCCCAGAATTCCTCAGCCAGCACTGAGGAATTCTGGGAGTTGAAGTCCACAAGTCTTAAAGTTGCCAAGGTTGAGAACCCCTGGCTTAAAGGATGTTAAATCATCATCTCTTCGCATAAACCTGAGCCCATCAAATTTCCCCCAAGTCTCGGCACCCACAGGCAAACGTAGACCCCTAGCGGCAACAGCGCCACACTTGTAGCGTCGATTGGCTTCTGATTCCTTCGTTAGGGATTGGATGCGGCGCACCGCCTGTCTCTCTTCGTCATCGACGGGGAAGTAACGTGGGCACTCGGACTCCTGGGCGTGGACACGGGACGCATGCGCTGTGATAGGTTTTCGGCTGCGGAGGTAAAACGGTGCTTTTTGTAACGGTTAGGTTCGATCGTAAGGTGTGTGTGTGTGCTCGGTTGCTCCGTTCCTCAGCAATCGCCACGATGCCTTTGCAGTTTGAGTTGTGCCCGGGCCGACTGGTCGGCGGAGATCATCCGTGCTTTATTATCGCCGAGATTGGCCAAAACCATCAGGGGGATCTCGACGTTGCCAAGCAGATGATCCGGCTGGTCAAGGTGGGACGCGATTTGGGCGGCGGCGGCGCGGGGAAGAAGGGCGGGGGCTGGCCTGAAGGCGAAGGACGTGGAGGTCCCGAAATCGTTGGGCTTCCCAGGAAAGGCGGGAGACGATGAATGGCTAGGCTTAATAGTTGGAGGCAACAGAAAGAGGAGCGACCTTCGTTTCATTCGTGGAGGTGCCGCGGTTCTTGCTTACTTGTAGCTGAGTCGAGCTGACTTGATTTGGAGGACTGGGGTTGCGTAGAATGGTTTATTGGAATTGTATTCCGCCTTTCCTTAATGAAGGTGTACATTTTTAATCGCCTCCTCAAGAAAGAAGGGAAAAAGGAAGGGAAAGGAAGGAAGGAAGGAAGGAAGGAAGGAAGGAAGGAAGGAAGAAAGAAAGAAAGAAAGAAAGAAAGAAAGAAAGAAAGAAAGAAAGAAAGAAAGAAAGAAAGAAAGAAAGAAAGAAAGAAAGAGAAAAAGAGAGAGAAAGAAAGAAAGAAAGAAAGAAAGAAAGAAAGAAAGAAAGAAAGAAAGAAAGAAAGAAAGAAAGAAAGAAAGAAGACCAGTGAGAGAGCCGAGTTGAAGGAAAGCGTCTGGCCCAAAGTCTCCCAGTCAGCTTCCCTGGCTAAGGGTGGACTAAGAGCTGGGATTCCCAGATGTCCTCCCAATTCCTTAACCACTGCTATATGAATGCTACCATAATAAGAACAATCACAACTAAATATGCTGGTTTGCATTCGCTGGTATGTGGTCTTGGTTTGTCACCTTTGAGCAAAGCTTTCTGTATAAAGCATAGAACGAAAATGAATCAAGTGAACATGAGCACTTCTGGAACCTGGATGTGTGACTGTTGTGCTACTGTTCCACTTTTCCCACCAGAACAAAAATGTTTGGAAAAGATGAAGAATTATAAATAGGGGGCAATTGTGTGGATACCCATTAAACATATTAGTGCAGCACACATTTTGCCTACCATATGTTGACCCTCAGGCTGTGTTTAGAAATAGGTATTAATCCCTTCATTGATATTAAGGAATTTATCAATTGGGCAGCTGATTTACAAAATGCCTAAACAGTATGAAAAAAGGAGCCCTACTTGCTGTATTCCTGTGACTGTGAGACTTATCAGAATGGTTAGGTACACAAGAACTTCCATTAAGCTCTCAGAGCAGAGAGAAATGGATGTCATTTTGTGTCACATCTCTGAGGTTTTATGACTTTTACTGCCACCTGCTTTGGAACGAGGAAATAATCTCTTTTTTCACATTGTATATATCTTGTGTGGTGCTTTTAAAGTACAGGAAGTCCTCGACTTACGATCATAATGGAGCCTGCCCATTATGGTTTCAAGTGATGGTTGCTGATCAGCCTAGATGGTTTTGCTTAACGACCCCCCACCCTCTGCTCTCCCTGATGTGGCTGTTAAACGTGCAGGTTATTAGGCAGAGTTCAGGGTCCCTCATAAGGGTGAGGGAGGCCTAGTGCAGGACAGCATTATGCATAGTGATGGGTACCTCTAGGAATGGAATGGAATAATCTTTATTGTCATTTTAAATGTGCATTAATACATTAAAATGAGATTTCATTGCATACAGCTCTCAAAGGATAACCACCTCCAATATATATTGCATAAACATGAACAAATTATTATTATTGTTGTTGTTATTACATATACCCACATACACACACATACGTGGCCCAGAGAAATAACACATTCTAGTTCGGATGTATACATACACATGGCGAGAAAAATGAATCTTGTGAGTTTACCAGACGGGTGATATAGGGAACAAAGCTGTTACAGAATCTGGTAGTCCTGCTAGAAATACTTCAAAACCTCCTCCCAGAGGGGAGCAACAGAAACAGACCGCAAAGTGGATGTGTGGGGTCTCTAACAATGCTTCTAGCTCTAAGCACATAGCCGTTATAAGCAGTGTCCTGAATAACAGGAAGTGGGCCTCCTATAATCCTATAAGGTATGCCCATGTAATACCTTCATTGTGCAAGCAGCAGTGGCTTCCATTCTCTTTCCAGGTGCAATCCAAGGTGCTGGTCATCACCTTTAAAGAACTATGTAGCACAGGCCTGGGAGACCACTTTTTCCTAAGGACATCTACCCATCTCTTCTGACAGGTCCTAGCCCCTTCCCCTAAATATCGTCATCTGATGGGAGCTAGCAAGCATGCCTTTTCTATAACAGCCACTGCCCTATGGGGCACTCTGCCCCCTGAGGTTTGGCAGACCTTACCTGCCTAGCCTTGTGTAAAGCTTTGAAGATGTTACTTTTTCCCCTTAAGTGCTGGGATAAGATGAGGTGACTGCACATTGGAAGCTTGACCTGGCACCAGGTTTTTATTATTATAATAAAAATTATTATAATTTTTTATTATAATAATAAAGTTGGAAGGGACCTTGGAGGTCATCTAGTCCAACCGCCTGCTCAGGTAGGTTTAATATGGGTTTTATGTTGTTTCAATTTTTGATTGACAGCCACCCGAAGTTTGTTACAAGTTGGCCGGCTGCATAAATGTTTCAAATAAATAAAATAAATATGGAGCTGGTACCTGTTGCAATCTTCTTGTGAGGTTGGCGTGTTAAGCGGCGTTATGAAAGTCTTGCTGGGATTGTCTCTTTGCAGGACTCTGGAGCAGACTGTGCCAAGTTCCAGAAAAGCGAATTGGAGCATAAATTCAATCGGAGAGCTTTGGAGAGGCCATACACCTCCAAACACTCTTGGGGGAGAACCTATGGGGAACACAAGCGCCACCTGGAGTTCAGTCACGATCAGTACCGAGAGCTGCAACGATACGCTAAGGAGATTGGCATTTTCTTCACAGCATCCGGCATGGATGAAGTAAGAGTTGTGAATTTGGACTTTAAAAGAAGCTGCAGTTTCTGAGCTTACCCAGACAAAGGGGGGCAGAGACTTCTTACAATAGCACTCCCAGGACTTAGTGACATTTCTTGCCTCTTCCTTGGCTTGGTTACTTCAGGTCTTTACACATTTCATCTGCTTGTTCCTGGCACCTTTAATCTTTCTTCCCACAGGGGAGAGAATAGCAGAATATATTTTAGGGGGATTTTAACAAGTGGGGTTAGAGTTTCAGAGCCTATCGTGTTTTGACTTCAGAAAATGCAACCCAAATTGATGGAAGTTTAATGTTAAGCAACATGAAGAGCCATGCTGTGGATCAAAGAAAACAACTGTTTTTGTAGATTGCTGTGTTGAAGAAACTGATAAACATATTTAGCAAATTTTCTTTCTTGATTTTGGTATGGCTATAATTGTCTTTTAATCATTCTCTTAATTTTCATCTAGTTGGAGATTTTGTTTTGATTTTGCTTTTTTTCTCAATAGATGGCTGTAGAATTTCTGCATGAACTGGATGTTCCATTTTTTAAAGTTGGATCGGGGGATACAAATAATTTCCCATACTTGGAGAAGACAGCCCAAAAAGGTAATTTGGTGGGAGCAGGGAAAATAATGGATGTGCAACTACCTGTTTTTATTTGTATAAATGAATGTGGATTCACATGCGCCTATGTCCAAAGAATGCATAAAATGCACAGCCATCTCTCTTCTCTCTGTCTCTGTCTCTGTCTCTCTCTCTCTCTCTCTCTCTCTCTCACACACACACACACACACATACACAGCAGTAATTGTCTGATTGTAAATTAGAGTATTTTACATTTCAGACTCAAAATTCAGTTTCCAGTGATGGGCATGGGTATGGGGGAAATGTAACATATTGATGTCACGCTGCAAAGTTATTTCTATTAAGGAGAGCTAGGGGAGAGTTAAGGCCACATTGTCTTTGCAGCAACTAGGAAACTTGTTTTTGGACTCCAAATATCTTCAGATGTTGACTTATTTATCGGATCCAAAGGATAATCCTTTTTTATTAATTAAAAGATTAAAATCTTTTTTTTAATTTCCTTCTTTCTTTTGGATGCGATGAGTATGTGGAAGCATTTTATTTTCCATGTTTTGGACTCCCCAGTAGAACAGCTTGGAAGAGAACAGTTAGACAAAATCTGATCCTTCCATTGATCAGACAAGGAAGGGATTGCAGCTGACAAAGGCTACTCCTGCCAGAAGTGCAGGAAATAAATGCCAGAAGGGGAGGATGTGTCTGGTATGTGCAACTGCCTTAGTTTTAACCACTGGCAGATACTGGTGTGTTCTTTTCTTCCAGAGTCTAATAGATGTAGCAGGGAACTTGACAGAGAAGACACAATTCTCCAAGTCATCTTTTTGATTCTCAGCAGACCTCTCAGTAATTGGGCCCACCTTGACAAAGTTGCCCTAAAAGAATAATACATTTGATTTTTTTACTACGTCTGAATGCTGGCGGTTTTTGCTTCACTTCTCTCCGTAGAGCAGGAGCGTATAGCTACTTCAGGGGCAGGCTACCCTGGCTCTTTTATGACTCGTGGACTTCAACTCCCAGAATTCCTGAGCCAGCATGGCTCAGCTTGGAAACCTCTCCCTTTCCCCTCAGCATGGCTGGCTCAGGAACTCTGGGAGTTGAAGTCCACGAGTCATAAAAGAGCCAGGGTTGCCTACCCCTGAGCTACTTAAATGATTTGGAAGCAGGCCCTTCAGAATCTGCTACTTAATGGGTTATTTTACACTTGAAAAAAAAGGAGCAGATACACAGGAAATAGTAACTTTAATAGTAATTCATTTGTTTGGTGAATTTAAATAAAGCATATATTTTTCCTAGCCTCATCCATTCCTAGGCCCTGGTCAGGTGTGGTTGGTGAGGTGTGAGGTGTCAGTGAGGTGTGTGGGGTGTTCCTTAACTTAGGAAAAAATGGGTTTACCACTGTCAGGAAGATCTAAAAATAGCTTTCCATACTGTTTCATGCCATGAAACATCCTTCCTCTTTTTTCTGCATGTTAGCCCACAATATAGTACATCACTTTTTAAGGGTGTTTTTTCGGTTTAGAGTAAAATTGATGGTAATAAAATGATATTTTTCAAAGAAAAGGTTTCTCTTCATGGACTCCCTCAAACATGACTCTTGTCTTTTTGAACTCATAACTAAGAGATGAACATTTAGAAATGTCTTGAGTATAATTAAAATAAGTTGGCAAACTTGTCACTTTTAGGATAGTGTCTAAAATAAATTGTACATTTTTTCAGCATTTAACACAATCATTCCCCAGCATTTAGTAGACAAACTGGGTCTTTTAGGCTTAAACACTCCTTTGTGCAACTGGATTCTTGATTTTCTTACTAACAGGCCCCAATATGTGCAAGCTGGAACAAATATTTCTAACACCATTTTCTTGAGCACAGGTTCTCCTCAGGGCTGCGTCCTAAGTCTGCTGCTGTTCACCCTGTTAACCCATGACTGTTGTGCTAGGTTTGCAACCAACCATAGTGTGAAGTTTGCAGATGGTAAAACAGTAGTGGGCCTTATTCGTGATGACAATGAGGGTGCTTAATGCAAGGAGGTTGAGGGTTTTGATGAACTGGTGTAAGTAAGAAAAACAGACTAGTTTTAAATACTGGAAAAACCAAAGAGATCATTGTTGATTTCAGAAAAAGCAGCATAGCCACACTTCTCTGTGCATTAATGATTCACCTGTGGAGAAGGTTACCAGCATCAAATTCCTGGGTGTGCAGTTAACAAGTAGGATGGCTTGGTTCACTGGTGAAGCAGGCACAGCAGCACCTGCATTTTCTGCGTCACATGAGAAAAACACATCATCCTTCCCCTGTCCTTACCACCTTCCATAGAGGGATGATCAAGAGCCTCCTGTCATACAGCATCACAGTCTGGTTTAGAAGCATCACTGCTTCAGACAGGAAGGCAGTGCAGAGAGTGGTGAGGATGGCTGAAAAGATTATTGGCAGTTCCCTCCCATCCAGGACATAGCACAGAAGCGTTACTTGAGCAGGGTCTGTAAGATTGTCTGGGACACTACACATCCTCTTCACGACCTGTTTTCCTTGTTACCTTCTGGGAGGAGGCTCCGTGGTATCCGAAGCAGAACATCCAGATTCAGTCAGTTTTGTTCCATACAGTATTAACCTTGTGAACTCTCAAGCTTCCTCCTTCCTTTATGTATTCAAGATGGACAGTGATTAATATTTATATGTTACTTATATGTAAGGGTGTAGGTCTACATATATTGTATATAGTATGTTTAAATGTGTGTTATGTATGTGTACACTATTGATCTATCTATATCTATCTATCTATCTATCTATCTATCTATCTATCTATCTATCTATCTATCTATCTATCTATCTATCTATATCTATAACGTTTAGCTGGAAGCTCTTTAATGGAAAATTTCAAGATAGGTACATATCCTTTCTTGCTTGCAGAATAGGAATATTAAGTGTGCCAATTTGGAGTGTACAATAATTGGAAAATTCAAACCTGTATTGTGGAGTAGACAGAATGGAGCCACATTACTTCTGGGAAGAGGGAAAGAAATGATGCAGTGAACAAGTTAAGACTGAGATCTCTCCATATGAAAAGGAGGATATATTTGATAAGATTATTCATTGACAGTGTATCAGTTGATAGAACTTGGCGATAGAAGTCAACCTTAGTAAAAGTAAGAATGCTGCCCTGGCTTTTCATTCCAGGTCGCCCAATGGTGATCTCCAGTGGGATGCAGTCAATGAGCACAATGCAGCAGGTTTACAAGCTGGTGAAGCCCATCAACCCAAATTTCTGTTTTCTTCAGTGCACCAGTGCCTACCCCCTTCAGCCTGAAGACGTCAATCTTCGTGTCATAACGGTCAGTGGGGAATAATGTGTGGAGTATTCTGGGAGAATATAGTGATGTAGAAGAGTATAGCTGTGATAATTCCTAAAAAAATTTTTTTGATTTCCATCTCAGGGCTAGGCAGGTTTTTGGTGTGAGAACCTTCTATCTAGAATAAGCCTGCAAAGGTACTTCTGTTGACTATGCCTTTGTTGGACTGTGACACAGGAACTTTCATATTAAACATGAGTGAGCCAAGCCACTTTGCGCTGGCAATTTCTGTCCATTTTATTGTCATTTTAGGAATACCGCTCAGCCTTCCCAGATATTCCTGTTGGTTATTCAGGTCACGAGACTGGGATAGCCATTTCTATTGCTGCAGTGGCGATGGGGGCCAAAATATTGGAGCGCCACATCACTTTAGACAAGACCTGGAAAGGCAATGACCATCAAGCATCTCTGGAGCCCAAAGAGTTAGCAGAATTGGTGAGAAGCATCCGGATGGTAGAGAAAGCCATGGGATCACCAGTCAAACAGCTCTTACCTTGTGAAGAAGCTTGTAATGAAAAGGTAATTTCTTGAAGGCAGGAATTATATTCTACATTTTTCTGGACGACTGAGAGTAAGCAGTTGACTTACTCCTGTTACTAGTAGGCCTGCCTGATTTGGTCAGGTACCAGAGAGGTGGGTACTGAATTTTCCAATTATTGCTAAACTAAAGCTCAGAGCAGAGGTGTCTGTGGGGGCGGGCAAGTGAGCATCCCATGATGGAAGCAGCAATGCAAACTCTCCCTTAGTCATACCCGTCTCATGCTCTCTCTCTCTCTCTCTCTCTCCCTCCCTCCCTCCCTCCCTCCCTCCCTCTCTCTCTCTCTCTCTGGAATAGTACACATTTGGCTGTAGAATTCCAAAACCAAGACTTTTTCTCATCAGCCTATTATAAAGTGTTTGCTGTCTCATTGTACTGCCCACAGGTTCATCATGTGGTAGTGTTCAAACTACTTCAGTGGGCAAAGCATTGTTTGTAATTTGAACTGCAGGGCTGTTTTTTTAATACTCATTACTGCAGTTGTACTATCATGGAATGTCAGATTGGTGCAAATGTGAATTTGGAACCTTGAAAACCAGAAGATGCGATCATGTTGGACAATGAACAACAAACACCAGCATTAGTTAACTGCTGATGTGGGAACAGTCATAAAAGTACTCCATAATTGGTTGCTGGGCAACATATTGTACAATTGGAATGTAGGAACCCTGCAGTAATTATTCTACAGTGACAACTTGGAAGATAGGGCTCCATAATTTTATCTCCCTAGTTTAGGGCTGCTTAGCCTTTTTGTACCAATTGTTGGCTTTTGATTAGTATATCAAGGCTCCATTACCGAAGACAGGCAAAGCCAAAACAAATATATAAATGAAAATAGGAAAAATGCTAAATTTGTTCAGCATAAAATAATCTACAGTTAATACAGTTCACCCCAGTACATTTATTTTTTCTTTTAAATCATATTAAAATATTACAATTACTTGAGCACCAGTATGTAGTCCTGCAGGAGAGATCCCACAGGATTGAAGCTGTTGTCAAAATGATGAAAAAAAGCATCCTATAATTGTGATGCGTTAACTCTTTTTGTATGAGCATGTAATGTCACAATGCACATACAAAGGGTCAAAGCATATGTCATAGCACAACTTTTCTTATTTATACTACTCAGTCAACTCGTCTGGCTTCAAGTTGGAAAGCAGAGTCTTTGTCCAAATAATCCTGAAAATGCTTAAATATTTCATGATTACCACTGTTCTGGGCCATAGGCATTAAGGTAAAAGGTAAAGTATCTGTTGAATTGATTTTGGTTCATGATGTTTGCCTAGAGCAGTGTTTCTCAACCTTGACAATTTTAAGGCATGTGGACTTCAACTCCCAGAATTCCACAGCCAGCATTGCACAGGAGAGTAGTGGCTAAAATTAATCTTGCTATTTGAGGATAAAACTCCCTTGGCTACTTCATTTTTTACTATTTGTTATGATGAATATTTGATTAAATAATTAGCTTCCTATTTAGCATATAGTTAAATTTGTATTAGGATTTTTTTTTTAAAACTACCCTGTTTTCACTCCGGGAAGGTGGGGGGGGGAGGTTGGGGGGGATTAGATAGTTTTGTATATTTGTAATATTAGGGGTGTTGCTCGGACACCACCCCTGCACTACATCTGAAGGGGGAGGGGTGTAAGAGGGGAGAAGGAAGTAGGAAGGTTGGAGGAGAAGAGGAAGTGGAGAGAGAGGGAAGGAGAGAGGTGGAGAAGAGGGAAGTAGGGTAGAAGATAGGGAGGAAGAGAGAGGGTGGATGTGGTGGTGGGGGGTGATGTCCAAGCTGCACCTATAGGTAAGAGTAGGTATTTGTTTTATTTACTTAAAATTATTCTATATATGAATTTAAATGAAGGTATGTTGGTGTTAGAGAGAAAATTCTTTTTGTTTATGTATTTTTTGTTAAAATTATAAAATTAATAAAATATATTTAAAAAATAATAATAATTAGCTTCCTGAATTGTTATAACTTCCAAGAATAGTTCAGCTTTCACACTACGAGTAGCGAAGCCAGAGTGATTCAGTCTTATCAGTTGATCTTCTGACCAGTGGCTATATGGCTATGCCACTGGGGCACCCTTCTATATAAGTGAAAAAGATTCTACTTACCATGGCCAGCATTTTCTTTATGTATTGTCAGTATGGTCTCATTGTGAAAAGTATGCAAAAGGTTGGGTCACCTTCTCTGTCCCACTTTAAATTTAAGTATCCTTGCTGTTCAAGTGCAATATTAAGTTCAGAGCTGATGACTACCATTTGTGGGGAGACAACATCATGGTTTTAAAAAAATTGTAACAATTGCAAATGAGCTTCTAGGCAGAAATAGAATTAGATCTTTGGCTACCCAACAGATTTCTTAAATTTTGTTATGGCTTTTCTGATGTAACTTAGTAAACATTCCATGGATGAACTCTACAGTGTTTGGCAATATTGCTGTGGTATATGTTACTGCATACAGTCATTTCCTATGTCTCCTGCTTCAGGTCAGATTTGTCTGAAATCTATGTTGCTTGAATGGTTTGTGGCACTTCAGGCATAAGTTCTCCATAGAATAACTTAACCTTCTTGAATTTCGCTTTTTGCAGTTGGGAAAATCCGTGGTTGCCAAAGTCAGGATCCCAGAAGGCACCATGCTCACGTTGGACATGCTCACTATAAAAGTGGGGGAGCCCAAAGGATATCCACCAGAAGATATTTATGAATTGGTTGGCAAGAAAGTCAAGGTCAATATTGACGAAGATGAGACCATTGTTGAAAATGCAATTGAAAATCATGTGAAAAAAATGAAATGCTGAGTGGCATTATGTATTTATCAAGGAGTCTCTTGGGAAGTGTGGTTGGCCAAAATATTAATGTCCTAATATTTAAAATTACATTGAAGATGTGTGGGAAAGTGAACCTCAGTGGGATTTTTCTTTCAGATAGAATTTCATTTCTCTGCCATTCTGAAGAATGAAATACGGTAATATATATTTTTCTTCAGAATGTATTGCTGAGAACCTTATGCTCAGGAATGACATAATGTCCTTCCAGTTGGGATATTGCCCAAAAAGTACTGCGTAGCTATGGAAATTATATTTTCATGGGATTAAACAGTTCTAGTCCTAATAAATTAGACTCTTTTAGTGTGAATTCAGGACAAGAACTGCAGTGCTGCCTGGGAATACCACACAGAATGTTTTTGAGTAAATTTTATGCTGCTGCAATTTGATTGTCAGTCTTCCTTCTGTCTTTTATCATTAAGGTTTGGCTATAAAGTACAAAATGTATGCAAACTATACTTTAAATTTTTAAATCTTCCTTACATGCTTCTAGGCTACCAAGCTTTAAATAGCTTGTACAGACAAATCTGATATTAGACACTTAAGGAAAACCTTATCCCAAAAGAGTTTATTATCAATGGTTGCTTCTTTGAAATAAAAAATTAGGTTGGCTATCATAAGCAGTTTCTATTGGGAAGCAATTCAGTCAACATGTTTAACATGGCCCTGCCATAATTCTGTATATGAGGCTAGTGTTTTTGGTTGTATCATGTATGTGCCTTGTAATGAATCGGGATCACTCAAGATGTTTTTAATGAACTTAGCATTTTTTATTCTATTATGGTACATCGATAATTCACATTTCACCCTTGACAAATTTGGATAAAGAATGCTGATTTATGCTTGAAAGGTGTCCAAAAGATTTCATTCTCATGTGATTTAGTTAAAAGTTCAAGCAGAAATTTCAGGCATGTGTTAGTCCACCTACCCCGTTTCTGGATCATTCTGGTATACACTAATGAGAGTTACATTCATATAAATTTCACAGTCTAACATAAGCTGCAACTTGCGAAAGTGGAGATGCATTCTATATGTGCTATGGCAGTGGTGGCGAACCTAAGGCACACGTGCCAGAGCCGGTACTCAAGAGCCCTCTCTGTGGGCATGCGCGCCATGCCCTGGAGATGGCAACCGTCCCTCTTCAACCAGGCGCCCGCTAACTCACCAAGGTTCCACATGGCCAGATGCATCCCAACACAACTGGTTTCCCTCCCCTCCGTCCCATCCCTCCTGGCCTCATATGCTCTCCTTTTCCCAGGCACGACCCACTGCATTGCCTCCTCAGCTGTCGGCTATCTGTCCAGCTCAGAGTGGCTTCTCTGAAGTGCTGGCGGCGGGCTACGGAGCCCGAGTGCACTGGTCGAGGGGCCGGCAGGCTGTGGCTGCTGACAGACAGTCAGCTGCCATGTGTTCGCTGGCCTGTGGGGGGGGGTCGATGGTGTCAGGCAGCAGCCGCCCCAGCCCCTGCCTCGCCTTGCCCTGCAACGGCACCCCCGCCCTGCCTCACCCCACAGGACGAGTCTCCTGCCCCCGCCCCATCTGCCAGAGACCCCCCCTGGATCTCCCCCAACTGCCCAGCCCCCACAGGCGTCCCTCCTCATGAGCAACATCAAGGTGACATGCTCACTTTGGTCACACCCACCCAGTCTGCCATGACTACCACAGCCACACTCACTTAGTGGGCCATGCCCATCTGGCACCCACTAATAAGTGGGTTTTGGGTTGCAGTTTGGGCACTCGGTCTCTAAAAGGTTCGCCATCACTGTGCTATGGAGTCTATACAGGTGTATGCCTTTCCTAAAAAGTACCGAAGCCCAGAAACAAGGAGAGGAAGTAGATGCAGGCTTGATTTCTGAACCATTTGATGCAATATCTGCATAATTTTGTGTTTCATGATGGTGTCATTCTGTCAATCTTGCTCTAAGTCTAAGGAAATGATCAAACAATAATGGACAAACTCTTTTAAGATTTGAAAACAGTAATAAAATTTGTTGAATAAACTTTTTTTCTACCATTTGCATCTTTCTTTTGGATCTTCTATCATTGGAGAGGAGCGGCATAAAAATTTAATTTAAATAAATAAATAGAGTCCCTTTGGGGTCTTTTTGATTTGATGAAAGGATGAGTGCTGCTAGAAATGCATCCCTGCTATCCAGAACTATGTTTGAAACTAGATATTTTGAGGCATAGCGACTAGGCCAATATGCTAAATGGGTTGTCAACGATGGTGGGTCCTTTACATATCTTAGCCTTAACAAAATACAAACAAAAAATGGAGACAGAGTTATAGAGAAATCAGAAAAGCTTTATTTAGGAACAAGGGCTCAGTTCTTCCTTGGGAATTCTATCCTCAAATTATCTATCAACCTTAAAGTGATTCTTAAAACTAACCTATTGTAGGTTAGTAACCTTAATAACCTTTACCAGTAACAATCGCTCAAGTATATTAGCCTTGGAAAGAGGGAGATGTGGTTCACCAAAGCCCCAGACCAAGTTGCAGGATTAATGAGAAAGCAAAATGGGAGTTGATCCAACACACAACTGGAGGATTCTGGTTGCCTGAGGTTGTCTTACCTGGGATCGTCTTTAAATATTTAGATTACACATTTGTCCTTCCCCATACTGGTTGAAATGCTAGAAAGCTTGGAAGTTACCTTGCATTGGAGTTACAAAAAAGTCATGTGATCAAAATAAGCAAAAGTCAAAACATCCTTAAATTTTGTTTCCATTATTCATCATCTGTTAACTATCACAATTAGGACTTCCGGTTTGCCGCCGTGGCCGATTTCGCACCGCTGGGGGACCCTGGAAAGGGTTGAAGTCACCCTGTAGGGGCGACAAGCAAGGAGGGGCTCCCTGCTTGATCACGGGGGGGGGGCAGACAAGAGACTGGCCATAGAAATATGGCCCATCACTAGGCTGCAGATAGCCAAAGTCAAATTTACCACCAGGCACCTATAAAGCAGCGCGGATGAGACTGGGTGAGATCTGAACCTCTCTTCAATCCTAATTATTTTTTTCTACCTGTATAAGCTGCCCTAAGTATTTTTCCCCCTGTGGAGATAAGGGAAATTCTATCCCACCCTCTAAAAACAGCGGTGACTATCCAGGGGAGTTTAAAACGCTGAAAAAATAACTTCTAACTGAATTTTTATCTTTCTAAAATTTGAGGACTAAAATATTTCTTATTATTGAAGATTTGGGTTTTTACTTACAAAAAAGAAGTAAAATTGAGAAAGGATTATAAAAATTTTGGACTTAAAAAAAAAAACCAAAAATCTGTGGGCGACATCTTGTGGCTAAACCTGATATTACAACTTGTTATTGTCTAAAAGAGACTTGGCTTGAAGCCCAGACTATAGATAAGACTCTTGCAACCTTGGCAGGTATCAGCTGTGAGAAGCCTAGCTATGTCCTATACTCAGTGACAAAATTATTTTCATTCTCGGATCACTTTGATTACAACTAAAGAACCAACTACACAGAATATAATAGAAGAAGTGGAACAATTAAATACTATGATAGAAGATTCAGCTGATCAACAAGCACAGTTAACGGAAAACCCAGAAAAGGGACTGACAACACTGAAAATGGAAATGACTTGCTATATAAACCAGAAGAAACCTGAGGATCAAGAAGAAGGACAGACTGAAGGGAAGATAAACATTTCAGGATAACTACGTCAAAATGGAAAAATAGACAATTTGTTAGCCCTTCCAAAAAAAAAAAGGCAACTGGATGGCCTCTTTTATCTCAAACAACATATATAATAACAGGAGAACTATTTGATGACTTAAAAGCACAGAAATGGAAGGCGAGTTGGCAAAGAAAGAAAGCTAAAATAAGGCTGAAGAAAATTGGGGTTTTGACTTATTAGTGAGGATTAAAATAGAATATACTCAAATAGGCAAGATGTGTACTTTGAACACTAGATTTTGTTATGAACTGAGATAAAGAAAACTTTGGTCATTTAAAATTTGGAAGTATAAATATCAAAAGTTAAATTTGAATATTGATTTGTTTATAAAGGTTGAACGTAAAAGCAATTAAGATATATATATATATAAGCTAAAAATTTATTGATAAATGTAATAAACATGTTTTTACTTAACTGATTATAACTATACCAGCTTAAATATAAGATAGTAGACATTAAGAGGAAAAGAGAGGAAGTATTTGATGTTGAAACGAGAAATTTTGGTTACTAAATTTAATACATTTGGAAATTAATGGAAAATAAGAATGTTATACTGTATTATTAATTAGATGAGGTAAGATGGTGAGAAATGGAATATATTCAAATAGATAAGACATGTATCTTGAATATTAGACTTTGTGATGAATTGTGATAAAGGGAACTTTGGTCACTTAAAACTTGGAAATTATAAATATTAAATGTTAAATTTAAATATTAATGGGAAAATAAAAATTGGGAACAACTGATTAGGACATTGTCTATAAAGACTGAATGTTAAAATAACCAGGATATGTATAAGCTAAAAATTATTGATAAATGCAAGAATGTTATTTTTATTTAATTGATATAATAAGAATTGTATTAGTTTAAACATGAGACAGTAAATACAAAGGGGAAAAGAGGAAATATTTAATGTGGTAGTTTGAGACTTGTACTAAAGATACTTGTATGTCATTGAATTTTCAATTAACTCAGCTACCACGTTGCTTTTTAAATACTTAAATGTAAAATTAGAAAATCAATAAACCATTAAAAAAATTATCACGATTAACTAATTCTTGTGGAATTTTTTTTATTTATCTCTGTACTGTACTCTTATTTTTCTCAAGATCTTAAGCAACCATTATATATTAAAAGGAAGCAATTGCCACGATTAATACAATGCTTTGGTAGTAATTGCATCTCCCTTTAGTATATACTAAAGTACTAAACTACTCTTAAGTTATACTACGGCTATGCAGGGATTTGAATTTCATTCAGAAAGAGGCTTCAGAGGAGCACAAATGCAGAACTTGTTTACAGACTTTTAAAGCAACTGTATCTTTTCTTAGAAAGGTTCCTCATGATCCTGGGAAAAGTTTCAGCTGCTTTGAAGAGCTGCCTCTTTTGTGCCCCTGTGTATGCCTGATCACTGGCAAAATCAAGTATCTTGACTACTAAAATAGTAGTCCCAACTATTGGAAGTGTTCTGGGGTTCTACACCAGTCCAGAAATGGGCTGAGTTTAAATGGTGCTGTTTGGTGCTTGGAATAATTACGGAATTATTGATTGAGCCTTTTTTTCAACTCTCTTACAACAGTGGCCAGATTGTGAACTGAGAAGCATGACTAGGAAAGAAGGGGGAAGAAGACTTTGAATGGAATGGTCAATAACATTCTGAGTTACTGCCCAAATTCTTCTCCAACGAGGTCTGGGGATTTTTCTTCAGAGTATTTTCCTCTGCGACTGTCAGCAAGAGGTAGCCTATCTTTGTACTCAAGCCTTATTTTTGCTGGCTTTGCCCTCCATATTAAATATGATCCCATTCCACTGTTCCCACAGAGTATTCTGGTGGTGAACAGAGGCCTGAGATTCTGTTCCAACTTCCCCAAAAAAAGCACAAGTATTTTTAAGTAGCATACAGAGCTTTCCAGGAGCATCCTTCCTACTGAAAATATCCTGAGTGGCAATGAAAAAAGCTGGAAGTAGAAAGGTAAACCGAAAATGAAAACTGCCAGTTATCATACGCGTCTTTGTAAACAAAGGGAGGATTATTAGCCATGCACCATCCATTGTGCTCGGATGCAACCCCAGTTTCACCCAGCTGAGAGAAGAATCAGAGAATGTTCCACTCTCCTTAGATTCAGCTCCATTTGCTTCCATTGGTAACAAAATATCGAAAGCATGCCAAACAAAGATTATGCAAATCTCAAACTTTGATATTATTAGAATAAAGTTTCATAAACATCACATAAGAATATGCAAATGCATAGGGACTGGGGAACACTTTGATGCTTTGGCACGTTAGAGATAGAAACAAAAGGAACTTTTTGGACTGCATATAAACCATCTGGAAATGGAATGCCCCACAACTGTCTACCTTATACCCTAAAGATGGTAGTAATAAGAAGCCATTAGTAAGCTGATGTTTAGTTTAAATGCATAACTGAGTCAACAGCACATTAAAACGGTATTATAAACAGCAACAATATATAACAACTTGAATACCCTAAAGAAATAATATATAAATACCCAAACCAATATTCTTTAAAGAGAACTGGGCATTTCCAAACCCTCAAGTTGCTGAAATTTTAAAGTATCAAAGCTAAATTAATTTTATATTAAATTAATATAAAATTATCATTTGGATCTTTAATAATGTTCTGGCTATATAAATATGGATATAGAGAATGCAATCCAACCTCTATTTCTATTTTTAAATTAAAGGGGAAGTCCCCAAGCCAATTAATAGATTTTAAAGAGCTAGTTTAGAAGAAAAAACACAAAGTTGTCTAAGTGTACATCATACATTTATTACTGAACAACCCTCTCAACTCCAAAATTGGGCACAGGGATTAAAAATAAAAATTCATTGCACTACTTAGTAAAGCATTACTAGTAACTCTCATAAAAAATGTACAAATTTTGTTAAAAATTTATCAAGCCTTCAAATGATTTGGTTACAGATATTTATAATACATTTAAAACTACATGTTAAATGATACAATGGAGTATGATCTTAAAGAAAACACTTGACAAATATAATTCTAACAAAACCCATAAGCTTTTATAATCATTAGCAAATTTGCAACATAAAAAAATACCAAAATGAGGTAACTGAAGGTACCAAAGGGAACAAAGGTGAGAGAACCACGGTTCTCCGATGTCTACAAATAACAGAGGTTTTTTTTACTGAGTTTTTAGAAAGCAAAGTTAAGAGTTGGTAAATCCCAAATAGTACAAGAAGTGGAAATGTTTAACAGCTGCGACAAATATCACATTCTGGAGACTGTACAAAGAAGTTTATACAAAAGAAACTACTTTCCACAAAATAATCTGCAAAAGAAAACCAAGAGGTGTGACCTTAAAGAGATATCCTTAAGGCCTTTATACCATTTATTTTTTTAAAAAGCCAGGAGGTCAAATTAAGTTGACAATTCATGCAAATAAAACCCCAGCAGTGCCAACATGATAAAGCCAACTTTATTATTATTATTTTTCCATTAGGGAGAGGTAGGGATAAGGGGGAAGAGGCTACCCAATAGTATAATCAGGTGCTGTCAGGCATCGAGGGCTGTAGAATTAGATGTGTCGATGTGCACAATGCATGGCAGTTTACCGCGAAGTATGGTTTCCCCCTCTCGTCTGCCAGCTGCAATGGGTTCAGAATTCCACTGCAACCAGCTTGAGCTGGTTCAGAACACATGCGTACGTGTGTCTCACACAAGCCTAACCACAGGAAGCAAACCTGCACATATTTGCAAGACTCTCAAGCAAACAAGTCATTCACAAAGATCTGTCACAACAAGAGTGCAACAATTAACTTGAATATGCTACCAAAGTAGTCCCCTCCTGCAGTCCTATTCCCTCCATCAACAGTGTCCTTCAAACGAAAACGGGGATTCAAGGGAGAGACGCTGCACTGCAATATTGGATCCAGACGCAGGGCTGGGAAGCCCTTTCTCGGAATTAAGATACTATGTGCCTCATCGCTGCGTTCCAGAAAACCTCTTACTTTTTACCAAAGCAGGGTTTATACACTGAGTGGATACTCAGCGGACAATGAGCAGGGTAGTATTATGGTAATTCTGCGTGGTAATTTTTTCTTTTTTCTTTTTTTGAAAATCCAGCAATATAAAAAAGATCCAGAGTTCCTGTAAAACATGTGTGGCTTCCCTCCCACTCCCCCACCCATGATTTTTGTTTGCTTAAAAAAATAAAATTTACCATGTGCAATAATTTAAACTTTTCAACACACTGAAACAATTTCTTAGAGCACATTGAGAGAAAAATTGTAACATGTAAAATCTGTCACACAGATTACAGTTCCTGACACTATGGACAGACTAAGGCGTCTAAGTTACTAAACAGAGGCGAACAGTATCTGAAACAAGGAAGGTTGGTGGGAATTGTGCTTTTTTTTTAATTTGTAGAACCACACACTGCGATTAGTCATCAGAGCTTTGAGAAAGGAGGGTGATTCACAACCAACACTGTTCTGGAGGAATAAAGAGATTCAATATATAGCAGCATATAAAGCATCAGAAAAGACACACAAGATCCAGAAAGCTGACTAACAGCAATAGCTGCAGCGCTTGTGCCGTTGCAATCAAGAGTTTTGGCGCTTATAAATGAAATCCAAAAATAAATGTTCCTCTCTTGGAGAACCATGTAGCCACGGGTAGACAACTGTTTCCTTTGTTGTAAAAAAAAAGTTAAACACCAAGTCCAGAATGTTAAGTGATGCCAATTTTACCACTACATTATTCAGAAGGCAGTTGAAAGGAGGTCAACTCCAAATTCACAGCATTTAGGTTTTTTTTTTCTTGATTTCGTATACCCGCCCATTCTTGACCATGAATATTCTTCATACTATCCATACAATACTGAGGATGCTTTAACATCCACACAAAAACTCGCTACCCAGTGTAGCAAGCTAGAAACTGCATTTGTGACACTTGCCAGGCAGTAGAAGGTGAACATGGTACCATGGCTAAGATGGAGAACCACAATGTTCTTATCTCTAAGAAAGTGCTAAGGGTTTACTTTGTTCACAAAACTGAAGGCTTTGAAAAAGGAACAAAATTTTCTTTAAAAGCTATTTAATTGTATACGGTAGCTTGTATATGGCAAGGAATGTGAATTAGTGCCAGTGTATCTGTATATTTAAGCAAATATATTGCCAACAATACAAGAAGCATTTGCACAAGATTTGAAGATCCTCTCGGTTTCTGTATTTATAGACAATTTTTTTTAAAAAAAAAACCCACTCAAAACAAAGTTATCTTCATTCTCTGAAATTTAAAAACAACGTATTCCAAAGTTCAATCAAAAAGAACCAATATTAACTGGAAGAATTTTAAAAAAAGAGAGAGGACAATCACCTTTTCCGTTATCAGTTGAGAATTTTTAATATTGCTACCTGACTGTGCAATGCTGCAACTCCTTATACAGTTAGCAGTGAGCTGCAAGGTTTTTTTTTTTTTAAAAAATGTAGAAATTCCAGCAGCCTAAAATTAAGGCTAATTAATTCTAACTGAGAATCAATATGCTCTATAATGACAGATATCGGACCCCCAATTAATGGGAAGCATAATAGTTATCTGAATAAAAGCAAAAAGGATCTTTTATACTATTAAATACATGGGGGATGAAATATCGAATGTCTATAATGGCTGCACTCTTTGCATTCAGTGTGCAACTGCAAACGCAAGGAAAGAAACCAGTGTACAGTACTAGTACTGTTTAAATAACACACAAGATTATACATTGCAGCATAATTAATACTACACACATACATCCTCAGTACATGCTGGTATATAAGTCCTCTCACACCTATCGCCAAACTCTTACTCGCCTGCATACATACAGACATCCTGCGATCAACGCACCCACCCGCACCATTTATTCTCACTCACAGTATTTGAAGGCTCTATATAAGGTAGATTGCTATATTGTTTGGAGCTACCACTTTTTATATAAAAGCACATGCTTAGAAGATCACGTTCCACTGTAATCTCGCAGCAACACTCGGAATGATCACACAAAAACCAGGGAATGTTAGTGCACACACGAAATTAAGCTAAAAGAAAAAAAAAATCTTTGGAGTTCCAATCACACAGTTAGTATAACAATCCCATAATTGTGAAGACTAATTATAAGCTTTATAGTTGATTAAATCACACAGTGCAAAGAAAGGTCCATTGACCCTTTTGTGTAAAGGGAAGGCTGGAAGCCACACGGGTTAAGTTCAATGGAGAGTTCATATATATATATATATATATATGACATATATATATGTCTGTATGTGTATATATATATATATATATACACACACACACACACATACACACACACACACATGTGACTAGGAACACCCAAAGTAGAATTGTGCTCTTAGACCGGTCATTCTGAATCACGATGCACTTCTGAAGCATCAGCTCTGCAAATAGGGCAGGTACGATTTGCCTAAAATACAAAAAAAAGAGGGTTTTACTGAAGGCTTCACAGACTACAAAATAGAAAACACCCTTCTGGAGAAAAAAAAACACTCGTAATAAATGACATATTATCTTTAACTGATGTAGAAATGAACTTATTAAGGAAAGAGAAAGATTTTGAGGGTAGGAATGGGAGTCTTTGATTTTTCATCTCTCTTACATCTCTCTTACTCATATTTATGCCTTATATGCTGGTATCTACATAAGATTTCAGCCTAAAATTAGAAAGCATCATTTTCAGCAAATGCGCTAACAAGACTCGGTGGCTGGTTACTTGCCCTTACTCAGTATAGTAACAGATATGAAAGAACTACACCATCAAGGATCATAACTAGTCATACTTAAAATTGTAAGTCAATACATAGTTTTGTTCTAAATGTTTTTAGTTGAAACTTCCTAAAGATCAATTGTGAAAATAACTTTCTATGGCAGTGATAGCGAACCTTTTAGAGACCGAGTGCCCAAACTGCAACCCAAAACCCACTTATGTATCATTGGGTCCCGGGTGGGCATGGCCCATTGTGTGGCCATGGTCGCGGTGGTAACGGCAGACTGGGTGGGACTAAAAAGTTCAATCAATCAATTCCAACTTTGCAAGATCTTTTTTTTCCCCACGAGAAGTTGAAATTGATTGATTTAACCCTTTTTTCTTTTTGGCACACAGCTGCAGAGGCCTAAGCGAAAAGGTTTTATAAAACCCAGCTGAACGCCCAGGACTGGGGTGATGGCGCATGTGCCCAAAGAGAGGGCTCTGCGTGCCACCTGTGGCACACGTGCCATAGGTTCGCCACCATGGTTCTATGGTGTCAGAAGGGGAAGACAATCACCGAGGTTTTCAGGGATATTATGCGCTTGCATGTATGTGTAGATCACAAAAGATACATGGATACTATGCAAGAAGAAAGCCTGATACTGTCTTATTGAGCACTGAAAACCTGAGCCTGTGCAATTTATTTTGTATACCTCCCTAAAATCAGAAAATAAAACAAAAAGCATCAGAAAACAAACCAAAAAGTATTCAAAAACAGACAGCCTTAGTGAAAACTGAATAATATACATGGCCCAAATGCAAATCCTTAGTAACCAAATTTCTATAATATTCCCTCTAATATTTCAACATTTATAAACAAATCATATAAAACACGGTACAAAGGGGCTTCAAAATTCAAAGAGTGCAAGCAGTCTTGGGCAGCCCTAGGGTTGCACACATAACACCTCTGCTATGCAAGCTTGCGTGTCAGTTTTTTTCTGGGTTCAATTCAAGGTGTTGGTTATCATCTTTAAAGCCCTTCATGGCATGGACCAAGTTATCTGAGGAATTGTCTCACCCCAACTGTGCTGTCCTGACCCATCCAGTCAGGCAGGGAGGGTATACTATGGATCCCATTGGTTAAAGAATTTCAGCTGGTGGATTCCAGTGAAAGTTTCCTCTGCTGTTGCTGCTGCCCTTTAGAATACCTTACCTCCAGAGGTGAGATGTTCCCCCCTTCAGGAACAGTGTTAGGACTTGGCTCTGCCAAGTAGCATCGGGGTCAAAATATGCAACTCTGGGAATGGTTGGTATCATGAGGGGGGCTCTCTCTACTGTAACTTGTTAACTTTTAATACTATAATCTTGCCTTTTAAGTATGTTTCTAACTTTGTTTTTATTAATGTTTTTATACTATGTTTTTTGTTTATTGTAAGTTGCCCAGAATTACTTAGGTGAGATGGGGGATGCACAATGAATGAATGCATAAATACACAATATAAAAATAATGTAACAACGGTAAGTTCTGCGCAGACTGAAGGTAATCTTTTTTCTCTTTTTAAAAAATAAGATAAAATTGTTGAATACTTATATAACTGCAATGTACATTAGTGATGATACCAACTTAGATAATACTGTAAATCTCTGTCCTTGCATAATTTCAATAGGATGAATAGTGACACATAATTCTATTTAAGAATTCGTCCAAATTTTTTTTCATACACATGCCTTTTTACAGGCCATTGAAATTAAAACTTAATAACTTTGTCTATGCAAAATATTAGGTTTTTGTATTCTGATTCTTTGGAATTTACCACTGTAATGATAGAATAGAACATCTGAAATGTCTAATTTCCTCTTTTGCAGAATGGCTTACATCTATTTCTGGCAGTACTAGCTAAATTTAAAACATACATTTAAAAAAATATTTAATGACATTTTTAAAACATTGTTTTGGGAAAGATTAGAACACTTTCTAGTCTCTAACAAGAAGACCCATCTTAAAGAAATAAATTTTATTCTTACAGTTTGATAACTACTGCTCCAAGCATCAAGTATGCTTCTGAACTTGCCAGACTATTGCAAAGTTACTACGTGCAATATGGACATGATTAAAACAACTTTCTTTCTAAAAATAACATTACCTTAAGCCATTTGTCGACACACTTGGCATGGAACTCATGGTTACATGGTAAAACTCTAAGCAGCTGCCTTGACTCAAAGTCACACATGCATACTACACACCTAAAAAAGAACATTACAAGATAGCTTACTCAACAAAAGTAACACTTATATTTAACAAGTTTTGACTTCAAAAGCTAAAGTTGCTTTCTATGCAGTTTAAAATATGAAACCACACTTTTCAGTGAATGTTTATGAATCAGTATCAGATTTTGTTTTAAATTTAGACTCCAAAAAATACAGTTCAGTATCAATTATGAGCAAAGAATACCACCTATTAGGATTGGTCATTTATGCAGGCCTGCATGAAATGGGAAAATATTCTATTTCCAACTTAGAATAAACCACTGCATTCTGAAATATGGATCAAACTCCATTCCATAGAACCCAAACCTGGAATCCTTTTGTTGTTTCAGGGTTTGGATGAAGCAAAATCTCCCAGAGTGGCAACTTCCTAATGGCCCACCCATCCTTGATCTTCCCAGCATCTTCCTTCTCTCCCCATCACTTGTGATATTCCAGTACGGCATACAGTATCCCCGACATGCCAGCCCTCAATCTCCTTGGCTTTTTTCCTGCTCCCTTCTTCTGGGAAACATCTGTGCCTGTATCAAAACAGCCCCTTTGTGTGCCGTGCCAGAAACAAAGCAACCAACATGTTGTAGTGTGGGCACCAAGCACCCAAATCCAGCAGTTCTGCATACAAAACAGTTAGTGCATGAAACAACTTATGCAAGAAATGTTTTACATATTTCTAGTTCTTATTATACTGCTTGGATTGTAAAGCATTTCACATACATTACCTCAGCAATCCTCAAGTAGGTGAAAATAGAACTAAAGGTAAGCAGTGGGTTAACTCTATTTATTTAATATAGATCAGGGATCGGCAACCATAAACACTCAAAGAGCAACTTGGACCCATTTCTCACAGAAAAGAAAACTCTGGGAGCCGCAAAACTTGTGCGTGCGCATGCATGCGCCAGAAGGGGAGCTTGATTGAAGAGTTCAATTAAAAAGAAATAGAGGGTGCTGTGCATGATTTCTCTCTCTCTCTCTCTCCCCTTCTTTCCTCTCCCTTTTTCTTTCTCTCCCTCTCTCCCCCTTTCTCTTTCCTCTCCCTTTTTCTCTCTCCCTTTCTCTTTCCTCTCCCTTTTTGTCTCTGTCTCCCTCCCTCTCTCCCCCTTTCTTTCCTCTCCCCTTCTCTCTCTATCTTCCTCTCTTTCTCTCCCTCTCTCTCTTTCTCCCCCCTCTTTCCCTCTCTCCAATCTTCTGCTCACCTTGCAAGCTGGCTTCATGCTGTTCTCCAACAAGTTGACACCATTCTTATTGGGCTGGCTTTCTCCTGCCTTTCCTGCAGAGACGCAGCCAAGGCAGGAGCCCCGCTCAATAAGTTTGTCAGCTCGTTGGAGAACAGTGTGAGACCACTCTCTTTTGCAGAGAGAGAGGGGGGGAGGGAGGAAGGGAGAGAGGGAGGAGAGAGAGGGAGGGGGAAGCGCAAGTGCTTTTTCTTCACCTAATTTTCTGCTGTTCCAATACAATTCCAATATAGTAGGTGGGAGCAAGAGAGAAAATGTGTCCCTTCTGAAATTTAAAATATTGTGAATAGACAGCCAGAATTAAAATGTTAATGCCTTAGGCTTAAGATTTCAATTCAACAATTAGAAAGGATCTTAACTGAAAAAGCCTCAAAAGCAAATGTCAACCTATATACAAGCTGGGAACTAATTTTAAGCCTACAGGTGCTTCTGTGCAGGACTCCAGCAGCAAAATAATATGCCTTCATACTAAAAGTTGAATGAAAGTATAAAAAACTTACAAAGTCTGTTCTGACTGATGGTTATTTGGGTTGAACCTGTAAGACGGAAGTTGTTCTATATCTGCTTTTGTTAATCCTCTTGGTTTAGCTTCACCCAGTCTTTCTGCCAAGTTCAGCAGTGCCTGTGAGAGAAATAATTCTTCAGTTCAACTCTTGTCTTTTCATATCACTACTAGTTTGTAATGAAGAAGAAACCAGAATATACAATCCATATGCTATGCAAAACCAAAATTATCTGAAGGATATACAATATGTAGATATATACATATAAGGTAAACAATTATTACTTGGCTGTTAAATTCAAAATGAACAGATCTCAGAAATCCATTTGTGTAAATATATTCTTACTCTTTAGCTAGCTTTATGGAATTAATATATTTTTCCATTGCAAACAAAGAAGTTCTTCCACACAATTTTAGACTTTCCCTCCCTCACAGTACAATCACTCAGACTTCTGGCCAGTGTGAAGGAGACTTGGCTGATAATAAGGTAAAAATTAATATTGTGTAAACTGCCCTCCAGCAGCAATTACAACTAATCTAACACCTTGAGATTTTTATTTTTATTTTAAAACTAATTAAATCCTCATGACTATACTTCACATGCTTATTTATTGCTAACGAACCTCATAGTTTTCTACTTCACCATCTTCTACATCCAGCTCAAAACTGAAGGCTGGCCCAATGGCAGGTGGCACAGGAAGCATTGATCTATGAAAGAGGGATAGGCTTATTATTATTCCAGAAATAAAATACTTTTCCACCTGTTCCTGGAAATTATTGTTAAATTGTTAAAATTACAGCAAAAAAAATATAATGCACAAAAATAAAGAATTAAAAGCTTAGAATAAAAGCTTACTCCATTGGAAAAATTATTACCCACTACAACCATTTCTACACTCAACAGCAGTGGGCGTGGACAACTCCTACGTCCTCAATTAATACAAACTAGGGAGTAGAAGGAAAGTATTGTTTAAAGCCAAAAGTTGCTCTAAAACAGTGTTTCTCAACCTTGACAATTTTAAGGCATGTGGACTTCAACTCCCAGAATTCCACAGCCAGCAATGCTGGCTGTGGAATTCTGGGAGTTGAAGTCCACATGCCTTAAAATTGTCAAGGTAAATGTTGGAGGTGTGGCAATGGGGAGGCTACATATTTTCATATATGGTGGACATGCAGAAAAATTAAAGCCTTCTGGAGGAAGATATGGTGGACAATCCAAACCATTTTAAAAAAGCGTATTGAATTTCTACCTCAGGTTTTTTTTGTTAGGGATCATAAAAGATTGCACTACCTCCGAGACGAACTTAATTCTGAATTTGATCACAGCAGCTAGACTGCTGGTGGGACAATACTGGAAGAAGCCAGAAATAACACCTATTGAAGATTGGACTTTGAAAAGTAACACATTTGGCAGAAATGGCAAAAATTTCGGCATATTTGAAGGATCGCTCAAATGAACAATATATGATAGACTGGAAACAGTGGATAGACTATATACAAGAGAAACACCAATCAAATAAAATGTATCTGGCATATAGTTGAGGCTTGACGTGAAGAGTGAAGAATGTTTACCAAATCAGACGTCTACAAAGACTAATATCTAATGTTGTATCTTTATGTGTTATGACGATTGCTTCTTAATGTGGTCTTATGTTTAATGTTGAGTGCTTTAATATTGAAAAAGCGTACTGAATTTCTAACTCAGGTTATTGAATTTCTACCTCAGGATCGTTGGTTAGGGATCATAAAAGACTGCATTACTACTGAGATGAATTTAATTCTGAATTTGGTCACAGCAGCTAGACAGCTGGTGGGACAATACTGGAAGAAGCCAGAAATACCACCTATTGAAGATTGGACTCTGAAAGTAATACATTTGGCAGAAATAGCGAAAATTTAGGCATACTTGAAGGATTGCTCGAATGAACAATACGTGATAGACTAGAAACAATAGATAGACCACATATAAGAGAAACACCAATCAAATAAAATGTATCAGGCGTATAGTTGAGGCTTGACATGAGGAGTGAGGAATGTTTACCAAACCAGACGTTTACAAAGACTAATACTTAGTGTTGTATTTCAGGTTCTATGATGATTGCTTCTTAATATGACCTTATGTTTAATGTTGATTGTTTTAATAAAAAAAATTTTTTTTACAAAAAAAAATTGTCAAGGTTGAGAAACACTGCTCTAAAACATATACAGGTAGTCCTCAACTTACGATCACAAATGAGCCCAAAATTTCTGTTGTTAAGCGAGACAATTTTTAAGTGTATTTTGCTCCATTTTACAACTTTTCCTGCCAAGAAAGTGAATTATTTCAGCTGTTAATTCAGTAACATGGTCGTTAAGTGAATGTAGCTTTCCCATTGACTTTGCTTTTCAGAAGGTTGCAACAAGTGATCACCTGACCCTGAGACACTGCAACCGTCATAAATGTGACTCAAGTTGCCAAGCATCTGAATTATGATCATTTTGACCATGGGGATGCTGCAACGGATGTAAGTGTGAAAAACGGTCATAAGTCACTTTTTTCAGTGCTCTTGTAACTTTGAATAGTCGCTCCATGAACTGTTGTAAGTCGAAGACCACCTGTAATGTCGCCACATAATCAAGTAGCAGATTATGTATTTCACATAAAGGGCTCCTATATCAAATTAGTTTGGTTTACTTGCCAGCCATTTTTTTTTTTGAATTTACCAATCTCCTCTCTTCTTCTGACATGCCCAGAATACTTGGAAGAGCAGCAGCATTTTTTTCTTATTTTTAATTAGCTATGTGCATGAGGATGCGGGAAGGACTGGTCATGACCACCATTCATTTAATGCCTTTGTAATTTCAAACAACGGCTTAACAAATGGTTGTAGTTAAAGACGACCTGTGCCTGACCTTTTAGCAAAAAGGCATTATCCACCTTAAATTCATACCAAAAAAAAAAAAGATGTCACACTTACAGCACATATGGCAATAGGCTGGGATGGTAAGGAGGAGGCGGAATTGGTTGCTGAGATCGGTATCGACTGCGCCCTGTGAGTCTTCGAGGCATAAAGGGTGGATAAGGCTAAAAGAAATAAAGAAAATTATTTTAAAAATTAGGTAAGTTATCAAATGGAATCAGTCATATATGGCACTAAAAAAAGGCGTTAACAATGTCCAAGATTTTTTTAATCACAATGTTTTTTTTCTTATAACTCCACAATTTGGCTCCTTACTTTATAAAAAAGGAATTATTTCATTTAACTGAATAATGTATCCTAAATCAATGGAACACAACGCTAGTTTAATCAACTTAGGACACATTAGTTTATGTTCAGCCTTCCATACTTCTGAGGTCGGTAAAATGAGAACTTAGATTTACACAAGCGGTTTACACAATATGCTGTGTAAACCGTTTAGAGAGGGCTGTAAAGCGCTATGAAGCAGTATATAAGTCTAAGTCAGGGGTAGGCAACCCAAAACACTCAAAGAGCCACTTGGACTCGTTTCCCACAGAAAAAAAACCACTGGGAGCCGCAAAACTTTTTTGATATCTGAAATGAAGATAACATTGCATATATCCTTTTTTACCTTTAATATGTGTGTGTGTGTGTGTGTATTTGCGTGTATGTATGTATGTATGTATATTTGTGTATATATATATAAAATAAAGGTAAAAAAGGATATATGCAGTGTTATCTTCATTTTAGATGTCAAAACCGTCTCTCTCTGTCTCTTTCTTTCCTTTTTTCTTTCCTCTCTCTCTTTCCCCCTTTCCTCTCCCCTTTCTCCCTTTCCTTTTTCTCCCCTTTTCTTTCTTTTCTTCCTCTTCCCTTTTTCCTTTCCTCTCCCTTTTTTTCTTCTGCTCCTTTTTCTTTCTTTCCTCTCCCTCTCTCATTCTTTCCTTTCTTTCCTTTTTCTCTTTCCTCTTTCTCCTCTTTCTCTTTCCTCTTTCCTCAATCTTTTCTTTCCTTTTTCTCTTTCCTCTCCCCCTTTCTTTCTATTTCCTCGTTCCTATCTCTCTTTCCTCAATCTTTTTTCTTTCCTTTTTCTCTTTCCTCTCCCCTTTTTCTTTCCTCTCCCTTTCTCTTTCCTCTCCCTTTCCCTTTCCTCTCCCTTTCTCTCTCTCTTTCCTTTCTCTCTTTCCTTTCTCTTTCCTCTTTCTCGGGCGGGGAGGGGGAGCAGGACGGGAGGCAGCAGCTCCGGTGGCAGCACCAGCGGCGGCCACTGCTGCATCAAGGTTCCCAGCTGACGCCCCCGCCACGTCCTCAGCCGAACAGGCGGGGAGGGGGGAGCAGGCCGTGAGGCAGTGGCTCAGGCAGCAGCGGCATGGCACCATTGTTGGGGTTCTTCACCACCGCCCCCGGCCCGGCCGCCAACCCCATGTCCTCAGCTGAATGGGCGTGGAGGGAGAGCAGGATGGGAGGCAGCGGCTCCGGCAGTGGCACGGCAGCATCATTGGGGTTCCTCGCTGCTGCCAACGCCCAGCCGCCGCTCCCGCCGCGTCCTCGGCTGAACGGGCGGGGAGGGGGGTGCAGGACATGAGACAGGGGCTCCGACGGCAGCAGCACAGCAGCATTGTCAGGGTTCCTCACCACCGCCCCCAGACCAGCCGCCACCCCCACCATGTCCTCAGCCGAATGGGCGTGGAGGGAGAGCAGGACGGGAGGCAGAGGCTCCGGCGGTGGCATGGCAGCATCGTTGGGGTTCCTCGCTGCTGCCAAGGCGCAGTTGTCACCCCTGCCACGTCCTCAGCCGACTGGGCAGGGAGGGGGAAGCAGGACATGAGGTAGTGGCTCCAGCGGCAGCGGCACGGCAGCAACGTTGGGATTCCTCGCCGTCGCCCCCGGCCTGACTGCCGCCCTCGCTGGGACTCCGCGCTGCCCGGCCTCGCCCTCCGCCCATTGATGGAGCCGCGGTGGAGGCAGCGCCCGCCCAAACCGCCTGGGGGGGTAGCAGGAGGAAGGAGAGGAGGAGGGCGAGGAAGCAGCCACCCCAGCCGGGACTCCACGCTGCCCGGCCTCGTCCTTCGTCCATTGATGGAGCTGTGGTGGGGGCTGGTGCCATGCAGCCCGCCAGCCCCTCCGCCAGCCCGGCTGCTCCCCCCCAGGTACCTCTCTTGCTCCGGCATCGGGGGGCACCAGAAGGAAGAAGGAGGAGGACGAGGAAACCACCGCTGCCGCTCCAGCTGGGACTCCATGCTGCCCAGCCTCGCCCTCCGCCCATCCGATGGAGCTGCGGTGGGGTGTGGTACTGCGCAGCCCGCCAGCCTGGCTGCTCACCCCCCTCAGGCACCCCTTTTGCTCCGGCGCCTGCCTGAGCTGCCTAGGGGGCAGCAGGAGGAAGAAGGGGAGGAGGGCAAGGAAGCCGCCACCAGCACTGGGCCCCAGGAGGCGGCTCTCCTCTCCTACCTTTGCTGAATCTCCTTCTTCCTTCCTAGCAGCCTGGACTCTGGCGCGCCTTCCCGGCCAGCGGGGCCAATTTTTGGGCTGCCTGGGGATCGCAGGGGCTGGTCTCTCTTGGGCTGCAGCTTGCGGAAGGGCTGGCCTGCTCAGCAGAGCCTCCAGCGGGCCGCTCCCAGCAGGGATCCCGGGGCTTCCCTGGGCGGCTCCAAGGCCACGAGGCCCTGGCCGCGCTTCTCCCAGTGGGTGGGGCACCTGGGCGCAGGGCTAATCAGGAGCCCTGCAGGAGGTAAGTCCGCCTGAGAGAGAGAAGCGAAAGTGCCTCTCTGTCTGTCTCTCTCTACAAATGGCGGAGGAGGCTCCGGAGCCACAGGTGATGGCTCAAAGAGCCGCATGCGGCTCTGGAGCCGCGGGTTGCTGACTTGTGGTCTAAGTGCTACTGCTAGCCCGAGCTCTGTGGAATATCCTTCCCCTGAAGATTAGAATGGCGCAAACCTTTCATAAAGCTCTAAACATCTGGCAAGTGTTCCCAAGCCTGGGGTGCCAAATGTGCTAAGGACTCCATTTCCTGGCTTTATTTTTAACTGGCCAAGTATCTTGGCTGTTGTGTATATGTGTTTTGGATTTTTTAATATAGTTTTTGTGTTAAAAATATTTTATTGTTTTAATTGTAGTACTTTTTTTTAACTGTGAGTGCCCAGAGTCATTGACTGAGATGGGCAGCTGTTAGAAATTGAATAAATATGTTCAGAAATTGTGCATTAAAAAGCTAAAACAAAATGTTTTTGACAAATATGTAAGAACTCATGTCAGTATTTTCAAAATCATCACTTACTACTCCAAATGACATCTCTTGATGTAAAGGGTCATGCGCTAGGAACTGAAGGGGAGCTGAGGGAGGCAATGTTGGTGGATGGGCTGAAGGTGGATAGGTGGTAAAACCTCCTACAGGAAGATGATCTCCAAGTAACTCTACTTCATTTTCTATCCTTTGGAGAGGCTAAGGCAAAAGAAAATAGAAACATCATATTATATTTAACATTTTAAATCAGACATGTCAAACTCGTGATGTCATGTGACATCACGCGACATATTGGAGCTTTTTCCCCATTACCAGCAATGGGGTGGGCATGGTTTCCTGGTGACGCGTCCGGCCTGCGGGCCAGCACTTTGACATCCGTTTTAAATATATGGGTAGTTGGCTAATTAAACAAATGGACAGTGCACATTTATATTGTTTTCAGAGCAGAACTGAAGACACAGAATGTATTGCTTCAAATTAATCTTACTAATTTAAAGCATTATGATGCTAATCACTATCATATACTAATTAATTTGCGGTCTGTTTTATCATGGTTGCTACTTTATTACACAGTATATTTGGCATAACTTATTTCTAGTATTGTACAACAACAACAACAAGGCTTTCAATTTCTTTTTCCAAACTAGGCCAAAGACTGTTGCAGAACATTGATAAGCCTGGGTAGTTCTCTTGAAGAAGGCTAAGCAAAACATTTTTAGTGGAGACTTTTGGCTCTTGAGAATACTGCTGAAGAAAACAGAGAACAGCATTACTTCACAGCAATTCTAAACATTCTCCACCAGTATCTGCTGAAGCCAAAAGAAACTGCTGTGTGGCTGCTGTGCTGAGGAGGAGCTATGAAACAGGACAAAGTAAAATAACACGGTTGTGATGACTTTCCTGGACTGCACTGTTTTGCAAGATGGTTCCAAAGAGTGTTTAATCAAACCTTCAACAAAGCAAAGTACCTTAAAAAGGTGTTTTTAGAAAAGAACAAGGGGAATGTTTTGCAGGTTGAACCTTTAAACTGATGGGCATAAAACCAAATTTTTGTGGTTTTGAGGTTCTGTGGGACGTGGAAGATTAAGTACTTTTGGCTTGTATGCATAGCTCCATTCTTCTCTGAGCATTTTCACATCAAGAAATAGCCAAGCTAACACTAAATTTCAAGTTTAATCTCAGCATTTTCTAGGATGAGGTGCCAGGAGAACATATGCAAACCATAACTTTGCCTGATTTTTTTTAAGGAAAACTTAATGTTACATGAACTACCACTGTAGTCTAAGTTAGAAAAATCACAATTTTTTTTCTGGGCAGCAGCATGAAACATGATACCTTAAATAGAGTATTCCAAAATTCATTAATAGATTAAAAAAAAAAAAGGAACACCTACCGATCGCGATTGCTGTGTTTGAAAAGGAACAAACTGGCCTGGAGGTGGCAAATGTGGAGCATGGTGTGGGGAGAGGTGTGGAGGATGTAAGAGAAATGGATCACTAGAAATGAGGGGTGGGAACGCTGCATATGGAACTGGCAAATGTTGAACAGAACAAGCTTGAAGCATCTGCAGAAGATAAAACATACACAAAGGTATATAACATACAGTGTTTGGATGCTTATGTTTATACAGGAATAAGATAAAATAAAGATTTATTTATTTACAAAACAAATACTATTGCAACAGTATATAGATTATCACCCTTTTATTAATGAAAGCAACATTAATTATGCAAATTAAGAAGAAATAACTTATTCGCATGGCAAAATTAATCTTTTCTAGGGAATTAAATAAGCTCGAATAATTTAGAAAATAAACAATTACATAATTATAAACTATGCAAACTGCAAGTTTAGCAACTAAAGGAGAATTTATTACAATGCTATTATTTGAACCTTAAATCAAGTTTAAGCAATGTTAAGTCACTTCTGTAGGAATTGTAGGTATAAGTGTAAGACTCATTTAGAACAGAACAGAATAGAACAGAACAGAACAGAACAGAATAGAATAGAATAGAATTCTTTATTGGCCAAATGTGATCAGACATACAAGGAATTTGTCTCTGGTGCATAAGCAGTGTACACATAAACAGCAAGTAATAGGTCACAGGTCATAAATCATAGTTCCAATCATCAATCATAAGCGACAAACAACAATTGATAAATCATAAGAAACCAACAGGAGAAGATAGTAGAAAAGATGAGAAGATAAGAAAAAATTAGAAATGGGACAGTGTTGTGAGAATTAAGTGTTCAGCAGAGTAATGACATGGGGGGGGGGAAGCTATCTTCGTGCCAAGTTGTTTTGACATGCAATGCTCTATAAGCTCTTTTATGGTCATTGAGCTACTGTGTTAGTAAGTCAATTTCAATAAATATGCACTGATATATTTTATCCAATTAGATTATTAATTATTCAAAGTAACCAATATTTCATAGTAGTAGCAGCTGAGAAAGGGAGGAGAATTTATCAAAAATCTACCTGGAATGTCAAATATAGGAAAGGCATTTCATTTGAACTTTAAAATAACAGTTTTGAAAGAATTCTTAGAGCCAAAGTTGTTAAAAAATAGTAACTAAAGCCCTCCTTAGACATAGAAGCTGGCTGGATGACTTTGGGTCAGTCACTTTCTGCCAGCCCAACCCACCTCACAAGAATGATGTAAGGAAAACAGGATCATTAGGAATGTTGGCCACCTTGAATAAACATAAAAGGAACGGTGGGGTAGCTACTACAAAAACTATTAATAGTAGGATAAAATAGGTATTTTCAGATTTTGCACACAATCTATTTTATGAAATAATGTTCAAAGATATCAAGGGGAACAAAGCCAATATTCTACTCTTCAAGTAATTAAGTTTGTGAAATAAACCTAACACTTTAACAGTTATTTAAATACATGATGATGCACTGTCACCCAGAAACTTAACTTTTTAACATGCAAGCTAAATATCACTAAAAATAAATGCCAGTTATTTATATTTATAGATAACCATATAATTCAGGTATATAAATACATCCCTTTAAAGCTGTCTGCTCTTCCAATTATTTTCAGTATCTATTTCAAAATTAAAATTAAACTACTACTTACTGGAGGAGGCACACTGCAGACAGGGAGGTGCTGCCCACTGAAAACCACAGAACACCCTGGGACCTGCTGCGTATTGCAAGCTGGTATGTGCTGACCTGTGCAAAGTGGGATCCCATGTGGTGCTACTGTGGTCACTGTATATGAAACAGGGACTGTGCCCTGGTGAATCTAAAAACAATGAGAATCAGTATCAATATACAAGGACTAAAATAACAGGAAAGTCTGAAGTCATTGGGATTATGGTTTTCCACAAAATCATTTTAGGTGATTTTGAGAATCACCTGCCAGCTATTATTGATAGCAGTTGAATATTTCAGAAAATATCTTTTCATAATAAAGAACAAAACCTATCTCTTTTTAATTGCCTAAAGGCAACCAACAGCCACATCTAAAAGATGGATTCTTTTACTTCCCGGCATTGCAAGAATCCCTTTTACCTTACATCTAGACATAGAAAACATGCATTAACACAATGGACACACGCCCAGTAACTCTTTATAATTCCTGCCCTACTTAAACTGCATGGTTAATCTTCTGATCATACGTGGAGCTGAACTTTGAACAGAAATATCAGATTCAGATTAAATAAACCAATAGCCTTGTATCTATCTAATTCAGGGGTAGGCAACCTCAGCTCTTTTATGACTCATGGACTTCAACTCCCAGAATTCCTGAGTCAGGAATTCTGGGAGTTGATCTCCATGAGTCATAAAAGAGCCGAGGTTGCCTATCCCTGATCTAGTGGAATACACTTCAGCAACACAGGAGCCCCTATAATTTTCTGTAGAAATACCACCGTTATAATATTACAGAATGGTTCAAGCTTAGAGAGGATTGTTTGTTTAACAGAGCTGTTAACCACTCCAATTTTACAATTCTGGGCAGTATACAATAAAGCAAGACTCAACCAAGATAATACAAGTAGTAAAACAAGGTTCAGTTAAATGTGTACACACACACACACACACACACCAATCAAGCAAACCAAAAGCTGATTAGAAAAGAAAGGTTTTCATGATCTTCCAGGGCACAAGATGGAAAGGTGCCTTCAAAACTTAATAGATAACATATTCCTCATCTAAGACCCATAAACCTTACAAGGGGAAGAGATTCTGAGGAGGTTAACCTAAATGGGTGAATGCAGATAAGTGGGTAACGTGTTTGCTGATTTACGACTGTAACTGAGACCCAGAATTATAGTTGTTAAGTCATGCTGGTTGTTAAAGTGGATAATTAGGTAACTTTGTGTCTGATTTAGAATCTTTTTTGCACCGGTCGTTAAGCGAATGTGGTGGTCATAGGGCGAACCCACTGTCATTTGCAGCCAACTTTTGCCAAGCAAAGTCAATGGTGGAAAGTGGATTCACTTAACAACCACATGATTCACTTAACAGTTGTAGTGATTTACTTAATAACCATGCCAAAAAAGGTTGTAAAATCAGACACGACTCATTTAACATGCTAACTTCCTTAGCAGCAGAAATTCTGGTCCCAATTATGGCCGTAAATTGAGGACTATTATGTGCAAAAGGATAGAAACAATTTAGTAACAGAAAAGAACAGACAGACATTATTCTGCCTTCGTTTGAATTATTTGAAATAGTTGAAGTGCACAAGTGTAGAAATACTCACATCCCCACATTAGGAACATTCTGCCAATTGTCATTATTTCTTGTATTATTTCTTGTATAACTGTGGCTCTCTGGAATCCTTGCTGATTCACTACCAGATCAAATATTAAGTAGTAGACCCTAATTCACCTTCTGGCGAACTCATATCCAACACACTTTCAGTCCAGATCTAAATATCATGTTGTATTGTGCATGCAAACTAAAAATAGTTACTGCTGCAGGTGAACATCAACATGCCTTCTGGCAGCCCAGTCCATCCATATGAAATCTGCAATACTCAACATTGTACTCAACTGAAGCCTCTAAGGCAGGGATAGGCAACCTTGGCTCTTTTATGACTCGTGGACTTCAACTCCCAGAATTCCTGAGCCAGCATAGTTGGCTCAGGAATTCTGGGGAGTTGAAGTCCATGAGTCATAAAAGAGCCAAGGTTGCCTATCCCTGCTCTAAGGTATAAGTAGAATTTCTTTGGGAAGACCTTCGTGATTACAGAGGTACTACTACTGGTATGTCATTCTTCAAACATAACCCATCCAGTTGTATGATAATTGTATGTTACACTATCGCAATGTAGCAAAAGAGGGCACACTGAGCATTTTCTACCACCTTTTCTACTGTCTGACAAGTTAAAGGGAGTATCTAAATATAATTTAACCACATTTAATATGCCCAGTGGATTAATTTCTCCTTCCTTTTGGAAGATACGGTATTTTCGGAATACTTGCCACAGCCACCAGTAATGCCTGCACACAGTACCGTGCCACAGAACAAATTATGGACATTCGTTTGAAATCAAGAAACAGGCCATTGTATTCCTAGAGAAATAAGGCAAAAGTTCTGTCCTTCCAATCCAGAGTTCACGTTAAGTGTGACTACCTTGTTAAATCAGATGGCTTTAATGCAGAGTTATTCAGCACAGACGCCGGCGCAAACAAGAGTGATTCATACGGAATGATGGTCGTCCCAATATACCCAGGTAATTGGAAATATTAACAATAAATGAAGTTATCAGTCAGAAAAAATTTGGAGAATATTTTTCGGTCTTTACCATACCTGTTCATGGATGTCAACCATGACTGCATTCTGCTGTGGCGGATGAGCAGCTGGGTGCAACATACGGGGAGACACATTTGGTGGGTGAAAGGCTCGTGGTTCTTCTATTGCTTGTTGCTGTCCATAAGGAAGATGGTAGTTTTCATCTTGACTAATGGAATTATGTCGAGACAGTCGATCTCTCCTTGCTCTCTGGCGTCTAACAGGAGGGCTATAAATAATCGAATGGGACAAGTTTTATACTTTGAACAGCTATGGTAATTTCTATTTATAAACTAACTACATACTATGGATGCATGCTTTTATTCCTGTATTCACACATTTCTCTCATCATGAAAATCTGAATGTATTTTTATTTTCTTCTGGGGCAAAAATAATATAATATAACATAATCAGAACAATCGGATCAAAATTGCCAGGTGGTCTTTTTCTTTCTCAGATAACTTAGTAGCAAGAGTGAAGGTCAAGCTGAACTTAGCAGATGGGTCAGAGGCCAGACAACTGGTTCTGTGATGAATACTGCCAGTTGGCAAGCATTTGAGTACCGAGCAATGCCGTCATCTCCTTTACACTCTACAATACAAATACATAAGAGAAATTCTTACAAAATCTCTGCCTTCTACAGTGTGACTGAGTTGAAGAGAAAACAAATATGGAAAGAGGAATACAAATGTATTACTAATCTGAAAATATTCAAAACTTCTGAATTAGTTTATACAACAATGAGGTCTGTGACGAACAGACTGTGGGAACCTTTTGAGAAAACCTTAGAAAAGACATACAACAAATGATTAAGCTCAAGGAAAGCTGATATGATGGAGACAAAAAGTTAAGAAATTATCTGAGTGAATATTAATAATTTAAATGAATCTAGCAAATCATGATGTTGCATATTAAAAGAAAGGCACAGTTCAATTATATAGTTCTACATTCAATTCCTTTCTCATTCATATGTTATTTTGGGGGAAAAACACCTTTAATTTTCAGCCCAAATGTCCTCATTGGATGAAAATATAATATATATACACACAATATATATATTGTATCTTGTGTTCCCTGGAAGAAGCATGTAATAGAAACATAAAGAAAATATGTGGAGGTAACAAAATACCTTTTTCTTGATAATTGGTATTCCCAATAAGAATACTAACTTTCTAGCAAAAGTTGCAAAGATATGCTTTTTCAGAAATAAGATGATCTGAGCCGTACTAAGTTACTGATTCCTTCCAATAAGCATAAATTTCTTGTATAACCGGTGGTCTTCCGGGTGCGCTTCAAGGTGTTGGTTACCACCTTTAAAGCGCTCCATGGCATAGGACCCAGTTATTTACAGGACCGCCTACTGCCAGTAAATACCTCCCACCAACCAGTTCGCTCCCACAGGGAGGGCCTCCTCAGGGTGCCATCGGCTAAGCAATGGTGGCGCCCAGGGGGAGAGCCTTTTCTGTGGGGGCACCGACGATGTGGAAGGAGCTCCCTCCGAACTCCGGACATGTCATGATCTCCGCACCTTCAGAAGAGAATTGAAGACTTATCTCTTCAATCAAGCCGGCCTGGCCTAGAGCTCCTCGGGTTTTTATGTAATTTAAATTAAGTAGTTAGGGTTTTAGTATGGGATTTTAATTTGGTTTTTAGTACAGCCTAGGTTATTTAATTCTGTTTTAAATATTTATTATTGTTACATTTTAAAATTGGCTGTAAACCGCCCCGAGTCCTACGGGAGAGGGACGGTATAAAAGTCCACAAAATAAATAAATAAATAAATAAATAAATAAATTAAGAATAAATTAAGAATAGACTGATATATTATATCTGACTTCAGAGTGTTATTCTATATTTTACAATAATTTTAAAACAAAAGTCACGGCTGACTGACCTTAGCTTACTCACATGTTCTCAGCTAAACTTCCCTCACAGTTGTGATGAAAGAATAGAGGAGAGACAAGAAGGTTAACACTTGGATGTCAATTCTGGAATCTTTGGATGAAAATGTACTAGAACATCAATATTTAAGCTAACAACTACATATTTTGGACAATCAAATATTACAATTTACTAATATAAGAAGCATCTCTTCAATAAACTTGTACAGAAGCTAATTAAGACTGTAGGACAGGGATCCCCAACCCTTGAGTCATTTGGAACCGGAATGCGGAAGTGGCGGGCACATGTGCGCATTGCCACTTGAGCAAGCAGTGGGTGAGCACGTGTGCGTGGCTCCATTTACGCGCATGGCAGGTACACATGCCCGCCACTTGCAAAGACCCACCCCTTATCCCCCCCGCCAGCCCGCAAAGCTGGAAAGGTTAGGGAACTCTGCTGTAGGATACAGTTCACTTCTCTGTGATATAAAATTCCATATATCTGGCATAGGCTTCATGAGTTTCATAAAATTAAGACTCCATAGCTTTAAACTCTGGAGTGATTCTTTATTATACACAAACCTAATACTCATAAATTTGATGCTTCAAAAACTACTTTCTAAATCAATATAATTGTCCTCAAAAAAAAGCTGACCTCCTTCTGTTGCGCGCAGGTGTGTTGCATCGTTCCCCTGAGAAGTGATGTTGGCTTGGTCGAGCTGAAGGAGGCTGCCTATTTGATGTCATCTCCCATGGTCGCATTGGTGGTGATGGGGCTGGTGATGATGCTGCGTAGTCAAAGACTGAATGAGAAAGGCGCTGTCTTTTGGGACTTGGACTATCTTCACTCTGTGTAACAGTAAAATGAATGCATTCACAACTGATGGGTATCTCAGAATTAATAAGTAAGGCATTACTTCAGGAAATTGATTCTGATAAAAAAAATCACAAAAATTGTTTAGCTGCATATTATTATTAAAATAATGTAATAATGGTAGTATAACTTTGCAGATTAATTAATTGACCATATCAAAGCAATGGACATCAGTCACAATAACATACATTAAGATGAAATAAGGTAAGATATAGCAAAATAAGATAAAATAAAATAAGGTAAAATAAAACATAGTAAGGTATGATAAAGAAAAATAGAGTGAGATAAAACAGTATAAGATAAAATGAAATGCAGAGACGTAAGATAAGATGAACATTATAGTACAAAACACATTTATGTGAATCCATCATCTTTACATGCAACCCCAATATATTCTATAAAATGTATTCTAAGCTGGACAACCTTTACCATAACTTAACAGTTTTAGTGACTACTTATGTTTGATCACTGAAAGAATAATGATACATCCCCAATAATTTTTTTTCTCATGCAGGGATTATTTGTTTTCTAATTGTGCAAAAAAAAAATGGTTATAAGGGAAACAATTTTAGAAAGATCTGCTGTGGTAGAATAAAGCTTAATCTTTGTTCTATAAGATAGCAGTCACTGTTTGCTTATTTTTAAAAAACAAAAAAAGTGTACATAAACATTAATTTCCTGTCAATATGCTCTAGGAATGTAAATTATTAAAGAAACTGTAGCCAGATGGAATTCCAGTTCAACATATGCCCTCACTACTTACTAATATACAGTTTGTTATGTTAGACAGGCTTTGGCCTTGTATGGTAACTCCAATGTATCACTTACATATTTTCTTGCTAATACAGTACAAATGAACTTTCAGATAAGGACTAAAGTGACAAAGTGTTCTGGAACAGATATGGATACACTCTTACTACCTCCTTAAGCCAAATGCATATGAATCCTAGGAAGCACTCTCTTTAAAGAGCACCAACAGATATGGTGTGTGCACACCTGCTTTGAACCCACTTGACTTCTCTAATCCTTACCTGACCTAGGTAGTGCCCGTTTTACTGAAAATTGCAATCCCAGTACATCTCTTATAATGTGTCATAACTATTATGTGTACTGGAAAAGTACCCCTTAAAAAGGGGGAGATACTGGACACTAGCAGAGAATGAGTATATTATGACATTATAAAACTGAAAGAAATACAAAGGAAAGGATGAGGGTGAAAGTGAGCAATAAAATGAACTAGAGTGCCTCAGAAAAAGCTTTGCAGAAAAATCCACAATGATTCTGCAATTTATATCTTGCTTTTCAACTCTTCGGAAGTACAAATATTCAATCAATACTGCACATATTGCCCTGGTTATCTCTCACTGGTATCTCAATTTCAGCAGTTCCCTAAACACTAATGAACTTGGTCAAGATAATATTTTGTTAACAAAGACACTGCCAATGTTCCAAGTCAATTAATTTGCTCAAAAGCTTAATACATACAAAAATAGTTATACCATCAGAAAATACATCAACAAAAACACATTATCACTTCCCCTTTTCTCATCTTGAATATTAACTGGCTTATTTTTTCTTTTGAAAATGAAACGTATTGTCAATACAATTAGAAAACATGACATGTTTGTGCCATTCTAAAATGTAATGGCAATAATTTTAAACAACTGTAAGTCTGCATAGTTGGAACTGTGGTCAAGTGTATTAATCAAATCAAATACATGCACCCAGGCATAACAGGTTTGGTAAAATAGCTACCTAAACAATGACAAAGATTGAACAGAAATTGCTAATTGTCAGTGTTCAATGTTTTAGTCCCAAGCTCTTACAGAAAAGAATATATGTAGCTCAGAGTTGAACTGTGGTGTCCTTGGCGCTCTTTTGACTCTTCACTCCTCGACTAGGTAACTTACTTATTAGTGAATGTGGGGTGTTCTCCTTGTTTATATGGGAGGAAGCCCCACACTTGATTCTTTTTGTTTCCTTTTTTAGTGTTCCTTTTGAATGTGTGTTAACATGCCTTTATACCTATTGCGGGCTAATTTGTCTGAAAACCAACCTTCCAGGAATTCTTCAGCATTCTTGGATTTAGCTTGTTCTAGAATTCTCAGTTTCCTAGTTGAAACTATGGTTGAATCTGATCATCTGTTGTGAGAATAAGGAGTTTTCATTGTGTCTTCTGTTAGTTGGTATTCATGGATGCGATCTCCTAGCTTTCTGTCTGTCTGTCTGTCTGTCCTGTATAGTGGTTGTTAGGCCTCACATTGTATGCTGAAAATGATTTTTGTACCTAACCACTCAATTCTATACAGCACAATCAATACAAACTATGAAAAGGACAAAACTACCATACATCATAACCATTTCAGCAACAACTAACAGACTATTGTTGAACCACAATGAACCACATAGCATCACCATGGCACTTAAACCAGCTAGTCTTCCAAAACATCTTATATAAAATAAAGATTCAGCAGCCCAAGAATTAAAAACAGGAAGTAAACAGGTATTCTTCAAGGGCACTTCTCATCATATGGCAGAAAAGGATTAGCTATTTAGTGGGTCCCCAGATAAGTGTGATGGAAAAAAATAAGCAAATAGATTCTTTCCTAGCATGACTGTACCCACACAAGACCTCTATGACTAAAAGTCCTCCAAATATATACATATATAAAATATCCAATTCTTCACAGAAATTAATACAGCACATTATTATTGATGAAGTACAGGTAGTCCTTGACTTACAACCACAACTGAACCCAATTTTTTTGTTGCTAAGTGAAACATTTGTTAAGTGAGTTTTGCCCCATTTTAGGACATTTCTTGCAACAGTGGTGAAATGAATCACTGCAGTTGTTAAGTTAGTAACACGGTTAAGTGAAACTGGCTTCCCCCTTGACTTTGCTTGTCAGAAGGTCGCAAAAGGGGATCATATGGGACACAGCAACGGTCATCAATATGAATCAGTCGCCAAGCATCTGAATATTGATCATTTTGACCATGGGAAAGCTGCAACGATTGTAAATGTAAAAAATGGTCATGCCACTTTTTTCAGTGCCGTTGTAACTTCAAACGATCACTAAGTGGACTGTTGTAAGTTAAGAGCTACCTGTAGAAGTGAACTGAATCATTTGTTTCATTTCCCTGCTCAAGGACACTAACAGAAACTTGAACATAATTAGAAAATAAATGTAAACAGTATCAAGTTTTGATAAATGATCTTATCACATTTTTTTTATTCTTAACAAGAAAACAGCAATATTTTTGAGCAGCCTTTCCTACCTAAATATAGTTCAACTCCTGACAAAGCAAGGCCACCTGCTGTGAACTCTGGGAGTTGAAGTCCAAACATCCAGAGTACATCCAAGTTCTGCATAAGTGTTCTTGAGCTAACGGTATAACAGGAAAGGAGTTTATTGTGTCCAGTGTGGTTGGAAAAGTGTATTTTGTTCTTTCATAACAAAGCTTTTAAAGACATGTGTTGTTGACATATTACAGGCACATTACATGAGCAATGGAGCTTCAAAGGGAATCATTTAAAATGGTCAATAAATCATGGTTGGTAGCACAAATACAACCTAATAGCCAACCTTCATTAACGTTGCCCTAGCCCATTCAATTAAAGCTTCAATCATTTTTAACATTTATTCCACTTCACTTTGTTGTTGTTCTTTTTAAAAGGACTGGGGACTAATTACCTTTTCAAGTATCATAATGTAATACAGGTAGTCCTCAACTTACAGCCATTCATTTAGTGACTGTTCAAAGTTATAACAGCACTGAAAAAAGTAACTTATGACCAGTTTTCACACTTACGATCATTGCAGTATCTCTACAGTCACATGATCAAAATTTGGGTGCTTGATAACTGGCATGTATTTAAGAAAGATGCCCTATCCCAGAGTCACGTGATAGGCATTTGTAAATTTCCCACTTTGCTTCCAACACGCAAAGTCAAAAGGGGGAAGTCAGATTCACTTAACAACTACATGATTCACGTAATTTGTTTAACAACTTTGGCCCAAAAGGTCATAAAATAGGGCACAACTCAACTTAAATTTTGGGCTCCCTTGTGGTCGTAGGTCAAGGACTATCTGTACTGCATAATGCTGCATGTTCCAAAAATATGAAACTAAATGTTGCAGTATTTAATCTTTTGCAGTATTTTTCTCCAGGGTTTTATGAACTTTTCAACAATCCTGCAATTATAAAGCATTTAGAAATTACTCTTTTACGATTCTACAGTCAACAATAAGTGGTACTAGGGATGATCCGATGCCATCTATGGGTTGATAAAAAAAACTCTAAAAATCTAACTACCGGTACATTCTCAGATTGTATTCTCCCCCAATTTCCCTCTTCTCCAGTCTTTTTTTTTTTTTTTCTGCTACTGCTACTGCTGCTCCTGTTTCTGGGGGGAAAAAATTGAACCAAATATCTTATTCATTTTCTTAAGCAGAGCAATTTAAACTAATACTTCTGGTATTATTCCATTATGTACAATACTGTACAAACTGGTGTTGCTAAAAATCCAGTCATGAAAGCTAGAAAAACTCCCTTGCATCTCCTATAATCTGTCGTAACTATTATGTATACTGTTGTAACCCATGTGATCTGAGTGGAAAATTACTAACAATTAGAATAAAAATAAATACATGAAAATGTTACAGTAACCATCTATCAACTGCATCAAACCATCTTACTTCCTAATGTATTTCAAATGGTAACTTCTCTGGGGTCTAGATAAATTAGATTCTATATCCCCATACCATGGGTGCATAAGCTGCTGATCTTCCCAAGGTTCCTGTATTCTTTACCCCTCTCATTAATTGCAGTTAATATTTGTTAAGTAAATAAAAACTGGTCCTTAAGTCTTGAGAAATGATAAATACAGATGGATGGGGAAGTCAAATTATGACAACAAGCACGTAAGAAAAAAAATGTATTATTTTACTGTCAACAAAGTTTAAAGCTTTGACAGTGCCAATTTTCTCTCTGCCTCCAGTCCCCCAAACATGCAATTTATGCTGCAAAGAGGTTGTATGCATTACAGTAGGCACAACCATCCAGTTTCAACCAGCAGGGCTAATCAAAGGAGCAAAGAGAGACCTTGATTGAAAAGGAATAAATTCCTCTCAGAGTCTGAGCTGAACATACAATATTTCATTCACTTGCAACTGGTCTTAGCAGCTGAGATGTATGTTCCTGTTTGAGAGCGGCTTCTTTCTCTCCAGAGTTCTGGGTCTAGACTATTTTTAAGGTAGCAGTAACCCAAAGAATTAAAGATGGGTTAGGAAACATTTGTTTTTTGATTTTTTTGTTAAGATGCCTCTGCTTTTCCTATCTCTGTCAATTTTTATACACCCTCCTCCAACATAAAATCTTGAAATTCTGAATACAATAAATATGGGATTTGGTCACTTTATCTCTCAGTTCTGGAGTTAACTAATTCCTCAATATTCTTATGTTTCAGTTAAGAATATATCCTAAAATTCAGAATCATTCTAGGCAAATACTAATAATAAATAATAAATTTATTATTACTTTTAAATACTTTGCAACAGAAAGATAGCAGTAAACAGCTGTAATATAAAATTGTTGAGCATGTGTTCTGTTTATGTCTCATTTTCTTTCTAGGTAAATTATCAAATATAAAAAATACGTACTGCAAGTTTACTAGTTTTTCTATTTTATTTTTCAGATTTGTAGATAGCACAATTATACAAAAAATGTGTACTGTGAAAATGGGTTCAAATCTGCGAAGTCACCAATCAAAAAAGTATATTAATATAAAAAAGTATATTAAAAATAATAAATTAATCTGTTTACGGGCTGGATTACTGAAATAAATTGATACTTATTAGCTATGTTGTTGTAAATTCTGTGTTTGAGAAAACTGCAAACATTTACCTAATTGTTTCTTCAACTGTTTGCTCTAGTAAATTCAATTATTTAAAAAAAAAATCTCTGTGGATACTTTTTCTGAGTTCTGGATGGTTACTAGTGGATTAAATCATGTACTTTTGTGATCCAGAAACAAAGCAAGGGATTTCTTTCCACTGCCTTTACATGAAACATTCAAAATATTTGAACTTGGGTCACTTTTTAAATCCAAGGCACAGCATTAACTACACTAACCAATAAATATTTATTACTATCAAGAAAACTGTATTGATGATTGAAACATATTAATCAATTTTCAAGTATTACAAATTTTAAAATGAGAGAGCAAAGTCTGAGTTTTATTCCCAAAAGGGAAATAATAAAACTGCTATTGTGCTTATTCTTACTTTCGTATTATGATAAACCACTGTCCAGTTTACATAATTATGGCTTTATTTTGGAATTTCCTAGTATTCAGGCATCAAGTAAAGGATTATGCTTATTGCAAGCATTCAGAATTCCCCAGTTTATTTTTATGTAAATATATCTACACTACACTTCAGAGGCATGTGCTTTGAAGACTGAACATACTTTGTATTAAGGCAGTATTTAATTGTAAACCAATGTTCTAATTACAATACCTATTAATATGCACATTTAAAAAAAATAGTACAACACCAGATTATTCAATTTTTCATAACAAATATATCCTGATTTTTTAAAAAAAGGTTTTGAATCATTAGACGCCTGCTATTATAAACCAAAATTGGACCAGTTAGGCTCCTTCCTAGATGTATTTTCAGAGCCATCATCTCAATTCTATATGACACTCAACCAATCTCCAAATACAAAGATTTAGCTCCAACATTTTTTTTTAATTCTACTTCTAACAACCTTGGCAAAATTAAGTTATTTACTGTTTTACCATTATGCTATGATGATGATGATGATAATAGAGTTAGAAGGAACCTTGGAGGTCTTCTAGTCCAACCCCCTGCTCAGGCAGGAAACCCTATACCATTTCAGACAAATGGTTGTCCAGTCTCTTCTTAAAAACTTCCAGTGTTGATATAGAAGCTTAAATACTAAAATGGATATTTCCATACCAAAGTGGTAGTTCCTTAATATTTATAAAGAGCATTGACCTAATCTTTCTTATCTACAAAGCTTAATTCAAAGCAATTATATTATTAGGTTTAATGATACTTAATAGATGAGAAGACCCCTAACCACAGGAACAATTTCAAACTTTGGAGGATGTAGCTAACACTTATACAAATGGTTACACCTAATCTCCCCCCTCCCTGCATCCCACCCTTCTCTAAACTTCTCAGGAGAGCTTAAATTCTGTGCAGCTTGGCCTGCAGAGAATTTGCAAATGAAGGTAAAAAGATAGGAAAGAATACCAGTGAATACAACTCATGGTTTCTTTGAAGCTGAACAGTTCATAAATGTTTATAAATAGCCATTGTTATTATGCATCTATCGCCAACCCATATAACATTTTATATATAGGAACATATAGGAACTTTCCAAACAATAAATATATATTGCAGGAGAACTTAGGTACCTGCCTGGGTAAATCATAGTGTTCTTGATTTTAAGGAAAAATAAAGCTTAAAATAGTAGTTGTCATATAGAAATATTGCCTTCTATATGGCAGTACAAGTTGTCTTAGAAAATAAAAATGGATGATTGCACCACAGAAGAAATAATAGAATAAGAAAGCCACAAGGGTTCTGCAACTGCTTTTTTGGTGGGGTGATGGTGGTGGGGGGGAGAGGGAGCTAATTATGTCTCCATTAGAGCCATTTTGTGAATGAACCAATTTCCCCAGTATCCATTTTATGAAATTACCCACAACACATCCTGCAAAAATACAACGGGCAATGCTTCAGAACGTTTTGAAAAACAGCTGTTGCAGTATATATAACTGAGATAATATCTATCATGGGCCTTTGTCATTAGTAAGTAAGAAAATAATAAAAAGTACAATTTATATCAAATGTGAACATAGGGCAGAAAAGATAGTGATTTCAAATGCAATTCCTTGAGATCTCACCTACATGGGGTGCTACCTAACCTACTCATGACTAGCTTTTCAAAAGAGACTTAGCTTTTATATATTTATATAAGTATGCAATGTGTCTTCAGGAAAACTGGTAAGTATGCAATTAAAGAGATTGTATAGCCTTTCCATAATCCATGTAGACACCATCATACAATTCCTTACACCCCTGTCACACCAACCTTTCTTTTCATTCTTCACTGAATACTTTTTCCTCTCCCTTCCAATGTTTTCTCTCTGTCCACTCCACCTATTTCAGAAGAACAACATATGAATGCTTTTTGCACCTTGACTAAAACTGCTACTAAAAAGGCAGGACTGTAAGTTAGCAAATATAAAAGTACTGTAGTGTATTAATCCCCCAATATCACATATGGGTCACTATAGCTGCTTCTTTGTACAGTATCCAATAGCAACGGTGTGGGATGGAAAGAGAGTCGCTTGGATCCACCAAAGTATTACATCCATTTCTGCAAACATATCCTTTTCAGAACAGACGAGCACCCATGGAAAGATGGAACGTAAGATCACACGCAGCAAACTCTCAAACATTAGAAAGTGTGATTCAATGAACTATATCCCAAACCAGCTTTTTTCAGAAGAAGTCACTGTGATGTTTCCTGTCCCCTATTTTTAGTAACGCCAATAGCTATCATTTATAGTAAACAAATGCTGAAGGGGAGAAGGTGGTACGGATGAGAGATCTTCCATTAGCCACCATGGTCTTTCTTGACACCCTCCACTTTCCTCATTTCAGGTTCCACCGGTTAGGAAGGATTTTGCCTTTCTTCTCTCTCCACTCCCATCTGATATATTAACACCAGTATAAAGAAAACACAGCAACCGCCCTCTCCCAAGAAAGAGGCAATCCAGGAATGCTGAGGGTGGGTAGGTGGGAGACACAAAGGACAGACCTCCCAGCACATTCCTATAACCATTCAAAAGGTGGGGGGGTAGGGGGGAGAGTGTCAATGCATTCCCACACCACCTCCACAGCCCTCCTGTGATCTTTTTTTAAACAGGTACAGTACTGGTCGTCTGCAGCCTGCATTTCATTACTGCTTCCCCTCAGGGAACAATCATAAATGTGAGCACCCCGACATTCCCACAGGAAGAGAAAGCTTCGCTCAGGGTGGTGTAAGGAGCGCCTCCTAGACGAGACCCTCCCCCTCTTTTCCTGTCAGGTCTGGAGGCAATTTGTTATCCGCGGGAAAGGAAAAGGGGCGGGGAGGAGGGGCGCGAGAAACCAAACCCGGGTCTCCCCCTCCCCATCCAGGCGCCGGTACCTTACGGGAGCTGTGAGGGGTCTCCTTGTGTTCGGGGGCGGCGGCCACCGCTTGCACCAGTAGGCCCAGGTCTGCCACACCACCCCCTGCAATAGCTTCCCGGATAATCAGTGCGAGTCCATCCGCCCATCCCAAGAAAGAACCCGACCGCGCCGCCTCCCTCAGTGAGCGCCCGACCGCGTCGCTACCAACGTTCTCAGAACCTTTCCCCTGCCCGATTGCCGCCAACATCCAGAACCCACCACCTCCGCCGCTCTCCATGATGCTCTGGTCCCGCCCCCTCCCTAAGGAAGCCTTCCACCTACCACTCAGCCAGCCGAGGAACAGTGACGTCATGCCTATTGACTTCCTTGCTTACCAATCGCCGTTGCCCAGCCAGTCTGACTCGCCTGCAAGCCCTCCGGCTCCACCTCCTCTCGGCCCCCCCCTCCTCCCAAGCAACCAGAGGAGTCCTTCCTTTGTTTTAGCTCAGTTACGCGGAGCCCAGCAGAGGATGTCTTTTTTACGTCAGCACGGTGACGTAGGCCTAACAGCCTGCACGCGCTGGAGGCTGTTGCTTTAGGAAAGACTCTCGCTGGCGGCGGCTGTGCACGTGACTACCGAGTACCTCCCCCCCTTCCTTACGACGCCTTTCTCCTTTAAGAAGGCGGAGTCGAATCTTAGGGTTGCCTTTTTTTTTTTTTAATTTAAAGTTTCAATTTATGGCGACGCTTCTTTCATTTCCCCCGCTACCAATGCTGGTTGAGTGTCTGGCTTGGGTCGAAGGTATAAAAAGCTCGGCTCCTTTTGAAGAGCCACTGCCTGCAGTCTGTCTTGGAGCTGAATGGAGGAGGGGCTGTTGCTGGATTGAAATTAAAACCACCACCACCACAACAAAAATCACAACATGTGCACCTCTTTTAAAACACCTCCGACCGTGCTATATCAAGCAGCGACAGATCAGCGCAACAAAATTTGGAAGGAAGGAGCTCGGGAGACAACAAGGCATCCGAAACCTGCTTCACCCCCTTAGCATACATATCAATCGCTTTCTGTATCTATTCTAAGATGGGATGGAAAAGCGAGGGGGGGGTGTTAAAGGTGAATTTCATGTCACACCAGGGGGAAGCAGGCAGCGAATTCCTTTGACTAGGTCACTCCCCCCCCATCTGTATGCCTGTCCACATGCTTATGGCAGTATAATTTTTCGACAGCTTTAATGCGAAAGATGAGTTAGGACAGTGATTCTCAACCTTCCTAAGGTCGTGACCGTTTAATACAGTTCCTCATGTTGTGGTGACCCCCAACCATAAAATTATTTTCGTTGCTACTTCATAACTGTAATTTTGCTATTGTTAGGAATATTAATGAGGTTCGTACTGCTTCCTCCCTCCTAGCTTTCCAGAAACGGTTGGAAGACACATTTATGCAGACAGGGTTGGGGCGTGTGAGTTGCACTCTGCTCCTGGGCCTTTGACTGTGATTGTGTCTTGTATGAGTGTAATAAATTTATCTAGTTTTTATATAGCATTGTAAGTAGTAATTTTAACTGATTCTATGTTTATGTTTTTACTTGTATTGTTATTGTCAGCCGCCCTGGGTCTTAGGAGAAGGGCGGCATATAAGTTTAAACAAACAAACAAACAAACAAACAAATAATGTAAATATCTGATATGCACGGTGTATTTTCACTGTTACGAATTGAACATAATTAAAGCATAGTGATTAATCACAAAAACAATATAGCAATGCTGGCTGGAGAAGCTTACTCTTCCTTGCTCAAAAATGTTGGGAGGGAGGGAAGGGGAAGGGGGAGGGAAGGGGAACGAAGATTGAAGGGGAAAGGAAGGAAGGAAGGAGAAAGAGATTGAAGGGGAAGGGATGGAGATGGAAGGAAGGAAGGAAGATTGAAGGGGAAAGGAAGGATATGGAGAAGGAAGGAAGGAAGGAAGGAAGGAAGGAAGGAAGGAAGGAAGGAAGGAAGGAAGGAAGGAAGGGGAAAGGATGGAGATGGAGATGGAAGGAAGGAAGATGGATAAGGGCGCCCTGGAGGCGGAGGAGGGCGGCGGCGGCCGGATAGAGGAGTGGTGTCTCGGTTCCTAAGACCATCGGAAATATGTGTTTTCCGATGGTCTTAGGCGACCCCTGTGAAAGCGTCGTTCGACCCCCAAAAGGGTTGCGACCCACAGGTTGAGAACCACTGAGTTAGGAGATTATTTCAAATATGCTTAAAAAGACCCGGATACGATGAACTGACTTCTACATAAGAAACATGAGGGAAGACATCTCATGCTGTCAGTTCAAAAAATCTTTCCCAGGACTCTACCAAGTGGTAACTCATCTGCAATACAAGTAGTCCTCGACTTACGTCCACAATTGAGCCCAAAATTTCTGTTGCTAAGTGAAACAACTGTTAAGTGAGAATTTCGCCCCATTTTATGACCTTTCTTGCCACAGTTCAGTGAATCACTGCTGTTATTAAGGTTGTTAAGTGAATCTGGTTTCCTCATTAACTTTGCTTGTCTCAGAAGGTGATCACATGACCCCAGGACACTGCAACTGTCATAAATATAAATCAATTCCCAAATATCCAAATTTTGACCACCTGACCATGGGAATGCTACAACAATCATAACTCTGAAAAATAGTCGTTAAGTCCACTTTTTTCAGTGTTGTAACTTTGATTGGGTCACTAAATGAACTGTATGTTGAGGACTACCTGTACTTTTGCACCTTTGCAAAGTTTCACTGAACCCTGAGAGGGATTTGTTCAAATCTGCGCTTTTAAATGGTTATTTTTTTTCACAGCAGAGTTATCCATTTAACAAGTGTTTCTTTTAAGAAAAAACAGCTCTGCTGGAATTTTGTGACATTACGTTCGTTCTAATACAGGGGTCCCGAACCTGTGGGCTGCAGCCCACTACTGGGCCATGGCCTGCTGGCCACCGGGCCGTGGGATAGGCTGGCCGTTTGTGCATGTGCGTGTGTGCGTAAAATGCTTCCCCCCTCCCTTTCCTTCCGCTCTGCCAACTGAGAAAGGTTGGAGACCTCTGTTCTAATTGAACCAAACTATCTCAGCAATATATCAATGCGCATCTAATTAGAGTAAGAAACTTAAGATTATAGTTAGAAACTTACTGATTTAATATTTGTAAACAAAATGAGCAGTAAACAGAATTGTACTAAATTATTAATGCTCTGCAACTCGAGTTAGTATAGCAAGCTACTGTGGCAATCTTGTTTTCCTTTTTCTTACACTCTATATGGGGGAAGGGACGATACAACATATAAAGTATGAGGCTTGAGAAACAATTCATGAAAAGTGATACTGAATGTCTCAAGTAGAATGGATAACAAAAATAATTATTTTAAAGCCAAGGTCATTTTGGGGAGGCGGTGGGGTGTGTGTAAGAGAAGAACGTATCCCAATCCAGTTTCAAAAAAAAAGGTTAGTAGCAAGGGAGAATCAGTACAAGCAGAATTTAAGATCATTACTTAAGCTGATCCATACATTTGGGATAGTGTTTACAATAAATAAATAAATAAAAGATAGATAGATAGATAGATAGATAGATAGATAGATAGATAGATAGATAGATAGATAGATAGATAGATGTCACATTATGTTCAGCAAAAAATCTGAAATCTTTTTACTGCTTGTGAGCACTGCTGTAATTTTAAATCATGTGTAAGATAATATGAAATGGCAATACTGCAAGGGAGCTGAAGATAAAAAGACCAATCTGGCTACAGGTGCCCCTCACTTCATCTTATAACAGTGACGTTTTAGATAGCTAATACATATCAAAGACAGCATTTAAACATTGCAAGTATCCGATACATCCAGTAAGGCACTTACTTTATCTAAATTATTTTTAAGGATCATCTTTATACATCCTGCACACAAACATTTTATGTATGTATATAAATGCTTTTCTCTCAATGATTCATTTGATGAAGTAGGCTGTCAGAAAAAAATGTTTCTGTAGAACTGGAAGTTGGTACATAAAGTAATCCAAGAGTGGATTAGCAGTTATTTTAAAGCTAAAATCCAGGGTATTTTATGTAACCGTTGAAGCATACAACATAAAAAATGTCTCCTAGCAAAGCAAATCTTCCAATAGCACTAATCAGCACTTTGTTTCCAGTATGCAAAGTATATCTATCCAGCATTACTGCTTAGTGCAAGCCAAAAAATACCAGGGTAGCAGCCTGTTTTTTGCATGTAGTCGTAACAGAACATGCCATTATCTAGTGCTTCTGCCAGTCACCATGGGAACCAGAAGCAGCTATATTAGTTCAGATAGAAACAAGTAGTAATGGTTAGAATATACTGGGTAAAGATTAGAAGCTGATTTTAGAATAATCACTGCTGGATTTGGGCAGTATTTAAAAAAAAACAACAACTTCCCTTCAACTGAACCCCAATGTGACATATACTTAGTATATGACATCATGCCATATGACTGCATCGCTTAGTAGTAGAGTTCCACATTGATAAGTAATAACTACCTATAGGGTTCTGAAACCCAATACTACCACATAGGCTAGAACAGAATACCATATAACACAAGTGTCAAACTCGTGACGCCACGTGACATGCCGTGACATATCACAACTTTTTCCCCATTGCCGGCAATGGGGTGGGTGCAGTTTTGGCATGACGCAATACACTCCTGCCATATAAGATCAGTGTTATCAAAAGATGTCAAGAGATTCAAGGGAAAAGAACCAGGGAGCCTATTCTCCAGCTTCCAGTATAGATTATCCACCAAGGTAGCTAAAGCAATTTCAGTACCATACCCTGCACAAAAGCCCAGCTGAAATTGGCCCAAGTAATCAGTGTCATTCAGATGTATTTGGAGCTGCAAATATACCACCTTTCCCATAAATACTTGAGTTTGGCCTATAAATATACTTGTCCTAGATCAAAGGAGTTTAATAGATGTTACACATGCTACCCACTAGGACAGCAGTTCTCAACCTGTGGGTCGCAACCCTTTTGGGGGTCAAACGATGCTTTCACAGGGATCACCTAAGACCATCGGAAAATACATATTTCCGATGGTCTTAGGAACCGAGACAACGCTTTTCTATCTGGCCGCCGCTGCCCTCCTCCGCCTCCAGGGCGCCCTTCTCCTTCTACAGCACCTGCTCCTGCCACCGCAGTGCCATCCCGCGATGGCCATGCCGACTCCCAGCTGCTGGCCAGGAGCCGGGCTGACTCCCAGCTGATTCTTAGGAGCCTGGCCGACAAGCGAAGGCTGGGCCGACTCCCCGCTGACGTGCGTACGCCGGGCCGACTCTCAGTTGGCTGTGGGGAGCGGGGCGGTGTGTAGCGGCCCCGCCGGTTCCCCACCAATGTCCGGACACTGACCCGACTCCCAGCTGACTGTCGGGAGTCGGGCGATCCTCATGGGGGTCATGCGGACATCGGCCGGCTGCTGGCTGCGTCTTCCCCATCTCCCGGCTCATGGCAAGCCCAGGGGCTTCACACGTGCCCCCCACGCCACCCCGGGCCGGTTCAGCTGCGCGGGTGGCCTGTCCGAGCCGAGCCGGGTCTGGGCTGCTGCTGGCGCTGCCAGTGGGCTGCTCTGCTGCTGCTGCCGCCGCTGGCTGAGCTGCGGTGCTGAGCCAGTCCCCACGCCTCCTGGTTGCCCGGCCGCGCTCCACCCCTGACCTCCCTCCACGTCGCACCGGAGCTTCCCCCGCACCGCCCAGCCCGCCTCCCTCACCGTCGGAGGCTGCCTCAGCCCTCTGGCGCCCGGCGCGGCCCTGGGGCTGGTGGGCAGGAGCAACTCCTTCCCGGCTTGCTGGGCTCCGGGCCTCAGAAGCGGCCAGGCGGCGGGGAAGAGGGCAGTGCCCGCATGTGCGTTGGAGGCCAGCCGGACGGGCTGGGAGGGGAGAAGCGGCGCCTTCCGAGCAGGAGCTGGCACTCCGGCCACACCCCTTTTGCGTGTGATGAGTCGGGGAAGGGTCGTGGTGGTGAAGGGCTGCGTGGCGTGGAAAGGGGCTCCCACGATCCCGCCGCTGCGATAGCGCTCAGGAGGATGAAGGGGCGGGCAGGTCCCAGGGGGGCAGCTGGGAGAGGGCAAGAGGTGCCGGGATGAGGATGGGGGGCTCCAGACTACCATCCCCAGCAGCCCTAAAAAGCACTGGATGAGTGGGGAATGCTGGGAGTTGCAGTTCATCACCATCTGGAAAAACATGACTCTCCAAAGATCAATCTCTCCTTCCTTCCTTCCTTTCCCCTTCAATCTCCTTCCTTTCCCCTTCAATCTTCCTTCCTTCCATCTCCATCTCCATCCCTTCCCCTTCAATCTCTCTCCTTCCTTCCTTCCTTCCTTCCTTCCTTCCTTCCTTCCTTCCTTCCTTCCTTCCCCTTCAATCTCCCTCCTTCTCCATCTCCTTCCTTTCCCCTTCAATCTTCCTTCCTTCCATCTCCATCCCTTCCCCTTCAACCTCTCTCTCCTTCCTTCCTTCCTTCCTTCCTTCCTTCCTTCCTTCCTTCCTTCCTTCCCCCTTCAATCTCCTTTCTTCTCCATCTCCTTCCTTTCCCCTTCAATCTTCCTTCCTTCCTTCCCCTTCCCTCCCTCCCATTTTTGAGCAAGGAAGAGTAAGCTTCTCCAGCCAGCATTGCTATATTGTTTTTGTGGTTAATCACTATGCTTTAATTATGTTCAATTCGTAACAATGAAAATACACCCTGCATATCAGATATTTACATTACAATTCAAAACAGTAGCAAATTTACAGTAATGAAGTAGCAACGAAAATAGTTTTATGGTTGGGGGTCACCACAACATAAGGAACTATATTAAAGGGTCGCGGCATTAGGAAGGTTGAGAACCACTGCACTAGGATCACTGATCACTTCCTATAACCAGGAGTTAATTTTGTATTGGTTAATTTAATCATTTAAGACCAATAAGGATTGAGTATGTGGTAGCTGTTATCTCTTCAAGCTACCCACATTCTTTCACTCTACAAACTGACCAGCAGAAATAATAGTTGCTGAGGTTACACCCTATCTGATCTGTTCCAGCAAATACTCAAGTCAAAATTGGTCCATAGTAACCCATTAAAGGGGTTTAGCTCTCCTTTCCAATGTCTTGGTGAGCAAAATGGTATACAGCAGGGGTCTTCAAACTTGGCCCTTTTATGATTTGTGGACTTCCACTCCCAGAATTCCCAGACCCCTGGTATACAGTATGGAAAAGGCTGTTCTGTGCTGATGAAACAGGAACATTCTTCATTGTTTCTGCTGCTCAAAAGTAGAATTTCAAACTGATCTCCATCTATGCCAGATCTGATCTATGTCAAGAATTCCTCCATTTGTACACCAATTATCATCCCATCTTGTTCATTGCTCTCAACTCCCTAGTAAACCAAAGGTCTGACATGATTCTGTAAAAGGGCAGAGGGACTTTGAATAGCCTGAGCTGTCTCTAGAGTCTATAGTCTCAGATTGGGCAAGAACTTGATTTTATTTTCAAGAGATGTGGGGAAAATTTACAAGCACATTCAGAAAACCACACAACTGCATTATTTCAGAATCTTCCAGTCAGTGTTTAGGGATCCAGTTTGCCATGGAATCCACTCACAGCTGTTACGTTTTCAATATATCACCACCTGCTCTACACATATAACATTAATTAGCCTTGTAAAATATTTTAATTAATTTTTTAAAAGAAAATACAAATATAAAATAAGAAAAGAGAAAGAGAAATTAAAGAGAATCTAAAAGTGCAAGAAAAAGAAAAACAGAAAAAATACAAAGAAATGGCTTCCTATTTTCCTTTACAGCAGTTATATATACAATTATAAGTTTACCTCTAACTCTATGGTTACAATATACCTATCTTCTTTCTAAAATCCATTCCATCTAATCATCAAAACCATAAATTACAAGTTCATTTTTTTCTATTTCATACAAAAAGTCTATAAGGGCTTCCAATCAGCAATAAATGTGGAAATTTTCTTTTCTCTGATCAAAGAAGTCAATTTAGCCATCCAACAAGTTTCATCATTTTCACCAACCATTCTTCCATAGTAGGTGTTGTTGAATCTTTCCATCTTTCTGTATACAATTATCTTGCGGCAGTGATCGTGTACAATAATAAAGTTCCAATATTTTTTTCCCAACTGTTTTTCCATCAATCCAAAAAGAAAAATTCTCTACTTTCAATTACATATTAATCTTTAAAATCTTCTGAATCAGTGTATGCAATTAGATCCACAATTTTCCACAAAAATATTTTCTATCTCTTGTTACCTCAGGAAAATATTAATAACAAGCATTTTACAATTTTTGTTGTCTTATCAAAAATTAAAAAAAGAAATCTTGCCACTTTGACACAGATATGTCATTTAATTGGGGGAAGATACATATGACAGTTTTTCATTTAAAAGACCCAAGTTACTTTCTGAAGCAGGAACCATTAAGTTTGACACTGAATTGAAATGTCAAAACACTTAAGGCAAGTGAAAATATACAATGTTGAAAACAAGTTGTTCAGAGAAAGGAGCTATTTTTTATCTCAGAAGCATGCAGGGAATAAATCTTTCACTTGCTTAAAAACTAGGTGGCAAATTAAAGTTTTTTACTGTTCACATAATCAAAGAGATGATAATGATGATCTGAAAATCTTTAGACGTATATACTCCTTCCTGGGTATGTTCAAGATTCAGGAATGATGGAAGCAAGATTCCAAAACTTCTATAAAACCTGAGATTGAGAAAGTATATCCTAGAGAACAATTTGGGGGAAAAAGATGCCTTTGAATCAGTGCTAACTTCTGACAACTGCCTGGCCAAGTCCCTGCAGTTTCCTTGACAAGATTTTGGAAGTGGTTTTCCATTGCCTCTTCCTAGGGCTGACAGAGAGGGATTGGCCCAGGGTCACCCAGCTACCTTTGTGCCTAAGGCAGGACTAAAACTCAAAGAGTTTTCTGGTTTCGGCCCTGGTGTCTTAATTTCTACACCTAGAGCATGGCTCAGGGATAGCACTATTGTTCTTTAATTTTGTTGAATAGTACAAAACTGCTGAAAAACCTAATCACTTAAATCTGAATTTCAAAACAAGTAATTCTCCAAAAAGCTTCTTATATTGGTATTAAAATAATAACCTGAGTAATAATCTGAATGTTTTGAGAGAACAGGTGGAATTTTATCAAACACTGCAACTTTCAGCACAAACTAAATATTAACAATCTATATAAATAAAAATGTAAATGTTCGTTTGTTCAAAATCTCCAAAAAAGTTCTTCACCGATTGCTTTGAAATTTTGACACAACGTTGCATTCGAATACGCACATGTTTTTATATACCTATATTATATAGATGTCACACCTGTGACAGGTAAAAACATACTTTTTTTGAAAAACAGGTAAAACATGTTTTTTTTTAAAAAAACAGCGCCATCTGTTGGACATAATCTCTATATCTGCACACACAATGGAACAACAAAAAATATTGTATACCCACAAGTATTGTGAAATTAAACATATTACAAATGTGCACTTTCTCTTTTCTTTCTTGAGCCACAGCAACGCGTGGCTGGGTACAGCTAGTTGTTCAATAAATTCTGTTTCAGTTTCATGAGAAACAAAAAATCTCATAAACTGAAAAATAAAAGCAAGACAGAGATAAACAGCACAATTCAGGACAGATGAGGACTCTCTAGAATCTTAGCTTACTATCCAGATGGATATAGACACTTTGTATGTAACACAACATGAAAAGAGTCAGTTATTTTGTCTTTCATACTTAATCAAGAACACAGGCATATATACTTGGAGTATGCCTCGCTACTTCCAAAGTTCACAAAGTCAATTAACTGGAGTAGAAACGTTAACATGTTTTTATTTATCATTCTTTTTGCATGTTTTACAGAACATTATATTCCTGGGTTTGTAAGAAATTATTTTCCCAATGATCTAAAAATCTATTCAAAACTAGGTCATCAAGATTTGCCACCCCTGTTAACTTCTCATCGCGCAGTCTTTTCACAGTTACTTGTTCTTCTACTTAGGTGTGAGAAATTTATGCAGTACACAATGAACATTTAAAAAGAACAAGTGTAATTAGAATTAATGGGGAAAATTTTTATTGTATTTTCTTACAGAAAAAGTAAAGTAATGCATATCAGCATATTTTTAAGAAAGAACAAAGAAGTATAAACTGTTACTTTTATTTCTATGCCAGGGTAGTATAGAAAATAGTAACAATAAAGGATAATGTTTAGCTATTCAACAATAAAAATCTTTAATCAATACCAGCACAGATATACTTTACACAACTGTCATTCATCTGGTAGTATTTTAGCCTTGGAGCAATATCTATCCTACAATTGCCTGGGTTAGCAAGCATGCTAGCCTGTCACCTAACATGAGAGAATATGGGAACTACCTCTATTTCTCCATGGAAGGAAGATTGTTACTCTTAAGAAGACCCTCTCTTCAGTCACTACTGCATGGTGAACAATAGCTACAAGTGAAATCACAGAACAGATATTACCATTATACAATATATAGCAACTGATCTTTCAGGAGTGCTTTCCAACCATTTTTTAAAAACCTTCTTTAAAAAAGAGTGGGTTGGTCTTCTGCCACCATTCTTTTACATAAAAAAAGCAATGCGTTTACTATGCAACCCTTCTCTATTAGTGCTGCTAACAGCAGTTGTAGTAACGTGCTAAGTGGAAATTTGATAGGCACATGCCAATGCTTGTTCTGGCTCTCCTTTTCTTTCCCTCTTCCGTTGCTAGCTAAGACAGTCACAACCACTTATCAATCTTAGGAAAGCAGCATGGGAACAAAGCACCCAAAAGACATTCCTTGATGTTTCAGAGGGATTCTAATCATATTGTAATTCCTAGACTCAATTAAGGTTTAGCTATTTGGGTCTATGAGAGCTAGTTTGGCGTAACGGTTACAGCATTAGGCTATAAACCCAAGAGACCTTGAATTCTAGTCCTGCTTAGGCTGGGTGACGTTGGGCCAGTCACTTTCTCTCAGGAGAAAGGAGGCAATGGAAAACCACTTCTGAAAAACCTTGTTAAGAAAATCACTAAGGCTTGTCCAAGTAGCCTCTAAGAATCAGAAGAGTTGGATGGAAGGAAAAAAGTGGGGCTGCAAAAAAACTGTCCTTCAGGCATTCAGAATTCATCAAAAATATGGTTATTCTATTGCTTCCTAATTGGTGGAGCCTTGAACTGGAAAGGAAATAATTGCCACAAGTTACTTCCTTTGTGTATTTCCAAGGTGGGGGGGGGGGACTGGCGTTTTTAAAGGAACACCCTAGCAGTTCCTGGCTTTCAAAAATTATTTTCAAAAACTGGAGGCTTAAGGCATGAAAATGATTGGGTGGGTGACATCTTGTGCATTTATATGTGTAGGAATGAAGGGCAGATTTTCCTAAGAGCACATCCACACACTCACATACCTAATTTTCTCTGAGGTTATTTCCTGGCCATTGTTTAAGGATGAGCCCTTGTGATGTAGCCTTCCTCACATCTCCATCCTATAACACCAACTGAATTCTGTTGTTTCTGACCCAATGTGGAAGTAGTCCTTTCCAACTTAGGAAATAAGCCTTGCTACCTGCATGATTTATGTCACAGCAAGGGCTAGAATTTGGCTATTTTCAGCTGCTGAAAGCATATCCCCTTCTATATAGCCCCAGCAGACATTATGAGCAATAGCAATTGCACTTAGACTTATATACCGCTTCATAGTGCTCTACAGCCCACTCTAAGCAGTTTACAGAGTCAGCCTATGGCCCCCAACAATCTGGGTCCTCATTTTACCGACCTTGGAAGGATGAATCAGCCTTTAGCCGGTCAGGATTGAACTCCTTGCAGTCGGCAGAATTAGCCTACTATACTGCATTCTAACCATTGTGGCACCACTATAGGAAAAGTCGTGATTTCCTTATCACCCCTTATGAGGAGCAATTAGTGGATCTTTATCCCACCAGAAGGAAATCCACCAATTGCTGCACTATGAAGAGATGAGAGAAAGCATACCCCTTTCATCTGTCTTCCTGGAAGAGGCCAAAAATTAGAATGGTAGAGAAAGCTTCTTGTCCCATAGACCCTAAGCTAGCAAAGCAGAACAAAAAAACTCTGCAGACATCACCCCTCTTTCCTTTTCTAGATGCAATGAACAACAAGAGACATAACACATTTTCTCCTGGGATGTGTCTATTAAATAACAGAAAAGCATGCTTGTTCTTTCCTCTTTCTACATAGTCTAAAATAAATGCACTTTTATCCAGCATGAGGTACTGTGTTGATCTAATGATAATCTATATAGACCAATAATATATATTATCTATAAGGCAATACTGTATGCCATTTACTGCATCACATCCAATCATTAATGTCATTGCTGAATTGAGATGGCCAAAACTAAGTTTAAAGAAGAGATGGGAGAATTGTTTCTCAAATGCTTGGTAGAGTGCAATAGAAAGGAGATAAACAACATACTGTACATTAGAATTGAAATTCTGCAGAATAAAAATCTCTTTCTTCCTAATTTGTCCAATTTCTGTGAATGTTTCTGGCAATTTCCTTTAATTCTGCTAGTCCAGGGGTAGGCAACCTTGGCTCTTACCCCTGTGCTAGTCAGAGGAAGGATTAAGGAACCATATAGGTCACTGAAATTCCAGTCCCAACCAGTGGAAAATATCTCAGCAACTGTAAGGGCTTCTGAGAACTCGATAGGCATTAAATACACACTTTTAAAAGCACATTTTCATTAGGGCTTTGCTTCTTCAAAATGAATGAAACACACAGCTTGCTATCACTCATCAATGTTGACACCACTACAGTGCTGAAAAAGTATTTCAGTGAAAACTTTGAAACATTTTAACATGCACTGATCCTGGGGGAAAAAAAATGCGCAAATACAGGCAGTCCTCAACTTACAACTACAATTGAACTGAAAATTTATGTTGCTAAGCGAGACATTTTTAAGTGAATTTTACCCCATTTTACGACCTTTCCTGCCACCGTTAAGTGAATCACTGCAGCTGTTAAGTAACATGGTTGTTAAGTGAATCTGGCTTCCCCCATTGACTTTGCTTGTCAGAAGGTCGCAAAAGATGATCACGTGACCCCCTGGGATAGTGCAACTGTCATAAATATGAGTCAGTTGCCAAGGGTTTCAATTTTGATCACATGACCATGGGGATGCTGCAAGGGTCATAAGTGTGAAAAATGGTCATAAGTCACTTTTTTCAATGCCGTTGTAAGTTTGAATGGTCAGTAAACAAATGGTTGTAAGTCAAGGACCACCTGTATACAGGTCAAACCTTCTAGCCTTGCAAAAATATCTTTAATGGTTTGAAATTGTAAATTTCAGCCCTGAGCTACAAATATTCTCCTTCCTTGGGAAATTGTAAATATCCACTTAATTATTGTTAAAACCCTTTTATGTGAACATTAAACCCTACCCTTGAGTACCACTGAAGATCTGTAAAAAAAAATGGGAGTTCAAATAATTTATCATTCCCTTCTATTTTGTATGTAAACTATATGTAAATGGTATCATTGTACTTTGAAAATGTGTGTGTGTGTAAAAATATATGTCTAAAAATATAAACGTATACATGGTGTGTACATCAATATACTTGTTGAAACAAAGAAACTGCCTTAGCCAACGATAACATTTTAAGTTAAATATGTATAAATATTTATTTTTAAAAACCTAGTGAAATGAGAACTTGCACTTAGTTCTCATTATTTTCAATTACCTTGTCACTGTCATCAGTACAGATGTGGTCTTGATGGATCAGCTGGCACTGGAAGGAAGCACCAATACCACCTGCAAAGAAAGTAAGCAGAAAATGTGCCTTGTGTGAGTTTCTTCAGTTGTTTTCACACTTACAATGGAAAATGAAATAACTGCCACTGTCAATGCAGTCACTTAGCAACCCAAACCTAAATCCCCCATAGCTAAGCATTTCTGCAGTTTCTTCTCCCTTAAATACATGATGAAGTCTAAACATATGATGACTCTCATATTTCCAATTGGTCATTCTCTAAGGATTCTGTGCTATATGCCTATTGTTATATAATAAACAGGTTTGAGCTTTCCTAAATATCCTAATCTTAAGGCATTTATAAATTACATTATATAAAATACCGGTAGTATACAGCACACTTTTTACACAGGCATAACAACTATTGGAATAACAAAATGAAGCTGTTGACTTTTGTTCAATTGGTGATTTATTTGTAAATAATGGTTTATTCTGAGCTAAACTTGTGTCTTTAAAACATGATGGATAGTTTCTAAAAGTAATTGGCAACACAGTGTCACCTAATTAAGTCTAAGCAAGGTGACATTAAGATATACACTGAACACACATTTATTATCTGGTTGCTGAATTGCAGCTCCAGTCAGCAGAGTTATGTAATTCAGTAATTATGTAAGGCCACAATTTCACCGTCCCTGTGCAGGGACTGTTAAAAGAATAGAATAATCTAATAAATTAAGCAATCTGTTTACAATTCTCAATCTAAAATATAGGTTATAATAAACTACTATGTTCTTTGCACTGCCATAACTTTATACAAAACTTTATACCAACTTTATACCAAAAGGGGAAAAAAAAGACCAGTGTTAAATTTACCTATGTTGAGAACACATACACATATTCACTATGGAAAGATCAAACCCAAAAGTTCTGACAAAAGCTTTAAGAAGCCAATTTCTGAATTGGATTGCTTGTTCTGAATTAGCGCTCTAAATTTCTTGCTACCAAGATGTTATTAAACTACGATTATTGTTTGATTTATAGAATGAATTCTATTGGCAGCACAAATTATGAATCCACGCTCGAAAACACACCTCTATCCTTTCTTCCTTCTCTGTACTTTAAAAGGATACTTTTAGCCGATGAAGCTAAAATACATTTCTGGAGAAATTTCCACAACATAGCTACCAGTTTAATATGCCACAGGAATTCAATCCCTTGTACTTCCTTCCCCACTTTAGGGCCTGCTCGTTTTTCCTTCCTGATCAGCTTCACATATGGAAACATAGTGTTCTGTTATGAAGCCACTACTCAGTCAAAACATGCTGAGCCCTACCCAATACTTGGCCTTTGCATGCTGCTAGTTCATGGATCAGAGCCAATTCACATCATTTGAAGCCTGAGTCATCCTTCTAGTACACTCACTAGCTTTACCATAGTTACTGGAAGAAAATTCTTGTCATGGTTGTACAAAATATAGTGGCTGGCACATAATAAACTGTTTCAAGCAAACCAAAGTGCAAAGAATTGGGATTTCTACTGCGTCTGTCTTCAAACAGGGCTTTCCATTAAGAGCCAAGTCAACCCTCCTTCAAGTGTAGCTAAACTCCTGCTTATTGTGTGTCACACTCACCCAGGTAGTTTTCTCGGCAACCACTGCCTTTTTGTGGGATTTTTTTTTCTTCCCCAGCCTGACTAAACATCCAGGTGTTCGCTGAAATTTCCCATCCAAATAATAACCAGGCCTGATTCCATTTGGCTTACAAGGCAACATTAAGAGCAACCACTGAGGCTTCCTGCCACATTAGTAAGTTGTAATTTAAGAAACGGAAATACAAATCAATGTGAATGGGGAAGTCCAGTGTTCAATTGACTCTTTATTCTGCCCTGTGAGGATTACATTCCATACTTTACACTGATAGTCCTCAACTTACAACAGTTCATTTAGTGACCGTTCAAAGTTACAACGGCACTGAATAAAGTGACTTATGACTGTTTTTCATACTTGCGACCACTGCTGCATCCTCATGATCACATGATCACAATTTAGATGCTTGGCAATTAGTTCATATTTATGACGGTTGAAGTGACCTGGAGGCATGTGATCGCCTTTTGTGACCTGTTGACAAGCAAAGTCAATGGGAAAGCAGCGATTCACTTAACAACTGTGGCAAAGTCGTGAAACGGAGAAAATTCCCTCAAGAACTCTCTTGTTTAGCAACAGACATTTTGGGCTCAATTGTGTTGAGGACTATATAGACACACTGGGATTTTTCTATTTAAAATGGTTAATATGGTATAAAAAGTTTCTTTGTCATGCACCAAGATGTTATTCTGAGCTAGGCTGTATAGATAGTCCTCAAGTTACAACCCACAATGGAGTCCAACATTTATGTTGCTAAGTGAAATGTTTGTTCAGTTTTGCCCCACTTTACGATCTTTCTTACAACAGTTGTTAAGTGAATCATCACAGTTGTTAAGCTAGTTAACATGGTTGCCAAGTGAATCTGGCTTCCACACTGGCTGTGCTTGTCAGAAAGTCACAAACGGTGATCACATGACCCCAGGATATTGTTAACAGTCACAAATATGAGCCAATTGCTAAGCATCTGAATTTTGATCATGTGACCATGGGGATACTGCAACGGTTCTTAAGTGTGAAAAACGACCATCGGTTCTCAAAGCCATTGTTAACTTTGAATGGTCACTAAATGAACTGTTGTTAAGTCGAGGACTACCCGTAATGCCATCATCTCTGTTAGTTAAATCTTACAAAATGAGTTCCCCTTAGGTTCCCCAACACATTGAATTATTTCACTGAACAAAGCTTCAGGATTGAACAATTGTTCATATGCATTTAAGGCAGTGGTTCTCAACCTTTTTAATGCCGTGACCCCCAACCGGTCGTAAGTCGAGAACTACCCAACCGGTCGTAAGTCGAGGACCCCCCAACCAGTCGTACGTCGAGGACTATTTCCCTGCCTGGGAGCGCCGCGCATGTGTGGTGCCGCCCCCTGCGCCAGCCGAGGTGTAGCTGGCAAGGGGCCCGCTAGCCTCCCATCTCCCACCCCTGGCCCTCTTTTACTTATATTTTTAGTAGTTGCTGAGGAGGGAGGGGTGGAAACTTCCAGACAGCTCGCCTTCGCTGCAGACAACTTGCAGCACTGTTTGCAGACTGGGACTTTTGGCGGGCTCAGCAGGGCAGAGACAGCCTGGACAATTCCTATTGGCTTTTGAAAGCCAATAGAATTAGACTCTATTCAAGAGAGTCTATTCTATTGGCTTTCAAAAGCCAATAGAATAAGAGGGAATAGCACAGCTAAGGAAAAGGGAAAAAAATGGCAGACTGCGTTGTTTGGCGACCCCCGTGAAATGGTCATTCGACCCCAAATGGGATCACGACCCACAGGTTGAGAACCGCTGATTTAAGGCGTCTTGTTTAATACGAATGATATTTATTTTCTGCATTCATGTTTTCCAAACTGCCTGTGAAAGACAGATACTTCTGAATTGAGACCGCAAGCCATTGAATCTAAAGCATATTCTGTGTTTTCTTTCTTTCCTGCATTCCTTGATTAGATCAGTGAACACAGAACTTAGCACAGCCTTCCATCTAAGGCAACTGTACCTTTTTTCTCCTTTTTGCAAAGCTGTAACTTGCTCCAAAGCATTGGTGCTTCAAGGGAAAGAACAGAAGTCTGAATTGATCTTTTGAAAACAAGTTTTAAAACTAGGCCACTGACTGCATAAAATTAGCTTCAGGTAGGCCATGCCTATCTTCCACCAATCTGCAAGTATCTTTTGTTGACAACTTAAAAGCTCTTATTTAGTAGACAACAAAGAGTATACACAATCCATTCTTATATTTAGTTTCATAGACCCTTATTTCAAATACTGGGTTCCAACAGCTTCTTGCCACAGTGAAACCTTCCCCTGTGCAGCAGAAATAAAGGAACTTTTATACCAATTAATCTATACCAGGAGTTCCCCATCTGGGTATATTGTAGATTTTTAAAATATATTGCAAATTCTATCCTTAATAGCTGCTGGGGAGCTTCCCCATTTCTAAATGGCTGCCATGAAGGCTGTAACTAGTTACAAAATATAGTTTATCACAATGCTAACCCAGATAACCACTATTTTCTGTAGATCACTACATTTAATAATAATAATAAAGTTGGAAGGGAGATCATCTGGTCCAACCCCCTGCTCAGGCAGGAAACCCTATACCATTTCAGACAAATGGCCGTCCAGTCTCTTCTTAAAAACTTCCAGTGTTGGAGCATTCACCACCTCTGGAGGCAGGTTGTTCCACTGGTTAATTGTTCTAACTGTCAGGAAGTTTCTCCTTAGTTCTAGGTTGCTTCTCTCCATGATCAGTTTCCACCCATTACTTCTTGTCCTGCTTTCAGGCGCCTTGGAGAATGGCTTCACTACTGATCTTGCTTTCATTTATTTTCTGGGAAGATGGGCCTAGGAAGCAGCCATTCACAATATACTACCTAGATATTTGACTTATGATTAGAAACAGCAGTTGGATTAATATGATTCACCAGTAATTGATAAATTAAAATTTATTTTTATTGTTGCCTGTGAAAGCATTCATTTCTATTATCGCAGATTCTAAAGCAAAATAATACTGAGTGTGACAAGAACAGAGATATTATGAGAACTGCAATGTGAATCGACATCAGGATATCATATTTATATTATTCTTAATGCAAACTTTACTGGGACAATATGTAAATTAGTCTTGCTCAATTTAATGTTGAACTTTTTCATGCTTTGCATTTGACTTGCAATAATTCTGCGGAAAATCCTGTGCAATAGAGGTAGTTCTCATTTAGCAACTGCCTCATACGCAGTTATAATGGCTATGAAAAAGTAACTTTGCAACCAATCCTCTCATTTATGACCTCTACAGGTCTGCAAAGCAAAGAAAAGCTGAAGCAAGGTCATAAGCACAGTTGCTGTTTCACTTAGCAACTTCTTTGCTTAACAATCAAGTTGCTGGTCCCGACTGTGGTCACTCAACGAGGATGATATGTACCCAGTTTTCCTGACATGTCAATGCAAGTTGCTATGCCCAGACGAAACTAATCTTAAAAATGCTCACAAATAAACCTGACCAAAATAATGTGTACAATCAACTAGTATCTGTATATGTACATGTAGTCGTAATAATTTATGTACTGATTAGTCTTCTGACCTTATCCATTAAATAAAATAAAATGCAATACAATACGTAGTCTAATTCCAGATAGGAGGAAACACAGTGACAAAATATGTGTGGTAATACAAGGAGTCAGTAATCAGATAACTGACTCTCCTTACATGATACCCCAATCTGTTCAATGTATCAGGTTCTTGAAACCACTGCCTTAGTTATTGTACACAGGACTGCTAAATTCATACGTACATTTAAGCCCAGGAGGAAATATGATAAACTGTGGTTCTGAATCTAGTGGGCTGTTGTTTCCAATATGTCTACGTGTATATGCCTGACAGAAGCAACTTTCCAAATTGGCAGGCCCAGAAGATAGGTAGATAAAAGATGCAATGTAAAGAATGAAGTTGGCAAGGCAGGTATTAGAAGTTGCCAAGTCTATGGAGAACCAGGACATCAGATGAAATTGCCAGTTAAGAAAATGGCCAAATATCCCATTGACTCAGAAAGGCAGGAGGAAATAGCCTAGAATTTAAACCAGATATGTCAAACTCGCAACATCACATGACATTGCGCGACGTATCGGAGCTTTTTCCCCATTGCCGGCAATGGGGTGGGCATGGTTTCCTGGTGACACATCCAGCCTGAGGGCCGGCAGTTTGACACCCCTGATTTAAACCCTCAAACAGAGACCTATATATAAACTTTGACTTCTGGGTATCATAGTAAGCAGACTTCTTGTGTATATCTGGCTTCATTTTAGTCTAAAATAACCCCCCCATCTTGCTGTGCCAGATCTACGAGTTTTCTGCCAGATGAGTAATTTCCAGAATGAGAAATTGTCTGAAGCAGAGGTCCCCAACCTTTTGGGCACCCAGGCCCGGTTCCGTGGAGAGAGGTTTTTCTGCGGACTGGAGGGTACGTGGTTTTGTGTGCTGCCTGCATCCCGCAGATGGGGCTTTGCTTGTTTGTGCGGACCGGTTGCTGGCATGCCGCGGCCCAGTACTTGTCCATGGAACGGGGGTTGGGGTACCCTGGTCTGAAGAATTGAGATTTTCAGCCATATTGTACAAAATCTGACACATAAGAACAGATACCTGTATACTGGAGAAGACAGGAGAATGGGTTAAATGGGAGGAGTAGGGTGAGTTACTATAGGTGCACTGGGAAAGAAAGGAAAATGAAATGAGGATAAAAAGGCAGGAAATTAAAAAAAAGGCAGGCAAGAAATAAAACAAGCTTTGTTCAAAGAGAAGAAATCCCTCTCAATTAATGTGATGTTGAAGAAGTGGCAGAACCCTTGAATTCCCGTTGATCCTTATCTGACTTCAAGCAGTACTGTTAGTTAAGAAGACTCCTGTCCATAGGCTATGTAGCAATAAATCAGTTTAATTGTACCTTCACATGTGAATCAGGTCTCACACCTAACCTTTAAAGATACCTGCAGCTCTTGCCTATTTGTTTTAAATAATTTGTTTCTGTAATTCTAAACATATGTAAGATATGCAACCTCCATTTTATGAGATAGGAGCCGTCTTTCTAATTAGTAGACATCAGGATCTGTAGTCATCAATAGCCTTACTTCCATACATTTGTCTCATCCATTTAAAATTATTCAAATGTATCCAACTTTCAGTGTTTATAAATAATTAATGCCTTTGTATGATAGTACTTTTTCCATCCTAACCTGCCACCATTCAATTTCATTCAGTTATTCCAAACACTGCTATTTTGTTAATAAAATATTTATCATGGTATTCCTTTGGAGCCAGAATACCAAAGCATCACATCAATTTTGTCTAGGCCAACACTGTACAAACATGGCATCCATCCTTTATTGAAGCAGCCATAATAAAACAATCTGTTATTATACGGCTGAATTCTCAGGGACTATATAGTTTCATTCCATCTTAAATCATTCCTTAAATCAGATCGAGGTTATTGTTTATGTTCCTAGGCCAAAAACTCAGTGAAATCAACTAAGGTTGTAGATCACTACAGTTGCTTCATCTCTAACTTCAGAATTGTAGACGATCAATATGTATAGACATAAGACCGCATAAATATATAAATAGTAGTTGATGGGTGTGTACCACTATAATAAACAAATTAGTGAAGGTATTCATTAATTTATAACAATGGTTCAATTAAAGCAATTTCCTAAGCCATGAATTGACACAATTACCTGAATCAGAAGTTATAGTCAAAGAAATACGCATGCAGGGGGACTTTAGATTCACTTCCAAAGAGTCTATGTTTCTCCAAAAGACAGTGATTTGTATTCATGCAGTAGATTGTGTTATTTGAAGATACTCTTTGGAGAATCATTCAAATTAATCTAACTGGTCATCACAAATTTGATACCATCTTCCAGAGATGTATTTTATATTTTGGACACAGTGAAACATCCTGTATCAGTTACCAGTTGCAAAACATATGGAAGTGTCCTAAATCCCTGGTCAACATTATCTATTGCAGGGGTCCCCAACCCCGGTCTGTGCACTGGCACTGGACCACAGCATGCCAGCAACCAGGCTGCACAACAAGCAAATCCCCATCCGTGAGATGCAGGCAGCACACAAAACCACGCCCCCTCCAGCCCACAGAAAAACCTCTCACCATGTAACCGGTCCCTGGTGCCCAAAAGGTTGGAGACCCCTGATCTATCGGATTGTCAGCCGCTACTCCGGAGCTTTCAGACACAATATTTTCTTTGGGCACTTTTATACTGTAACCATTTCTATCCCATCCCTTCAAAGCAGCTAAATCCACCTATGAACATCTTCAGTTCTGTCACTCTTTTGTCAACACATTTATTACCATGATCACGATGAGCCAATAAGCACTGCCTCCAGCTCAGCAATAGCAAATGCAGAAACACCATTCAATCAAAGATTCACCACAGTCATCACTAATTCTGAAATATTAACAAAATCCTTTTACCTCCCCACCACACAAAAAGGAAATGAAATAAATATAAAATAAAATAAAATAAATCCCCCTCATCCACATTTTCAATTCAAGTTGTTTTCCTTTATCTTGATATTAACTGAAAACTCTGAGGAGATATGAAGATGCAAAACATCATCACTCCATTGTTTGCAAACTTCAGTGTGACCTTGATGGTGAAATCAAAATACATCAACAGATTTTGCAACCCAGTATTTTCCACAGTAACTGCAACTAGACTGAGGAAGAGGTAAATTCAAAACAGCAGGTTGCTAAGTCCTTGGGGGTGAGGTTAGAAAGACTGACTTAAATTGATGAAGCAGAAGGCAGAGTAAGGCAAGTTTTCTTCGGCTACTTTGGATAACAGCCAAGATGTTCAAAGCTGCAGCAAAAGTGGGGAAGGAGGGTTGTCAGCTTTGATCTGGATTCATATAAACTGTTCTGGAGTTAGAAGCTCCAGCCCCAACCCCAAATCTCAACGTTGCAAGTGGGGTGTGGTGTTTCTGAAGATCTTATAGATAGCTGCCCTTAAACTCATCTGGGAAGGTCAGAAACTGAGCCTGTGACATTTTGCATCTGCACACAAAATGAATGCCTCTGCCAATAACAATGCTAAAACACACTTTGAAAAAAAAATGGTCAAAAATTCCATGAGGGGTTGCACTGGAAATAAATGTTTGTTCTTCTGCCTGCCTGCCTGCCTCTAACCCATTCAATCTCCTTAGGTTTTCTTTTTTTCAACAATCTAAATCAGGGGTTTTCAAACTTGGCCCCTTTATGACTTGTGGACTTCAATTCCCAGAATTTCTCAGCCAGGCACGCTGGCTAAGGAGTTCTGGGAGTTGAAGTCCACAAGTCATAGAAGGGCCAAGTTTGAAGACTCCCTGATCTAAATTATCTGAAATCACAGTACTAAAACACTTCTTTTTTCCAATTTGCAATTGTTTATTATATGGGAATTTTCTTTAGTTGTCCCAGCTTCTGGAAGACCAGACAGTGACTATCAGTAAAAGCTTTCATTGTATGTTAGAATTTTTTTCTCCAAGTTATTTGCCCTGTTTTTAGACATTAGGCAAAAGCTGTCCTAAACATCCCAAATTAGAGAGCCAGTTTGGTGTAATGGAATTAAAGGATCCAGCTAGAAACCAGGAGGGAGGGAGTTCTAGTCCTGCCTTAGGCATGAAGTCAGCTGGTTCACTTTGGTACAGTCATTCTCTCTCAGCTCTGGAAGGAGGCAATGGCAAACCAATTCTGAAAAATGTTACTAGGAAAACTGCAATCTTGTCTAGGCAGTCACACCAGTAGTCAAACACTGATTCAGTCACAAAAAAAAAAAAACCCCAACCTCCTCCCCAAATGATCATTATCTGTTCTTTTCTAAGGGTATAATAATGGAGGTATTTTCCCTATTTATTAGTTTTATTGCTTTAATATGCTTTTGTATGCTGTGAAGCTCCCTAACTGAAAACTTAGATGTTTTAAGAATTTGTTTTTGGTATATTTCCTAACCCATGAAAAAGATACTAATAGACATTATCTCCTACCCTCAAAAGACTAATTATAACAATATTCTGTCATTACATTAGATGCAGAGAAATGCAAATTATTTTACCTGGGCATGTAATATTTAAGATACTCTGCTCTTAACACACTGTATAAGTAATTACAATGCAAACTTCAGGTTAGAAATTTTAACCTATTGTAATAGCAAAAAGCCAGGTAAACATTAGTTGCCTAGCTAGTCACTACTCATGATCTATTACAGAGTGGAAAATCTGAACACAGACTATGTTACTTCCTAATGACACAATATGCAAACTTTCCTATAATGCTTTAATCTTAATCAGAACTGACTAAACAATATTTTTCTTGTTCATATTTGCCTCCTTAGTAGCTATTCCCAGCTGATACATGAAATAAAATCTATATATACTTATCAAAAAGTATTTCTGCTAAATCAAACAACTTGTGATTATTTGAACGGTATTTTGATTATAGGTTTATTAATTACTGTTACTTGCACATTGGCCCTGAATACTAAGCAACCCTGATTCAACTAACACCCTGAATTTATTGAGAATTTATCTGACAGTTTAGTAGTTTCACCTTCAAAGCTCCTGTGGTACTTGAGATTTTTCACAAGAAAAGGTACCATGTGTATTATTGAGTTCACACACTTCCTTGATATAAATCTACATTGTCATTTTATGCATCTTGTTCTTGACAGTTTTAATACTTGCAAATGCACTTTCTAACATCCTCACATCCTATATCCAAAATATCGAACAAGTAGAACAACAGAAATCTTTTCGTACCATTTATAGCACATTATATACAATACTTCAGTGCTTGCCAAACATAGCTGTTGTGTTAATTATGCATAGGTATAATAAGCTTATTAATTGTAGAACAATTCATTTCAAATTTGCACAACTCAGTCCACGCTACTGAATAAGCTGCCCACCTGTATCTTTTTTGTCTCAAGTTAGTTTGGTTTTCTGCCTCAATTACATATTTCAGTTTCTCAATACAAACATACTGTAGGTTTACAATACTGAATTTAATTTTAATAATCTCTTTAAATTAATGTTTAAGCTGGACCACTGAAGAAATTAAGTATTCATGTTATGTATAATTACATACTTTAATACAAGAATGCCATCCCATTTTTGGATTCAGATTTTCCCCCCCCTCCAATTTTTATTTCAAAACTTATCTCAAAAGGAGAAATACAATATACTGCAGGACTAATTAATTGGCCATCTTCAAACACTTGGGGGCAGCCTGCAAATTTCACAATTCAAAATCATTGTTAAATACCTATAACTTGTTCAGCTGTGTGAGATTTAATAAGAAATGGCAGGCTTCAAATAGCTTAAATGTACAAAGTGTGTAGGATACTAAAAGGGAAGAATGTGTGGAAGTTAAACTCAACAAAACCATGAAGCAGCCCTTTTGGGGAAGTTATGATAGATGGAAGTGCTTACTGCAGCAATTCATGCTTTTAGTCTATAAGACTGATATACCGGGCCAAAATAAAAGTGTTATTTCATGGCCTGTCAGACAAATTAGCTTTACCCTTCCTGGCTGTCTTGGCTTCGCTCTAATTAGCAAGCATCTGCCCAAGTCTTGTTTCATGAAGGTTAATATTTAATCTCAGTTCTTATTTGCTTTTATTAAAAAGATATCTTCATTCGTATATTGGGAAAATGTTCTGAAATCTGCTTTGATATTTCAAAGGATATCTAGATAATTTAATAATATAAAGCCAAACTGCAAGCCCACGGGCTGCTTGCATCATGCGGAGGCCACACCCACCCCAGCTCCGGCAATGCGAAAAAAGTCACGATACGTTGTGAACATCACGTGACACAGCAAGTTTGACACCTGTGCTTTAAGTAGTCTTGATTTATCTAATACATTAAATAAGCAAGTGATCTGCTTGCCTCCACAAGACATAACAGGGGTTCTCAGCCTTGGCAACTTTAAGACTTGTGGACTTCAACTCCCAGAATTCCTCAGCCAGCAAAGCTGGCTGAGGAATTCTGGGAGTTGAAGTCCACAAGTCTTAAAGTTGCCAAGGTTGAGAACCCCTGTACTACAAGTTTTCCTACATCAGAGAATTATTTCACTTTTTCAAGGTACAATCCCATCTATATTTATTCACCCTGTTTCTGAAATGCAGCACCTGCTATGATTTTAAGATTATTACTTCAGTGTTCTTTCTCTCTTGCTCCATTTCAAAATAACACTAAAAAGTGCAAACTGAGACACTGGAAATGATACATGAGCAATCCCCAAGAGGCAAATGTTACCCGATCTTTAACTTATGGCATTTGGCTGCCCTTTCTCTGTACTAGTGCAGTAAAATCCACAACAAATGAATTACTATACAGTTCTTTTTATTCACAACATTTAGATTTTTAATCATTTACACAAGTAAATTGTGACATGGAAGTAATTACATATAACATTAATTTTATCAATTACCCAAGGAAAAGTTTATGCATTCTGTAATTCTCAGTAAATTATACTGTTAGGCTAAAAATTAAATTAGGCTTAAAACCTGCCGAGAGTCCTCTAACAATAGTGAGAGCTATAAATGTTGTCAAACAAACAAGCAAACAATATTACAATCACAGAATTCCTATTTCATGGGGAGAGAATGTCCAGCAGTTATTGTGTTGAAAATTATCGTTTTAATAACAATAATTGGGAAGAATGTTTTATACTTTATGCCAAAATATAATTCTAAGTCAGATGTAAACTTATATTTCATAACTAACCAGGCACAAACTTGTATCCACTTAAATCATACAACTGTGAAAAAACTCTAGTTTTGAATGCAGCACAATAGTGCCTCCTAAATCATCTGATAAATTGACTCAATGTTACTAGGACCTGTATAGACAGAATTCATTTTTTATTTTCAAAATAACTCTCCTACATAACACTTATTATAAAGTGTGACAAGACTACTCGGCAGTTTTAAAATCCAACAATATGGTCTTCAAAAAGTTTCATCCAGCCAGTATAAATGTTTAATTTCATTTTATTTAATTAGCAAGATTACATATCCCTTGTCTAAAGAAATTCCCTTTCATCTATCCACCTCATTCTATACAACGGTGAATAAAGGAGGGAAGGGAAGGGAAGGGAAGGGAAGGGAAGGGAAGGGAAGGGAGGCAGGCAGGCAGGCAGGCAGGAAGGCCTAATATCCTCCAAATAAGATACTCAGGTCACTGTTTTCCAAAGATGTCATTTTTTCAAGATCATTTTCAAAAGTTCTATTACCAGGTCAGACATAACCCATTCTATACCAGTGCATGTTTCCTGAATAAAATGTTATTTTATGTCCATTACAATTCATTCTATTATAGTCAGCTTCTTTTTCAAATATATCATATTTTTTGTTTTTTTGACACATGCATCTTTGTCATTTGCAAATTTCATATGCATTTTCTCTACCTCTTTATCCCTTCCTCTTTATTCTGGTGTACTTTGTCAAAAGCATTACTGAAATCAATACATTTAGTTAAATTTTAAATCTGCAATATTCTCACCAATCTACAAGGTATATTAAATGAGTGAGAGTTATTATTCTTGACAAGTCTTCCTTGATTTCTGACAACTGCTTCATTATTTTCAAAGTGCATTACAATCTGCTCTAAAATCTTCCTAGGTATGAAAATCAAACTGATCTGTCTCCCTTTCTCCTCCATACCCCTATATTTTGCCTTTCCCCAGTTCTGCAGGATTTCTAAAAATCAAAGTTTCAGTCAGATCATTAGCAAGTTCCTCCAGCAACTAAAAATGCAATTCATTTGACTATGGAGATTTAAATTCATCCAACGGAAAGCATTTGGTTTCCATGTTTCTATTAATCCCAAACTTCATCCTGCTCTTCCAACTTATCTGATGAAACATATCCCCTCTTGTTAGGGAGGGAATCATCATCATCATCATGTAGTTGGAAGGGTCTTAGAGGTCTTCTAGTCCAACCACCTGTTCACGCAGGAAACTCTATACCATTTCAGACAAATGGTTATCCAGTCTCTTCTTAAAAACTTCCAGTGCTGGAGCATTCACCACTTCTGGAGGCAGGTTGTTCCACTGATTAATTGTTCTGTCAGGAAATTTCTCCTTAGTTCTAGGTTGCTTCTCTCCTTGATTAGTTTTCATCCATTGCTTCTTGTCCTGCTTTCAGGTGCTTTGGAGAACAGGTTGACTCCCTCTTCTTTGTGTCCCTTTTCTTGGCAGTATTAGCATTTTGATATCTTCACTGAGTGAACATATACAGTACAAGCCTTCTCCTTTTATTCTGAATATTTCTGAAACAAAAAAAACAACTTTGTTCCTAACTGCCTTCAATAATGCTGGCTTGTTCTGAGATTTAACTTTCTTGATATCTTCTTTAAATATATGTAAAGGTTGAAGCTGGCAGGCAGGAAATATTGATTCTTATGCTAGGGAAAGTTGTTTGTAAACCAAGGACAGATAGCAGAAACCTTCAAGAATGAGAAATAAACTGCTACAGATTAGAAAAGGTAGCAGAAAGAGCCCCAGGATTAAAACTTGGCTACTGTAGTAACATTTCCAGGACACGCAAATACAGCTCTATACAGCTGACAGTTAAAAATCAAAGCCAACAATACAAAATAGTTAAAAACAACTATGACAACATTAAAATACAATGTCTTTCTCTTTTTTGAGATCTTTAGGTCATCTTTTTTAGATTGCTCATCTGCCATTCTTATTTTGTGTCCCAGAGTGAGAATAACTCCTGTCATGCTAAAATTTGCTCCCCCACCCTACGATTCTTCCCTGTACATCTGGAACAAAACCATGCTGTGTTGCTATCTGTACCTAGGTTTTGGTATATGTGGAAATGCATTAAATTGTGGAGTACAGGGAATCCTTGACCTACCACCACAACAGAGTCCAAAATTTCCATCGCTAAACAAGGCAGTTGTTAAGCAAATTGTGCCCCCTTTTTGGACCTTCTTTGGCACAGCTGTTAATTGCATCACTCCAGTTGTTAAGTGAATCATGCAGCTGTTAAGCAAATCTAGCTTCCCCCATTGACTTTGCTTGTCAGAAGCCAGCTGGGAAGGTTGCAAATGGTGATCACATGACCTGTGACAGTGCAACCGTCATACATATGTGCCTGTTGTCAAGGGCTTGAATTTTGATCATGTGACCATCAGGATGCTGCAACAGTATGAAAACTGGCCATAAGTCACTCTTTTCAGTGTTAACTTCGACAGTCTCTAAATGAATGGTTTTAAGAAAAAGGACTACCTGTATTCTAACTTATATTGACAGAATTTTTCAAAAATGACCAGCAACCTGTTCATTACTATCTGGCTAAGATTTTTGCACTACTATTAGAACACCTGCAGCATTTTTAAACTGCTTTAGTAGAAAATTGAATGAGACTGAAGAATGTTGGGAGGACATGTCCTCAGCAAGAAACTCAAGGGATTTTGAGGGCCAAAATAAGGAGACTCTGTGGATTGGTTCACACAACTGTAAGTTTCTTCTGCTCTCTCCTTAGTTTTGTTTGCATTTGAATTTTAAATACCTCCTTTTCCCCATCCACCTTTCTCATTAACTTCTCCTGCCTTGTAATCCCATTGTTCAGAGTTTATTTTTTTTTATTTTTTTTAATGAAAAAATTCTTTTATTAAAACAATCAGCATTGAACATAAAATCATAGTATGCATCGATCATCATAGCACCTTTATTCAGAGTTTATTAACATCCCCTCTTTTGAATACATGGGTCAGATACAAATTCAGCTATATTCAGCTTTAATTTCCCATAAAATCAAGAACTCCAGCATTACACTGATATTTTCCCCTTATGTTCCTGCTATTCCCGCTTGTTTATCTAAGCCTTGGCTTGGAACTAATAAGGAAAGATAGTTGACCCTTATGCCTTCTTCCACCCTCTTCATTTGTCTCCCAACAGATGCTTAAAATCCCCCATTATTACATCATTCCTCTTTGCATGTTCTGAATTTTCTTCCCAGAAATACATCATCATTAAATTCTTCTCCTTTGTTGGTTATAATAGTATTATCTTTATTCTCTCCTTCACTTCTTTTAACAAGTTGCTGTCTAAGTCTATAAGATGTTGGGTAAATAAGAGTGTTTTTAATGTTCAGTGTTACTCCTCCTCCCTTTCTATTATTTGTTCCTTTTGAACAAACTGGATCATAAGAGTCGTCTCATCAGGATGCTGTTATACCTATTAAGTATAATATGTATCTTCCTGTACTAAGAGTTCCAGATTATTCTACTTCATTCTTATATGTTTGAATATTTGTGAGAAGACAATGAAAGCTGTAAACTTTTATCAGCCAATGTCTTTCCTGCATTCTCTTGAGTGGCTTAATAGGGCCATTAAAGCAATAATCAAGATTTACCATTAATCTCACTTTACTCTGTGCAATATTCCACAGGATTCAACTTAAACCCCTTCCTGATCATCATGTTGGACTAAACACGTTACTAGTTTATATGAAGTATAGGAAGTCCTTGACTTACAACATTTCTTTTAGTGACTGTTTGAAGTTACAACAGCACTGAAAAAGTGACTGATCGTTTTTCACACTTATGACCATCGCAGCATTCCCCAGGGTCACATGATCAAAATTCAGATGTTTGGCAACTGACTCATATTTATTATGGCTGCAGTGTCCAGGGGTCATGGGATCACCTTTTGCAATCTTCTGACAAGCAAAGTCAATGGGGAAACCATTTTCACATAACAACTGTGTTACTAATTTACCAACTGCAGTGATTCACTTAACAACTGTGGCAAGAAAAGTCGTAAAATGAGGGGAAACTCACTTAACAAATGTTTCACTTAGCAACAGAAATTTTGGGCTCAATTGTGGTGGTAAATCAAGGACTACTTGTACACTTCATGCCAGTAGTATATCATCCAAGAAACCTAGATTATGGTTGCAGAAATCAAATCTCCCCATCGTCACCATCTATAGAGCAAGTCAAGCACTTTTTCTTTCCGATCTTCTCCCGCAAATTGAAAAGATGGATGGATGAATTCACTTCATTGCATTTAAAAAAGAGTATATTATTTAAAGTTTCTCCTAGTGTAGGGGTAGGCAACCTTGGCTCTTTTATGACTCATGGACTTCAATTCCCAGAATTCCTGAGCCAGCTAATTCTGGGAGTTGAAGTCCACGAGTCATAAAAGAGTCAAGGTTGCCTACCCCTGTCCTACCGGTAGTGCAACACTTCATGGTTGCACAGTAACCTCCTGTTTACAGATTAGCACAAGATTTATAATGTCTATTGTTGGTTTCAGGAAGGGAGATCCAAAGCCTCTTTCTATTTTCCTAGAGTTGAACTGAAGGAAGTAGTTCTTGCTAGAAGGGTTAAAAACTCTCCGGCACCAGTTCAATAGGTCCAGTCTAGCATAATTATCTCTTACTACAGAATCATTGGAGGAAGTGGTCTGTCAGTGAGGTTTTACTCCCCTCCCAATTTGTCATAACAATGATTCCATTATATTGTGCCTTGTAATCAGAAACTTCTGTGGTGGCATATGAAGAACATCTCTTTCTTCATATTGAAGTATCATGAAGTATAGCCTACAGTACTTCTTCTCCAACAGACAATATGCTGCATTTATTAGGGATTGTAATTACCATATTCATGGAATGAAGAAAAGCAAGCCAATAAAACTAGACAATAACAATTGTGGACATCATACATCAACCATTTAATATTTGTGGCTTAGCGATAGTAGTTGATAGACAAACAAGGGGTCTGTGGAAATGAGTTTGAAAATATCTTCATAACAGACTGGTTTAATTGTTATTGTCCCTCTCCAAGAAATTATAGAAATATGGATTGTAAAAGTTGGAAGAGATCCTGGAGGTCATCGAGTTCTATGTTTCCCAACTTCAGCAACTCTAGCTACCAAAATTTCTCAGGCAATGTAGTCATTGTTAAGTTTTTTCTTCAGATCTTTGTGTCCATTTTCATGCATTTAATGTAATGCATAGCCCAGGCTGTACTTGGTCATGTTCTCTAGAAACTCACACGTTCTTTTTAACGCTCATATGAGTTGATCACTTCCTATCCATCCACAACAGTTTTCGAAGTCATCTCCTTATTTCTTCTTACTGGAATGATGTGCTATTGTCCTTCCAATATCTTACGTTTTGAGAATCTTCCAACTTTCCTGCACACCCTGTCCCAATATTCAGCAATCAACATCTTATAAGTCCAAGAATTAAATGAATAATTTGCTTCATGTGAAAAAAGAATCCTTAAAAAAATGCAAGGAAAACTTTAATAAACAAAAGCATTTGAATGAGTGAGGGAGTGAGGGAGGCAGGCAGGCAGGAAGGAAGGAAAGAAGGAAGGAAGGAAAGAAGGAAGGAAATCTTATATTCTTAACACTGCGCTCTTCTGGACAGAGAACTCTGATGTTGTTCCTGAGATCTCTTGAAGCTATTCTTCAATTTAGAAGTCAGAGCCCCAAATGTTTTTTCCACCCACTTTGGCCTTTAATTTCCACATCTTTTCTATTTCCACCTTCAAGCCCTGGTACTTCTCCAGCTTCTCATATTCCTTCTTGATGTTGCTGTTACTTGGCACCGCTATATCTATTACCACCATTACCTTCTAGTCCTTGTATCTTTCTCTCTCTCAGACACACACACACACACACACACACACTCCTATGTATGTATGTGTAATAAATCATGGCATGGAAACTTTTTTAGCAGAAAATTTGTTATATCTTCCAGTGACACCGCTTCCCAATCTGGAAACGCAAGAACATGTGGCAGGTTCTATCATTTTAGGTCTAATGATCTCCATCTGTTGAAGTTCAGAGCAAGAGTGAATTGATAAAGATGGGTTAATGCAATATTATTGTCCAGTATTGTTTGTTGGCTCATCTGAGTAATATACATGGAACCTCAGTCCAGGCATTTACATACAGAAATCCATTTACATGCAAGAATTATCACACACTTCATCAAAAAGGGTATCTATTATCTGCCATGACACTGGTTTAACTAACATTGTTCTTTAATAAAGATACTTAAAATAAATTGTTCTGTTTATAAATTGAAGACAAGAACCACTAGATGCAAACCTAATTAAATGTCAAGTGAATAACAAGCTGAACTATAAATCTGAATGGAATGCATTGTTCATATCAATCTCACTCTTGAGTAATTCATCCAGAATTATACTTGGGATATATAGCTTGTCTGACACTGAATCATGTTGTACATTTTATATAGTTACATATTATTCTTTATTTTAAAAATAGAGGAAAATTAGCTGCATAGTTTAGGAATGCAACAGCAAGCACTAATAGGCCAATCCCTTTCACCTATCAGAAGTTTATTCTGAATATGGAATGCAACAGGGATGCTTATACAAGAGGTCCTATTTATATTTTAAAACCTATGTTACGAATAAATCTACTACCACAACCATCAACTATGTTCAAATATTAAACCAATAATATACCATATATAATAAACCGTATCATAATATCAACTAAATAATGGTGAAAAAGATCTTCATTATAGAGACCACAGGTTTATTTCTGTAATACATATTTTAATTAAAATGTCTATCTTGGATCTGATGTGCAGGACTTCCGTAGCCATGCTATATGAAAAAAAATTTAAGCAGTAAATAATGACAATTAAACCAGAGATTTCTATATACAAAGCATGAGATAATAAACCATTACCTTACGAGCACTATTGTACATTTTATGTAAAAGGGGAAGTAATCAATGATTTTTATTAAGAACTTGGGAATTATGTTTATGCTTATAGTATAGTTGAATTTGCTATTCAAGGATAGATACAAATTGGCAAATAAATATACTGAAATGCTTTTCTCCTATTTTATTTTTTACTAGGAGCTTTTCTTATGGGAAACTCTTCCAAAATATTGTACGATGAAATTCTTAGTTCCAAATGGTAGTACTATGGACATAAATAATTGTAGGAACAGGATTTTAAATAATTGCCACTGTAAAACTGTATAATCAAAACATTTTTTAAAAAGAGTACTATCAGAAATGTGGATAGAAATGTATTTATTACTCTGGAAATATGTATATTGTCTATTAACAGGATTTGCCCGGATTCTACCCTTGAATTAAGGGATTAGAGGGTATTAAAAAAAAGAGAGAGTGTGGGAGGAATATGGCAAAGGGTTCAAGTCAAATGTTAACAACTTTAATAGTTAAGCTTGAACATCTTAAGAAAAATATACATACCAATAGTAGACAATATGAATTATAGCATCAGCCAAAAAGCAGTTGTTGTGAGTGTCCCTAGACCAGCTTGGGAAGTGTCAGAGTATGAGGATGAGCAGCCAGGCCCCTCTGGGTGTTTTCCCCTCCCGGCAGCCGAGGAAGAGCAGCCAGGCCCCTCTGGGTATTTTCCCCTCCCGGCAGCTGAGCCAGACAGGGAGGAGATTTACAGGCAGTCTGGGTCAGATTCACAAAGTGAGGGGTCAGATTTGGATCAAGAAGATAGATGGCTTGATCCGAGATTCCGAAGGTTTGATAAGCGACGGTGTCAGTTAAGTGGAAAAAGGAAGTAATGGGGGGAAGTGACGTATCGGACACTATATTAGAAGGGGACAGAGAGACTACGCCTTTGTCACGAGCAACGTTAATCAAGGAGTAGTCTGATATCTGGAGCAGTGCGTTTGAATTCAGTTTTCTGATGTTTTGGAAATCTACGGAAGAATAATGAGGTATTGGACAATGTGATAAAGAAAGAGTGAGTTAATTGGAAGGTGTGGGAAGAGCATGTTTTAATCTAAATGTAAATAAATGAGACTTGGCCGTTCCTGCCAGCAAAATGCCAGCAGCGTGCTTTGAAGTGAATCCTTTTGAAATGTGTTAAATAAACCTCTTAAAGACATATTTATGTGGATTTTAATGAGCTGAGAGGGGCCAGACAGAACAGCAGTATGTGTAACTACCTCATCCAGGAGCCAATTTCTATTCCTCTCTTCTTTCCTATAAAACCTACAGATCTCCCTTGGAATGTGTTTTTTTTTTTCCAGAATGCAGACATATATTTTTTCCTACCACAGATGAGTTCCATTTAAATCAGGCATTACCTTAACATATTTTCAAAGACCACTCCACAACAAAATATTAAGCACAGTAGCAGGAACATTATTGTGAAAGTTGGCTGAAGTCATGCTCAATTTTTGTAATAACAATCTTTTCAACCTAGGCCCATGAATCTGTTGTAATACTGAGAAACTGTGTTCTCTATTTTGTGTCCTTTGTTTTCTTTGTTCTTCTTTGTTTTGTATATTTGATTACCCTGAAAATTTCTGGTTAAAAAAAAATTAAACTCTCTCATATTCCCAACAAATAAGCCATCGTGAGTAGCCAGTTCAAGAGAAGGGCTTTTCCCAAAGGCCTTAAGCCTGGGAAAGTTGGCCCTTTTATGACTTGTGGACTTCAACTCCCAGAATTCCTCAGCCAGCATGCCTGGCTGAGGAATTCTGGGAGTTGAAGTCCACAATTCATAAAAGGGCCAAGTTTGAAGACCCCTGCCTTAAGCAATAATCAAGCTTTTAGAGAACATATTATCTTTCGGACATCTTGAAATTAAATTATATTGACATTTTATATATCACAATTGAATTGTATGCAGAGATAGACTGTGGCTATCCATGCTTCCTATGATCTTTTCCAACCAATACATAGCTTTCTAGACTATATATATATATATACTTAAATTAGTTTTTAAAATACACATTTCTATGTAAAAACAGTGCTTTTTTTCTAAATAAAAGGGGGGGGGGAACTCACACACATCATACAACCCACCTTGCCTACCCTATAAGGTTCCATCCAAAAAACATGCCGGAACTCCGTTCTGGGCGTTCTATGAGAAAAAAAGCCCTGTGTAAAAATATGCTACTACTGTAGTGCAGTAGTAGTAAGCGATTTTTATTTACACTTCTTTGTTTGTTCATTCTGCTACTGGTAATGTCTACTTTTTCCCTAGATCTCACACAGAAAAACACTAACATACATGTGCTTGGCTAACAGAGTGAAATGGTTTAAAGATTTAGAACCATCTTAATTTTGTGAGTATAAATTAAAAAGCGTTTATGTATTTTAGTTTATAATTCTGTGTATGTTTCCCAGGAATAAATTCCTCTAAAAATTAACCTTTCTAAGTAAAGCTGATTATTATACTATGTTTCATTAATACGCTAAATAATGTATGAGAACTGAACCAATGGTAAATTACACAGATAAGACTACTGTGAGTTTTGTAACATCAAGTAGTACCTTTCATATGGAGGAACTACATAAATTTGCCCAGACTAGGACAGTAAGAAGGGTTAGACCAGGTTAATACTTGAATGACAGACTGATACAGCACACCAGGATGTAGACCGATCAAAAACAGCCTAAAAGACTGTAGCATTACATTGACATTGGATCAAAGACAGATGTGCACTCCCCCCCCCCAGAAAATCACGTTAATTTGTAGACTTCAGTACCACCAGATGGAATATGGCTAATGGCTTAAGGAATTAGACAACTTATCCAGGGTAGCCTTAGCAATGCTTACTAATCGTAGCAACTGTATTTTATTTCTAGAGAGCATGCTTCTGAGTATCAGTTGTCAGAGCATAGAAAAGGAACTGATCTCTCTCTCTCTCTCTCTCTCTCTCTCTCTCTCTCTCTCTCTCTCTCTCTCTCTCTCTCTCTCTCTCTCTCTCTCTCTCTCTCTCTCTCACACACACACACACACACACACACACACACACACACTCACTCACTCACTCACTCTGTGTGTGTGTGTGTGTGTGTGTGTGTGTAAGATTTTGACAGGGCCTTAGACCAATAGAAATAATTTAGTCTCTTAAGGAATGACATAAAATGCAGGCAATAACATTCGACTATAACATTTCTCTTTTCCTTTTATATACATATACAGGAACTCTTGTTACTGCAGTCTTTAACTGAGTGAAACGCTGCAACTTAGGGCAATCATTTTTGAACCAAGCTACCTCAAATGGGTTGACACAACCTTTCTGGCTCCATGGAGTGGCAGCAGCAGTGGGGGAAATGGTTTTGCGCATGCAACGTAGATCCCGTGCATGCACAAAGAAGCCTTGCACACTCACTCACCACTTGTGAGACCCGGTTTCCCCAACAGGCCACACTCCAATACCCCCTATGAACCAGGGGGGCTGGGGACCCCTAGGCCAGTGTACAGAATGTATCCAAAATCTGGGACCCATAACTCCTGTCAAAATTAAATTTGGCAAATTTTATGAAATGTTTCATGACAAATAAAATGATCATAAAACACTTTATGACATAATACAAACTGTCACCAAACATTTCCTTAGGCCAATACCTGATGTTTGACTGTGCTTTATGTTGAGCTATATATATTATATGTTACATGATCTAAGTTATACAGTTCAAGATGGGCTGCTTTCAAGGCAGATGCATCTCTGAATATCTCCCTGAATTTTAAAGAGCTTTTCAAGTATATCTGAAGCTCTAACATTGTGGAAGGCATTGAGGAACCTGAAATGAGGATCCGAGTGATCGCGGGTTGTCCAGTATAATATAAAGCATACAAATACATATACCCATGATGCTATTCCATTTTAAGATATACATTTTGCAGCGCACAGAAAAGGAGCAAGAAACAGCAGGCCAAAGATATCAATACCACGAGACAAGGAAAATAAAAGGAAACAGGGCTAAAACTAATTTACATCAACACCATTCATTATATCTCTCGTACCTTCCTATCCTTACAAATCATCAACTCTATACAACTATTACTTTGCTTTCCTCTCAACACATTCTATCTTGCTTCAATGCGGAAAGGGTTCGCAATTTGGGAGTCCTCCTGGATTCACGGCTGTCTTTAGAGGACCATCTGACGGCCATGGCCGGGAGGATGTTCTATCAGGTTCGCCTGGTGCGCCAGTTGCATCCCTTCCTAGACCGGGACTCGCTATGCACAGTTACTCATGCCTTCGTCACTTCCAGGCTGGACTACTGTAATGCTCTCTACATGGGGCTCCCCTTGAGGTGCACCCGGAGGCTTCAGCTGGCCCAGAATGCGGCCGCGCGGGTAGTGACCGGAGCGTCATGGCGCTCCCATGTAACACCGCTCCTGCGTGAGCTGCACTGGTTGCCGGTGGCCTTCCGGGTGCGTTTCAAGCTGTTAGTGACCATCTTTAAAGCGCTCCATGGCATCGGACCGCCTTCTGCCAGCAAATACCTCCCGCCGTCCGGTACGCTCCCACAGAGTGGGTCTCCTCAGGATGCCGTCGGCCAGACAATGTCGGCTGGCGACCCCCAGGGGGAGAGCCTTCTCTGTGGGAGCTCCAACGCTTTGGAACGAGCTCCCCCCCCCGAACTCCGTACGATGACGGAATTGCGTTCCTTCCATCGAGAATTAAAAACACATCTTTTTCGACAAGCCGGCCTGGGATAGGAGCTCCAGTACCAACAAGGTTATAATTGTTTTAGGGGATCGAGCTTTTAAGATAATGTATTGGGTTTTAAATGTTTCTGGGCCAAATTGTTTAATCCATTTTTAATCATTTTACTTTTTGTATGTTGATGTTTTTAATTGGGCTGTACACCGCCCCGAGTCCTTCGGGAGGGGGGCGGTATAGAAATCGCAAAAATAAAAATAAATAAAATAATGTATTTGAATTGAAACTCGATCCTCAGAAAGGACCAAACCACCTCAGAGTACTTGTTTTGTAACTGATCACTCTTGCTTGGTTTTCACAAGCATTACTTCTTAAGCACCCCATTCCCACTGCATTCATGTTTCTTCTGACATATCCAATTCTCTTTTCCATACAAGAAACTAGCCAATGATACACAGCCATATTATTTTCTTTTGACAAACAGGGATTCCTTGTAATGTAATCACATATTATCCATTATGCTGCTATTCTCATTTGTATGTCTTGAAATATCTCCATTTCCCCAATTTTAGTAAACATCCTAGATATACAAATTCACCTCTTACTCTAGTTATTTCCAGGTATGTATAACTTGCAATTGTTCAGTCAATTTTGTCTGTCAAAGACTACTTTGGTCTAATAATTAATTTTTAGAACAATCTTCTTTGTTAGATCCATACTTTTTGTTGCATTATATAATCTATTTAGCATCTGCTGCAAATCATTCCATTCCATTTAAAAAAACACAAATATTCATGTCACCATCTTTTTTAATATCATCACAAGCTTTCCTATATATTTACTAATAATATAAAGCATTAAAAGTACTGGAAGCTCAAAACACTTTGGAGGATTGAGGGCTTTTCCACACTGAAATCGTAAACTTCCTCTCTCTCATGATCAGCTATCTAAAAATGGATCTTGCTGATGGTTTGATCTTATTTCTGCATGGTAGTTATCATATTCCCCAAGGTGGATTCCCACCCTTCTTTATTCCTGAGTTACATTAAAAGGGAAAAATAGCAGAACTCCTATAAATTTCACTTTTTAAAAGAAATTAAGAAAAGCTAGTCCATCCTTTCACTGTTCCATCAAGGAATTAAAAAAATACCCAAAGACAAGCACTATTGATCCATCATTTCACTGTTTCCTTAATAAAATTATAAAATACTGTAGTTGTGGTTCTACAAGACAGTGAACAGAGAAGGAAGTAGAGGAGCAGAAACCACCATAGTACACAGTAGCCAATTGAAGTAAAGTAGTTCGCCCATAATGAAGTGAAGCATAGTACTGTTTGAGCTGACACAAGTCAGAAAACGCTAATTTTAATGCATAGTAAAAAAAATTATTAGAGAGGTTGTCTTTTTGGTGGGCTGAGTATGATTAGAAGATAATATACACATTCCTGCCTTGGGGAAATGATCAACAGCCCATAATCATCCTGGGATAAGCTGGTCTTGCGAATCAGTTCTGAGAAGCTGGACACCAATAGAAAACTCCCCCCACTTTGGTTCACTTTCATTAGCAACCTGTTTCAGGTCTATGGGTACTTCTGTTAAGATAACAAGGCAGCAGAGATTTAGAAAGGCAATAAATTTGAGAATCAATGTTCTAACAGTGGGCATGGGGTTTTTAAAAGTTGGTATTGTTAACCTGAAGTATAACATTATTTTATCTTTTACCTAAGATGCTGGCTTCTTAAGAAACGAAGTGTTTTAAACATGGTTGGGTGGCAAAGAATATTCTTTAAACCCTGTAATCAAATTTTTAGTTACCATCTGTTGGCACTGCAAATTGAAGTTACACAAAAAGAAGCTACAGTTGGAATCTTTCCATCAGGCTGTAATGTTAATCCAACCCTTCTCTTTTACTCTCAGTCAGTGGAATGGAAAAAGGGAGGAATGGAAAGTAGGACACTTGACTGAAAGCCACCATATTGTTTTTATTTTAAAAGGCTTCAACAATGGAAAGGCATCTGTAAGAATTTCAAAAGTGTGTTTATATTTATACACAAACACACACACACACACACACACACACACACACACACATGTGCTGCCCTTTGGCATAGGAAAAAATAAATACAGTAAAAAAGAAAAGTATTCCAGAGAACATACAACCTTATGGAGAAATAAGTACAGATTCTGTTAATCTTGTTTAAAATGTTAAATATCTCTCTAATCACATTCACTGGAAACCTAGTAAAATCATGCTTGCTTTTATTTGGGACAAGTCTTAGAGTAAGAACTTTCCTAAACACACACACACACACACACACACACACACACACACACAAGAAACATCTTAAGGTAAGAAACTTCTCAAGTATTTTTATTTACACATACATATACTGTACATATTCATATACATATATATGCCATCTTTATTGTTTTAATAAATAACTCAAGGCAGTTAGAATACCTAATACTCCTTCCTCCTCCTATTTTCCTCACAACAACAACCCTGTGAGGTGGGTTGGGTGGAGACAGGGTCATCGGGCCAGTCTCCCAGCCAGCTTTCATGAGTATAACTCACAGTCTCCTAGCTTCTAGCCTGGTACCTTAAAACAGTGCTTTTCTACCTTTTCACAGATTGTACCACCTTTAGGATATGCCAATATTCGAGTACCACCACTCACCCAGCAATGATGACCAAAAAACAAAACAAAAAAAGAGATAAAGTGATAAAATACAGGTAGTCCTTCACTTACAACAGTTCACTTTGTGACTGTTCTAAGTTACAACGGCACTGAAAAAAGTAACATGACCTTTTTCATACTTAATAACCGTTGCAGAAATCCCCAGGGTCACGTGATTTGCATTTGGATGCTTGGCAACTGACTCATATTTATGATGGTCGCAGTGTCTCAGGGTCATGTGATCCCCTTTTGTGACCTTCTAATGAGCAAAGTCAGTGGGGAAACCAGATTCACTTAAGAACCATGTTACTAGCTTAACAACTGCAGTGATTCACTTAACAACTGTGGGAGGAAAAGTCATAAAAAGGAACAAAACTCATTTAACAAATTTCTCACTTAGCAACATAAATTTTGGGCTCAATTGTGGTTGTAGTTGAGGACTATTTGTACACCCACTGACCACACTTTTAATGGGAAACTTGTGCCTGTTTCTCTGACATTAATCTTTGCACTATTCTATCCCCTTCTCTCCCTCTGCTTGTCTCAAAGAAGCCTCACCTCTTCTCCATCTCTTTCTCTTTCCCTGTCGTCTTTTTTTCCTCTCCCTTTCCTGCCAAAACTTCCTCCTTTTATATCCTCTCTTCTCTCCCCCCTTCTCTTTGGTACAGCTCCAGCTGACTCCTCTTCCCACAGGCCTGTACGGCAGTGACGCCACTTCAGCTCATCTCCCTGCTACACTTTTACTATTTTTTTACAGTGCTTTTAAACCAGTCGTATGCGTACCACCTACCAAGTGTCGAAGTACCATCAGTGGTATACGTACCATGGGTTGAAAAGCACTGTCTTAAACCACTAGACCATGGGTCGGCAACCCGCGGCTCCGGAGCCGCATGAGGCTCTTTCAGCCATCTCCTGCGGCTCCCAGCCACGTGTAGTGCCAAAAAAAAAGACTAAAAAAGTTGAACCAATCAATTCAAACTTCTCACGAAAGAAGTATGAATTGATTGGTTCAACTTCTTTGGTTTGTGGAACGCTGTTTGCCATGGGCTCGACATAGACGAGGGGGGGAAAGACAGCTCCGGAGAGAGACAGCCCTGTAGCAAGAAGCTGGCGGTCCGAGCGGAGTGGCATGGAAGACCTACTGGTAGGCGTGGAAAGCTCCAGCGTTGCCGGTGAGTAAGGCTTGGCCTCCGCGGCCCGATTCCGCACCCCGACCAGCTGGATCGGCTTTCACTGCTCCAGCCTAGGGACGCCAACGGCATAGAAAGTGGTTTGGCGGTGATGCCATGGCCGGGATGTCCTTGCATCAGACAACTTGGGCCTGGATATTTCCTGTGGCTCGCGGTTCGGGACCGGACACACCGGTGGCGCATGGCCCGGACTGTCAGCGTTGCCATGGGACCACCCCCTGCGGTGCCAGCTAATGCGACATGTTTCCAGCGGTGAAAAAGGGGCCTGAGCAGCAGCGGAACAAAACACTGGGCAGCACAAACTGAGCACGGTCTTGATAAGCATCAAGCCAAGGCCCCGCGTCCCTCCTGCTGCCGCTTAGTTCGTGCTGCCCAGCATCTTGCAATCGGTTGGACAAAACAGATGGATAGGATTGCAGCCATCGATAGTAGGACATTAGAGCCGCCAACTCTGGTCTCCACCTGGGTGGGCGGGCGAGTGAAACCCCAAAACCTTTTGCATTCCTTTGCAAAGAGAAGATGCCGGTGGCGCATGGCCTGGGGGGAAAAGACAGCTCGGGAGGGAGGCAGCCACGCACCCAGAAGCTGGTGGTCCCAGCGGAGCGGCACGGAAGACCTACTGGTTGGTGGGGGAGGCTCCAGCGTTGCTGGTGAGCAAGGCCTGGTGTCCGCAGCCCAGTTCCTCACCCCAACGACCAGCTGGATCGGCTTTCACTGCTTCTTTGCAAACGAAATCGGGGTTTTGCTCGCCGCTTAGTTCGTGCTGCCCAGCGTGTGCCTGCCTGCCTGCTTGCAGACCGTGCTCCTTCCCCGAAGCATACAATTGCTCAGAGCCCGTCCCAAAAGATGCTGCTTCCCTGGCAGGAGCCGAGTCTCATTGGCAAGCCGGGAAAACTGAAGGTCCGGAGGGTTCCCTCCTGCTTTCATGTTTTGCTCACCTGCCCGCCCGGGTGGAGAGCCTGCGCCTCCCCTTCTCCTGCAGCTGGGGAAAGAGGGCTGGCCCCGAGCCTGTCCTGGAGGACTTTTTAGGCCCCGGATACCCCCACCCCCTCCCCTGTCAGCCCAGGGCCAGGCACTGCAGCTCCGCAGCAGGAGGGAACCCTCCAGACCTTCGGTTTTCCCAGCTTGCCAACGAGGCTTGCAAACTCGGCTCCTGCCAGGGAAGCAGCATCTTTTGGGATGGGCTCTGAGCAATTGCATGTTTCAGGGAAGGAGCACGGCGGCCTGCAAGCAGGCAGGCAGGCAGGCAGACCTGGGCAGCACGAATTAAGCGGCGAGCAAAACCCCAAAACCTTTTGCATTCGTTTGCAAAGAAGCAGTGAAAGCTGGTCCAGCTGGTCGTCGGGGTGCGGAATTGGGTTGTGGATGCCAGGCTTTGCTCACCAGCAACGCCTGAGCCTCCCACACCAACCAGTAGATCTTCCATGACGCTCCGCTGGGACCGCCGGCTTCTGGCTGCGTGGCTGCCTCCCTCCGGAGCTGTCTTTCCCCCCCTAGGCCATGCGCTGCCAGTGTCTTCTCTTTGCAAAGGAACGCAAAAGGTTTCAGGGTTTCGCCCGCCCGCCCGGGTGGAGACCAGAGTTGGAGGCTCTAATGTCCTACTATCTTTGTCTGCAATCCTATCCACCTGTTTTGTGCAACCAATTGCAAGCCAAGCGCTGCCTGGTTCTAAATTGCCACCGCTGGAGGAGATAAGCAGGCTGTTGCTCTCGTGGTCGCCTTCCCGCCACTATGGAAGATAGCCTGGTCCATGCCTTTGAGGGCCTCAGCCTCCAGCAGCCCTGCTGTGCCCAAGGTAAGCCCCCCCGCTCGCTGCTTCAGCAAAGGGGGGGAGCAGTCTTTTCCGAGGGGAGGAGAAGCCAGGACGGCTGAGCCGTCCATACCAGAGCTGGACGCGGGCAGGGCCGGTGCATTTGTTGCCTTAGGCTCCACTCTTCAATTAAGCCCTGTTACATGTGTGCGCATGCATGCGCATGCGCACATTTTGCAGCTCCCAGGTGTTGTTTTTTTTTGTGAGGGAAACGGGTCCCAGTGGCTCTTTCACCGTTTTAGGTTGCCGACCCCTACACTAGACCAAACTAGTTCTCATGCTGTGTAAGCAAACTATTTTAGTATTTTACACCCATAAAGGCTGTGTTATGTATATCACTTATTATAATAATGCATTGTTTTATATAATAGAGTACAGTAATTTGGATATCCAGATGATAAGTGCAATATAATTGTCCCCACATGAGGCTTCTAAAAAATGTCCAAGTGCCTGTCCAGAAGATTGACAATTAATGGCAACTATTAATGAAGACTATATATTTTACAGTCTTCATCTTATATATGAAGATGTTCCTGCATGTTAAAAATTACATATTCCTAGCACAAACTCTTCAACAGAAACAGATGCAAGGAAAGAGGACCCCAAACCCTTAAGAAGCTGGAATTTATCATCAATTGCTCATGTTCTGAACTCTTAACCCTTCTTTCAGAGCAGTGGGATGCTAGAAGAACATGCATAATAGCAAGAGAAAATGCTTACTGAATATTCAAGAGACATGTAAATGCATACTTAAAGAAGCCTTTGAGGAAAACAATGGTTGGATGACCTATTGATATCAATCTTTCATCCAGCACATTACCCTTTGCCTTTCTCTCCTTGTAATAGTTTCCATTTGGTAGGACCAAGGGTCATGTCCTAAGACCTCCAAAAATCTCTGCTAAGCTCCTTCTGTATTTAGAGCTGTGTACAGAATATTTTTTACTCTTTCCTCTCATAACATATATCCAGACTTTTAAACCCTGCTTGCATAATTAAAAAAACACCCACATCCTAAAACCATAACCAATTAGCTATTGTTTCCCCATAATGCATTTACTCCTGCTGCAAAATTGTGGTTGAGATACCCCTTCCTGAACACTACAGTATGTGCTTATTTCAGTTTCTTTCCTGCTAAAGCTGGAACCAGATGCTTTTCAGAGAATCCAGCGAAGAATCTCTGGCTCATGACAAAGCTTTGCCTTCAATAAAGTTAATTTTCTGTTACTGTATTTTACACTGTTTCCAAATTTTATATAACTAGGTATGGTATACAAGGGCAATTCATTGATAACCTTACAGAACACATAATGTGTACTGTGAACATTAAAACTCTTTTTTATGAGAAATTAGCAGTGTGACAGCTTAAGCACGAGCTGCCCTTATTTGCATCTATTCTACTTATTGTCACCAGTAACACAAAAATCTGTTGTGAGAGTCAGATGCCTGACATTATGATCTCCCTAGCACACTTAAACCTAAGTGAGCTATTGAATTTTTAGCTACTTTCCTAGATACCCAGAACTAGTGTGAATGCTGGAATTGTAGATATGGAGCAATTTGCTTTGCAATAGGTTATTTGCAGGACTATCTCTCCCCATAATGTATCTCCCCATACTGTTAGATCCAGCAGGAAAGACAGGCTCCAGGTCCCATCTGGAAGACTCATTAGAGAGTGACATCTAACAGGATACAGGAAGAGAGGCTTTTCTGTCATGGTTATCTTCCCTCTGGATTTCTCCAGAGATCAGATATCACCCAGATCCTGCTGGCCTTTGATAAGGCTTTGAAATACTGGTTGAGGCTGGGGTGTATGGCTGAGCACTTATCGTGGCTGCATTAATTGTGGTTGCTATATACATTCTTTGTAACTTGTTCATACGGTTTTTATCTTATTTTTAAGTCCAGAATCCAGAATCATGTATTTGGAGATAGGTGACCACACAAATTGATTAAACAAATAAAACATCTCACCAAAAATACCTTTACTTGGTTCCATGCCTCCCAAGGGCAAGCAGACAACACATTCAGCAGGTCATTACTCAGTAAGGGCAGCAAACCCTTTCAATTCTTAAATTTAAAAAGGAATGTATATCTTTAACATTTAAGTATGCATACATATTTACACTCACTTAACCAGCTAGCAGATATAGTCATTTCTGTGCTGAGAGCGCTCAGGAAAAAGCAAACGAAGCAAGAGCAATCAAGTCTCCATCTCAATGTCTACTTCCAAGGGCTGATGAGACGGTACATTATGGTTTCTGTTGGTCTGTCACACATTCAGCCAGATGTTCAGATTGGATCTGGCATCTTCAATCCACCTATCATTTTTTTCCCAAGGACCTGGGATAGGCAGATGTTGATGTTTGATGGTGATAGAGGTATTGTCGCAGGCTGTAAGCTGTTTTGAGTAAAGCTACCTTTTGCAACTAACTGATGGCAAATTTGTCAGTGTTCTTATTATTGATAGTACTATTTAAATAGTATTTACTAAATTATTTTCATATAATAAAAGTTTGGGAGTCGCTGAACAATCATGAAGGTCAATGAACTGAAAATTTTCAGGACCATTGTTCTACAGCAGGGGTAGTCAACCTTGGCTCTTTTATGACTCGTGGACTTCAACTCCCAGAATTCCTGAGCCAGCATGGCTGGCTCAGGAATTCTGGGAATTCTGGGAGTTGAAGTCCACGAGTCATAAAAGAGCCAAGGTTGACTGCCCCTGTTCTATAGGCTTGAGAGCAGTGCTATATTTCCTGCATTCCAGCTCAAAGGAATGCTCAAAATTGTTCCACTATTTGCTGGTTGTGTCAGCAAAAATATAGATATACTGCAGTACATCTAGCAGTCTCTTTGCTTCTTCTATTACAAGTTCTCAAAATTTATTTTCCAATGAATCATAGCAAAAACAGAGTCAAAGTGGAAAAGGTGCAGGGGGAGGTAGAATTTGGGTGTTCATCATGCTATACGTATAGGTAGAGGATGGACTGGAAAAATAAATTTCAATTTAAGTTATTTAAATTTATTACAGGAGAGAAATTAAAAACAGTTTTATTATCCAAGCAGGAAGGAAATCAATTTATAGATATTTTATTGACAGAAGAGAATATTTGTAGCTTAAGGTTGAACTGTGAACCCGACACATACTTTATTATAAAAATAGGGAATTGTGTTTTTTTTAATCTGAGAAGAAAGTGAATACAATTATTTTAGAGGTACAGAACTATATTTCATTAATTATACGCCAATCTGTATAATTTAATTCATTTTTATCTGATCGCTGTCCAAAGACATACTTCTATTTTAATGCAATGCTCCAGTGCTTCCTCAGAATTCTAACTAATTTTAACTAATTAATTTCCTCATTTTGTAACAACACTCTTCATCAAGACCACTGTAATTATCACTCCAAATGATGCTATAGTGCAGCGGTTCTCAACCTTTTTCAGGCCGCGACCCCGACCTGCGCCACGCATGCGCGGTGCGATGGCCCGCATCGCGCATGCGCAGCGTGATGGCCCGCATCGTGCATGTGCAGCACGACGGCCCGCGTAGGGCATGCGTGACGGCCCACATCGCACATGCGCAACGGCCCACATCGCACATGCGTGGGGCGCGTGCGACGGCCCGCATCACACATGCGTGGCACGACGGCTCGCATTGCGCATGTGCGGCGGCCCGCATCGCGCATGCGCGGTGCTGCCCCCTGCGCCGGCCGAGGGGAAAAGGGGAAAAAATGTCGGACTGCGGTGTTTGGCGACCCCCGTGAAATGGTCGTTCGACCCCAAATGGGGTCGCAACCCACAGGTTGAAAACCGCTGCTATAGTGTCTTTGGCCATTTGTCTTTGCCACTGTGCCCTTATACCAAATTAGGTACTGGCAGAGGATATCCATCTTCAAATCAATGGCACTACAAAGCAGGCTTTAATTTTTTAAGTCAACTTTTCTTTTTAACATACCTGGCACATCAATGAACTTTGTTATCCAGATTCCTAAAAGAAATATCAGCCAAGGTCTACCAGTCAATAAATTTCACCCTTTATTAAACTAAGCCCTTAAACCAGGGGCCCTCAATCTCTGATCCGTGGACCAGTACCGGGCCGCAGCATGCCAGCAACAGTCCACACAAACAAGCAAAGCCCCAATTGTTTATATATATATGTTGTAAGCCGCTCCGAGTCTTCGGAGAGGAGCGGCATACAAATCCGAATAAAATAAAATAAATAAAAAATAAAAATCTGTGGGATGCAGACAGCAGACAAACCCACACACACTCCAATCCACGGAAAAACATTTCTCCATGGAACCGGTCCCTGGTGCCCAAAAGGTTGGGGACTCTGCCTTAAACTATCTTTATGAGTACTCAGTTTCTGCATATCATTTGAATGTATATAATTAAAATCACACCTGTTTGTATTAGAAAAGTATTGATCAATTCATCTGTTTATAAGCTTTCAGTTAAAACTATTCAAATGTAAAAACATTTTACAGATAATTCTGGATAGGCAATTCTCACTGGTTTTGGGTGATATGTTTGTTCTTGCTTAAATAGAGTTGTTCACCCTGAGAATTATTATTATTAACAGGAGAATGTCACCTTGTCTTCACATTCTTGCCAAAATTATATAAGGAGTTTATCATTTGCTTATCCTCTTTTGCAATCAAGCAGGGCAGGTACAGACTCCAACTGATAGTTAAGACTGCAGAAAGAACTATTGCAATTGGCCTGCCTTCCATGGAAGATGTGTATACTGCCAGGTCAGAGAGAGGGCTTTACATACCAAAACAACCAGACACAAAGACAGTCCCCCCCCCCGTGCCATCACTCTGCCGAACATTTAATTATCTCGATGCTGTCTAATGTCGATGTGCTTACCCATGTAATATGGCTGTATTATTACTTATCCTTATTGTCTTGTTTACTTCCCCCTTCTGTTGATGTTATTGTTGTTACAATTATCATTATTGTATTGCTTTGCTTGTACACTGAGAGCTTCTGCACTGGAGACAAATTTCTTGTGTGTCTAATCACACTTGGCCAAATAAAGTATTCAATTCAATTCAATTGTATAATCTCTACCATCATTTGCCTCCAGAAGTTGTGAATGCTCCAACACTGGAAGTTTTAAAGAAGAGATTGGACAACCATTTGTCTGAAATGGTATAGGGCTTCTTGTCTGAGCAGGGAGTTGGACTAGAAGACCTCCAAGGTCCCTTCCAACTGTTATTGTTATTCTTTTATTTGATAAAACTTCACTGTACACATCAGATTCATAAGAGAACACTGCCACTGTTCTTAAGGAAGACATTCCTGAATTTCAAAGCTGATCTTAGAATGAAGAGCTGAGCTATAATGCAACTGATTCTACATCCTGCACTTGGAACACTTTCTTCTTGTACCACACATGTTAACTAGCTGACCTATATAATAAATATGGGGCTAAATTAATCAGTAAAAGTTTTATACATGCATGTACAGCAGTTAATATTCCTTTTCTTTTCTGAATGTTGTTTCCTTCTGATTTCAATATTATAATTCCAATTCCAAGCTGTGAGTGAATGACTGTATCAGAGCAACAGTTTATGATAAAGTAGAATACAGACCAGAGTTCCCCAACCTTTTGGGCACCACCGGTTCTGTGGAGAAACGTTTTTCCACAGACCGGAGAATGCATGGTTTTGTGTGCTGCCTGCATCCCATGGATGGGGCTTTGCTTGTTTGTGCGGATTGGTTGCTGGCATGCCGCGGCCCGGTATCGGTCCACGGATCTGGGGTTGGGGACCCCCGATATAGACCACAAAAGTTCATCTCATAACAACAGTATTTAAGATGCAATAGACCTTTGTTTTATCACAGATATCGATACCAGACTCAAACCAGTTTCAGTATGCAACCTGTTCCAGTCCCCCAATTTTTAACAACATCCACAAAATGCCAAAATACGAAAGACTGAAAGCATAGATTTAATTTAAAAAGTAACACTACACACAATGCTAAGTTTATCTTTTATAAAAATTGTACTGTTAAATATGGCCATTAATGCTTCACAGCATGTAAAATTCTCTCTTCACAAATCTGTATCATATTTGATAATGTAAATATTTATTGACTGTCGATCTAGTTACTAGCTGCTATATTTCGCGCTCTCATTTTTGGAACCTCTTATTTCAATAGAAGAAAAATGTGGAGTGAAAAAAAGCAATAACACAGCTTATTATTAAATCTGGCACAGTCAACCTGTTTCAACACAGAGTATCTCAAGGTATCTTGTGCTTGATAATTTAATAGCCTTGAGGCCAGTGTTTGTCAACCTTAGCAACTTTAAAACAGGTAGACTTTAATTCCCAGCTGACTGGAGAATTCTAGGAGTTGAAGTCCTCCTAGCCTAAAGTTGCCAAGACTCAGAACAGAGGTCTAGGCTTAGATGACATCTCAAAACTGCAGAACGTTCGTTTTTTTGGCATGGAATTGAGATTTGTTGGATTAAAAAAGAACTGTGTTACAGAACACACATTAAATATTTCATTAATGGAGAAAAGCAAACTGTCTGTGTTGTTGTCCATGTCACACTATTTTACTTCTACTTTACTTCTAAAACATCCTCTGTGAATATAAGTGTATAGATTTTTTTACCCTTAAAATATGTATCTTTTAAATTAATATGCAAGGTTGAGGTGACAGCTAACTATAGCTATGAACCATACCAAAGATAAAAATGCCCTCAAGATGAGCTTGACTCCTGGGGACTACAAAAGACACAACCACTGCAGCTTCTTGGCAATAATTCAAAAGTGGCTTATCACTGTCTTCTTCTGGGATTTTTTCCCCTTTGTTTTTTTAACTTCTCAGTCTAGATTTTAGCCCTAGGATTCCCTTGCATTATCTCACTATTCTTCCTTTGTGAAGGCAGCAGGGAGAGCCGATACAATATTATAGATTTTGTTGTAAGTTATATTTTAAACTTTACATTAAGGATAATATTGGTTAGCAGGTTTTTATTATCTATATGGCAACAAGAAGTCAGCCTAGGAAAAAATAATAAAAATAAATAAAACCACAAATATTATTCAGACCTGCCTTAGCTGTTTAGGCTACTTCAGCGGTTCTCAACCTTTTCCGGGGCTCGACCCCGGCCTGCATCGCGCATGCGCGGCGTGACGGCCCGAATTGCAAAGGGGAAAAAAATGTCGGACCCAAAAAAAATGGTGGGCCCGCATCGCGCATGCGCGGCGGCCCGCATCGCAAAGGGGAAAAAAATGGCGGACCCCCAAAAAAATGGCCGACCCCAAAAAAAATGGCCAACCTCCCAAAAAATTAAAAAATGGCGGGCCCGCATCGCGCATGCGCAGCGCGACGGCCCGCATCGCAAAGGGAAAAAATGGTGGACCAAAATTTTTTTTTAAAAAATGGCAGACTGCGGTGTTTGGCGACCCCCGTGAAATGGTCGTTCGACCCCAAATGGGGTCGCGACCCACAGGTTGAGAACCGCTGGGCTACTTGGTCACTATTGAAATCATAACACAACACTTTTCACCCAGTGAACCTCTATCCACATCTCAGATCTTTATCAGGTGCTAACAGCATAAACTCTTATATGGAAATCACCCCCTCTGAAATATAGGTGGTCCTCAACATACAACTATTTAGTGACCGTTCAAGTTACAATGCCACTGAAAAAAGTGACTTGTGGCTGTTTTTCACACTTATGACATTGCAGCATCCCCATGGTCACGTGATAAAACATTCAGATGCTTGGCAATTTATGACAGTTGCAGTGTCCCAGGGTCATGGGATCTCCTTTTGTGACCTTCTGACAAGCAAAGTCAACGGGGAAGCCGGATTCACTTAATAACCATGTTACTAACTTAACAACTGAAGTAGTTCACTTAACAACTGTGGCAAGAAATGTCGTAAAATGGGGCAAAGCTTGCTTAACAAATGTCTCGCTTAGCAATGGAAATGTTCGGCTCAATTGTAGGCGTAAGATGAGGATTACCTGTACACAATCTCCAATCATTTTTTCGTATCTTTAGAAACCTTACATTAGGAGTATACTGGCAAGGTTCATTATTCCACTAGGACTTTTCCTGTTGACCCATTTGTTAGCAGCAGATGTGGCTTGGGCACAGCTGTTAATCAATGGTCAAGAAGGGTACTCTATACCGATAGAAGAAAATATTAGCAACTGTGGAGTCCTTGGTGCTCTCTGAGCTTGGTTGTTTTATTGCAGGCATTTCTTTACCCAAGTAGGTAACATCTTCTAGCACTGAAAATGCAGCGGGGTTTACTATCTGTTTATGCACAGTGGCTTGCCCTGTCAGTATTGGTGGGACTGTTGTTTTCTTCTTGGTAGTTTTTTTCAATTATTAACTGCTTGATTGTTGGCTTGGTATTAACCTCTGCATTCTGCACTGGCAAGCTCTTGCAATGTGTTTTGTAATGGAGAGGGTGGAGGTTTTTTTCAGCCACTCTTTCTCCCATTTCTGTTTTTTACAGCACGAGCAGTGCAAAACTGGTTGGGTTGAGATGTTACCATAAACATCTTTGTGCTATTAGGTTAAGCTGAGAATGACTGTATTTCTTTAAGAATCAAGTTTAATCTTCTAAGAATTAACAGACTGACTTGATTCTCTCTTTTTTTATTTTTGGTGCATCCACAACATACTAAGCCCTCCTGGGACTTGGAGGCTAAACCATATAAAGAATGGTTGCTGGAATTGGGTATGTTTAGTCTAATGAAAAGAAGGACTAGGAGTGATATGATAGCAGTGTTCCAATATCTCAGGGGTTGCCAAATAGAAGAGGGAGTCAAGCTATTCTCCAAAGCGCCGGAAGGCAGGACAAGAAGCAATGGATGGAAACTAATCAAGGAGAGAAGCAACCTAGAACTAAGGAGAAATTTCCTGACAATTAGAACAATGAATGAGTGGAACAATTTGCCTCCAGAAGTTGTGAATGCTCCAACACTGGAAGTTTTTAAGAGATTGGACAACCATTTGTCTGAAATGGTGTAGGGTTTCCTGCCTGAGCAGGGGGTTGGACTAAGATCTCCAATGTCCCTTCCAATTCTGTTGTTCTATAACCTATAGAATACATGGAAACAATCAATATATTCAGCATATTGCTGACATTATTCGGTTACTTATACATCTTAGTAACCTTCCACACCAGAGGTCCCCAACCTTTTGGGCACCAGGGACCAGTTCCGCGGAGAAAGGTTTTTCGCAGACCAGAGAGTACATGGTTTTGTGTGCTGTCTGCATCCCATGAATGGGGCTTTGCTTGTTTGGGCAGACCGGTTGCTAGCATGCCACGGACCGGTACTGGTCCATGGATCTGGGGTTGGGGACCCCTGTTCTACACAAAGTATGGACATAAAATGGAACCAAACTAGCACAGTCCCTTTTCACAGTAGATCAGTGTTCACAAGACAAGGCAAGCAGCAGACAGTGCACAAAAGAAAAGAGACGAAGAGGGAAGACAGAAGCTGTTATTGCAGGAAATCTAATATTAGGATCCATTCTTAAATAAAACACAGAGTTTAAACCTATAGTTTAAAACATAGCATATAAAAATGTATCAATGATTGTATTACTTCATATACATATTTTTAAAAGGTAGCTTTTAACAGCTAAATCCACCTTTGTCAGCCCTTTATCTTCCTAGTGCTTCTGTGCAACTTCTATTTCTTTAAAAAAATTAAATGACCATACCATGGTACAATTTACTGTAATCTCTTTGGAGATGGACATTAGAGGGATTCCCAACTGTTCTGATTTCAGGCTTCCGGAGATGTTTCTAAACAACCCATAATTTAGATCTAATTTTGTCTATCCCTATGGGAGAAGAACATCCCCATGTTACAAACTATAGCCTAAGGCCTAAACCACCTCTGAGCATTTTTCTACAAAAGTATAATGATTTTCTAATGTCTTTCTGATAATGCTGCTTTTGATTCATTTTAAAATCCTATTAACCTTCTTTGATCCAGCTGAATTTTGTTAACGCTCATCTAAGCCAAGTTACCACTACATCAGAATTCTCCAAGGTAATTTTTATCAGGAAAATGAATATAGAAGTCAAGGGTGATGTAATAGAAATGGAAAATGTAGATATTTGCAGTTGAAGGGTAGGCTGAAAATATCACAAGTAAAAACTGACCCCAAAAGCTCAAATCTGATCTGACCTAAAGAAGGACAAGAAGACCAATTTAAAGGCCTAATTGTCAAATGCATTCTGTGTTGTAATGTTACGGCTTCTTTAAATACAATTTTCTTTTGATCTTAATCTTTCCGCCTTTCTGGGAGTATCACGAGCCTACTAAACATTCAGTTATGATAACAAATGCAATATCAATTTAGAGGGTCACTCCAAGTGTTTCCTTACAGCAGCGGTTCTCAACCTTTCCTGGGACTCGACCCCGGCCCGCGCCACGCAAGCACGGCGCGACCCCGGGGCGCATCACAAAGGGGAAAAAAATGGCCGACCAAAAAAAAAAAAGGCCGACCAAAAAAAAAAATATGGCGGGCCCGCATCGCACATGCGCGGCGCCCCACATCGCAAAGGGGGAAAAAATGGCCGACCCAAAAAAAATATGGCCGACCAAAAAAAAATTTAAAAAATGGCGGACTGCGGTGTTTGGTGACCCCCGTGAAATGGTCGTTCGACCCCAAATGGGGTCGCGACCCACAGGTTGAGAACCACTGCCTTACAGCATCGACGTTCTTTTCTTGATGTCTGAATTCAGATCTTACAGTGCTCACTCTAATTTTACAGACAGGACAAGAGATCAAGAGAGACTTCTGCCACACTCATTTCAAGCCTCTGCCATCTCATCTTACCTTTCCTTATAAGTATGCTTAGCACCGGTAGTAGCAAAAGGAGGCCTTTTTTGCTATCATTAAAGGGCCAAGGGGGAGAACAGTATACCCACAGCTCAATAATTTTTCCTCCACTAAGTTTCTGACTATCCCATCTGTTGTCTCTGACAAACGAAGCAACATCAATGTTGCATTTGAAAGCAGGAAATAGGTTTTCTCCAGTTACACTATAGAATCAATAGTCTGGTGCATATTTTATGAACATTTCTAATTCATTATTTTGATGCTGCCTCCTCCTTCAAAAGGGTGTGAATACATTCTATACTGTACGGCCAAATACGCAAATTTTCAAAAGTAAGTAACATGTTTTAATACTTAAACCAAACTGGATTATCATCAAGGTATGAAGTTCACGTAACTGTATTTCCTACTATTTTTTTGAAGCAAGACAGCCAAGGACCAAACTTCAGTGTATTTATCAACAATCTACCAGATCTATTCTTGGCTGCATGATGTTCTATTTTTATCATTTCTGTGCCATCTTGAATTTTTTTTCCTCATTCTTAACTATCTTAACAGGTCACATGCCAATTTGCACCATTTTGATCTTCACAAAGGATGGAGCCAATTTGTACATTCAGAACAGGCACTTATTTTTTTTTTTTAAAAGATATTTCTATTTCCACCATCATTAATAGAAAAGATATTTCTATTTCCACCATCATTCAAAGAAATAGGTATATTAAAAATGTGTTGCAATAACCATTTTTCTAAGTTATGATAAGTAAAGAAGATCCAGTTTCGATGCCAATGGTGGTAGTGCAGGTACTTTTGGTGGAAACTTCATTGACTTGATCAGTTTCTCAATACAGGTAAGTCCTCAATTTACAACCATAATTGGTACCAGAATTTCTGTTGCTAAACAAGGCTGTTAAGTGAGTTTCACCCAATTTTATGATTTATTTATTTATTTTGCCACAGTTAAGTGAATCATTGCAGTTGTTAAGTGAACCACGCGACTGTTAAGCGAATCCAGCTTCCGCCACTGATTTTTCTGGTTGGCAGCCAGTTGGGAATACTGCAAATGGGGCTCCCATGATCCTAGGGTATTGCAACCATCGTAAATTCATGTGGTTGCTAAGCACCTGAATTTTTGATCATGTGACTATGGGTATGCTGTGACGGTTGTATGAGGATTGGTCGTAAGTCACTTTTCCAGTGCCGTTGTAATTTTGAACACTCATTACATAAAAGGTTGTAAGTTGAGAACTACCTGTTTTTATAATGCAACTACCAGGCCAAAAATACCATGCTCAGCCCCAAGTCATCCCTTTAAGGATTCTCTGAAGGCTATAAATCAATACTGCTTGAACATACTGCCCAACTAGAACTGATTCTTCTCTTTGTCTATGTGTAGGGGTAGGCAACCTTGGCTCTTTTATGACTCATGGACTGGCTCAGGAATTCTGGGAGTTGAAGTCCATGAGTCATAAAAGAACCAAGGTTGCCTACCACTGGTCTATGGAGATTCTCAGTCATCCAGGTCACGATTCTCTAAAAGTCTTTTTTTTTTTTTTTCAAAAAATCAACTGGATTTTGTTTTTGTTTTTCCTGAGGAAGACCCTTCATTTCTCATTCAAGAAGCTTCTTCACTTCTGACTGAATGGTGACGATGGGGGAATGGAAGGATTTATATTGCTTTGCATCTGGTCGTTAGCACTGTCTCTCAGAACCATTCACAGAAGAGTGCTTAGTGATCAGATGACTGCAAAGGAAAATAAATCCTTCCATTTCCCCCACTGCCACCACCATTCAATCAGAACTGTAGAAGCCTGAATGAGAAGTGAAACGTTTTCCTCAAGGAAAAAGCAAAGTCCAGTTGCCTTTTGAAAAAGCATCTTTGAGATGATTCTTCTCTTCCTTTTCCACGTGCATCATCGTAATTGCTTTCAAAGATGGCTTGGCTCAAGGATTTGTTCAGCAATAATTACTGAAATTCTTTGCCTGCTAGCCGACGAAGCCACTAGACTGAATCCCATTCAATAAGTAGCATGTTGAGAATAATCTCTTGGGTTATAAATGTAAAGAAATGTAAAAGAAACATCTAAGGCTATTAATGAGCTGTTAAAGATTTGGAAAATGTTTCGGCAACACAGTGGTCTCTCCCTGCAGATTTTGAACATAATTATGTCTTTTCTTGTAACAATTTAAATTAACAGGATTTTTCCTTTACTATCTTCTTTTTATTCACCTACACATCTTCTATTCAGCATGTATAAGAATCTCTTATTCACGTCTGCTCTTAGTTATGCTCCTCTTAGCATGGTGCCACTCCTCACACTCACCCTTAACAATTTACAGCTCTATTCAAATCTGTTCAGAAATAAGCCGACTAAACTGATTCACACTGATCAAGAATATAATATATGGTATAACATCCTTAGTTGCTCAACACGAAAATATACTGAAAAGCATATGGAACTCAGTAATTCTACACCTTTGTTTTTTAACTGTTCAACAATAGGAGAAACTCCTTCTGGAGCTAATGGACTTTCTTTTGCAAGAAATATTAAGAAGAGAATGAATGGTCATCTGTTGAGGATGCTGTTATGATGGACTCCTGCACTGGGGCTAGGGAAGGGTCAGACAAGAGATTATCTCCAAAGTTTCTTCCAGTCTATGATTCTGTATTACTTTTGTGTAAACCAGAGATCCATGAGACTGGACCGCTACAAATTTATTAAAATAAAAATAAACAGCCATTCCATCATGAAATTAGAGGGCAAAATTTACGAGAAACTTTTTTTCTTCCATTCTAAGGTAAAGGTAAAGATTTCCCCCAGTTATCTCCAACTCTAGGGGGTGGTACTCATCTCCATTTATTAGTGAAGCCAGTTTTGTCCAAATGCTGGTCATGTGGCTGTCATGAGTATATGCAGAGGAGCTCAGAACATGGTTACCTTCCCCCTGACGTGGTACCTATTACTCTACTCACATTTGCATACTTTGAACTGGTAGGTGGATGGGACCAAAACTCAACAGTCTCCCAGTTTCTAGCCAATGCTTTAATCCCATTATTATTATTATTATTTATTACATTTATTTGCCACCCATCTCGTAGTTTGAGACAAATCTGACCACTTCACCAAATTGGTTCTCGTATGAATTGTGAATTCACAATACTGAAAATAGATGAAAATATTCATTTACAGAAAAGTGTCATAAAATCTGTTTTAAATCTGTGTAACAAAAAATAGGGTATACCTAGTCTACATGTATTATGTACGATTGTGAAAACAATTTAAGATTTCAATATCTGATGTATAGGTTTTTCAACTTGGAATGCAATGGTAGAACAGAACAAGAAGAAAATGGCTCCTCCTTGCATGTATGTAAGATGAACAGATGTACTTGTAATGTGTCAGTACTTTCTGCACTGAAGTAGAATAGAGCTGGAAGGGACCTTGGAGGTCTTCTATTCCACCCCCTGCTCAAGCAGGAGAACCCATACCATTTCAGACAATTGACTGTACAGTATCTTCTTAAAAACCTCCAGTGATGAAACGCCCACGATTTATGGGGGCAAGCTGTTCCACTAGTTAATTGTCCTCACGATCTGGAAGTTTCTCCTTAATTCCAGGTTGCTTTTCTCTTTGATCAGTTTCCAACCATTGTTTCTTGTCCTGCTATCTGGTGCTTTGGAGAATAATTTGACTCCCTCTTCCTTGTGGCAGCCCCTCAAATACTGCAACATTGATATCATGTCTCCCCTATTTCTTCTTTTCTTTAGACTAGCCAAACCCAAGTCCTGAAGCTGTTCTTCGTATGTTTTAGTCTCCACGCTTTTGATCATTTTAGTTGCTCTAAACCAGCAGTTCTCAACCTTTTTCAGGCCGCGACCCTGACCTGCACCGCGCCTGCGCAGCACGATGGCCCGCATCGCGCCTGCGCGGCGCACAACGGCCCGCATCACGCATGTGCGACGGCCCACATCGCGCATGCACGGTGCTATCCCGCACATGCGCGGTGCTGCCCCCTGCGCCGGCCGAGGGGAAAAGGGGAAAAAATGGCGGACTGCGGTGTTTGGCGACCCCCGTGAAATGGTCGTTCGACCCCAAATGGGGTCGCGACCCATAGGTTGAGAACCGCTGCTCTAAACTGACATATCACAAGTATAGGCAGTCCTCAATTTAAGACCACAACTGAGCCCAGAATTTCCACTGCTAAGCAAGGTAGTTGTTAAGTGAGTTTTGCCTCATTTTACCTCCTTTTCTCCCACAGTTAAGTGAAGCACTGCAATTGTTAAATTAGTAATACGGTTGTTAAGGGAATCTGGCTTCCCCATTGACTTTATTTGTCAAAAGGTCACAAAAGGTGATCACATGACATGGCAACCGTCCTAAATACTTGCTAGTTGCCAAGCGTTCCAAATTTTGATCACATGACCATGGGGATGGTGCAATGGTCATGTGAAAAAGGTTCATATTATTTTTTTCCTGTGATGTTGTAACTTCAAACGGTCACTAAATGAATGATTATAAGAGTTGAGGACTACCTGTATGCTTGGATCTTATTCTCTGCCTTTCAAGGTTTCCCAGCCAAACATAAAGTCACAATAAATTTCAGCCATTAATTTTTAAATTAATGGCTCAAAATTATTTGAGAAATGAAGCACAACAGATAAGAAAACTTTCTGTCCAAACTAGTAGCCAGATAGCATTTGCCCAAACTCACAAGGAACTTTCTAGCTGAATGAGGAAGTGAAAGGGCAATATAAAAAGAAGAAATAAAGTATGAACATGTTTTGATATCCAAAGTTTAGCAGAGAAATTTGGAAAGGGCATTTCAGAGATAAATATTTAGGCTCAGTCACATTTAAGAGCCACTTACACATGAATCTGGCTTCCTCATTGACTTTCCTTGTCAGAAGGTTGCAAAAGGTGATCACATGACCCCGGGACACTGCAACCGTCATAAACATGAGTCAGTTGCCGAGTGTCTGAATTCTGATCATGTGACCATGGGGATGCTGCAACGGTTGTGTGAAAAACGGTCATAAGTCATTTTTTTTCAGTGCCGTTGTAACTTTGAATGGTCACTACATGAACTGTTGTAAGTTGAGGGCTGCCTGTATGGTGTATATCCTGGGATAGTAGCTCCGGTACCAACAAGGCCATAATTGTTTTAGGGGATTGTTGCTTTTAAGATAATGTATTGGGTTTTAAATGATTCTGGGCCAAATTGTTTAATCTATTTTTAATCATTTTACTTTTTGTATGTTGATGTTTTTAATTGGGCTGTACACCGCCCCGAGTGCTTCGGGAGTGGGGCGGTATAGAAATTGCACAAATAAATAAATAAATAAATAAATAAATACATACATACATACATACATACATACATACATACATACATACATACATCCTATTTCAATTCCAGATGCCCTGGACTACCCGCTGCTATTTGTTGGAATGGCAATGCTCCAATTAATTCCATGGGATATCAAGACCATAATCCAGACATCCCATGGATGTCCAAAGTCTTCTGATCTTTTCTTTGCCACTTTTCTCGCAGGGTTCTTTCCTTGGAACGAAAAAGTCTTGAGCACTGAAGAGGAAAAAGAACCTTGGGAGCATTTGTCTGGACATCTGACAATATGGACCACAATGTCAAAAACTTCCCAATGATCAAAAAGGAAGTTATTTCTAAAACAAAACACATGTCGTTAACAAAAAAGAAAGTGCAACCTCAGCCAAATATGTTTGTACAGGATAATGAAGAACAAGAAAAAACAGTGCAGAATGAAAATTAAATTTCAGCTATTTTGGTAAACAAGGGCAATGGCTAAATGTGAAAATAGATGCTATTTGTAAACAAAATTACACTTTTGAAAGCTTAACACAAATGAAACATTAAAGTACGAAACCCCCCCCCCATGGGCAAGCCTATTTCCTCTCCCCTTTACTATAGGTATCTGACAAACCAGCAATTCAAATGCTAATTCACTTATTGCCTCTCTTTCCGTATTTCAGATGAGTTGTCCAGTTGCCCTATTTTTGAAAGCAATGTTTTTATTCAATAAAATGGCCTTTCTCCATTAAATAAAATCAGCAACCAATTTTTGAAAGAGAAAAAGAGATGAGCATTTGACATCACAATGCACCAGCCAATATATTCCACAGGAAACATAAATTGTTCATTTGAATAGGATACAGAAACTATGTTTCCAAAATGTTCTCAATAGCCTCCCCCACCCCCAAATGTTTTTTTATACAGTACATAGCCAGAAGTTAACTTTTCTTCCACAAAAAAATTAGTCCAAGGTCTATTATAGTGTGTTCTCCTCAGCATTTCTCATAGCAGGTTTGGTGGTCCTAAGGATCTCCAAATATAGCTAGACATCCAGAATCTCTCAACAATAGCATGCTGGAGATATCAGCTGGTACAGTTTGAACTTTTGTTCCCAAATAAAAAGGAAGAGATATCTAGATGCTGACATTTTCCCTCTTCTTTTGAGAAACTTGTATTAAGATAGCAATGATGTCTTTTTAATACCGCATGTTGTAATAAAAATATAACAGAATACCGAACAGGATCCGTAAGAATATTACGGTGTTTGTTTGCCATGACATTGTTTTGAACACAGATATTAATACAGGAATTCCATTAAACGAAATAAAGAGATCAATCTTTGTTAGAGGTCATTTGGAGCTTTCTTGCTGAGATATTCCAAATACTTTGAGAGTAAAGGGTCTACCTATCATTTATTAATAAACAATATAATCTAGAACAGCGGTTCTCAACCTGTGGGTCGCGACCCCATTTGGGGTCGAACAACCATTTCACGGGGGTCGCCAAGCACCGCAGTCCGCCATTTTTTTGGGTCGGCCATTTTTTTCCCCTATCGCGATGTGGGCCATCGTGCCGCGCATGCGTGATGCGCCCCGTCATGCCACGCATGCGCGGTGCGGGCCCGCCATTTTTTTTTGCGCGATGCGGGCCGGGGTCGAGCCCCGGAAAAGGTTGAGAACCGCTGATCTAGAAGAAGCTTTCAACAGGGTTCTCCCATCTCTGCCATATCATTCAACCCTTATCTGCCAACTATTTGGTTCTTCTCTGAGTGTTTTTCTATCCAAGTGGTAAGTACAAGAATTCTGGAATTAATAGAGTACTTTGTTCTATTCCAATGTTTCTCAAACTTGGCAACTTTAAGAAGTGTGGAACTTTAACACCCAGAATTCCTCAGCCAGCATTGGAGAATTCTGGGAGTTAAAAGTTCCACATTTCTTAAAGTTACCAAGTTTGACAAACACTATTCTGCTCCCTTTTTCCTCAATCTTGTTTCATTTGGGCTCCTTTAATCAGGAAGTTGGAGACAGAGGCCCTCTTATTAATCTTTTTAAAGTACTCTTAACAGCAATTTCTTTTGGCTTAGGAAAAATTCAAATAAAAATTGAATACCTTTAACATTCATGCAATTATCTGCTCATTTAAAAATGAGAGTGCTTTTTTAAGAGAAAAGAAAAAACACATGCATATCATATGCACAGAAGCCTCAGTTGGGTCAGGGTGGGGACAGAATTACAAAAGTAGCATTGCACCATTGTGATGCAAGCCCTTTTGTTAATGCATCATGACATTGCATGCATGCACAAAAGGGGAGGAGCTTGCAGCATGACACTATTATTGTTCTGACATAACTAGCAAGCTCTTGGAGAGGCACATTATATGTACATATGTGTACTATGTTTTTGTATGTATTTTTGATTGAGAACCTATTATAAAAACATACACACACACACATACACACACACACGTATATACATATATACCGGTACATACTCTATACACACACACCAAGTCCCCCCAAAATAAATATTATGTATAAAAATAGGAAGATAATCAAATCAAATATTTATTACAGTCAGAGAAGAATTAGAATATGGTACAGTCAATTAAAATGTTTTTAAAAATAGTATACACATTACTACAAATAGCTATAACTATCTATAACCTAAGTAGGTATTTTAATTATATATGCAAATTCAGTCCAATCAATTAAAATCTTACATATGTATATAATTCAAGCCAATGTGAGCTGTAGGTTTAAGTGGTATCCATATTATGTATAGGTTAGAATAGCCAAGTTTTAAAAGATGTTATAAAGGGAACAAAATCTTTTCTGTACAGCATACATCTATAGAAAGAATATAATTATTAATTAATCATTCGTTACTACAGTTGAATAATCTAGTTTTTGACAATATCTTTTTTCAGATTAAGAGGCTGACAACTTTTTAAATACCCAGTACTCCTAGTTAAAAGGAACAAGACAATGACATACATTTTAATTTTGGAAAATATTATCACATCTATTGATAATAAACAATATATAAATCATCTGAGCCAGGAACTTTCCCTATTTTTGTTTTTTTCATGGCCTCACAGATTTCCCTTACTGTATCGTTACAGGTCCATTCATCATTTACTTTTATCTATCCATTATCTTTGAAAAAATTTGTTTTTTAAAATATTCTTTTCACACGGGAAATCACTTTCCTTTATAAAATTTTATAACAAATTTGAGATTTTTCTATATAGAGTTTATATTTTAATTTCACAAGATACCAAAAGCAAAATAGATTTGTATTAATATGAACTGAATTTTTACTTTATAATTTTATTCAGTGATTTATACTGCACTGATCATAATTTTCTGGATTCATTCTTAGTTTAGTTTATCCACAATTAGTTTAATAATTTTTACTCTCTTAAGTGACATACATTTAGTTATTTACAACCAACACCATGACATTTCTAAATCCCTTATTCATTTATTCAAATTTCACTTTTTATTTCCTCTCATCTTTTTATATTTTGTATTTTCTTTATATATCCATTTTTAATGTTTAACATTTTAAAAACTCTCCACACTTTTTTATATTGTACAACTCCTTCCGTTATATATTCAAGATGGACAGTGTTTAATATTCATATGTTATGTATATGTAGGGGTGTAGGTCTATACATATGTTGTATATAGTATGTATATGTTGTATATAGTAAGTTTAGGTATATGTCATGTATGTGTTCACTCTGAGAGCGGGCAACTAAATTTCATTTTTGATGTGTGTCGTCGTGCCCACAGTAAAAAATGACAATAAATTTTATCTTACCTTACCTTACCTTACCTTATCCTATCCTATCCTGTCCTATCCTTAATTTTATTTTCCCTCTCTTATTCTTTGGATTTTCTGATATATGGATATGATAAAACATTACTTGTATCACATACAGCAGGCTCCACAGCCATTTTATACCTGCAAAATATGTAAAATAATCTAGTCACATTATCAAAGTCATGTGCATATCCCTTTGATTAAAAAAAGCTAAATATGAGGATTTCAATGAGGAACACATTGTTAATTCATGAAGGAGTTAAACTAGTCTCTATTAAAGCTACCTGTTATGTTAGTCTAGTTACAAGTGGATTTATTTATTTATTTTCTCATATGGCACATTCACACCAAATTTCAATAAAAACACAAGAGATGTAAATACAAAATATGAAATCTGAAATGGATTACCAGTGGATTACAAGTGGTGATAGAGCATATCATCCACAGGTGCAACAACAGCACACAAAATTATATCCAGTCAAGGGTGGATCCTGATCCCAGCTACAGCTGTTCATTTGTCATCTACTAATTCCCCATGAATGGAAAATGACTAACTTGAATCCCACAGATATGAACAAAAGGGTGGCAGCCATAACAAAGAAAAAATATCACAACCTCACCAACTCTAGTATATCAGCAACACATTTTTTTCCATCACCGAAATCAAGTGGCTCTTAAAAAGGCTGAGCAAAATGAAGAGCTGCTAAAATGCCCGCACAAGCTGAAAAGGGTTCAATACATTTTAATGGCCAGATATGTTTTGGATTGCTAATTGAACATTCTTTTAACAGTAGGCACACAGGGATAAAACATTCTAATTTAGATAATTAAATATTCCTATCTATCTATCTATCTATCTATCTATCTATCTATCTATCTATCTATCTATCTATCGCAACAGTTTCTGAATAAGTGGCAGAATAAAAATTCTATTAGGCTTCACTTCTATTACAGAGGTCATACCGATAGCATAAGGTACTAGCAGACACAAGCATCCCTGTTTCATTTTGAGGTAAAAAGCATCATGGATGCTGTGCTCCATCCAGATGGACCTGAGCTATACTGATGTCCACCTCTGTATTTCAGAAGACAAAGTGACATGGAAGAGCACCACTACGTCAACTGCTATAAGGCTGATTCAGCAAGCTAATGAATTCTAAATGCCCATTTAAAATCAACAGGAGTGCAGAATCAGAGAGCATCCTTGCTAGATAAATCCCAGGGCAGCTAATAATTCAAAGGGAGGAATCCCAATGTATAACACCAAAATCAGTGCTTTTTTTCTAAAAATAAAAAAAAGGAACTCACACACATCATACAACCCGCCTTGCCTACCCTACAAGGTTCCATCCAAAAAAGGTGCCGGAACTCCGTTCTGGGCGTTCTATGAGAAAAAAAGTCCTGACCAAAATGAACAATTTCCTCTCACAATATTTCATAATAACATGCCATACAGAAATAGATCTTCCCTTCAATTATGAAATTCTTATCTGCAGATTTTATTATTCATAGACGTAGACTGTTTAATAGTACAATTTATATTACATCTGTCAAATGTCTAAGTTTCAGATAACATACTTTTGCAAATGAAAGCCTCTCCCTAAACCTGTAATTTGATTAGCAATATTTAAAATAAACTTATAATTTCAACCTTAATCTTTTAACCATGTTGCTTATATTTTAATAGACAGTATTGCAAACATAGCTTACAGTATTATGTTATTATTCCCAAATTTAATAATCCTTCCAATTTTAGTAAGTGTAACTACATCAAACCCTTTTAAAATTTACTCCAACTCCAACTAGGAGTGGAGGTGGGGATTTCAAAAAAACAGAGAAAATGCCAATCATTTTACAGGCTAGTTCACACATGCACTTCATTCTCAGAAAGTGAGTCAAAAGAAAATTAGTGATCCGATTCCATCAAAGTATTAGAATTGACAACATGAAAATTATACCTCATTCTCATAAGCAAGTCCATTAGAACCTTGCTGGATGAGACACACCAATCTGCACTAGCATCCAGGTGCAAACATATGTATTCTCACACATCTACTCTCAAGTTGCCAATAGCATTCCATACTCAAAGATATATTGTTCTGGAACAGGGAAATGTCATTCAAAGAATCTTATTTATGAATAATAATCATGCATTTGTGAACAGGCTTCAAAAGAGTCTCACATAAGTAGCTCAATGTATTTTACTACATATTCATGGTCATTTTTTTATTTTTTGTGAAAAAAAAGGAACAGAAGTATATAGACTGAGTAACATTCTTAGTGTATTTTTGAAAAAGACTTAAGTGTTGCTGAGAAATCGAAATTCAAGTATGCTTTACTTATTTAACTCTTCCAGATACATTCACTCTACATACCTTCATGCAATAGGAGAAACTCATGTACTATACATTACACTTCTGGATATTAAATCTTGCTATCCAGTAAATTTAGTTCTATTGTTTAATGCAATTTCAATGAATATGATTAATTCAGAGGCACTAAATGGAATATTATTTGGCAAAGTTGTCAAGTTTATTCAGCCCATTTTGTTCTCAATTATGTACCAAGAACTCTGCTAAGTGTGTTCACTGAGAACTTGCAACCTAATATGCCAATTTAATATATTAAAATCAGATTCCATTCACAGATTGTAAGCTGTTTTATATTAAAAATAAATCATCATTTTTGACATCTCTTACCAATGTACTTAGTCATAATAAATTAGAAAATTAATTTTGTATATTTAACAATATCATAATACTGTCCAGAATTCCACTAATTAATTTAAATGGTAAATTTGGTTGAAGGAATACTCTTGCCATTAAGAACAGAACCAGATTTCCAGGTATACAATTCAGGTAAAGTGCCCATGTTAAAATCAAGTTCATGATGACCAAGACTATAAAAGAGCTTTATATTTTACCTTTCTTCTTGAACTCAAATTTGCACAGTAGTGCATCTGCTATTGTAGCTCCACAACAATGTTGTGATCTTACAGCTGGAACAAAATTATCCAGTGAACTTTTATTACTGAGGGAAGATCTTAATACAGTGTCTACCAGATACTAGTCTAACACTCAAACCAGTATCAGTGTACTGTAATGTGCTATTCTAAAGGATGGCTAAATGTAGGTTAGCCCACTGGTTTATAATATTTGTCTATACGTTTTTAATGTTTATCAGTTATGATACTGGCAATTGAGTGGCATGATGGCCTAGTGATAAAGATACCTGTTTTCCATTCAGAGGTTTTGGAGAGTTCCATCCTATGTACCTGCTGATATTTCTCTCTTCTAGGGTGCAAAGAAAAAATATCTGCTGCATACTCTGCATGACACCAGGAAGGTCATCTGGCCAGTAAACACTCACCTCCATCCAGTCACCCTGACTCTACCCCAAACTAAGGGATTACAGGGTCATAAAAAGGGAGTTTATCAGTTATGATACTGGTAAATAATTATATAATAATTACAGATTCAGAAATTTCAAGATTTCAGAAATTGTATTGGAAGCATTTAGATTAGAGCTATTCAAAACTGAAAGGCAACATGAACAAATATTTTTAACAGAACTATTAAAATGGTTATTTATAAATTACATACATACATACATACATACATATATATATGAATGATTATATTTTAATTACTAAAGCAATCTATTATAATTATTCTTTCACTTATCAACAGATACCCTTATCTATAGCGTATGTTTGCATAGCTGGTTACTCCCCATATCAAACGTATGTACTACGGCCTGTGAGCTTTTAAATTATTTTCTTTTCTTTTCATTTGCCTAAGGATGAGGAATGCAGGCCATGTAGCAAATCAGATAAGGCTGTTCAATTGTGACTGAGCTACCTAACCTTTTTACCCAATACCTCTTACGAGAGACAGATGTATCTTTTTTCTATCTGTTTTGCATCAGAGGGACTCCTAGGTTCTTGTAATAAGAGTGGATTATGAAATAAGAGTGGATTATTAAGAAAAAAAATCTTCATCTTTTTGCTGTTCCACTAAAATCACAACTCTATGTATACATATTTAAGATTATATCTACATGAAAACATGCTCTTAAAATAAAACTGATGAAACAACTTTATACACACACACACACACACACACGTACACACACATTTTTCAAACTCTGAATTCATCCAGTTAAAGTGCTTCAAAAATAAGCCCTCATTACTCATGTATCAGCCCTATGAGGAATATACTGTACAAAGTAAATACTGACATACAGAGTCTCTAGGTATGACTTTACTTGCTCAAGCCCCACCAAAGATGCATTCAGGGCTAAATTTGAACTCAAGATTCCCCCCCCCCCATCATTTTGGTACTACTTTCTACCCACACATCCGCTAATGTATTCAGTGTGATTCTCACATCTTATCATGAGATGAACTTAGAGAGTGTTTTAAAGTCAAAAAATATGGAACTAATACATTCCCATTGGTACACTCACATTGTGCTTTTCCAAGGTCACTGAAATAAGAAAATGGATAGAGCTCAGCAAATATACATGGCTTTATTTTTCTTTTGTTTTTAAATATGGCTTTATTTTTCTTTTGTTTTTAAATATTCAAGTTCAACAAACATGTTTTGAATAGGTGGCCAGAACGATAGAAATCCACATGCTCTTCTTAATTACTCTTCTAATTCTTGATTTTAAACCAAAGGTAGGCAACCTTGGCTCTTTTATGACTCATGGACTTCAACTCCCAGAATTCATGCTGGCTCAGGAATTCTGGGAATTGAAGTCCATGAATCATAAAAGAGCCAAGGTTGCATACCCCTATTCTTAACATAAAGCTTCTTCACAAGTAACACAAACTAAATAGACAATCTGTGGCTTTTAAAGCCACAAGAAGTGAACCACTGGGCTCTACAAAAAGGTAAGAGTTTTAGAAATCTGCACCCATTGTTCCAACAGCGTCCATATGTTTACCAGTCAAATAAACACAATTGTTTACAAAATAATTAAAAATAGGATTCCCTCTTTTTAAAAAGGCCACCAAACCTTAAAGTACCTGTTTACAAACTTTTAGCATTTATTCTTCTAATCTAAAGTGATAAATAGAACTTATCCTAAGACACCAACTTATCATCTCATAGAAATTGTTTATAGAAGTATAGACAGAATAGGGTAAGAACTTTTAAAGTACATATTAAAAGGTGCTTAAAAGATGCAATCAATTTACCCCATAATTAAAAATCTGAAACCCTCTGATGTTCCCTTTCTTTACTGTGGTCAGCAAGGGTAATACAGTGGTCCTAAAAACCAAATTAAGGGCCTATCTTGATCTGGAAACTGAATACAACATCAACATATGCCTCCAAGCTAAGACAATCTTCTGAAATCATGTTGAGCTCCAAGAGTTTTAATTTTTTTTGTTTTCATACATATTTTCTTCCTCTGGGATTTCTGCCACATTGTAATTCAGGCTATAGACTAACAGGCTATTCAACTGATTAAAGCAGGTTATGCAGCCTACTTGACCAGTAAAGAATTATTATTAGTTTAGATGTTACAGGGAGCAGGAAGAAAAAGCAAAGAGAAATAATATATCTGCTGCCAGATGCAGAAACATACCACAAAGCCATTTAGTTTTCATACTTTAAAAAAGGACAACCATTAGTGAAACAGCTTTTTTCCTTAAAATCAAAATAATCACTTTATTTAGTTAGTACTGTTTAGAATTGGGCATACCATGGAATTAAAGAGCCCTATATTACAGAATGTAGAAGGGAGAATTTTCAAGAGGACAACAATTTATAGAGTACAGCCAAGCAAAAATAATGGGCGATTCAAGATACATCTATTGTGATCATTTGTCACACACAAGGTCTAGAACTGATAAGCTAAGTTTTTCTTCTAGTTTAAGTTTCACTTTCAATTTTAAAAAACCCTAATCCCTAACGTTAAATTTCATTAGAAAACAGATGTCTAAAATATATTGTGCTATCTTTAAGATGCTACCGGTATGTTATAGCTATGCTTTTGTAGATTAGGTTGTTCTTAGAGGAATGCAATAGTTGAACTTCGGTTCATGATAAATAACCTTTACAATTTAAGGTAGCACAAGACTATTATTTTTGTTGCTCAGACATCCCTAAACTTCAGTTTTGAAGTATCTGATAATTGAAATGTTTTTTAAAGATCATTTTTCAAATCACAGCCCAAGCCTGCATTTTTCTCTTTCTGCATAAATGTGTTTAATCTGGTTTGCATTCCTCGCTTATAGTGCCTATACCAGTGGTGGCGAACCTATGGCACAAGTGCCAGAGGCAGCACTCGGAGCCCTCTCTGTGGGCACGCACACCATCACCCCAGCCTCGCCTCCCCCTGCAGCCCAGTCCTCACCAGCAGCCCCCCCGGAGGAGAGTCACCCCTGGGTGTGGCCCACATGGAGCAGTGCAGCCAAGAACATGGCAGCTGGGCATCACATGATGCTGCGGGGCTGCCTGGGTGATCTGTGGCAGGCCTGGATGGTCCTGAGGGCGGGCGGGATGAGGGCGGAGCAGGGAGGGGGCAGTTTTGGGGCACTCGGTCTCTAAAAGGTTTGCCATCACTGGCCTATACAGATTAAATGTGACCAGCAACACATATCACAACATAAAACTGTATGTGTAAAAGATTTGGGGAGAAAGTTCAAATATGTCTGTCCTCCAGGACAAAAATAGTGTAGTAAAATATCAATCTGTTGATAGTTGAACAGAAGGGGGAATTCCAGCTGCATGAAAAACTGGCAACATAAACACCTTATTTTATACAATTATGACAAATACAGAAACACTCATGATTTTGGTGCATGATATAAATATCTGAGAATAGTACTTGCTGCCAAACTTAGTTTCTCCTACAGTTTCATCAGTACACCCAGAAACTATTCTAACCTTTCAAATCTTCCAAAATCCAGGATGAAATGAGAGATTTCCTAATCTTTACTTCTCCTCCAGATTTAGACTTCTAAGTATGCCAGCGAGGAAAAGGGAGGTTCTATCAATAATATAGCAAGGCCAATCAAACTGTGTGGTCTTCCAGTTAATTAACTTTCCCAGTGAAACAACAGTGTAAATAATAGTTTCAAAAATGCAAGGCAAGGACATGAACAATCCACAACTATCCTCTCTCTGAAACTTTTAACTAAAGGTATATTCAATTTATTTCTGAGGTTGAAAAAAATGTAGTCATAGTACTTGTCACATAGATTCACAGCTCTGTTCCAACTATGGGGGTTATATGTACTTAATTTGAAGTAAGACCGTCTTATTTTAGTGATATTTACTGGTCATACTCAGTATTATGCATGTCTGAATTCAAGTCTGAAATTCAACATCATCATAAAGAAGTAAATGATTTTAGAAACTAAACTATAAAAAAACCAAATAAACCACTCTCTTTTTAGTCCAACCTATGTATTATTCCAATAATTACACCTAAATGTAATTTAGAAGCTACATCCAGTCAAACTGCATGCTTTATACACATTCCAAATTGTTACTGCTATTTGTGCCAGATTATTTTATTTAAAAGATATTTTTAAGTATAGATAAAAAAGAATGCTCTGAACTATCTAACAAAATGTGGAATGTAGAACCTTAACTGAAAGAATTATATAAATCTCAGTATTTCACCTAATTAAAAACTAAGCACAAAATAGTTGCATTTTTACAGTAGATAATACTGTAAAGCAAGAGTGCAGACCACTGAAATATGCCCGAGCTCCAGTGTGCTTGCAGACACTTCCTGTCCCACCTGACTTAAAAATAAATAAATAAATAAATAGAAATTAGTAGTTGGCACACTGCAAAGTTAAAGCAACATTTTTTAAAGTCAAAAAAGCCTCTGGGCTCTTGAAGTACTGAACAAGTATTCTTAAAAAAATAAGAATAGTGGATTGCTTTGTTTAGAAATGTACATACTGAGAAAGCCTGTGGAGGGAAAGTGGAAGAGAACCAGGTTGGTCTAGTGCAGGGGTAAGGCAACTTTGGCTCTTTTATGACTCGTGGACTTCAACTCCCAGAATTCCTGAGCTAGCATGGCTGGCTCAGGAATTCTGGGAGCTGAAGTCCATGAGTCATAAAAGAGCCAAGGTTGCCTACCCCTGGTCTAGTGGTTAAGGCACCAGGCTAGAAAGAGGGCAATTGAGTACCAGTCCTGCCTTAGGCATGAAAGCCAGTTGGGTGACCTTAGGACAACCACTCTGTCAGGCCAACCCATCTCACAGGGTTGTTATTGTGAGGAAAATAGGAGAAGGGAATATTAGATATCTTCATTTCCTTGTAAAAATAATAAACTGGGATACAAATAAATAAATGCATCTGTACCAGCCTGGCAGTGGCTTGTGAACAGGCAAGAGCACCAGGATAGCCATTCAGTACCAACATCCTCTTGAAAGTTTTTTTTTATCTCACTGCCCCGGAAGATTCTCTTATATTCACTTACAACAGATTATTGCCTCTTTTCCAGAAAATGGTAAAATTTGTTCACAGGTTGCTGTGTTTAAGAAAAACTGACATTCCTTGGAACTTGCATTTTTAAAACAAGTGACAATCTAAGATTGTGTGGTTTTCTTCCAAAATAAAGAAATGTGCTGGCACTTTTATTCTTTAGTTAACTCAGAAAAAAGTTTTCTGTATACCCAACTGCTTTAGACAACAAAAATATGAATCTGTAGAAATTCTACTTGGGTATCCAATAAAGGCAAACAAAAACTGACTCTAAAAAAGGTCACAGAAGAAATAGTTTCATTTCATAATCTGCAATGTGTATTTTCCTTGCATTTGAGTAGCCACAACCAGCCCACACACATCTGGAATTAGGAGTAAGATCTTGCAGGGCACACACATCTGGAATTAGGAGTAAGATCTTGCAGGGCAGAGGATGTGTCTTCCAGGAAGAACTACAGCTGGGGTATTTTTAATTTATTTAAAACAATTTTTAATTTTGGTTTGAATAAAACTGTATCATTACCTTAAAACTTTATTAGTCATGGACAAATGTTACATTGCTTATTAATTATTTGCAAAGCCCTATGGCTACTTAAAAAGGCCCAAGTCTACAAAGTTCATATAAAAATGTTTATATAACCCAGTGTCACCATATAGGTGACAGGGATATCATATAAATGCAATAAATAAATTAAAAATGCAACCAATATAAACAAACTATTAGTTGGTTTAGAGGAATAATAAGGTAACACACGCTAATCCTAGACATACTTCAGTCTATACTATTGCTGAAATAGATGTTTTATTTTGAGAAGTTTTACTAGAAAAGCACAAAAAGAAAAAAAATGATCTACCATAACTATATATTTTCCTTCTTGTAGCAAAAGGAAAATTCACACACTTGCTTAAAAGAAAAAATTAGCTTTCAGTACATACTGTTTGTATGACAGCAGCTTCGTTTTTGGACTACACCAGGGGTTCCCAACCAGGGGAGCGAGACAATATTCCAGGGGGTGCGAAAACTTTTCAAAATTATAGTGTATATGCATAATTCATTGCTGTTATTTTGAACTTTTGTAAGGGTTGAGAGAATATATCAGAAGCGTTCTAGGGGTGCAGGGTATATAAAAGGTTGGGAGCCACTGGACTATACATACAACCCAGCAAGCACCACTGTTTGTTTGTTTTTTGACAGGCATTTCAAAATTTCAGGTATTACGGTATACAAATTAAATAAACTACTCTCCCATTGTGTACTTTGGTTTAATCCAACTTTGATCCTGACCATGCTATTTCTACACACTGAAAAACATATTAGCTGCAATCCAGTCAAATTTTGCCATGTTAACTCTATTATATCCTTTCAGGTTGCTTGCTATTTTCTTCCAAACCCAAAATATGGACCCTCTTTTTTTCATTCTCACATATCCACTGGTATAGCCATTTCATTCCATGTTTGCAACCTCCCAACTTCAATTCTAAGAGACAAAACTATTTTAATTGTCCACCCAGACTTAAGAGCACACGCATCCACCCAGACTTAAGAGCACATACTAAAGAATCAGAACTTAACCAGCAACGGTAGAGCACATACTACATACTACTGCAATTACCAAGCGCAGTATAACAGAAGCAGAGTACTAAAAAGAAAGTACAAAAGTATTACTAGCTCTCTGTCCTTCTATCAAAAGGGGGGAAAATAAATGTAGTCAGATATTGCTTATAAACAAACCCTGAACCCACAAAGAGCAAAAAGCACTACTGGGAAATTGAATTTCTTTTAACCATTTTTTTCCTCCCAAGCCTTAAACTAAGCAGTATCTTCTCCTTGTGCCTCATTTACGCACCTTCCCTAACCCTTCCTTTCCCCAGTCTCCGATTGCAACCATTATTACGCCGCTTCGGTTATGGCGAAGATCCGACTTCTGATAATTAACGTGTAGACTGGAAAAGGATTGGAGGGTGTTTCGGCGATCTTGAGAGTCTCAGGATAGCAACACGAACCCAGCCGTGCAATTCTAAGCACGCGTAAGGGGAAAAAAAAAAACAATAAGCGAAAAGCCTAAACACGCCTCAGTAGGAAGTTACGTCCCATTGAACTCAGTGGGACTTCACTTCCAAGTAAACACGGTTAATCGGAAAGCTGCCAAAACCTTCCCAAATTCTCTTCTGCCCCCGCCCCATTTTTCTGTCCCCCCCATTTTATATCCATTTATAATTCACCTCAACCCTCTTTTATTAGTCACTTCACGGACATCCTGTCACCTCCCATTCCCGCAAAGCCTGCCTGGAGCAGTCTGGCTCGGCCACCGCTCCCTCCTCCTCGCGCGGCTGCTCCCCTTCAACTGCGCCTTCCCAAGACCTTGCTCGTTCGCGCGGTGCCCTCCCCTCCTCCGCCGCCCAAAGCCCAGACAACTCCCCAGCTCGCAGCCAGCCCAGCTGCCAGCTCCCGTTGCTTCCCCCTCCCGCTAGGGCCCCATTACCTGGTGCGGGCGCCCGGGCACCCGGCGGGGCTCGAGGGTGCCCGTGTCCAGCGGGGCTGCCCCTGCCTTGGCTGCGGGCGGCTAACTCGGGCAGGCTCGGCCCATGGAGATGCGGTGGGGCAGGCGGCGGCGGCTGGAAGTGCGCGGCGGCGGCGGCGGCGGCGGCAGCAGCAGCAGCAGCTGTAGCGGTAGTGCCGCCGTTCATGGCGAGGAGGCTGAAGAATCCGGAGCGAGAACGGGAGCGAGTCCGGGGGGGCTCCGGCGGCGGCGAAGGGCCCCCAGCGGGACGTAGCTGTGGCGAGGGCGGCAAGAAGGCGAGCAAAGAGGGTGGCGAAGGGGCGCCGGAAGGAGCCGCCGCTCTGCTGCCGCCGCCACCACTACCGCCCGTCCGCCCCGCCGCTTCCCCGCCGGCCTGGCCGTGACGCTGGGGCTCCTGGCGCTCGTCGGCGCCGACGGCCCCTGGGTGGTGGTGGGGCTTGGCGGGGTCCCGGTCCCGGAGGCGGGCGGAGGCAGAGAAGGGGCGGGAGTCGGGCTGCTGCACCGTGCGGGGTGGCGAATTGGCGGCCACCGGCATTCGGCCTCGCTGAGGGGCCGGGGGTGGTCTGTACCCAGCCCAGCCTCGCTCGAGATAAGGGGGTGATGGTAACAGCCCTTCCTCCCCGAGGAGTTGGGGCGGGCAGCCTGCGAAATAGGGGAAGTGCGGCGCGGGTGGTAGAAGAAGAGAGGGGAGGAAACTTCCTTAAGAGGAGGAGGAGGAGCAGCAGCAGCCGAGCAAAGTACACCGGGGGTGGGTGAAAGGAAGGGTGGAAAGGAGGCGATAACCGCTTACCCGCACAGGCAGTTGCCTCCGATTTGCCCCTTCCTGCCGGGCCCGCGGGTGGGGGTACGGGTGGGGGGGGCGGGAAGGCTTAATTCGGTGCAATAGCAAAAACAAAAGGCGGTCTGCTCAGGAAACGCAGCAGCTGCTCGCGCACCGCCTCCCTGCCAGAGCAGCAGCAGCAGCAGCACGCCGTGTTAAAGGGGGAAGGGAAAGCGAAGGGCATCCACGCAGTGAATGTCTGAACGACACCCTTCTCCGCCCCAAAGCGCCGCTGAAAAATCCACTCTCCGATCCAGATTCAGACCCAGGGCAAAGTAAGGAACGGAGAGGAGTCTAGGTAGACGCGCGGGTACCGTGCGCCCGGGCTCCAGTAATAACATCCGAGTCGGTCTTTGTGCGGGTAAGCGTGTATCTCTCTGTGCGCGTGTGTGAGAGCCGCCGTCCCCTCCTTTCTGCACGGCAGAGCTGAGGGTCAAGCGCGGGTTCTGCCGCCGGCCTCTCCCGAGCGAAACAACTTTTTATTTCCCCCTCTGCTACTACAGCTTCCTCTTGACAACCTCGAAATTAAAAACTACGCTGGCTGCCGCTTCCTCTCTCCCAACCGCACCGCTGGCTCCGGCTAAGCTACGCAATCGACCTGAGAAGCGCAGCATAAATTACACGAGACACGGGGAAGCACAAGCCGCCTGTCTAAAAGGTTCCTAGTAGCCCAATCCAGAGAAAGGGAGGGTAAATGCGAGCCTCGGCAGAACAGGCACTCGTGCAGAGAGACAGTGGCCGACTCGTCGTCCGCGTTCCGGGTGTTTGTTCTTCCTACACGAAGCAAACGCGGCAGCGGCTGGATTTGGTTATTGAATCGCCACCCTGAACAAATACCCTGTATTCCTAAACCTAGCGCCGCGCCGATTCTTTCCTACTTCTTCATGCTCTTGGAGGGGCTGTTTACTGGACGCGGGGCGGGCGATCATTGTCAGCACTGTAACTCTGCCGACGGCCGCTGAAGGCGCGCCGTCGGCATCACCTGTCCTGACGCGAATCTTGTGTTCTCCCGTAATCAGCGCCCTTTTATTCATCCCGGCATTTATCGGCATACCTGTAAGAGCGGATGTTTCATCACTCTTCCTGAGAGTAGGCGTGGGGATTTATTATCCACTCTGATTATGTAAAGGGAACTGGGGTGGTACCGGCTTCGATTAATGACAATTTTTAAACTCTTTAGGTTTTGTTTAAAGTATCCTAAAGCTGCTGTTCTTTCCTCCCCACCTCCGCTCAACCTCGAGTTTGGAATAAAGAAGAAAGATTGTCAGGGTCCGAAAGACAAAATCTTCTTTCCTTGTTTGTCTGTAAGAGTAATCTAATCGGAATTGTAAATAACTAAAAGGCTTTTACGGGGCACTTTTCTTCGCCCTATATAAATTAAGGCTCCCGTCGCGTATACTAGTTTCGTGAATAACCCTCCGCTTCGTCACGTGTGTACCTCCCTAAATCAAGGAAGGGGTTAACATTCATATGAAGAATGGACGCACGTGTTTTATATGCATCCGGGAATCTGGTCATTTCTAAGCTAATATATTTGTTGCATTTGTTGGTGGGACGTTGCTAGGGGAATGAAGGCTTTTCCTGAGGAGTTCTGACACGGGATGCGAAGTTTCCCACAAAGACAGGAAACCTCGCCTGGCTACAGCGACCGCGGGGTGAAATGTGCAAAGATCAATAACACTGGAAAGCTTAGCCTGAGAGGCAGACCTGAGCAGCCAAACCCGGAATCATCCTCCCTCCCTCCTCCCCTCCCCCGCATCTCCCTTCTTTGTTCCCGGAAATTCTGGGACTGTTGGGGGGGGGGAATAAAAAAACAATGAAAAAGTCTCTCTTTCATCCTGATCAGTGGTCCCTTATTCTGTGATGCAGCAGGGAATCCCAAGCAAGTCCACTCTAGGCATATCTTTTGGGGATCCCGCAATTCAGCAAACTACCAAACTTTTTTCCCCCTTTGATCTACCGAGACAAAAAAAAAAGATACGGTTTACTATTTTTAAAATAATGTATTCTCTCATCTTTACTTGGTCGCCTTTAGCTGGAACCCTTCTTCCTTTCCTTACCCTCCCGGGTCGCGAGCTTCGTGGAGGGCATGGGCGGGGGGGGGCAGGAAGGGAGCGATCGATTGGTCAGCCGGGCGATTGCATTAGACTGATCGCGGGACTCCGGGTCTGGATCGTTTCATCCTTCAGGCGCTTAGGTTGTGGCCGGGCGGGGGGGGGGAGAGAGCGGGACAGAAGAGCTGCCGGACAAAGCTGGGGCCTGACGGAGGGAGGTGCTTCCAAGAGCCGGAGAAAGAGGGAGGAATCAATTATGTTGCAAGCAACGCCGCGGCGCTTTGTTGACAGCGGGCTTTGTGGCCAACAAGCTTGCCTCTCCTGCCGGGGTGATCTTATCTAAACATAAGCAGACAATACCAACCGCGCAGCAACAGCGGCGCTACTAGAATGTAAGTTATTTTGCTTTTCAGCAGCTTGCAGATCCTTACACACACACGGCGTTATGGGCACTGGGCATTCAGCTTAAATTGGGCATCAGGATATGAATACGCCGGGCAGTTGGAGTTTTTTTTTTTTTTTTTAGTTTAAATGATCCTGGTGAGACTTTGTGTGCTGGAAGAAAAAAAGGTCGGGCAGGAGCTGTCAGGGTCGGTACAAGCCTTTAAAAAAAAAAAAGGGCGAGGAACATCTGGTCAAGCACGCTGCAGACTCGCAGGAAGCTGTCAGCATCAACAAACGATGAATGGGGGGCGGGGGCTGCATCCTGAGGAGTTTTAATAATATATACACGAACACGATTGTGTGCCGGCTCTCTGAAAGCTTGGCCCGGTAGAGACTCCTGTGTAACACATGCTCAGAAATGCATGAACAGGAATTAGGACTTTTTGGTAAGTACCGGTAGGACTGCAGCCTAAAGTGGCTTAGCAAAAGTGAGGATCGGTGGTGCCCAAAAATGGGATTAGGCTGTATATCAACACAATTCCAAAGTAACTGCATGTCCCATGTTCAAAGCCATCTTCAACCATAAAGCTCACAGACAATTCCGATTTATCCATAATGCCCCAAAACCAACCCTTGGTTCTCAGTGAAATGGAGATTTTTCTGTATACATAATGGTTGTTTTCTGAATAGAATTGCAATCCTAACCATGTTTACCTTTGAACAGAACTGAAACCATGAGACTTCAATTATTTTTAACAAAATGTTAGGCTGTGTTCATATGACCCGTGTAATTGTGATTAATCAATGGTGACTCAAAATCCATTTTATGGTTTTGGCCGGCTTACTTACTCAAGGGTTATAACCACATTATGAATTCACACCACACAAATGTGGTTGGCTAATTTATGGTCTTGGTGCATTGGTACAAATTCAGTAATCATTTGGCTAACGTTTACAGGACATTAAGAATGCAAAATTATCCAAAATCACAATTTTGTAAACAACTCTACACTTAAGATTGTTGCTTAGCGTATTAGAGCAGGAGCTTTGGAACCAAAATGCAGAACTTAAAAAAATCTATTTCCAGAGAAATGAGCTACTTTAGTTGGTTAGTATTCACACATTGTTACCGCAATCAGAAGGCAAGGAATACCTAACCCTGGTATTATTTATTTATTTATTTAGAGTATCTCTTGAGGCCAGACGTGCAGAAGATGAGCCTGAAGATTAATTTTCAGTTGATAATCCCAGATGTTTAATTAGTGTAGCAGTGGCCTGTTGCACTGTCAAAATTAATCAGAAAAGGTGTCTTAAAAAGCAAACTGATAATTTTGTTCAGAAGCTTAAAACTGAAATGTTTGTTTAGCTTAAGACAGCTTTTGGAATTAATCACTTCTGTTGCAAAAATGCTTATTACTGGAAGAAGTTAACATAAATGTTTGCTTGTTTGTGATAGTGGACATTTAGTAAAAAGGTATTAATTTATTAACTTGTGGACAGAATTTAGCAGTTATAATCTAATAACAATCTCTCTCTCCCCCCCCTTTCTCTCTTTCTCTCTGTCTCTGGCTTTTAACTAGCTTAATTAGCTAACACCTCATTAAGATATCTTTTTGACAGTGAAGTAAGTCCAATATAAATTTTGGCCTTGTCCACAAGAATTCGCCAAAGCAAATTTTCATATTTTCTTTTCATAATTTTAACATGATTCATCTGAAGGTAACCTGTACTGCCCATCCCTAGGAAAGGATGTCTAGGAAGCATATCTATTCAATGGCAGCCTCTGCCCTGCGGAACACTCTGACAACTGGACTACAACAGGCCTCTTTACTTTTCTAGTCATCCATAAAGCTTTGAAGGCCTGGCTTTTCCTCCAAGCGCTGGAATAAGAGACTACATGACTTCGTGTGAGATTTTTGTTGTATTTAACATTTTTTTAACATGCTTAGTTTTTATAGTTTCTATATTTTAAGATGGGCGGCTGTATACAGTTCAAGTTTTAAATAAATAAACAAATAAATTGTATCCTTGGCTTTGTATTTATGAAAAACTGGTGAGGACATTGCTTTGGCTTCCTAATGACTGAGGTTCCATATCCTGGGAAGATAATTGTTGATGTATAATTTCTGCCCATGAGGAGATGCACAGAGAATCAGTAGCTTTGTTAATGCTAAGGAATTCATTTACCTATAAACTGGGGCTGTCAATTCCAATTGGATATATGATGTTTGTTTATGAGTCATGGTGGCGCAGTGGTTAGAATGCAGTATTGCAGGCTAACTCTGCCCACTGCCAGGAGTTCGATTCTGACCGGCTCAGAGTTTACTTAGTCTTCCATCCTTCCAAGATCGGTAAAACAAGGACCCAGATTGTTGCAGGCAATATGCTGACTCTGTAAACCATTTGGAGAGTGCTGTAGTGTAAAGCACTGTGAAGCGGTATATAAGTCTAAGTGCTATTGCTATAAGGCCATGCTAGACATGCACTACTTTTACACATTATGCTAAGCCAAACAGTTGTTATCACAAATCATTATAAACTATGGTTTGCAAAATGGAGGGGTTGAGTTTTCACAACACTCTAAGCTAAAACTAAGCAAAGTCTATTGCGGCTGGATATGACAAGCAAGCACAACCACTCAACTTCTTTTACCCCTGCCTCTCATTTTGCCAAGATAGTAGGAATGTGAGAGTAAGGGGCCCCTTACAGGGAGGGATCAGAACAAGCCAGGGAGTTGCTAACCAGAACCCTGCCCTGCTTGTCATTTTGTCCCTCCAGAATCCACTATAGGAGTTTTTCCTATTCAGGTCTGAAGTCATTTCTAACCGTGGAACCCTTTTGAAGAAAAATAAGTTTCAAGTGGGGATTTATAACCAATAATCACTTGAGAAAGAAACATTTCCTTGCGTATTCGCCAGTTCTCTCCTGAAATATTTATTATAGGAAAAAGATTGAACATTGAGATTGAACATTGTTTTCTGTAGCCCATCCAGTTTGATCCTCTCAGTAGGAAGAAGTGGATATGTAAGGTTTATCAAGGCTTTCTGTCATGTTATTTAAGGCTGAAAATCTTTATTACTATAGTACAAGAAATTGGGGGTGGGGGAAACTGGTAAATCCTACAACACTTGGGAAATCACCTGTTTCTACAATTCTGGAAATAAATAGTGATTGCTTAGATACAAAAAGACAACATTTTGTTTTGGACATGTTATTTCCACTAAACTTTTTTGTTTTAAAAAGTATTTTTACTGTAATAGCAATTCTTTGTGATCCACCTTGAGAGCACACTGAAAGGCATGGCATAAATTCTTTTATTCATTATTAGCATCAACCTCATCGTCTTTGAATAATCTTAACTAGTGAAATACCCTATAGCCCTACTGCATTATAATCTCAAGTCTTGTTGTCCCTCCCCTACTTTTTTCAGAATTGATATCAAAGCTTTTACAGATTACCCTGCCTTATCCTCATTAAATGAATAGTGTAGAAATCTACAAAAGAAAATACAACTGCTTCTGTGCAAAGTCCCTTTTCATTTCATTGGGAAAATGTTCTTGTGAATATTTTCTTTGCTCAGAACTTAGCTTGTTAAAATCATACAAATCATTTTCAGAGGAAGTCTCTCAAGACTTGCAATGATTAATTAAATTTAGTTGAGATTGTAGATCAGTATTTGTTGGCCATGATTATCGGCTTAACTTGTACACACCATTGTTTCTCAACCTTAGCACTTTTAAGATGTCTGGACTTCAACTCCCAGAATTCCACTGCTGGCATGCTGGCTGAGGAATTCTGGGAGTTGAAGTCCACAAATCTTAAGGGTGCTGAGAAACACTGTTCTACACAGTACATGGTATCATCACAGCTGGACTTTACAAGTCTGAATACAACTGGCTCCCTCAACCAACAGGACAGACTTAATATCTGTTGAAAAGGTGATTGCATGGCCTCTTAAAAGGGTTTTTTCCCAACAGGCTCACCCAGTCCAGATTCTAAAATTACACAACTGAAATCTACAACTAATGAGTCTGCTTAGCTCAAAATAATCTGTAAATATTGATTTCCCCATTTTTCTGCCTATTTTCTTTTCCTTGTCAGATTTGAGAATATTGTTTCATACTACCACCCTTTCTCAGGTTCTTGCATATTTTCATGATCATTTTCATTTTTTTTCCAGATCCCATCTTTTATACAAATTCCTTTGATCCATTCTACCAGAATGAACCAATCAATTGTATACAATTGGTTCCCAGATATTTTCACAATGTAATCTGTACATGATATCTAAGTCTAAAAATACAGCATGGTGAATAATGGGGTTCAATTTTCTATTCTTTCAGATCTTGAATGGGGCTATTCTCAGGCCCCAGAAATGGACCGCAACCAATTTTTATGGATTTTCATACGCATTCAAAATCAAATTCATTTAGAACAAACAGTTCAATCCCATAGGAATACTAGATAATCAAAAGACACAACATAAATATAAATATATTGATAATGGATAGTCAAGAAATATAATGGGCATTAGACTAGGAGTATTAAATCAGTTAATTAATTTTAACCGAGAACCATTCTTTAAACAGTTAATCATTAAAGTGGATATAGTTTCAAAAAGATTTCCGTGCTATTTAAGGAAGTGAGCAATAACTTACACCTTATTATATAAAAGGGTCCAGACTCAGTCTTGTGAGGAAATTACCATTTTTAATCTGTTATTCTTCATTACAATGTATCAAAACTAAAAGAATAACAATAATAAAAACGGAGATGAACTTCCAAATATCTACAAATTAAAATCTGCTCTCAGTAGTTAAAATTATTCTCCTGCATATAAATCTACAAAACTGTAGTTAAAGAATGTATCTCATACAATAACGGAGGCCAACCATCATATATTCCATTCAAGATTTTTGGATACATTCATCCCATGCTCTGGCCCAGTGTCTGGGAGAAAGAAGCAAGTTACAGAAGGCCAATAGGACTGGAGTCATCTGAAATCTCAGGCGGTATGTTCTTCAATGGGGCAGATGCTGCAATAGAGAAAACACATCTCCAGTGTTCCATCAGGTGACACTTTTGTAGAAGGGACCTGTAGCATGTCTAATCTGCTGAGTCACATAAAACAGAGATGATTGGAGATAGGTAATCACGCAAATAACCCAGCCTAGTACTATAAAAAAATCATAACAGATCTCAGTTATACCTATAGGGAGCCAGTGCAAGTTGTGAAGCAGTGGTATTTCACAAATGCACACCTAACTACTCATACCCCTGCATTCTGGACCAATTGCAGCTTCCAGATGGTTTTCAAGGGCAGGCCCTATGTAGAGTGCACTGCTGTAGTCCAAACAGGAGGTAATCAAGACATGAGTGACCATAAGCAAGGTATTGCAATACAGCAGCGGTTCTCAACCTTTTTCAGGCCGAGACCCCGACCTGCGCCGCCCATGCGCAACACGACCCCGACCTGAACCGCGCATGCGCGGCGTGACTACCCAAATCAAGCATGTGCATGCGTGGCGTGATGGCCCGAATCACGCATGCGCGGCATGCGTGACGGCCCAAATCGCGGATGCACGGCACGACGGCCCGAATCGCGCATGCACGGCACGACGGCCCGAATCGTGCATGCGCGGCGCGCGCGCGATGGCCGAGGGGAAATGGGAAAAAATGGCAGACTGCGGTGTTTGGCGACCCCTGTGAATGGTCGTTCGACCCCAAATGGGGTCGCGACCCACAGGTTGAGAACCACTGCAATACAGGAAAGGGCACAACTGGTACAGGAGATGGATTTGTGCAAATATCCCCTTGGCTATAGATGCTATTACCTGCTTTGTCTTCAGGAGCTGAAGGTCCAAGAGGACCCCAAAATATGCCTAGGTTTTGTATGGGGGAGTGCATCTTCATCTAGACCTAAAGATAGTCTTCCAAATTGAGGTTCCACAAACCCATAACCAATCTTGTTTGGATTAAATTAAAGCCTGTTCTTATCCATCAAAGCCCCCATAAGCTTTCAGACTGTTTACCCTTTCAGGGAGTTCAAGTTAAAAAAAACATAGATACCTCAAAGGTTGCAGGAATCAATAAAGGAGAATATTTGTAGCTAAAGGTTGAAATGAGTCATCATTGGTGCTCTCTGTGCTTCGTTGTTTTCTTGAATATTACCTAGTTTGGGTGATGAAACGTCTATAAGAAAACAGCCAAACTCAGAAAGCACCATTGTCACAGTAATGCTATTTTATTGTTTTATCTACAACTATCTTGAAAACATGCCAATTTCCCTTTGGTAAGTATCAGCTTAGAAAAATGTTTATATGATTTATTTATTTATTTATTTATATATGCTTGTTTTATATTTGTTTGATGTATTTTTTATCACTTTTTAATCTGTTATTCCTTTCCCCTCTCCCCTCTTATGATTGTATTTTAATGTTTGTCTATGAAATATAATGAAGATATTTATATTTTTTTTTCAAAGGTGTAAGTCTGTACTCTGTATGACAAGGGAACGATCTACAAGGTGTACCAACAGTCGGGCCCAATAGACAAATTATTATATTGATTATATTGTATATTTGAACAGGTGGCCATTTTCTTTTAAACATTTCCTTACTCATTTGACAGGTGATCTTTGAATATTTCTAAGTACAGTGGCATCTTCTATGAAAAAAAAATTAGTAAGGCATTGTGGTTGGCCTATAAAGACTGACTTTTGATTAATTTGATAAGTTTCATTGTTTATGATGAAAGAGTGAGATAAATATTGATGATGAGAGGGTGGGTAATGGGAAAACACACATGGAGAAAAGGAAAAGGAATGAAATGACTATGAAAATAAAAAGTCGATTGCAAAAAATAAAAATAATGTAACTGATCATCAGTGGGATGTGCAGTAAATGGCTGTAACAAAAGAGAACGTGAAATGCTTGGAACGAATGAAAAGAATTAGGTTAAAGAATACTATGACACGAAATATAAAGAAGAATATTTGGTACAAAGATGATGTGAAAGAAAGTGTGGATGGAGAAATTATTTACTTATTTAGAAATGTTATATGACTGCCTAGCATAAGAAAATTACTCTGGACAGGAACAAGAATACAAAAACAAAACAGATAAGATGATTGAAAGCAATCATAATAGGATACAAGAACCAAAACATCTCACAGGCAACTCACAGCTCCCCCAAACTTCATTAACATCTTGGTCCTAACACCTGAGGGAAAAACAGGATTTTTTTTCATTGCTTTCTGAAAGGCCAGCTAGATTGGAGCTATTGGGTCTCAGGGGAGAAGATCTATATAAGGAAGGGGCTGGAAAGAGAAAGTGGGTCTCCTCATTCCCACAGGATGGTGGACTTAGAAGGACCTTGGGGCACACCCACCCTGTTGGACCTGACAGGCAGAAGTTACTGGAGAGAGCAGGTCCCTCAAATTACTTGATCCTTTGCTGGTGATGGTGAAACTAAGATACGTGTGTCACAGGTGACACGCCATGTCATTTTTGGTGATACACTAGGCCTTCGGACTCTGGAAGTTGCCTAAGAGGACCCTGTTGTCCAAAAAGCACACAAGAACAGGACAGGTTTTCTCACTTTTTTCAGAGGCTGCAAGGCCACACAAGAGCATTCTTCAAAGTTTCTAGGCTTCAGACAAATGAGCTGCCTTGGATGGCATTTTGAAAAACTGTTTACAATTATGTCGGTAATTATGTCTATGGAGATTCTTAGTCATCCAGGTCATGGTTCTCTCAAAAGTGCTTCCCCTCCCAAAGGCAACTGGACCTTGTTTTTTCCTTGAAGACATTTCACTTCTCATCCAAAGAGCTTCTTCAGTTCTGACCAAAGAGTGGAGGGTGGAAGGATTTCTGTTTCTTGCAGTCATCTGCTTATTAGCATTCCTTGAATGGCCCACTTTGGGGGCAATTATGTAAGCATTATGTATTAAAGAACACATTTAAATAATTTAATTTAATTTAATTTATTACTCTTTGTTATGAATTCTCTTTTGTCCATGGGGTGGAGTGATGACATGCCAGGAGAGTCAAGATAGGCATCTTCTGAATTTTCGATATGCCAAGGCCAAAAGGTTTGTTGCCATCACTGTCCCTATGCCAGAAATTTACTATAAGTCAGTGGAGTGCTGTCACATGAACAAACTTAAGTGTACCCAATATTGCATACGTTGCTGCCTTCTGAACCAATCGAAGCTTCCATGTGCTTTTCAAGGTCAACCCTGTGAAGCCCCCAGAAGAGTGAATGGAATTAAAATAAAAGTAATAAAATTATTTGGAGTAAAACTGACATAATTGCTGAGATTTGTATGAGTAATAAAGGCATCTTGAAAGGCGAAATTGAAATGAATGGTTATATTGTTAATTTCATTGAAAAAAGTAGACGAAAAGGAAATCAGAAATGACTTTGAGAATGTTGGGAAATGGTAATGCCCAGCTATAGATCTGGAGAAATGTTAAATTATCAATGGAGTTTGCTTGTGAAGTGTTTATGCAATCTTGTACTGTGCATGTTAAGATGACCTGGCCATTCTTCTGCTCCTCCCATTAGATCAGAGGTGGAGAAATTTATGGCCCCTTTATGACTTGTGGACTTCAGCTCTCAGAAGCTGGCTCAGAAATTCGAATTCTGGGAGCTGAAGTCCATGAATCATAAAAGGGCCATTGTTCCCCACCCCTGCCTTAGATGCTGGCTGTTTGGAATTCTTTGTTGGCAAGCTGTTTCGGAAATGGAGCTTGGTTACTGCATGCCTGCATTTGTACTCATGCCATGCCATGCCTGCCTTGCCTTACGCAAATCTGAAGTCTTGTAACTAAATTCTTTGGGATAGCAAGGGTGCCAGGGAATGACAATGACCAGATTTTGAAAAAAAATGCATATAGCTGGTATGAAAATCAGATTTTTACATTCACTGGGAAATGTATGAACATAAGAAACGTTATGTTAATTTCAAGAAAATGAATCATAAAGTGAATAGACTTGCAATATAGAATGTTTTGGACCATGTTTGTAGAATGGTTTGTACTTTGAACCACTAAGTACAAGTACGTTGATACCATTCTATATAGGGCATTTTAGTTTAAAATCAGTATTTAAACCAATTGACAGCTAATGCTGGACTGGTGTGTAAATGAACTTCCAACACTTACTGCCACCTTGTTGCATTTTGTATCAATATGGAGTTGAAATTTGGTTACTGAATTTGATAAAAAAAAAAATCTTATATCAAGGAAGTAATGCTATCAAGAATAAATGGAATGTTTAAAAAATAGCTCAACATAAATTAGGAATATGGCAAAAATGCAGGTTAATTCCCTGATTCATGTGTTTATGGATCAACAGATAAGGTAATTCAGGTAATGCTAGAGGGATTGGCTGTGAACCTGAATGCATACGTACACTTGTATGCATACAATATGAAAGTTGTGGCCTGAGGCCCGAACTTGCTGCTTTTCTATTATGAACCCTGGAATATGGGACAACCTGATGCAGCTGGCTGAGAATCTGAATTATTTTCAATAAGGATTTGAGAAAGAACTTATCAGACTTGTTCTTGACAGGAAAAATGAAGTGAACAACTGAAAGTTATAGACGCAGTAAATGACTGTGAGAGTTCTTTGCTGTCCAAGGACTAGACACAACACAGCGTAGTAAATCTGTGCTTAATACTTTGTTGTTGCAGCACACATCTTCCCTCAACAACTGGATATTGCTCTGGTCACCTCCACTTCCAGCCTTCTAGATCAGAGGTTCTCAACCTGTGGGTCGCGACCCCATTTGGGGTTGAACGACCATTTCACGGGGGTCGCCAAACAACGCAATGTGCCATTTCCCCCCCCTTTTCCTTAGCTGTGCTACTCCCTCTTATTCTATTGGCTTTCGAAAGCCAATAGGAATTGTCCAGGCTGTCTCTGCCCTGCTGAGCCCGCCAAAAGTCCCAGTCTGCAAACGGTGCTGCAAGTTGTCTGCAGTGAAGGCGAGCTGTCTAGAAGTTTCCACCCCTCCCTGCTGAGCAACTACTAAAACTGTAAGTAAAAGAGGGCCAGGGGTGGGACGTGGGAGGCCAGCGGGCGCAGGGAGGGTTCTGGCATGCATGGGGCCCAGCAGGTGCCTTACCTCCCTTGGGCTGGGCCAGCTGGTGGTCCAGCCAGTGGTCACCCTGCGCTGTCGCTGCCCCTTGCCAGCTATGCCTCGGCCGGCGCAGGGGGTGGCACCATGCATGCGTGGCACTCCTGGGCGGGGAAAGTCCTCGACTTATGACCGGTTGGGAAGTCCTCGACTTACGACCGGTTGGGGGTCGCGGCATTAAAAAGGTTGAGAACCACTGTTCTAGATCTTTGCAAGATGGTGTTGCCACGTAAAGATGTCTTCCATATTCAGTCTTAGTACTCAGTTTACCCACAAGTCTCAAAATCTATAAAGGAGCATGCAATCATCTGCCTTTTTCCAAACGTCTTGCACTAGTTAGGAGAAGGTTCTGTTTCAGTGTGGCTGGTCCTCTTCTAGATGCTGCTAAGTTCCCAGCCAGTCTCCAAGCTCTGCTCTTAAACAGTATTTCTTTAGAGCACCGGCTGAGCTTCACACAGTGCTCCAGGCAGGACACCCACCAGGATATGCTACTTACTGTAGCTTGTGGGCCTGGCGGTTGATGGATAGTGGTCTGGCCTACCTGTAATAGCTGTTAATCTTCCGACAGTTGCTTCCTGCTTCCTGCTTCCTTGCCCGTATGCAGTTTTCAGTCTCCATTTCTCCTACATAATCACACCCACTCTGTTTTAGCCTTTGCTTTTGTACACTAAGGGTCTTAGTGGGGTGACACTGCCTCTGGATGTCTGGCACATCCCTGAAAATGGCAGGGTGTGACTTAGCTGGACAGCTGGGAAGCTGGCTGGAAAGCCTATGGCTATGAGGGAATGGCTGAATGCCTGAGGGAAGCAGGGGCAAAACCGGTCTGCATGCCTGCAGCTACTTTTGAAATGAGCAGGCAGCAACCCCAAGTTCACTCCCTCATAATGGCAGAAACCAACAACAACAACAAAAAAAACCCCAACAATAACGAAGAAGAAAATTAGGGGTTGAAAATGCAGGTAGAAAGGTAATGGGGGTTTGCTGTGAAGTATGTCTGTTTCAAAAGAAGTAAAAGCGTCTAAGTCTGCCCACTTTTTAATACAGACATTAGAGCTGAGTGTATGTTAGGAGAAACATAAAAGTATAAGAAGGAAAGAAGGAACGTACATTTCACAGAAGGCAAGACAACTGAAGCACAAGTGGATTGTCTGTATGCAGCTTTTACACACACTGTTTTAAAGACCAGAGTTTTTCATTTATCAGTGGGTCCATTTGCAATTATTATCTCTGATTTTTCAGAGTTCCGGCCAATTCTTAACTTACACCATGCAAGTATATGCTGCTTGATTGCTCCCAACTTTGTTGGTTGTATTAATTGAAAAAAAGTGCTTTAGCTCCATTAGTTCTCCCTTGTGTTGTGCTTAAGGATGCTTATTTTTACAACTGCAGTCTTTATTGTAGGCCCAGTTATTAATCCTGTCCTTTGCTAGATATTTGGGGCTGAGATTCAGAATGTGGTTATGGAAGTTTGCCAAGTTAACAGCCTCTATACTAATCTGGTTCTAGAGTGGCTTATCAATACATGCTTCGTATGCATGCCTCAGTTTTTCTGCTCCTTCTGTTTCCTGTTCCTTTTGTACTTACCCAGAACCTTAAACTGATAGATGAACAGGTCAATATGCACATGAGGCTCTGTACGCTATCATAGCCAGAGTCTTGTCACTAATACAATTATATGTAGCTGGCCCAGTTTCTACAGTGTTTTTCCTCCCAAAAGGAATGTGCACGAGCAAAGAATTTGAACATGTACAAACCTATGCAAAAAGCCCTTCGGGTATCTGTTATCTTAGGTGCATAGCAGAAGACAGACATTCATTCCTGCATCACAGAAAAGAGATAAATGGTTGGGCAATTTCATAAATGTATCTTTAGTCAAGAAAACCATTCCAAATGTTTACCTATATAATTAGATATGTGCATGGCTTTATTGATTGTTTTAATATATCATCCTCCTTCCTTTCTCATTTTTGTTGCTGATTCATAAATATTAATGCTGATTATTTAAAGAATATATTAAAAGAGATGATTGTTTTTCTCCCTGATTTTGGCCAGCTAGAAATTTCACCTGTAAAAAAATTAGAGTGATTGACACCACCAAGTTCAAGTTAGTTTTCTTCTCACTATCAAGCGGCGACTACCAACATCTTTTAACTATGGATCCATTCACTGGGGAAATAGCACTTTCTTATTGTATATATTCATTTAATTTATATCCTACCCATCTCACTGTTGCAGCAACTCTAAATATGCACATCCTTGCAATGAATTTCTAATTCTATCGTGCCATAGCAACTGATACAAAGCAGCAAGAAAGAAATAGGGAAAGGCAAAATATTAAAAGAAGGATAAAAATTTCAAAGTAGCAAAAAGGAGTCTAATAAACATCTAATAAACCTAAAAAAGGACAGATAAAAAATAATATGAGGATAATAATGAACACTTTGGAATGTTATGAAGTCCATCATGAAAGACAAGCTACACTGGTTTTTCTTGATGCCCAGAAGGCATTTGATAATCTGAATTGGAAGTTTATTATAACACAATTGAACTATATGGATTTTGGGACAAAATTTGGAAATATGGTTGAGAAAATATATACTAAACAAACAGCTAGGGTAATTATAAATGATGAAATGACAGAAAAATTTGATATAACCAAAGGAGTAAGACAAGGATGCCCACTTTCCCCTCTTCTATTTATTTTATCATTAGAAATACTCCTGACAAAAATCAGAGAGGACCAAGAAATAAAGGGTTTAAAAGTTAAGAAGGAAGAATATAAGGTCCAAGCCTTCACTGATGATTTGGTATTCATTTTGGAAGATCCATTAGAAACCGGCCTTAAATTGATTCAAAAAATAAAGAATTCGGTGAGGTAGCCGGACTTAAGATCAATAAGAATAAATCCAAATTAATAACCAAAAATCTTACAAAGGCACAGGAAAATGAACTGGAAGATAAAACAAAGATAAGTGTAACTAAGAAAATAAAATATTTAGGGATCTGGCTTACAGCGAAGTGCTTCTCGATTAAGGAGGATAATTATAATAAAATATTACACCAGATAAAAAAAGATTTAGAAAATTGGGAAAATCTACAAATTTCATTTTTAGGGAGGACCATTACGGTCAAAATGAATATATTGCCAAAAATATTATTTCTGTTCCAAGTTATTCCAATAAAATTAGGGAAAACATTTTTTCAAGAATTAAATAAATTGGTCACTAAATTTATATGACAAAGGAAAAAATCCAGGATTAAATTAAAACTCTTGCAAGATATAAAAGATAAAGGGGGATTGGCATTACCAGAGCGGGAAATATACTACCAAGCATCGAGCCTAACTTGGCTAAAAGAATGGATGGAATTGAAAAATACCAGAGTTTTAACAATAGAAGAACATGACTTGCAAGCAGGGTGGCATGCATTCCTATGGGACGAAAAATATAAAATACACAGATGCTTTCAAAGACACATAGTTAGGAATGCATTGCTACAGACTTGGGAAAAATAAAACAAAAACATTATATCCCAAACACCCAAACCTACTGGATATAAATAAGATAATTAGATACAAGGAACTAGTAAACGAACAGGGAAATCTGAAAACAAAACAAGAATTGGAACAAGATATAGGCAGAGAGATTGACTGGTGGACATTTACACAAATTCAATCTAAATATACAGAGGACAAAAAATTATACGAAATACAAAAAGAGCCGCAAGAATTGGATAAAATTATACATGGAACAGAAATAAAATTAATTAACAATTTATATAAATACTTATTGAGATATAAAATGGAAGACAAGGTTGTCAAAGACACAATGATTAGACGGACAAAAAATTTCGGATATAATATAGAATTGGAGAAATGGGATAAAATACGGGAAACAAACATAAAATTGACTATGTGTAGGAATCAGTGCTCAGTCATTGCAGGGTGTAAATATGACTGACTGCTTTCACAGTGTTTATTGCCTTATATACAGGTATTCAAATAGCATAAAGTAAGATGGCATCAGCATAGCAACAGCAGTTCTATTGGTGAAACCCCTTGCCAATCCTTAAGAATATACTAGCCAGGAGGCCCCAGCCAGGGAGCAGTTTCTACCACATCCTGTTGATGTAACCAGACTGATATCATGTGAACCAGGTGATATCATTGTATCAGCTTGGGGTAGTTTCCCACATTGCCATGGTGATGTAAATGGATGAGATCATGTAGAGGCATGCAGGCGTTAGAAGGGCAGTTTGCTGCTCACGACCTCTACCTGGCCCCTATCTCTACAACTATGTCTGCGGCATTCAAAGAAAACCAGTTGAAGATGTTTTACAGGTGGCATCTTCCATCAGCAAAGTTTGCCAAGATGTTCCAGAACAATTCGCCAACATGTTGGAAATGTAAAAAAGTACATGGAACATATTATCATATATGATGGACATGCCCAGTTGCAAAAAAATACTGGACTAAAATAAGAAGATGGATGGAAGAAATAATAGACCAACCCGTAGACTGGAAACCAGAGATCTTTCTGCTGAGTATTTTAAACAGAAAATATAGTAAAGAAATACGGAACTTAATTCTACGTGTAACAACGGCAGCAAGAATAGTATATGCACAGTTCTGGAAAAATGAGAATATATCATCAGAGGAAGAAGTGATAAAAAAAATCCTGTACTGTGCTGAGATGGAGAAATTAACAAAAGAGATAAAAGAAAAGGAAGACACAGAGTATTATCTAATATGGAATAAGTGGTATGACTGGTTGGAGATTAGAAATAATAAATGAGAATAAATGTGGAAAGGTCAAAAATGGAAAATGTGTGTATAATAATGTATATTAATAATAATATGTATTATTTTTAGTATGAAGTATAGTATGAAGGAAGAAAAATGCAAACAAGAAACAACGGGACAACAAGGACAAATATATCTAAAGAAGAATAAGGGGGGAAATGTAAATAATAGAAGATTACTGTTACGAAATTGCTGTTAAAAAAAGGAGTATACACTGTGTGTGTATGTGTGTTATGTTTTGTTGTTTAAAAAAATAAAAATAATTTAAAACTAAAAAAAATGAACATTTTCAATTCTGGAGGACAAGAACTTTTGAACACCGTTATATGTAACTGAAGCATGGCTCTTCCCAATAATCCTATACAGCCATATATGCTAGCCTTCTTCAACCTAGTGCCCTCTAGATTAGAGGCCCCCAACCTTTTGGGCACCAGGGACCGATGCCGTGGATAGGTTTTTCCGTGGACCAGAGGGGGTGTGGTTTTGAATACTGCCTGCATCTCGAGGATGGAGCTTTGCTTGTTTGTGCTGCAGACCGGTGCCAGTTCACGGACCAGGGGTTGGGGCCCCCTGCTCTAGATGCTTTGAACTCTATCAGCAGTAATTTCTAGAAATCATGAAAACTGAAGCTCAAGTCGGCTGAAAGATATTAGCCTTTCTTACATACCGGTATCTAGAGAGGTCTTTGGGAAAGAGGTGTCAGCGATATGTTCCATGCTTGAACTAAAAGTATGAACCTCTTCTATGCACTGAGTGGTACTAAAAAAAGATTTATTCTTTTGCTGATGTGAAATAAGTCTTTTCTCTGCCAATATTATCCAGCAGTCACTCATTTATTCAGTTCAGTTATATCCTGCCATTTTTTTTTCTATTCTGGAGCTGGAGGCAGTGTACAAACGTATCCCCAGCTAATAGTACATTTGAACCACAGCTGATTCCAGCAATGCAATATTTCTAGTGCAAGGTAAGCTATTGAAAGCATATAATTTCTGGTAGAATGCTGGTTAATTTGTTGCCTTAAGTTAAAGTATGAAACATAGTTGTTCTTTTTTTTTTGTTCTCACTAAGTTATATAGGCATCCTTTAACAGAATGGTCAGGCAGCGGAAAAAAAAATATCCTCAGGTCTCTTATTTCACTTATTAATGTTATTTTAATGCCTTGGTTAATGAGTTCTAAATTGTGCAGATATGGCCTCATCACTAGACAGGTCAAAGTTGCCATTGCCAGCTAGGTGGCTAAATGTCTCTTCAAGTATAGAGACCCTTTTTAAGTAGAAAGCATTCTGCAAGATGCTTTATTGTAATAACTGGGTGAACAAGAGAAAGTGAGCACAGTTCAGTGATCTACATCATAGTGTGGGTTGATAGCCTTCCTACAAACTCCCCCCTCCCCATCTAGTGTGTATTGTGATATAATTATAGCCCTATTTAATCATTCAACTCATGTGGAAGCTTTACACACATGGAGAGACAATGCCAGCGAGCATCTTGGCTTGGCCTCTTTCGCTGTGGCTGCCTGACTGCATGGAGGACAACTGCAGGGTACATCCTTTATCTGTGAAAATGTTTTGTAAGGCTACTTTTTTTTTAAATCATGGTTTGCCAGCATTCTAGAATGTCTCAAAAAGTCTTGCTGAATAGAGGGAGGTTTTCATTGCAAAGGATTAATTTCTATGTCAAAAAGAGAGTAAGAACTACCAGGAGCTGGAGAGCAAAGTTTGCACATCCCTCTCGAGTTTCCCCTATTTAAATGTAGAACTCACTCACAAAAAGAATGATTGAATAGGGCAACTTTTCTCAGACTGATACCATTAGTTAATAGTTATCATTTACATGCACCTATTGTCTGGGTTTACTACCACATCCCAGAACCTCAGTTATTGAATACATGGCACAATGCGCTTAATCACAAATAATTATTCATAATCTGCAATGGGTTTACCTTAAGTCAAAATCTAACCTTCCCAAGAACACCCCTTTAAGGTTCCCCCTCCTAGCATGTACGTGTTGGGCAGGAGATTAAATGGAAATTGTAGGTTATCACTTGCAGCTAGTATCAGGTTGAAGAAGGCTGGCTTGTGAGACAATTGCATGGATTGGTAAATAGCAGACCCAGGTTTTGAATGATGATGATGATAATGATAATGATAATGATGATATTATGATGATGATGATTTATATTGTGTTGACAGATCTAATCTAAAGTTGCAGAGCAAAGGATGATGGTCATATTCACATTGTTGACCCCTTTGAGGTCTGTTCTTTTGGTCACAGAGGTCAACAACAGATCTATCAACTCTTGTCATGCAAGGTCATGGCTTTAGGTCAGAAGTTAATAATATAGAGGTCACTAAGCATCTGCTTGGAAGCCATTCAACCAATCAGGTTTGTGCTCAGAGCAGTGACCCAGAGGTTATCAACTTCCTAAGCCCTGCAGGCCTCTTTGTTTGAACTGTCTGAAACAGATTTGGTTCCTCTAGTATTTTCACTACATAGCTATAGAGAGACAAATGCACACTAACACATTTAAGCCTTGTTTTTTTGGAAGGCACGTTTTTCCAGTTTTCTTATTTCATGGAATCAGTCCAAAGAAGGAATACAGCTCTGAGAACAACAATGTTTATTGTATTTAAAAAAAAAAAAGATGGGTGGCTACCTGCTTTACAAACCGGAGGAACCCTGAACAATGGAAAAGCAAGGATTTGTATGGAAGTTGAAGGCTACAAAGCGGGGAATCCTAGGGATCTGGTTTGAAGGTCTGCTTGGGTATGCTAGGCAGGTCCCTCTTGTGTACCTAGGATTAGTTCCATTGTTAGGCAAAATGGACCTTCCAGGAGGGTAGCAGAGCCAAAGAAGTTCATTGTTAAAGGAGGTGGAATGTTGAGATTGTCAGGTGACTGAGGACAGAAGGTTGGGATTTCTCTATGTTGCAATTCCCTTTTAAGAGTTGTCCTTGGGCTTCATTATAAGCTGGTCAGGAGGTTGCTATTCCTTGGTTTTCATGAGATTGCAGGAAGCTCTGTCTGGAGCCAGGGAGAGTCAATTTTAGCCTGATGAAGCAAAGAGATGAACTGAATTTAATGTCCAGAGGACAGGGAGGAAAAACATATAACCTCCATTTTCTTAGGTTTGTTTTCTTCACTATACTAATCTTCTCCATTTTTGCCCCCTCCCCCTCTAAATAGGTTTACCCTAAACATAAGGCCTTCATTTTCTTGCTGTGAAAATAGGCCTTCTGTTACATAGTTCCTGATTCAGCTCCATTTTTTTAATCTACAACCAAGTATAGATCATGTCATACACATCTGCTCCCATATCCTTTTCCTTCCTTGCCTTTCTGAACTTGGATTGTAACCCTTAGGGTTCTGCTTGCGTTATTGGCCAGTGTGTTGTGCATCTGACTTATTTAACTCATGACCTTGCAAGTTTAAACCTCAACTACCATCATTGTATTGTACGATGACGTAGGAAGAACATGATATCCCTCTGCATTTCATTCCTAAGTACACAGGACCCCAAAAGACGTGAGGTTCATCAAAACGTAATGGAGTTACATCCTGGTTGGTTTGCCACATCAGAGCTTGGGCAAGCCTCTATGTCATCCCCCTCGCATCAGCCGTGTAGCATCTAATTGCAGTAAGCAGTGAACAATATTATTCAACCACAGAACTTGGGAATCAGATCTTAGCACATCTTGAAGTAATATCTTGTAGGACTTCTAATATTTAAAACTCTTGGCTAATTTTCCCTCCCAATTTTCTGTCCTAGAGGAGGAACATGTGAAATAGTTTGAAGATGTTTGCATTAGGAGCTTGCTTAGAAACCATGGCAATTTCAATTTTCTGGCAGCTGTGGATTGGTGAGCTTATTGCTCCATGTGAAATTCTGTACAAATTTAACCAATTAGCAATGTCTACTTTCTGCAAGCCTAGACACAAACTAGAACATACTTTTTAATTTTTGAACACATTTCAGAATATGTCAAAGCAGTTCAGAACACCCACCCAAAGATGCACAAAGCACATATCAAAGAAGTATGGCTTGCAAGATATAAAAAACTGTGAGATTTCATGTAAGTTTTCATGTAGTGCTAGGCTGCATTAACAGAGGGATAGAATCAAGATCACGTGAAGTGTTAATACCACTTTACAATGTCTTGGTAAGGCCGTACTTGGAATACTGCATCCAGTTCTGGTCACCACGATGTAAAAAAGATGTTGAGACTCTAGAAAGAGTACAGAGATGAGCAACAAAGATGATTAGGGGGCTGGAGGCTAAAACATATAAGGAACAGTTGCTGGAATTGGGTATGACTAGTTTAATGAAGAGAAGGACAAGGGACGACATGATAGCAGTGTTCCAATATTTCAGGGGTTGCCACAAAGAAGAGGGAGTCACGCTATTTTCCAAGGTGCCTGAAGGCAGGACAAGAAGCAACGGATGGAAACTGACCAAAGAGAACCAACCTAGAACTAAGGAGAAATTTCTTAATCAGTGGAACAACCTGCCTCCAGAAGTTGTGAATGCTCCAACACTGGAAGTTTTTAAGAAGAGACTGGACAGCCATTTGTCTGAAATGGTATAGGGTTTCCTGCCTAAGCAGGGGGTTGGACTAGAAGACCTCCAAGGTCCCTTCCAACTCTTCTATTATTGTTGTTGTTATTTTACAGAGAAATTGGTTAACTGGTGCAGAAGCAGAGCTGAAAGAAATTGCAGTCAAAAAAAGCAGGTTACTTGTGTCTAGCCTGCAACCCTGATGATTCCTAATATTCTCCCATCCAAATACAATATAACCAAACACAGTTCCATTTAGTTGTCTGAAATCAGCCCAACTCAGGTAGATACTGCCACCAAGCTGGGCTAATTAATAATGCATTGATAAACAGAGCAAGCATAGTGTGATAAGGGTTAAGGGATGTGGCCCAGTTTTCAGCAAACCCACGCCATCTAATTATTTCCCATAAATCCCTCCAAATTTAATATTGAACCAGCTTCCCAGTGGGTTGCTTCTGTCTTCCGGTTGCTTTTCAGCATCACTTATCTTAATTAGGCAATCAGCTCCATCACAAACTATGGCTTTTGCTCTACAGTATTGCACTGTTTCAGATGGATTATAGAATCAAAGATATGAATGTCGCTCATTAAACAGCAATAAAAGCTACAGAGTAAGAAGAGCAATACCTTCATGCCAAAGACCAGTTCTCTTTTCTTGGACAAGGATGTAGGAGGCTCTGCCAGTACCTTCAACCCCATCCCCTTTCTAAGCTCTCATCCCCAAAAGCCCTCGGGCAGAACAACTGCCAGCTCCCACCTCAGTGTGATCAGACAGACATCTTTTACCAATAAAGGAGAAATATTTGTAGTTCATGGTTGAACTGTGGGGGGGGTACTTGGTGCTCAGAAGAGCTTGGTTGTTTTCTTGCAGATGGTTCATTACCCAAACTAGGTAACATCATCAGTGCTGATAGAGCACCATGGAACCCTCAAACATCCTTTACCCCAGGGGTGTCAAACTCAATTTCACTGAGGGCCACATCAGTATTGCGGTTGCCCTGGGAGGGTGGGTGTGGCCAGAGTGGGTGCAGCCTACTGGGTGGGCATGGATGGAGTGAGTGTGGCCTACTGAGTGGGCGTGGCCAATTCTACATCATTCGTGTCAAGAGTGGGGGCCTGGGCAGGAGTGGGACAGATCTCAGGGTCTCTGGCAGAAGGGGGTGGGACTGGGGCAGGTGCCAAGGCATGGTCTACCGGGGCAAGTGCCAAGATGTGCCACCACAAAATTGTACATTGGCTCCCGGCCGGCCTGGGCCAGGGCCAAGGCAGCGGGGGCTGTTTCCTCACTGTTTCCAGGATGGCTTCACGGGCCACATGAAACCACTTCACGGGCCGCATCCAGCCCCGGGGCCTTGTGTTTGACATGTCTGCTTTACCCTATTGGAATATATCATCGTAATCCATCAGTGAACAAAAAGCTGCATTTCCATAGTATAACCGTGTCTTTTCTGAAATCATGCATATTCTAAAATATCCTCCACTCTGCTACCTTCTCTTTCACTCATAGTCCAAAGGTGACAGCATGCAGGAATGTCCCATAAAGTATCCTCAGTACTGAACAGATTCTCTTTAGGAATGTGCACCACTTGAAAATTATTTGGAAAAAAAAACCCAGCTTTGGGCTTCACGTGAACCCTGCACCTCTTTGATATTCATTCAGATAGCTAGAGTTCTGTGAAGTTCCCTCGTAAGCCTGAAGGGGAGATTGCACTTACTCTAACATGCACATCACAGTCGGTGTGACCCTTAAAGCAATAATTCTTGTTTTGCTGTTTATGCAAAAACAGTACCAAATTTCTTCAGTCCGGCGGTTTTGATATAAAGTATGTAAATTTCAGCAGATAATTTTTTTCAGGCTGGCTGATCAATTCTCCCCTGCCAAATGAGCAGCAATGCAAGAACCATGCTCTTCACGCTTTCGGTTATAAAACAGCTTCAAGCTGGAAGATAGACAACTGTTTGGCCATCTTGAGATATACGTACACACTCGTGGTATGCATTTAGGTATTAAGCCCTTGTGGGTTCCTGGATATCCACAATTCAAATACTATTGCCAGGAGGAATAAAATCAGCATCGTATTCTTCTCTCATATCAGAATGTTTCAAATTGTTCCAGGAAAATCTTTAAGCAGAGTACATGGACCAAACTGATTTTGTGAGTTTTAACAAAGATTGGTCCTTCCATGACAGGAGTCTTTTATGTTTTCATATGATGGGCTGTCGTTATTTTTATTTTTTCCTGTGTATGTAGACAATCTAGTGTCTGATGAATCATGTGGCAACATATTTTAATAATAAATACAAAAGTGGTAAAATAGTTTGGTGTAGTGGTTAAGGAATTAGGCTAGAAAGCAGGAACACTAAGTCCTACTCCCTCCCTCCCTCCCTCTCTCCCTCCCTCCCTCTCTCTCTCTCTCTCTCTCTCTCTCTCTCTCTCTGTCTCTCTGTCCGTCTGTCCGTCTGTCCGTCTGTCCGTCTGTCCGTCTGTCCGTCTCTCTGTCTCTGTCTCTGTCTCTCTGTCTCTCTGTCTCTCTCTGTCTCTCTCTGTCTCTCTCTGTCTCTCTCTGTCTCTCTCTGTCTCTCTCTGTCTCTCTCTGTCTCTGTCTCTGTCTCTGTCTCTGTCTCTGTCTCTGTCTCTGTCTCTCTCTGTCTCTGTCTCTCTGTCTCTCTGTCTCTCTGTCTCTCTGTCTCTCTGTCTCTCTGTCTCTGTCTCTGTCTCTGTCTCTGTCTCTGTCTCTGTCTCTCTCTGTCTCTCTCTGTCTCTCTCTGTCTCTGTCTCTCTCTCTCTCTGTCTCTCTCTCTGTCTCTGTCTCTCTCTCTCTCTCTCTCTCTCTCTCTCTCTCTCTCTCTCTCTCTCTCTCTGTGTGTGTGTGTCTCTCTGTCTCTCTCTGTCTCTCTCTCCCTCCCTCCCTCTCTGTGCGGTAGAAAGAAGGAACAGTAAACCACTTTTGAAAAGTCTTGACAAAAAAAAAATGCAGGGACTTATCTAGGAAATCACCAGGAGTGAATCAAAGGTTTCTCTCTCTCTCTCTCTCTCTCTCTCTCTCTCTCTCTCTCTCTCTCTCTCTCTCTCTCTCTCTCTCTCTCTCTCTCTCTCTCTCTCTCTCTCTCTCTCTCTCTCTCTCTCTCTCTCTCTCTCTCTCTCTGTGTGTGTGTGTGTGTGTGCATGTGTATATACCATGTTTCACAGGACAGGGATCTCTCCTATCAAATTGCACTTTTGGGAAGTAACTGGTCTTTGACATACACATCAATGCATCTATTTCCTTTATGACAGAAGGGAAAAATGACAGCTGGCTATCTCACTTAAAAATATGAGACAAGTGTTGAAAATCATATTTTTGAGGAAGGTATCAGCAAAAACCATTCTAAAAGCCAATGCATTCATCTTTTATAGTATATTGTGCTCTTTTACTTAATGAAAGCTGCTTAATATTTATACAACAATTTGCATATTCATAATCCTTTCTGAATATTGATAATTGTCACAACAAATCTTGTGGAAATTGGTGCTATTACTTTCTCCACATTCATCTTCAGTTATTTTTCTTATCAGTCCTCCTCCATGGACCCAAAGGGTAGATGAGAGTACCATTCGAAATCTAATGTTGTTCAGTTTCTTCTCTGGAGGTTTGATGTCCAAGTTGATGATGCTCTTGGCCAGGGGTGGGGAACCTCGGCTCTTTTATGACTTGTGGACTTCAGCTCCCAGAATTCCTGAGCCAGCATGGCTCAGCTTGGAAACCTCTCCCTTTCCCCTCAGCATGGCTGGCTCAGGGATTCTGGGAGTTGAAGTCCACAAGTCATAAAAGAGCCAAGGTTCCCCACCCCTGCTCTTGGCAATATCTTTTTTTCCCCTATGGATCAGCAGGAAAGATACAGTAGCTCATATGGTCGATGGACTAGATCAGGGGTCTTCAAACTTGGCCCTTTTATGACTTGTGGACTTCAACTCCCAGAATTCCTCAGCCAGGCAGGCTGATCTGTGCTCTCAGAGGCAGCACACTTTGAAAGCCAGCAGATCCAGTCAGCACATGTTTCTATTTCTCAAACTACACAGTCAGCAAATACTCTTCATCTTCTATCAGATAGCCGTAGCATTTTATTTGCATACATCTTCTTCTCTTTTATGCAACATAGGCGCTTATTCCCCTCCCCCCTAGAGATTTAGATCCTGTTTCACCTGCTGAAAGCTATTTCTGAAGTGGTTTGAAATTACTTCTGAATCTCTTGTTTCTATTTGTCCTTTCATCCATAGGATTTGCTTTCTCTCTCTTTTGTTTTGTTCCCTGTAGAACGAGGCTTCCTCTGTCAGTTCTTTTTGTTACACTTCCTTTCGTTAGTCCAAGAAATGTCCACCTCTTTTTATGAGCTGTACTGGGGCTATTCAGTACCTATTTCCCCCTCAAGCTTAGAGCACTGCGATACATTTGTACTTGCTATATATGCACACTTTGTTATTTTCAAGAAGGAATACAAACATGGTACAAATATTGTAGCATGTATCGTGACTGCAAAACTGCATCCATCCACATTCTCTTTTCCACTATCCACCGAGAGGGAAGATTTGTTAAAGCCATTCCCCTTAAACTCCTGTGGAATAATTAGTTCTTCCTGTTCACTCATTGTTAATTGTCTTCTCTCAAGAGCAATCAATAATCTTTACTCAAGCCTAAATAAACTGAATTTCAGTCACTGCTTTAAAATTCTTCATGTTATTTTTTTAAACAGTGTTCTTTTTTTGCATTTTGACAATTATGGCAAAATTTGTCACCTACAAATTTTGGAAGCTTTAGTCCCAATACATTTAAAAGTGTCAGGGAAAGAATCTAGTAGATGCAGAATAAGAAGGAAGATAAGGGGTATGAAGAATTTTTTTCTGATCTGAAATATGGGCTGAGAGATTTGCTGATAACTATAGTGATCAAAATATCTCCCATGATGTGAAAAATATCTACATACCCCCCAAAAAGCGGCCTTTATGCTTTTATTCCCTTTTTTAAAAAAAGAAAATCATTTCTCCTATTGTTAAAGAACTGAAATTAACTTTTCAAATGGAAATGGAGATGAGGTATGCAGATATAGAAAGGTGCAGAAAAAGCAAAAGGAAAGAAACAATTGTGTTTCATTGGGTTATAAATGATAAAGAATTGTTGCGCATGAGGAGTGACAATCTCACCAAGTGAGCTACTCAATGGGATAGTGAAATGCTGGAAAAAAAAAACATTATCTCTGGAAACATTGAAAGATTTGTCAAATAGATAGGAAAAGAATCAATAGGGAAAGGAGCCAGAAAAAGCAGTCTAGGTAAAATGAGAGTTCAGAGTTGAGAACTATCTGTCTTCAACTAATGTAGCTCAGCTTTATGTCCTCCTGATCATGGCCTAAACATGCTTTGCTAACTATTTTCTTTATAACGTGGCCTTATAATGTTGTTTTCTTCTCATGCTTAGTCTGCAGCTGAGGCAATGTAAGGTTGTATTTAACTATTGCTGTGTTTTTCTTCTTGTCCCTATATAATTTATTTTGCCTAGGAGCAGTCTATGACCTTTGACTGACAATATGGTGGGTCATGAGTTGGAAACTGCCCTGCTCTTATTAGCCACTTTAGGGGGATGGGCCTATTTGAATATTCTGAATACTTTGAATCAGTACCAGATGTTGACAAATGACCAAATTCATGGGTCTACTCATTGGTCAAGGTGTGCCTCCTCCCCCAGCATGCTAATGCTGTCTATGAGGATCTGAACTACTAGCAGGCAAAGCAAATTGTCAGTAGACAAGAGTCAATGGAATTCAAGGTGGGCTGGACTTAGATCTCTTGTGGATGCGAAGGGACTCAAGACTCATGATACACTTAACCCCTCCCTCGGGCTCAGCCTGGTCATCTCTTATACCTAAGTCAGAAGACTACACACCTATCTAGAGAATGAAGAACCAGGTTTGGACAGGTATGTTGTCTAAACTGCAGATACAACTCAGCTCCAATGTTTAAGAAGCTCAGCAATTGCAGGAATCAGAAATGAAATCTTCTGGATACATTGGTCCAGGATTTAAATCCAACATCTCTTGCTTCAGCCCTTGCATAATAATAGAGTTCTCCTGTGCATTTCTTGGATTTGGATGTGAAAAGCACATGCCCTGCATTTTGATAATCATCCTATATGACATCAGATTCCCTTATTTTTAAATTTACTTGCTGCAGCTCTCACTGTCATCATGGATATTACCACTTTGATGCTCAAGTAAATTATGAATATCCAGTCATTGGCCATTTTCATTGCATTGACATAGTACTCAGTAGAATAAGAAAACACCCTTGAACTAGTTTGTCACAGTACTGGAGTAACATTATAATGTCATCATTATTAATGCATTCAAAAGCTAATTAGTATTTATGATTCGACTACATTTTATTAGTACTTCTTTCTCATTACTACAAGTGATGACACAAATATTGAAGTAGTGTATTGCCAGTCATAAAACCAATTTATTTTAAAAGCAGCATGTGCCTACCCATAAACTCTAAGATTTCTCAGCATTCTGGGACACTATATCTTACATAGTTGAAATTCACTCTTATCTCAACATTATTACCACTACATAACATTATATTGAATAGTGATTGGGGGTTTACCAGAGGGTGAAACAGATGCCTCTTTACTAAAATTTATGCCACTATTTGGAAAATATTCATGGATTTGCTCCAGGAGAAAAACAAAATATCAACAGCATCATGCTATGCTTTATTTGACATAAGCAGTTGTACCAGAATTTAACAGCGGAAGGATTTATTCAGCTCTCTTATTGATTAATTGACTGATAAAACTCATAAACTACCCCATTCTGGTTAATCCTGGCTGGTGTATATGAACAAATCAAAACAGAGTATCCCGAAAAAAATTGCAAAATAAAATCAAACTTATAATAATAGGAAAACATCAACAGCAAAAATAGATGTGCATCGCTAAGCACTCTAGAACACAAAACTCCACTGAAATAAGATCATTTTAAAAACACTCCAGAGTGAAAGGAGCATGGGAGGCAGTTGTACCTCCAGTGGTTCACATATATGGAGGCCACCATCAAGAAGTTCTGTTTCCCAGTCTAATCTTCCTTAAATTCCTATTGGAGAGAAAAGTGGAGCACATCTTCTCTTGTTGCTCAGATCTGCTGAGCAGAATCTTACCTGGTGGGTCCATGTATGATATATCACAATGCTGTTGTGATATACCATACTGCATACTATTGTATAGGGATTTCTAAATGTTGATTTGGACCTGAAATCCTACTTGCAGACATTGCATCAACCTTTGGGTCCCTGCCACAAAGTCTTTTTTAAGAAGATTTATTGAGGCACAAGAGATAGGTCGTAAGAATTTCAACAACTTACATTTGACAGCCCCACTGCGTAGACCAGACCATGAAATCAACTCCATTAGGAAGTCTAAAGCTACTTTTACTGAAATTGATTATAATACTAGAATCTTGTAGATTTCATTGTGCTTTACTCCTCTTCTGAATTTAGGGTGGATTTTATCTGAACTGATTTTTAAATATTATCTCATTGTTCTCAACTTTAAAAAAAAAATCTTTTTGTTTAAATGATATTTTAAGATATATTATTATAAACTAAATTTACTAGATTTGACTTAGATTGACGGTTTAGAAGTTAATGATAAATATTATTCTTAACAAGATGAGTTGATTGTTTATATTATAAGTAAGGTTTAGAAGAGGATGTTTATATCATGATATATACTAAGATATATTATGATAAACTAAATTGAATAAGAATATAATTATTATTATTAATATCATTATTATTATCTTGAATCGAGGGATTTATTGATATTGTTATGGTTAATATTATTTGTTTAACTTTAATAAGATGGTTTTTTTTTCTTGTTTTTTTTTTGTTTTTCCCCCCCCCTTTTTTTTTTTTTTTTGTGTGTGTTTTGAGTAAGAGATAGTATATAGTTTAAAATTCTTGTTAAGTTCATATAATAATTTTGTTTGATGTAGTGGGGCTTTCTTTTGTTATACCCTGTAATCATTCTGGGAAGCCGTATAATTTTAGGTATGATGTTTTTTTTAGCTGTAATTAGGGTTGGTGGAAGAATAATTAATTATTGTTACTAATGGGTTGTTTGGGTGGCCTTTGGTGGATTGAAGGATGAGTTAAGTGTGAGCTGATAAGAAGGGGGAAGAATGATGGTAAATTGTTCGAGATGCTTATTTTCAGTTGAGTTATTATTACCAGAAGTATTGGAAATTGTATTTATGTTTTGTTGTTGATTGTTTATTTGTATATTAGAAAAAAAAGTCAATAAAAATATTTAAAAAAAAAAAAATCTTTTACCTCCCTTTTGCCTAGGTAACTGTTCCTACAAATCTCCGTAAAGTCATCGTCCGTACTCTAGGAACAAACACGCTTGCCAACAACTTTCTAATTAATCAGCAAGAAGAGATTCTTTCAGAATAATGGAGGAGCTTTTAGGTGGTGGTTTACTAAACCCCATTTTGAATCCTTATCAGTTGGTGGATGTTACGTTACATTGCATTACACAATGCAACAATCACAGTTAAAGCTCAGTCCAGCTAGTAGTTTGGCTGCTCCACTTTGTACTAGCTCTAGTTTCCAAATCATTTTCAAAGACAGCCCCACCTATACAAGCTGGTCAAAAGCTCTTCCAGCCATGGTCTCCATTTGCTCATTTAGCAGGAATGTGAGGTCAGAAAGATCTTGAAGTTATGGACCAGCCTCTTCTGGAGGAATACATTCCTATCAAGGCTGATGCCAATTGCTGACCATGATGTTTACAGATATACAATAACTCTATTTTGCTAGGATTTATTCTGAGGTTGTTTCTCCCCCTACAGATCCCAACAGCCTCTATACACTGATTTAGCTTCTCCTGCAGTGAAATGTACAGCTGGGTGTCATGAACCTATTGCTATCATCCATCCCAAACCTGCCAGTTTTCAGTATTGAATATCTTGGTTAAGGGAGAGAGAACTGAGCCCTCAAAGTACTCAGCTATGGCTTCCTCATGACGACACAACAGAACTGCCCATTCAGATAGCAGAAGAACTACTGTAATGGTTGCAGGCACTGACTAAGGTCAATGGCATTCAAAGCCATCAAGAAATCCAAAAGAGAGATTTTTAAGTCTCCAAAATTCATCTACTAAAGCAAGCATGTTGTTTCTGTCACTAGACTGGGCCTGAATCTGGACTGAAAATAAAAATGACCCAAACTTACAATCAGGCCCCAAAGTACAAATATTGAGGGATATTTACTAAGTAATGATCATCTATTCTGGTAGTCCTTGACTTACAACAGTTCACTTAGTGACCAAAGTTACAACGGCACTGAAACAAGTGACTTATGACCAGTTTTCACACTTATGACCATTGCAGCATTCCCAAGGTCATGTGATTTACATTCAGATGGATGCCTGACAACTGAATCACATTTATGACGATTGCATGTCCTGGGGGTCACGTGATCTCCTTTTGTGACCTTCCGACAAGCAGAGTCAATAGGGAAACCAGATTCACTTAACAACCGGAGTGATTTGCTTAACAACCATGACAAGAAAAGTTGTAAAACGGGGCAAAGCTCACTTAACACATTTCTCACTTAGCAACATACATGTTGGGCTCAATTGTGGTTGTAACTTGAGGACTGCCTGTACTTTTACCACATAAACCCAAATAGCTTCAAATGAAAGTGGTTGCTAGCCTTGTTTTGACATCTATTGACATACACACATGCAAGAGTCAAAGGCATTTGAATTAATTTGAACGCAAACTTATACATGAGTAAACTTTGGTTATTTGACTTGGGGAAATTAACAATCAAATTAAATTCTACAAATAATTATCTGGTGTATAATAAAGAGTAAAATGCAGGTTTAAAAGAAGCGTAATAATAGGTGTGATTTGATTGATCGATTATGTGCCTTCAAAGCTTAGTCAACTCTTAGCAACCACATAGATAGATTTTCTCCATGACTATCTATCCTTAACCTGGTCTTTCAGCTCTTTCAATGGTGCATTCATTGGCACTGTAATTGAATTCGTCCACCTTGCTGTGCATTGTGCTCTTCTCTTTCCTTCCAAGTAATAAATGTAAGTAATGCACCTTAAAAATATCAAATCTGAGTAACTAAGGTTTGACTGGATTTAAAACAGTTTGGCTGAAATGACCACAACTTGACCCGAGGGTGGATATTAAATCAGGTTTGAGTTCTCCGGCTTATGATTACATTAGCTTGTCTGGGACCATTAGATCAAGAGCCTTCCCTGCTGCTGAGTTGAAATGCTCTCCATTCCTCCTTGAGACAGCAAAAAACAAAACAAAACTATACTAGCATGCAATCTGCTCTCCTATTGTGGTCTTTCAGGAAAAGATGGAAAACACTGCTTTATCATCCAAGTAGATAAAGCTAGCAAACTCAGCCTTGGGCTGGAGGTTAGACAAATGTTGTATCATTAAGACATATTCTTAAAAAAGAGTTAGCAAGGTATCTTCAAGGCGCGTTAAAGGGCAAGTGCACATAAGTCCAAATGTATGAAATGTAGAAAAAGAGGGCAGAGGCAGAATGGAAAGATGAGATGAAATTTATCTACAATATGTTAGGAGCATGAAGGTTTCTGAGGCAAGCTTATCGTGAAATAGCTCTGACATGCTTCTGAACATATTTGTGAGCGATCTATTCAGAATGAAGGGGAAGGATACAAAAACCAGTGATGGAACTAAAAAACTAAAAAATAGAGCTATTATTCTAACATTCAGTTTACCTCATTTAGATATTTTCATGATTGGTGATCAACCATGTAATTCAGTTAACTGATATTCAGATGTGCTAGAGCTGACGCTTAAGTCATGTAATCAAACACAGGAAAAAAATTATAATTTCTTCCTTCCTCTTCATAAGATATAGTTTATTACTTGTTTAGAGATCTAGGGATTTGGAAGACTTCTAAAAATATTTTAAAATATTTTCGAATCCCTTCAGCCATTACTCAGCTGTAGCTGACCTTTGGGAAGGAAAATGGAATGAACAAATGGTTTTAAATTTAAGTTTTAAAGGTCTAGTTAAGTTCAGAACCTTGCTCATGTAGAGAAATCAGTTAAATAAGAGGGACTTTGTAACAAGAAGCAGAAAATGCTTTGGCCTCTTAACAGCATAAGCTATAAGACCAGCATTTTTATTAGGCTTGATTAATCAAAAAAACTCATATCAACACTTAATCACCGATGCTGGGATTACATACATCTTTTTTCTTTTCTTCTTCCCAGCTCCCCCAGATACTTTCTAAATTTGTGTTCTCGTTTTAATGTGCTTAATCTGAAAAAAATAGTTCATTATGTTTTGCTGTATTCTTAATGAAATCATAAATCACATTAATTTTAATTATAGAAATTATTATAACATGCAGCTTATATTTATTTATTTATCAGATTTTTTATCCCACCCTTTATTTTACATCAACTCAAGGTGGATCCTGGTCTTATTTTTTTTCCAGAACAGCAATCCTTTGAGGTTGATTGGGCTGAGAAAAAACAAGTGGCCCAAAGACACCTAGCTGGCTTTCATGCCTAAGAGAAGACTGGAACTCACAGCCTTCCGGTTTGTAGCCCAGCACTTTGTTCATCATAAGGCATTTCATGCCTTGAATACTTAAGATCAATTTCTGAAAGTTTTAGTTCATTTTTGCCTATCATCTCCATCATCTTTTATCAAGCCGCTTAGAACGTCCCATTCCTTGCGAAAGAGGAAATAAAAGAGCTTCTGTGCTCCCCCAAAGCATCAGCTTTTTTTCTTATGAAATGAAGTAGAGCCTAACCGTGGCATAGTTTTGATTGACAAAAGCCTCTGCACTAATGAATTCATGGCTCTGAAGCTAAGTTAGAATTTGCAAAACGTCAATACAACGTCTGAAGGACATTAATAGTTTCCCAGAGTTTCAAGCAACCTATGATTTTCTTTTACCTAGAAAGCAGAGGCGATTTACAATTTATTTGCCCGGATACATTAAGATGTAGTTAAGCCAAAATAATTTAGCAAAGAACCATGAGATACCCATTCAACCAAGAGGGAAAGGGCAAAAATCAAAACAAAATCAAAATTAAAGACACCCATCGAGACATCATTTCAGTAGCGGTGCTTGTTGTGTTGCTTGACTGCTCTTGAAATTTCACAGAAGAGAGGTTTTCTTCTTCTTCTTCTTCTTTTTCCCTGTGGCACTGAGAATTGCTTTGGTGGAGCAGTCACAGAAAGTGAATTCTGTCATTCAGACGAGGAAAGACTGGCAGCACAGCGGGGATGAAAGCAGTGGCTCTGCTTTTTATGTGCTGTGACACCAGTTCAGTGTCTGCAGATGATGGTTTAAAGGCAGAAGCAGAGCTTGCATGTGGATATCTTCTGAAAGAAATGTTAGCTGGACTTAAAAGACAAAACCAAGAAAGATCAGAGATGGCATTTCAGAATTCAAAGGGAAGTGAGAAGAGTTAAATTTCAATAGTTGCCTGGCTAGATATGGCCCTGTTCACCATCTGCAGAAGAAGGCTAATAATGCAAAGACAGCGTTTTAGTGGGGGTGGTATTTTCTGCATGATTTTAACGAATGTTTTTCCTGGCTCATGAACTGCATATCTCACCAGTATCTCTCTTCTGACCTCTCAGGTGCCACTTAATCCTAACTTCAAAGGTTCCTTTTTTTGTTTTCCAGGCTTGAAGGCAAAATTCACTCCTGCACACTATTGCCGTGCAACAAACCAAACCGATCAGTCTAATTTTTGATTACATAAGGGGGAACTATCTGTATCTGAAGAAGTCATTCTTGAATACTGCTTTGGATTTCTTGATCACCGTGGATTTAAATCTAAGTAAACTTCTTTTTCTTGTTTGCAATGAAAAGGAGTTTCAGGGGCAGTCTGGAGTATTACAATGGGTTTCAAAGAAAACCTCATTGCTTTGGGGGCAACAAAAGTAGTTATTTGGATTCTGCCCTACGTGCATTAATTAACTTTGAATTAATTATTTAAAATAATTGTTAAGAAACCACATTAGTCAAAAAATGAAAACAGAGCAGCTGTCATGTCTTTTGGGTTGCTTCTTTCCCCATTGTCACTCTCTGCTGAATTAATACAAATTTATGGCAGGTTGTCCAATGTTAATTCAGAGAACACATTTAGAGGTACTGACCAATTAAACACTTAAATGACTACATGCACTAAAAGTAATATAAGAACGTTTTCCCCTTTCCACTTCTTTCAGTGGGACAGACATTATAGTGCTGACGTTTACAAGATGATGGTGGTTAGAATATATCTTTTTCCTAGCTTGACATTCTGGCATTCTAGCAAACTGCATGTAAATATCTTGGCCATCTGTAAGATGAGAAATTCTGAATAGCAGTCTCAATTTTCATTAACCAACTTCAATTTTAAATTGTAGTTTTCAAATCATATATGTATAAACATTCATTAGGCACTCATCAAATATCATGGATAAAGTAGCAGATTATTTTGGAGAAAGGAAAGACTCCAGTTATTCCCTCTTCTGTTACTCCCAGGTCCTCCCCCTACCATTTTCACTGCTTTCCATTTTAACTCTTTGTACTTTAAACTACAAATGGTTTTGTAGTTTAAACTACAAATGGTTTTGTAGGGCTACCAGACGTGGGTGGTAAAACTTGGATATGATCACTAGATGGCAGCATAGAGTGCAGTGTGGTCTGTATCTCTGTCTGCCACCTAGTGGTAGTCTAGATTTTTGCAGCCCAGTTTTGATAACTGTAAGAAGAGGTACCTTGTATTAGAGTTTCCTTGATCTAATCTGCAAGTCTTAGTACAGTTTTTAAAAAGTTTAAGCATTACTATTAAGAGTCATTTTACAAAATGTAACCATTTAAAATCTTATAACAGCAACATGCTCTCTTCTCCTATTAATGACTACCTAGCCATGTAAGAATACAAAATAGGTTGTGTTCCTGTCTTAACTATTACTAATGTTCCAACTCTATCACATTCATGGCTTATCCCTACTACTGAGTAAAGTGGTCTCCACCCATTCTTGAATTGGCAGAGAGCTCTGTAAATGAGCATTTACATCTGCAGTAAGTGATAGTAACACCAAAAGGATGACACATGATATCGCATGATATCATGCAAATGCTGGCCATTATATATTGGTGTCCTGCTGTCAGCCTTTGAGGTAGACCAGATAAGAAACTCAGATTAGAAAACCAGAGTTGTAGATGCTAACACTACTTTTATTTTAAAATTGTAATAATAGAATCTTACAAGTCTAAATACACTTCCTCACTCCTTTCCTTTATCTTAGAGAGAATCAGAGAGAATAAAATCCGAGATACTTTCTCAAATTATACTTCTGCTTTAGACTCAAATTTCTTTTATCTGATTGTTTGTCTTGGTTGAAACACTTTCTTCTGTTTGTCAAGGCTATTCCTACTGCTGATTATACTTGCCACCTGTGAGCACCTGCATATACGTGATGGCCTCTTTGTGCTCATGTCATCGTTGTCGCCTTGCTCCTGACTCCAGACATCTGAATGGGAACTGGAGGAGTATGCCCTCATTGGTTTGAGATGACCAATAAAAAACAATTTGATCTTGTCCACTGGAGGTTATCTGACTGCCTCCAGTGGAATGAATGAAAACATATAACAGGTTTCACACACCTCATAGTTGTCCTTGCATGCACTAAGATTAAGGAAGACACTCCTTTAACTGCCAAAAACAGCAGTTCGGGAGTTCGATTCTCACCAGCTCAAGGTTGCCTCAACCTTCCATCCTTCTGAGGTCCGTGAAATGAGGACCCAGATTGGGGGCAAAATGATGACTCTGTAAACCACTTAAGAGAGGGCTGTAAAGCACTGTAAAGTGGTTTATAAGTCTAAGTGATATTGCTATTGCTTTAAAACCTATACGGTTAAGAATGGCTTAAACCTTCCTCACTTGGATGTTAGGGATGAGATGAAGGAGAGTCAAAACTTTATTACAATGAGCTAGGAAGGGTCCTAAGGAGCAGCTTAGAACAGGGGTCCTCAACCCCTGGTCCATGGACCGGTACTGGGCCGCAGCATGCCAGCAACCGGTCCTCACAAACAAGCAAAGCCCCATCTGTGGGACGCAGGCAGCACACAAAACCACACACTCTCCAGTCCACGGAAAAAACCTTTCTCCATGGCACTGGTCCCTGGTGCCCAAAAGGTTGGGGACTGCTGGCTTAGAGGAATCTTTAATGATTCAGGGCTGGGAAGAGAACTATCAGCTTTGGTAAACCAATGGGCTTGCTGTACAGTCATCCTTTTCTTGGTGAATATGCAGGTAAGTGGGACCAGAATGTTCATTGTTAAGTAATGCAGCTGTTATGTGAGTTAACACCCAATTTTACAACCTTTTTGCTGCGGTCATTAAGTGAACCTGGCTCCCTCGTTAACTTTGCTTGTCAGAAGCCCAGTGGAAAGATCACAAATGATGATCATGTGAGCTAAGGATGGTGCAACTGTCATAAATACAGGTGGACTGGCAAGGGACTGAATCATAATCATGTGAGCTGTGATAATCCTAAGTGCAAGGACTGCTTGTAAGTCGCTTTTTAAAGCACCATCATAACTTCAAACAGTTGTTAAATGAATGGTCATAAGTAGAGGACTACTTGTAGCTGGATACAAGCCTAGATTATAAGGTAGCAAATCTGATTTTGGGAAGAATTTAATGTAAAATTTACACAGAGAAAACCGGCTTATGGTTTAAATAAGAGGCTGCATTCTTTTAAACCAGCTCATCTCTCTCTTGCTTTTTCTCATGTATGTTTTTTTGCAACAGTAAAAAACAAATATTATTCAAGCATATATAATATAGAAACTACCCGATTTTACTTCTTTCAGTTGCATTTTGTTTCAGAAAAATATTTTATTCCTTTCTGAATCTTTCTTTTTTGTGCTATTCGTAGGACATTTTCACATCAACCCCATTTTTCTTTCCCATATTCTTAGAAGTTCGAAGAATGAAAAGACATGTTGCAAAAAAGAAGAGAAAGTCATCACCCTAGCCTCCTCCTCCTAGCCTCCTCCTCCTCTACTCATTTTCTATTCCATCTCCAATTTTCTCCTCTGAACATATAAGCATCCCAGGCTCCTTCCTCCTTTTTTCTGATTTCAACAGTTATCCATTAAAAATAGATCCAGTCTTATGCATGAGTGGGAAAGGCTGTGGGCAGATCCTAGCAACTGAATGTCCCTTTGGCCATCGTCATCCAAGTATCGACAAACCAAGGTATCAAATGAAAGTTAAGCCTGCTAGCAAGCAGATGGCTCCAAATAAGAAAAGCATGAGGTAAACCTTGTATTACTTGGCCAGAAGCCTTATATATTGCATGTGTACAAATCAAAGCACCCTTTAGCTCCATTTCATAACAAACAATGACATAAGGGAGCATTAGAGTCTGGTCTTCTCAGGTGAAGAAAGTGGGACTCTACATGGCAGTATGCATGACTCCAAGCATCCTTCTGCTCATTCTCTGCAGAGAGGATACTCACCTGTTCATTTAGTGATGGGCCTTTTGTCCTACCTTGAAGTCACTGCTGTTAACATTATCCACCTGTGGTTTACCAATGATTCTGGCTGGTTTCACACATTGCACTAAGCCATAGTGCAGTGGGGTTTGTTTGATTTGGGTTTAGCATAAACTGGGAATCCAGCCTCTGTGGATTATAAACTACAGTTGAGGGGAGGATTGTCAAATTTATCAGGCACAGAGGTGTAGACTCCCCCAATACATATCTGTAGCTTTGGCATCCATGATATCCCTACATTGGTCATGTAGACATCATTACAATCTTCTTGCTTATTATTTGTTAAATAATAACAAATCCTTCTTTCATACAGAAGTTTGAGGCAGTGTATGTAAGGTTCCCTCCTTCCATTCCCTCCCCCCAATAACAAACCCTATGAGATAAATTGGGTTGAGAGCAAGTGAATGATCACATATGAGTTCAGTTACAGTGAGCATCAAGAGATACCATATTCCTGGCTTTGTCCTTATCGGAAGTCTTCAACTGCAGGTTGCCAGATATCATTGCCATGAATAAAGGCAAATACAGGTGAAGAGAACAATAACTTTATTGTCACTTTGAATGTACACTAATCAGCATACATTAAAATGAAATTTTGTTGCATACAGCTCTCAGAGGGTCACCACCTCTGATATACACTACATAAACATGACAAAAATAAATAAATAAATAAATACAGAATTATGCATATACCCACATATATTGTATAACACAGAGAAACAACTGTCTAGTTTGAGTTATGTATACATGTGCATGGCAAGAAAAACAAATCTTGCGAGTTTACTGGACGGATGGCATAGGGAACAAAGCTATTACAGAATCGGGTAGTCCTGCTAGAAATACTTCGAAACCTCCTCCCAGAGGGGAGCAACAGAAACAGACCGTAAAGTGGGTGTGTGGGGTCTCTAACAATGCTTTGAGCTCTAATCACATAGCGCTTATAAGCAGCATCCTGAATAACAGGAAGTGAGCTTCCTATGATCTTCTCGGCTGTCCTTACCCAATCTCTGTATGGACTTTCCATCTGAGGCACTGCTGCCACCAAACCAGACAGTGATGCAGTTTGTTAAAATGCTGTCAATCATGCCTCTGTAAAAAAGTGGCCAGGACAGAAGGAGAGAGATGTGCTCGCCTCATCCAATGCAGGAAATGCAGACGTTGACGTGTGGAGAGATCAATTCAGGTTGTTAGTTATCTGCACCCCCAGATACTTAATATTGTTGACCACCTCCATAGCTGCATCCTTGATACTAGGTGTAGTATGACTGTGCTGGCTCTTTCTAAAAACTACAATGATCCCAGGATATTGTTGCAAGATTGAATCTGGGTCAGTCACTAATATTATTAACAACAGATATTATTCTGTTATTCAAATTCTCTACAAGGAATTGAACTCACGGACTTTTGCACTGTAGATAACTATATCAGGGGCATTAGTTTTAGGGTTTCATATAGACAGAGGTGATGTAAAACCTTGAATATGAGAGCATGCCATAGTATGTGAAAGCTTAAGGTAAGGTAGACTGCACATAGTAGTATTCTCATAACACTATAGAGTAATTTAGTGACCCTCTATGACTGAACATCGATTTGAACTAGGGTCTTCCCAGTGCCAGTCCAATAGTCACTAATTTCACTAATTCACTAATTCTGTCACCATGGTTTGCTTGACAAACCAACTGTCACATAATCTGTGAATCGAAACAGTATTGAGCCAGTTGTGTAAGAGAAGGACAGAATGCCTAGCTTCCAGAGAAGGATTGATTGAATTCTTGTATAGAAGCATTCCTGAAGAAATGAATAGCTTCTTCTGTATAGCTTTCTCTTTTTTATTTAGCCTATACTTCTGGTTGCAGGCAGATAATTCCTGATATAATTCATATAGCCAGATTCTTCTTCATCATCATCCTCCATATCAAGAGTGTTTGCTTGTGTGTGGGTCAACAGTATCAAAGAAGCAGGCACAACTGAATGATTCAAGCCTTGCCCCCTTTTTAACATGTGTCAACGACATTGCATGCATGTAAACAAAAGGGGTGGGGCTTCAATCACCCAGTTGCATGTACCATTTTGATGCTCTTGATCTATGCACACCCTGCTCTTTCTCTGCAGATGGACACAGCTGGCAGAATATAACAGTCTAACACATTTAGCCCAGTATGTTGTGCAAAACCCCGATATGCAGTTAGTTCTCATGTAAAGTCCAACACTGGATTAACCAACCACTTCGTATTACCCAGAACTGGTTCTGAATGCAATAGCTTAACTGGTATTTCTACCCAGCTATGCAAACTATACACTCTTAAGCATGGGCACCTTACCAAGCTGGATCAATTCATTTCTCTTCATTCCAATACATGTCAGAAAATTAATCAAATGAATGGCAGTAGCTACAATTTTCATTTTCAACTCATGGCCTAATTGAGGTACTGTACCTGCCTAATCAGAGACATGTTCCCCTCTTCCCCCACCTATTCCTCTAGTATCGTACCAAGTTCTGATTTACTAATGAGAAATGGGAAGTTACTGGACAGCATTCTTCCCATGACTTATTAATGAGATTCCCAAGTAGCATCATGGGCAGGAGTGCAGTGTAAAGGCTGGAATATCTGAGAAGCCATTGAGTTCCAGATAACATAGGAAAGCTTCATTGATTTTTTAAAATGAGAAGCAAGACCTGGGGTTTAAAAGATGGCTCTTCTCTTCTCTTCTCTTATTTTATTTTATTTTATTTTTGGCACATATTCTTTCTCCATCTCAAAGAGGAGAATCATTGCCACAATTTTCCCCCAGTGAAAACTGCCGAATGCATCTTGCATGCATTAGCTCTTGTCCTTTAAAATATGCCAATAGTGTGATTAGAAGATTGAACTCTTTTGTCATTCCTTAGAAGGAAGAAGAATCTGATATATGTATTATCCAAGGAATTCAGTGGCTGGCTAAGGAATCAGAACAAGGAACTGACAGACAGAAAGAGGAACAGTGAAAAAGCATTTGAAAAAGAAATGCAATTTAAAAATAAGCATTTAGGGAATGTACATTGAATGGATTCTATTTTGTTTCTTTGAGGTTTTCTACTCCATCAAGCCAAAAGTGTAAAAAAAAAAAAAAGTTTAAGAGCATCCTGTCAGCTTGTGATGAGGTACGCATTCTCGGATGAAACAGATTCTGCTATTCTCTACATTAAAATCTGCGCTCTGCAGCAGAGGGAACCGTGCATTGGGCATAACGCTTCCTCCCTGATCCCCAAATTAAAAAGAATCTAAACTTTCCTTTGAAGACAGGTTGCTACAGTTCTGAAGCAATCTGAATGTCTTCTGAACATAGATGCTTAACACCAAATATGGAAACTTCCAAAAAAGAGTGCGGTGATAAATCTCCATGTGCACTCAGGTCAAATAGTTTTCCTTCAAAGACAGGTTCCTTCCCTGTAACAAGGCTTTTCGCTTAGTTAAATTACCATGCCTAGATCAGAAAAATGGAGAGTTTCAAAGTAAGGAAGGCATAATGGCTGAGGGATGGCAGTGGCAACAATTTGGAATAGTAAGTAGGATGCAAAGAAATGGAAGAAATCCACTGAAAAGATCCATCAAGGATTCTGCAAGGGGACCTGCCCTTTAATCTGTTTTTCATACCTGGACTTGCCTGTCATATTTATCTTTATGTGTGTCTCTCCTTTAAGGGCTATCATATCATTTATAGGTGGCTGTTTTCAGATGGATATTGCTGATTATTTTCATGTTATGGAATGATTTTTAAAGGCACATGAGCAAACTAAACCTCTTAAATCAAGTACCATGTCATATATTAGCATATTCAAGTACAAAACTCAAACCATTTAAGGTGAGAAATCCCAGACTTTTTAGCTAGTGGGTACATTTGTTGTTGAGGGACCACCTAATGGAATTCTCACAAAATGGCTGCACAGCCAGTCTTAAAACATCCATTTACCCAAAGTCAGAGCATTAAGCCATGCTCCCTGCTATGCTTTTTACCCCTTCCAGGGCACATTTTACAATTCCCAGCTTGCTTTGTCTTTTCTCTATCCAAAAGGACACATTTTCTATTAAAGCATTGTGCAGTAGCTTCAGTTCCACATTTTTCTCCCTAAGAACGCCTATGGGCTTGCTATGATTTTTTTTAATGAAAAGGATCTATTAGAGAAAATCAATAGGGCAAAAAGCCCAGCCAGCTGCAAGGGAATTGCCCATGGCCACAGGGATGTAACCAAAGCAGTTGTGATCTGTTATGGCTACAACATGTACATAACCACTTGTAAGGCCTATGAAAAACAAGAGGTTAGGCATTCTGTATGGGTAATAAAGTTTAGTGAAAATAAAAAAAAAACAATCCCCATGAGTCAAGATATACTGCCTTTGTCTGAGATGAGCTTGCTTCTATTGTCTTGTGATACACAGCTTTTAGATTCTAATTAATTTCTTTTTTTCAAGCTGCAATAATAAAGGAAAGGGGACAATTTAATTATGGGCAAACAATTGGGGAAATCAATGCATGCTATGGAATGAACAGAGATGAAAAGTTAAAATGTAAACCTGTTAAAGGAAGGAGTCTGCAATCTTATTCCAGGTTTAAATCCAGAAAAATAGTGATGATAAAGCTTGACAGTTAACAGATACATGCAGAGACACTGGGCTTAGGAAAACTATCAGGATCATGTTATTTTGAATTGTCTCTAGTGGATTGCATATACTGTAATATCACAAAATTGAAAGAAATCCACCTTTGTGAGTGCAGGAATCTAGATAAAAGCATCCTTCACAGATAGCCTTTACTTGAAAGTGTCCAGCAAAGGGGAACTCACTATCATTCTTAGTAATTAGTCCTAGAGTAATTGGTCCTTGTTTTTTTCTAAGATGTAAAGATAATTTTTCTTCCCATAATTTAAATCAGTTACTCTATGCATTGCATTCTTGAAAGATAGAGAACAGGTCTTGACTTTCTTCTATTCAGCATCCTTTCTGGTATTTGAAGAGTACTATCATAACTTTCTCAGTTTTCTCAAGGCCATGCACACCCAACTCCTGGGTGGCATGGGCACAGGGTTTTTTTTCAGATCGCTTGCCCCACCCATAGATTAACAATAAGAGAATCCTGTCAATAAATCAGATAAATCTTAAAAGCTGTTCTGCCATGTTTCTGTCTATAGCTGGCCAATAGTACACTTCACACCAGGATTCATCATCAAAAATTCCTCGTGGTACAGATTTGCCAGTTACCACAATTTTTCTAGCAAAAAGAGAACATACGGTAATCCTGAATCCTTCAAGAATCGACTGTTTTGTTCTTCAGTGTCCTTGCCTCTGACTCTAAAATCTCAGGACATGTTTCTTCCAGGAGGGCCAGAAAACCATTTTTGAGGCTTGCTCCTAATGATCCTTTGTTTATCATCTTTATAGAGAATTGCTTTGTTCTCTTTCTGTTATGGTGCCCCTTATTTTCAGTCTGATAGCTATTCATCCTCTGTTATCAGCTGAAGGTTGATCACTTTTTTCTTTAAGGATTGCTAGAAGCTTGTACTTGCTGCAAATATAGATCACAGGTGTTCTTACCCAACATATTTATTCCTTCTTAGGAAACAGGGACAATTAGTTAGGTACTCCCCTGCAATTTGTGGCAATTTCTCCTATTACCTTTTCCTAATCACCTAGGAATACTTTCCAGTGAACAAGTAACTCTTCATGCATTGGGATAGCATTCTTCAACCAAGTTCTCTCTAGAGGTATTGGGATTGCAACTTCCAGAATGCCTATTTAATGGCTGTGGGACTTTTACAGTACTGGGCATTGGGAATAGCATAGTTTCTGGCAACTATGATAAAAGGAAGATAAAGTGTCCTGAGAAGACAAACCTGGTCTTGGATTTTTGTTAAGAAGATAGAACACAGGAAGATTGGGTGTACCAGTAACAGGTAAAATGATGACATAATAAGGAAGTTGCTGAGGATATACTTTAGCAACTTCCTTCAGTAACAAATTGGTAAGGTCCAAGAATCTCATTCATTCATTCATTCATTCATTCATTCATTCGTTCGTTCGTTCATTCGTTCGTTCGTTCGTTCGTTCGTTCGTTCATTCTACTTTAGCAACTCCCTTCAGTGACAAATTGGCAAGGTCCAAAAATCTCATTCATTCATTCGTTCATTCATTCAAATTTCTATGCAGCTCTATCCCACATTCACTCTGACTGACTTACAAAAATAGACAATGGAAAAAAAAAAACAAGAGACCCAATGAGTACCATAATAAAAGTGCCATCCACAAGGGGCAAGGCCAGGCTGACATCCCTCAAAGATGTTACTAAATAGCCAAGTGTTTACAGTCTTGTAGAACCCCAAGTCAGGAGGACGGAGTTTGCATATGTGAGAACAAACAGTTGCATAGTATGCTGAATGATAGGGCAGCTCAGTTTTAAAGCCAAAGAAAGAAAAAAAGATTATTCCTTTGAGTAAAGGGGAAAAGATAATGATTAAATTATTATTTTTCCATGTATCATTCACTGTTCTTTAACACAGGTTTATCAAAGCCTTCTCAAATTGAGAGCATGCAGATGTCCTGGGATTCCGTGATTATAAATCCTCAACCAACTGTTAATTTTGCTGAATAGGAGCTTTTGGAACTCATCTAGAGCTCAACCCCCCCCAACTCCCCAACCCTCTCCCTGTCCCTGTCCCCTCCCCACAACTAAACACTATGTTAGCTGAAATTGGCTTTAGAATATGAAGATAAATGGTATCGCCTGCCTGGGACTGCTGATCAATCTGCCAAGGAAGGCAGCTACTGAGGCCAATAAAAATGTCCATTATCCCCAATATTATTTATATTAACACTGGAAGTACTGAATAGAAATATTAGGCAAGACTCGGAAATTAAAGGACTGGAGATAAAAGATGAAAAATATAAACTACAAGCATTCGCAGATGACTTGGTCTTTGTATTAGAAGAGCCGCTCGAGAAAAGCCTCAAGCTTACGAAAAAGATAGAAGAATTTGGAGAAGTGGCAGGACTGAAAATAAATAGAGAAAAGACCAAAGTGATAACTAAAAATCTTACAGATAAACAAAAAAATCAATTGTCAGAAAAAGCAGACTATCAAATAGTTTAAAAAATCAAATACTTGGGGATGTATTTAACAGCAAGATGTGCAACAATAAAAAAAAGACAACTACGTAAAATTTTTAAAACAAATAAAATTAGACCTGGCAAAATGTAAAAATCTACAACTTTCAATGCTAGGGAGAATGGCAACAGTAAAGATGAATATTTTACCAAAACTACTCTTTTTATTTCAAACAATACCTATAAAACTGGGAATTTTTTTGATGAATTAAATACATTGATTTTGAAATTTATTTTTCAAGGAAAAAAAAAGCTAGAATTAGATTGCAAATGCTACAAGAAGCGAAACAAAATGGAGGATTTGGCCTGTCAGATTGGGCTTTATATTATCAAGCATCTGTATTAACTTGGTTAAAATAATGGATAACTCTTAGAGATAAAAGATTACTATACCTAGAGGGGCATGACCTACAACTCGGATGGCATGCCTTCTTATGGTATGGGAAGAATAAAATACATAGATACTTTCAAAACCACTACATAAGAAACACACTTCTTCTAGAATGGGAAAAAGTAAAAGCGAAAATCTACATGAAAATACCTGGATGGCTTTCAACAATGGAAGTGTTTATTCACCCAAACTTAATTAACTATGAGAAAATTGTGACCTATAAAGACATTCTGAATAATGAAGGGAAACTAAAACCCAGACAAGAACTGAAAGAACAGGGCATTGATCTATCATGTTGGCCACACCTGCAAATTCAAATGAGATATGAAAAAGATGTTAAAACACCTGGATTTTATAAAGAACAGACAGAATTCAACCAGATATTATTGACATCAGATGAAAAATTGATTGAGAAACTGTATAAGTATATGTTAAGTTTAAACATGGAAGAGGAACAAGTTAAAGAAACAATGATAACATGGGCAAAAAACTTTGGGCATAACATAGAGTTAGAAAACTGGCAAAGCCTTTGCGAAAGAAATTCTAAAATAATAAAGGCGGTGACTTACAAAGAAAACCTATACAAAATATTCTATAGATGGTACTTAACACCTGTGAAGTTAGTGAAAATGTTTAAAAATATCTCTAGCAATTGTTGGAAATGTAGACAAAAACCAGGCACATACTATCATCTTTGGTGGACATGCCCTAAAGCCAAAAGATTTTGGTCAAGAATACATATAAGGTTAGAGAAAATGACTAAAAAGCACATAGATTTTAAGCCAGAATTATTTTTATTAGGTATAATTGTAGGAAATTATGAGAAGGAATGTGTATTAACTGCAGCGAGAATTGTATTTGCTCAACATTGGAAGGATGAAAAATTACCAGTGGAGGAAGAGATAATTAAGAAAATTTTAGATTGTGCAGAAATGGACAGATTGAGACTGAAAATGAAAGAGAAAGAAGATTCAGAATACTTTAGAACATGGGATACATTTTATCAATGGCTAGAAAAATGAGGTAGAGAAAGGAGTTTAACATGTGTTAGTAAACTAAATATTGGAACCCAGACAATATGTTGTTGATAAAATATTAAGGATTTGTGACTGTGAAAAATTAATAAAATATTGAACAAAAAAAGGGTAACAAAAAGGGGGTGGTGTCTCCAATGTCATCTGCAGCCGAAGGCTTCCAATTAGACATTCACATCAGCCATTATTATATCTACAGGGAAATGACAGGAGTAGTTGGTGAAGATGTAACTTAATCAACAATGCAAAACAAATCTTTTCTGGTTTTGTTTTGCTATTTCATGTGACAATATGGATAAACCTCTCTATAATTTCTATGATGGTCTTTCTCCTGAGAAAGACATGGTGCCATGGCACAATGGCCTCAAGGTGAGACATTGGCCAGCCGAACACTTTCTAGAGTGCCAGACACAAAGATGAATTTGGGGGTAGGAAAATGCCAGGAGTTGGGATGGTGAATGCTGACATGCGCTTTACATCATCCTCATGCAAATACTGCAACTTATGTACTTGAGTCCGATGATGGGAAGCAGGTACAATATTGTGGCATTTGCAGAATGATGTCTTTGCATGTCATCATTCTGATGTTAGTGTAGTTTATTATGAACATTGTGGGAAAATACAGTACAATGTTCTATCCGTACCTTTTGCTTGAAGTAAGTTTTGCATTCTGCTTTATGGGGTAAACAGGTGGTAAAAGTGCATAGTGATTCTTTATCTATGATACTTTTGTGAGCAGTGTGGACAATTTCCCCCCTGTAAGTTCTTTGTTGCTTTCACTAGGGTGGGATAGAGAAACTCCTTGTTGTTATACAATCATTGTATTCCATTATGCTTCAAATCAGTTGGCTGCTAAATCAAGAAACAGAACTGTACTGTAACCTCTTCAGCACCGAGTTGTCATGCATGGACATTTTATTTTAGAAAACTTAAATAGAAAGTTTTCAATATCTTTGGAGGATTGAGGTATACAGTACAATGATATGGTGAGAGCAATTGTCCCAGCTTTTATAAATGTCTGCACATTTTTTGAAGAAGATTCTCTCTTTCTTAAAGCACTGTGTGAATTGCTTCATGATTGGCCCAGAACTACATATACTTTTCACTCAAGAAATGATGGATCTTAATAGTTACACAACAAGTTAAACTCAGTCTCTACAGATCAACTTTGCACTGTTGAAGAATTTGGCTTGGGATATGTATCTTCAGAAGCAAACCACATTTGGCTACCTGACCAATGGTATTTGCTTCTGTACTACTGTTCCAGGTGAAATAACTGCATTATAAGCTACCAATTGTAACTATGCTATGTCAGGTACTTGAATTTATTTCCTTCAAGCTGCTTAGCAGACATTGTGTTCACTATGCAACAGAGCTGTGTACATTATTTGATGAGAGGCTTTACTCATGACAGAACATCCTTTTGATCCTCCTAAAGTTTCCCAGACTTGCGAAATGATAACCGCTTTGCTTCTCCAGCTATCCCATTTTTTCCCCCAGAAGACCTGAAAATTGCTGTTTTCCAACTTCAAGGAGAAAAATCCAGACAGGTTTGCAAAAGATCTTATAATTTATGTGCCCCTCACGTTTGTAGTTTTGTCCTGCCTTCATTTAAGTAGCTCATTGCTGAGTATTTCTAACAAGAACTTTCAGCTATTCCAAAGCTGGAAACACACACAAAAAATATGTTGTTTCCAGTTCTGTTGCAATCACTGCTTTTGCTAAGAGAATAGCCCTCTTGTGGGCATATTTGTGAGAAACTTGCCTTGTTTTTGCAAGCAGCTTGGGTACTTTTAGTTAGCTCAAATATTTGCAATATCACAGTTGTGCTACTTGTATGATTATTCCTCTGGTAGATCTCAACAGCCTAAGCAAAAGTGAGAAAGGGATTTTCGCCACTATCTTGTCCTGAGAATAACATCCTCAGAAGGACTAAACTATACAATTACTTTTTTCCCACTTTCTTGGGATAAAATCATATGTTTCTGCAACCTCATCCTAAATAAATTGTAACAATTTATGTAGGATGAGGTTGCAGAAACATATGATTTTGTATAAATTGTGACAATTTATATAGGATGAGGTTGCAGAAACATGATTTTTGCATAAATTGTGACAATTTATATAGGATGAGGTTGCAGAAACATGATTTTTGCATAAATTGTGACAATTTATATAGGATGAGGTTGCAGAAACATGATTTTTGCATAAATTGTGACAATCTATATAGGATGAGGTTGCAGAAATATATGATTTTGTATACATTGTAGCAATTTACATAGGAGAAAACTGTCAGTTTTGATACAGATGGATGGAATCCTATCACAGTGTAGTACAACTTTGGAGTAGAACATGGAATCTGCATATAAATCTCTAGCATCACTAGGGTAGGGGGAAAAAGTTCTATTTAATATCTTAAGAAGCTGCTGCCAATCAGTGCAGAGTACTGAGTACTAAGACAAAAATACCAGTTCTGCATCACTCTAGTTATAGGTACTTTTCAACTTACAACCTTACTTAAGCAATTGTTTGACGTTATGATGGCACTGAAAGGTGGTTACGACCAGTCTTTGGAATTCTCTTCCTGAGTGATGTCTCTTACGCATTCTCGCATTATGAGCTCATCACTTAGTGACAGAAATTCTGGTCTCAATTGCCATTGTAAATTGAGGACTATGAGTATATTTCTATCCCTGGCAATAGAAATAGGCTTGGTATTGCTCAGGAATCAGGGCCTGAAGACAAAGAAAACATTGATTTGGCTATGGATCCTTGGCTGAACAAAAAGTCTTTTTTTAAAATATAATTTGTATTTAAAAATCTACATAGATAAAAGATAAACATGAAAACGTAAAAACAAAGAGCAAGAAACAAAAAAGGGCAGAAAACAATTCAGATAGAAAAAAGTATTTTAAAAAATGAGTTCCGATCTTGTTTATAGCAGTTACAAACTTGCTAACCTCCCTCTTTAAGATTACATATTATTAAAGGAAAAGTCTTCATCACGGTTCAGTCCAAGCCGGGAATAAACAACATGGTGACTGCTTTAGAAAGAAGGTTGCAGTTTATTGAAGAGGAGAGCCAGACAGAAATATGGTTCTGGAAGAAAAAGAGTGAGCACATGTAGGGAGTGAGTTTTTATACCCTCTGGAGCCTTTTGTTTGGAGTTATTACTGTGGCATGAACTTTGACCTGAGTCTGAGTATGCCTTTCTGGTATTCTGATGGTGGTGGGTTAATTCTATTATGTCCCAAAGGTCATATCCTGCTTCCCTGGAGCTGTGGCTGATGACTGTTAGATTTTTGGTGTTGATTCTAGGGATCTTTCTTCCTAATCACAGTTTCCTGATTCCAATCTTTCTGACAAGATTATCATATCTGCATTTCTGCAGACCTGGTTTCTGTTTGGGACAGAGAGAGTTGGGGGGAGGGTTTCTGCCTTTAAAATCCTTTAGGGAAATATATTCTGCCTTTTAAATATTTCCAAGAATATTTCTTTCTTGGGGGGGGGGCTGACCTCCCACAAGATATAATTCCATTCTTCCCAAGTCAGATTTTTTAAACTAGAAAATCCAAAAATCACCAAGTCATTTTCATCCAGTTTCAACAAAAAGTCCTTAGATCGGTTTCAATCTTTTATGAAAATATTTCTTGTTTTATCCCTGGTCATTTTAACAAAATAGTATTTTGTTGCTGTTTAGATCTAATCAGTTCTTCCAATTTGTCCAACTAGAATGGTATATTTTTCTAATTAAATTTATACATCAGGAAGGTGTGTTCTTTTCTCTCACAAAGTTGTTTTAGAGCCTGGTTTCTTGTCTTTTTCCTGCCAAGGAGCACAATGTCTCTCAGTACATTTCTTGACTTGACATATATCTTGTAATCTTGTCATATCATTCTTACCTGCAGACCTCCTCACTTGTTCTACTTCTCCCATAATTACGAGACATATGTCTCATGCTTACATTATAAATTGAAGGGATATTATTAGGATGCACTGCTAATCATGAGCCAGCAACTATATTCTGGAAAACAACTATGGCTGAAACAATGAGCTTATGCCTGGAACAAGCTTCTATCTGTAGATCCTGGTGCAGTACTGAAGTATCTCATGCAATTTTTCATCTAGTCTAACATATTTATCCAGAGAGGTCTCTAATTGGTTCTTCATGCCAATGGAATGCCTTCTGACAGTTGAATAATGAAGAAAGTGCTGCCCTTTCCAAATTTGCTCCAGATCTCAAGGCAGCAGCAGAGGAGAGAAAATGGAGAAATAAACGGAAGTTAGCTCACCTCTTACTGGGTCTCTTCCAGAAAAATGGAACAAATGAAAGCCTGTAGGGGAGAAAGCTGGACATGAACTGAATAAATAAGTAAGCATTGCCCAACACAACCAAGAAGGTACCTGACAAGAGAAGGGATTGTTTCTTTGCAGAGCCCTTAAAGTATTTATAGTATACCACAGTTATCTTCATGATATAAATATATGGGGTTTAAAATGCAAAAAGAGCCCTGAATCAATAATCGCCACTATTTTGTAACTTGCACTAGGTGGAACAAAATTGGCAAAAGTATTCTCTGCATTGAACAAGGGAAGTCTGGTTGCCAGTTTCTTTTCTATTTGCAGCTACTAAAAGTGCTGACACCATGGGTTTTTTTTTTTAAAAAAATTCTTTGGCAACACCCTTTTGCAGCCTATGGGTTTAATCGTATTGACTGCAACTATGATCATCCCATATCACAGCTTTCCATACTCCATGCTGTCTAAATCTATTGATAGCTCACTTCAGGTAAAAATGCCTTTGTGAGGCGCTTCAGTTCTGGGAAGACAGTTTTACCTTGCTACATTAAAAATGAGTCTTCAGCCTTTACAAACCTGTACAACTAAAAAAAAAAAAAAATCAGTTGCACAGATACTGTATATAGCTCTCCACGTATCCATCCATCCGTCCATCCATCCATCCTCTGCATTCTCTGAATCGAACAATGAAAGTTCCATCTATCCTCCTTCTACCTATTTACCTACCTGTAATATTTTTTCCCCTTTATCAAGACTCGTTAAAAATGTATAAGCATGTGTGTCACCAGATATTCTTCCCAAACTGCATTCTAAAAAAAACAAAACAGTTCATGGTCATCTCTGCAGTCTCTTTCACTGTCTTTTTTTATTCTTTAAAAAAAAAAAGCAATTGACTTAAACAACTTATTTCCTTCTTTAACACTCTTTAAGTTTTGCACAAAAGGGTTTTCCCTTGGGAAATAGGATCAGCCATTCTCTCGAGGGATTTTGTTTAACTGTTCCCCCCCCCCTACCCCAAGCCTGTTCTTTTCCTCTGGCTGGTTCACTTTGATCTCATTTGGGCCTTGGAGATCTCCCATTTGAAAGTCCTGCTTTTTCTAATCACTCACTGCCTCTTTGTAGCCATGTAACCAGATACTGTTTGGGCTGTAGTAACTGTCTGGCTTTGTAGTCATCATCAGCTGCCTTTCGAATGGTTGCCAAGTCATTTGCCGTAACTAAGGGCCGGGACTATGAACAGAATGGATTACTGCTGTCATGGTCTTTGGCCTCTACGGAGGAATCCATTACCAACTCTTCAGGGAATACCAAGCAGGGAAATGGAGAAACTGTTATTGGTTTTTAAAACCAACTTTCTTCCCCCTGATGAAGTATTGAAAGATGAAGATGCTTACAGAAAATAGAAAAGAGAGAGATTTAGAACGGGAGCGATCAGAGATTAAAATGGATCAGCAGAAAAGATGTGGAACCTCAAAGATGTGGAATCTCAGTGTAACTCTCTTTCCCACATATGATAATGACTGCTGGGTGAGGGAGGGAAAGTCTTGATTTAGTCCCCCTCAAACCTTTTATGTAATTGAGGAAGGTAAAATAAGTACACTAAGACAGCTCTTTAGAAATATCAGCAACGTGCCATAGGCTACAACGTGTAGTCTAGATTATTGGATTCTGTTCTGATTAAGACAAAATATAAACAAACGTTATAGTTTAATGTAAAGCTTTATAAACTCAAAATGCATTTGAATGAGAAATTCACATTAACATATTTATTTTTCTGGTGGGTTTATTAGGTCAAATTCCAGGGTTAAATAATAATAAAAAAGAACACCCCTTGAAATCAGAGACTGGAATTAGCCATTAATTTAGTGGATTTCAAAGGGTCTGCTTTGAATCTTATTAACGCTAGATTTTCTCACCTGTCATTGCAAACCTCTACATGGAACACTTTGAAACCCAAGCCCTAGAAAAATCTGATCACAAACCCAAACTCTGGCTCAGATATGTAGATGACACCTTCGTAATCTGGCCACATGGGAAAGAAAAACTGGACAACTTCCTCACACACCTCAACAGCCTACACCCCAAAATACAGTTCACCATGGAAACAGAAGCTAATAACCAACTTCCCTTCCTGAATGTCTTAGTCTACAAGAAATCCAATGGGTCCCTAGGACACACCATCTACCAGAAGAAAACACACACAAACCGCTATCTGCACACACTCTCACACCACCACCCAGCACAGATCAACTCCGTAGCCAAGACACTCATCTCAAGAACCAAATGCCTAGCTGATGAACAACACCTAAAAACCGAACTACACACTCTCACTAATGTACTTACATCCAACGGATTCCAAAGAAATAAGATTTCCAACTTAATCCAAAAAGAAACTCCCACTAAAATCCAAGACAGAGAACAAGAAAATGGCAAAGCCCTCCTCCCATACATAAAAGGCACCACAGACAGGATCAGCAAGATCCTTCACAAACATAATATCAAAACAGCATTCTGCACAAACAGAAAAATATCCACCATCCTAAGAAACCCTAAAGACAAAATTGAATTAGAAAATCAAGGAGTATATGAAATCCCATGTACTGCCTGCTCCACCACATACATTGGACAAACCAACAGAAGAATAAGTGCACGCATTGAAGAACACAAAAACTCAGTCAAAAAAGAGGAACCAACTTCTTCCCTGGTCCAACACCTCAAAGCCACAGGACATGAAATTGATTTCAAAAAGACCAGAACTATCGCCAAAACTGAACACTTTAATAACAGAATAATCAGAGAAGCCATCGAGATAAAAAAATGCCCACACAGCATGAACAAACGAGATGATACCTCCCACCTACCAGCCATTTGGAAACCCGCCCTTATTGACAGACGAGTCCATAGCACGGGGAATGACACCAGACCTACACTCACAAAAACCACACAGGATGTCACCACCACACATCCAGGCAAAAAGCAAACCCAAACCCACACTGATGAGGAGGCACGACCACAAACCAGAAGCCAGACCACAGCTGCATCATTAGCCACCTTAAACCCCTCCAATCCATACACGAAGCAAACTGACACCCACCATGAAGATGAGGCACGACCACGAACGCAAAGACAAACAGCTACACAGTTCACCATCTCTAATCCCCTTGTAACACTGACTAACCTGAGCACAACAAAGCCCCCACCCAAACAGAACACTCCCCCATCCAATCAGAGCACAGCCAACCCCCATCCAATCAGAGCACAGCCAAGCCCCTAACCAATCAGAACAAACCTCCACCCAATCAGAACACAGCTGAGCTCCCAGCCAATCAGTTCAAACCCCCACTGGCAGTTAAAAGGAAGAAACAGCTAAAATCTCACATTGCTCCTAGAAGCAGAAGCCGAAAGCACCAGCCTGAAGATGACAAATGAGACTTCGTCGAAACGTCGACAAGACACTTCAAATTCTACGTGGGAGAAAACCCGAAGAACCAAAGACCTATATACATATACATATACATATACATATACATATACATATACATATACATATACATATACATATACATATACATATACATATACATATGCATATGCATATGCATATGCATATGCATATGCTTATACATATGCATATGCATATACATATACATATACATATACATATACATATACATATACATATACATATACATATACATATACATATACATATACATATACATATACATATATCTATCTATCTCAGAAATCCTTTATTTCTTTGTTAACAATTTTAAAAACATATATATATATATATATATATATATATATATATATATATATATATATATATATATATATATATATATATATATATATATATATATATATATATATATATATATATATATATATATATATATATATGAAAGATTTAAAACTAAAAACATTTAATCTAGTGCCAAGCTTTCGTCGGCCAACTGCTGACATCATCAGGGCTTAAAACTGGTCGATGGGAGTCTCCTTTATAGTGCTAGTCAGTCTATGCCAGTGGTTCTCAACCTGTGGGTCGCGACCCCATTTGGGGTCGAATGACCGTTTCGCGGGGGTCGCCGGACACCGCAGTCTGCCATTTTCCCCCCTGTTTCCCCTCGGCCGTCGTGTGCGCGCCGCACATGCGCGGTTTGGCCCGTCGAGCCACGCATGTGCGGTTTGGGTCATTGCGTGCACGCCACGCATGCGTGGTTTGGCCCATCATGCCGCGCATGTGCGGTTCGGGTTGCCGCGCACGCACTGTGCATGCAGCACAGGTCGGGGTTGCGCCGCGCATGGGCGGCGCAGGTGAGGTCTCGGCCTGAAAAAGGTTGAGAACCGCTGGTCTGTGCACATGGCTACTGGATCTCATCATAGGTCCTACTTGATTGGGCTACGTGTTGATTATGTACATGTGAAAATCTACGAAAACACACACACACACATATATACTGCTCAAAATAAAGGGAACAGTATATAAACTGGTTTTGTTTATTTATCTTGGACATTTCTGTGTTGCATTTATTGCATGCCACCCAGAGTTGTATTGCTCAGGTGGGACAGTTATAAAATGTCTTAAATAACAGCATAAATAAAACTTTCTCTAAAGTATCAGCCGTGCTTCTGCTCTCAGCCATTTATACATGTCATTTAATCCAGCGTCCGACCTTCCATCAATACAATACAATCCCAAGGGTAAGTACTGACCTGGATATATATATATGCCAAGAAGTTAGTTCTAGTGGCAGGGATGCCATTGAGTTAGATTGGTCCTGTCCATGCCAACTGCTCTTCCTGGGCTTTTGCCAGGAATCTGGCAGCAATCCTATGTGTTCGCTTCAGGCAACCACATAACCATTATTTTTTTCAAGGCTTTTCCTAGATAGCAAAGGTTGTACTCTGCGTGATGATTGTCAAATATACAGAAATCAAGCTTCTTCGGGGCGGGGGCGGGGGGATGTCCACCAATGCCTCCATCAAGTCAGTATAATCTCCTGGCTTCAAAAAAACATCAATCATTTCTGGGATGCAGCTGCACATATACCCAATTACCTTTTTGAAGAAGCAAAGTAGGGCACAGATCAAATTCTCAGGTCACAAAACTCATATTACAAAGAACCCTACCCACTTCCTCAGTCTATAAGCTCAGATAAGTGCCAGATGTTGTTCTAATCATCTCCTTTGGAGCTGTCCATGCACAACAATCCCATCCATTCTCTAGTGAGCCTTCTCCTACTGGGGTCTAAGGCTCTCCCCCCTTCCTCTCTACATTTGGGAAACCTCCCCTATTTCTTTCCCCTCCATTTCTTTCTGTTCCCTCCATACTTTCAATTCTATCTATTTCTATGAGGCCATTCTACCTTCAGCAGTGGCAGCATGAAGCGTTGGTGACACAAAGGCACCAGCCAACTCCATCTCTGCACTTTGACGTCAGTGGTATAGCCAACACATCACATCATTGCGATTATCATTCCTTTAGCCCTGCAAACTGAGGCATCGCACCAGCAATTTCCTCATTTCAACCATCATCCCTCCTTTCTCCTCCATGCTACCCCATTCTTCGTTCTCTGCCCTATAAACTCCCTATCCACAAATCTACAGATTTTCCCTACTCACAATCTTTAGTCGTGTGTCTTCTGCTCCCTTCCTCTTTTTTCCCCCACTTTACTATTTCACTTTTTCCCTTTTCTCCTTTCTTTATCATGTTTAACATTCAGTTTTCTTTCTCAAATTCTCAGTTTGCTTAATTTCGGTTCATCAGTATTTTCCCCACTTTCCTCCTTTCTCCAGTGCATCCATCACTCACTCTCTAAACTCTCCATGCTACTCACCATGCTCCAATATTCAGAAGATCCAATCAAGGTTTCCATGTATCATGGTCCCCACTGATATAATTTAGGGGAAATGCTTTTATTTCGTTTGTTTTTACCCCACTTTGATTATTTTTTATAAGTAACTTAAAGTGGGTAATGTTACTTGATACTCCTTCTGTTTCCATACAACAACAATCCCATGAGGTGAGTTGGGCTGAGAGAAAGTGACAGGTCCAAAGTCACCCAGCCGGGTGTCATGCCAGAAGTGGGACTAGAACTCACAGTCTCCTAGTTTCTAGCCTGGTGCCTCAACTACTGGCTTTTCTCCTTTCCTTTTCATCTCCAAATGTGTCTTCTGGAGTATCCCAAGATACTCAACAATATTAAAAAAAACTCTGAAACAATACAGGTAGTCTTTGACTTACAACAATTTAGTGACCATTGGAAGTAACAACAGCGATGAAAAAAGTGACTTATGACCATTTTTCACACCTACAACCATTGCAGTATCCCCGTGGTCACATGATCAAAATTGAGACACTTGGCAACTGACTCATATTTATGATGGTTGCAGTGTCCTGGAGTCATGTGATCCCTTATTGTGATTTTCTGACAAGCAAAGTCAATGGGGGAAGCCCAGGTTCCCTTAACAGCTGTGTTACTGACTTAACAACTGCAATGATTCAAATGATAATGATAATGATAATGATAATAAAGTTGGAAGGGACCTTGGAGGTCATCAAGTCCAACCCCTTGCTCAGGCAGGTAACCCTATACCATTTCAGACAAATGGCTGTCCAGTTTCTTCTTAAAAACTTTCAGTGTTGGAGCCTTCACTGCTTCTGGAGGCAGGTTGTTCCACTGGTTAATTGTTCTGTCAGGAAGTTTCTCCTTAATTCTAGGTTGCTTCTCTCCTTGGTTAGTTTCCATCCGTTGCTTCTGTGGCGAGCAAGGCCTTCTAAAGTGGAGCAAAACTCACTTTAACAACTTTGTTGCTTAGCAATGGAAATTTTGGGCTCCATTCAGTGGTGGGATTCAGATATGGGAACAACCGGTTCTCTGTGTGGATGCCGCTTCTGGAAGTCCGTTCTGGGTCTGGGCAACAAAAAATTAGCTACCAGTTCTGCTGGTGTGAACTGGCTGAATCCCACCACTGGCTCCACTGTGGTTTCAAGTTGAGGATTACCTGTCCTGCCATATTTTCTTGTTCTTTGTTTGTAATAGATTCTACTCCAGCTGAGTCAGGTGAAGTCAAGCCAACTGCTCTGTAAAAGGTGTAAAGTGCCCGGAGAGCTGATGACTTACAGCCAAGTCCTCTGTGTGAAGCCTGACAGCACTCAAGAGGGAAAATCAAGTAGGGCCTGCCTTGCAACATTTAATCAAGTTTCTCAGATGATCTTTCTTGAGTCATTTTCTCTGCAGAAAGTGTTGAATGTTGAACACATTGAATGTTGGAACCTATTACCTTCTGCTGAAGAACTGTGGAAACCTATGATCTTCTGTAAGCAAGTAGACTGTGTTCAATATTATATGGATTTTGATGTGTATGATGGTTGAATCTCTTGTCTTTCCTTTACCTCTTCTTTCCCAGTAAACCCCCATGTTTGAAAAAGGACACTTCTTATTAATACTTTCTGTGAGCAACACTGCAAGGTTGTGTTGGTATTCTTTCTTATTTTCACAGGGTTTTGTTAATCTCCGCTTTTCCGGGCTTTACACAGGAAGATGCAAAGCACCTTATTTTGTACTTTTCCTAAGAATAGACTAAAGGGAGAAATCCTTGGCAATATGTGTGTGTGTGTGTGTGTGTATAAACTCTATTATATAAAGAACAATGCCAGAAAATTTGGTGAATGAGAATAATCTCAAAGCAAATATCAGCAAACTGTGACATGCGCTTGTGAACAGAAACATCAAAAAAGTAAATACCCTTTATTTTGATATGGATCAATAAATATCCCATGGAATATCAGCTGAATAGGCCTCCTCTGGGAATTTCATGTGGGCTTCAGCTCATCTTTTCTGCCCAATATACTTTCTGGTAATAAGCTTTTACAGACAATAGTTTACTTAGATACAGCTGTCATTTTTTTTTCTTTAGTCAGGTGTAGAAATTTTCACAAGGTAGATTCGGATACCACAACATTTTTCTAATATTCTAATTTGATCTCTGACATTAAAGATAGGAATATTGTGTAATGAGCTGTGGCAACAGTCAATGGTTTTAACCATTTTTCCTAAGTGACTTATCTTTACTGTTTGGATAGAACAGCGGTTCTCAACCTTTTTCAGGCCGCGACCCCGACCTGCGCCGCGCATGTGTGGTGCTGTGCCACGCATGCGTGGTGCTGCCCCCTGCACTGCGCATGCGTGGTGCTGCCCCCTGCGCTGGTGGAGGCATAGGCCGCAGCCCATTTGGGGTGGCGGCAGGCAGGCCCAGGTACTCAGGTGCTCCTGGGCGGCCGCGGCAGCGACGGTGCAGGGCGACCACGGGCTGGGCCACCAGCTGGCCCAGCCCAAGGGAGGTAAAAAACCCGCCGAGCCCCACACGCACCAAAAACCCTCCCTGCGCTCGGCGGCCTCCCACCTCCCACCCCTGGCCCTCTTTTACTTACAGTTTTAGTAGTTGCTCAGCAGGGAGGGGTGGAAACTTCCGGAGAGCTCGCCTTCACTGCAGACAACTTGCAGCACCGTTTGCAGACTGGGACTTTTGGCGGGCTCAGCAGGGTGGAGACAGCCTGGACAATTCCTATTGGCTTTTGAAAGCCAATAGAATTAGACTCTATTCAAGAGAGTCTATTCTATTGGCTTTCAAAAGCCAATACAATAAGAGGGAGTAGCACAGCTAAGGAAAAGGGGGAAAATGGCGAATTGCGTTGTTTGGCGACCCCCGTGAAATGGTCGTTTGACCCCAAATGGGGTCGTGACCCACAGGTTGAGAACCGCTGGGATAGAGGCAAGTAACAGAATAAAGTTGGAAGGGTTCTTGGAGGTCTTCTAGTCCAACCCCCTGTTCAAGCACAGGTGTCAAACTCGATTGTGTCATGTGACATATCGTAATGTATCATGACTTTTTTTGCCTTTGCGGGTCTGGGGTGGGTGTGGCCTGCGTGTGACACATCCGGCCTTCGGGCCACCAATTTGACACTCCTGCCCTATACTATTCCAGACAAATGGCTGTTCAGTATCTTCTTAAAAGCCTCCAATTTTGGAGCACCCACAACTTCTGAAAGCAAGTTGTTCCATTGGTTGATTGTTCTAACTGCCAGGAAATTTCTCCTTAGTTCTAGGTTGCTTCTCTCTTTGGTTAGTTTCCATCTGTTGTTTCCTGTCTTGCCTTCTGCTGCTTTGGAAAATAGGTTAACCCCTTCTTCTTTGGGACAACCCCTCAAATGCTGAAACATTGTTATCATGTCACCTCTAATCCTTCTTTTCACTAGACTAGAGATATCCAATTCCTGTAACTGTTCTTTATATGTTTTAGCCTTCACCCTCCCCCCCCAATCATCTTTGTTGCTTTTTTCTGTTTCTGTCCCACCTTCACCCCCACGAATCCAGACAGGGGATCTGAAGGAGATCTGTGCTGAATTAATCCATTCTTATTCCATGCTCTACGCCTTCAACAGAATGCTCAAATGGAACTCTAATGTTGTAACCACATAAGCAGAACTTTGCACAATGTTTGTAGTCAAAATGTTCTAACAGCCCATTTCAAGATTGGACTATTTGTAATAAGGCTGAACATTTAAATCCTTCCACTGTGGTTGTTGGAATCAAAGGTTTTGGGTTGGCATCTTTCAACCACAAAATGTTTTACACGCTTCTACTATTTGGGTTCCCCAGAGGTGGAGAGAATGTTACTTAGCAACCAAAAGAAGACAATTAACAGTTAAAAATGGTCTGTGGAAGGACTGTAGCTCTCCTTCTTCCAAATTACTATTGTGTTGTATTTTGTACAAGGATGTTATTTTGATCTCTCCCCCCCCCATCTAAATCTATTATACTTTCAATATTTATGGACAATGTTTAATGCATGTGTAAGAGTAAGCACTGCTAATGATATCAAAGATAAATAAGTATATGGAGAAAGAATTCAGAATGGGTGTTCAGTGAAAGAGAGTTGTTCCACAGGAGCATTCCTATATGGGCAGGATGTCCAAATGTGTGTAATCTTCTAAATAACAAAAGGAAGGGATTGCTTGTTTTTAGGACACAGGTGAGAAAAAGAACAATCCAAGAGAGACAGGGAGGGAGACAGTTACTGCAAAATGCTGGAAGAGAAGGGCATTTTCTTTGAGAAGAATTGAAATGTGTATAGTAGTTTGAATCACTCATTTGAATTTAATGGAATGGGTTTAACAATTTGGGGTACTTAATTGAATTAATTTATAGCTGTTGCCTGAGGTTCTTTGGGGATCAAAATGCATTGGATTCCCCAAAGATTTGGGTTCTTTGGAAATTAAATAGTCCTGTCTGTGTGCTAACAGGAGAATGTATAAAATGGCTATCCTTGAGCTCAGCAAACAAGGTTCTCTTGGGTTGCAGCCATTCCCTGAAGGGCATATCTAAAAATAACTGCCAAGTCAAATAATACTGCCCAGGCAATTATCTCCAATTCACTAATACAAAATAGTGCAGAATGACATCTTGGCAAAACTCATTCTCTAACTCACATTTCTGAGATAACCTGAATGCAGAATAAGGGGACAATTGCCGAGAAGAATGGCCGGGTTGGGGAACAGTTGTATTTTTCTGTCACCTCCTACCTTGGAAATAGTTAGGTAGGAATCTGGATAGGAGAAAATACTAAAATAGCCAAGGGGCATTCTTTTTTTTTTTTTAAAGGGATGCATAGAGAAGAATTAGAAATGCTTGCAGAAGAAAACAAGTAAAAAAGAAAGCTGACCATATTCTTCTCTTGAACTATTATTGGATGGCATAGGATGGAAGTTTCATGAATAACTCCACCCTTCAGTGGTAACATCAGTACCGTTTTGATTCTGAGCTACAACCAATTCCCATAGAGTTCAAAACATATTTTCACTAATGTGTCAAAAAAAATGCATGTAGCGTCACTGAAATAGTCAACCGTTAATAGAAAGCTTTGGTATGATTTATCTATTTGTCACATCTGTACAGCTGTAGTAGCTTCTGGGCAGTGTACATAATAAAACAGAAATAATGCATAAAACCATTAGAAACCAGTTTAAATTAAAAAAGATAAAAATAAGGGTGTGTTTTTTTTAAAAAGCGAGATTACAAAATGGCGGAAAAACACCAAAAAAGTGCATTCAACTAATAATCATATAGCCATCTAGCTGCCTCCATTCTATCACTAGGTGCCAAAGCTAGTTGACAGAATTTTGTCTTAAGGAGGCCAACAGAGACGAGGACAGCTTCACCACAGGAAGAATGTTGTATATACTTGCTCTGTAAGCTTGCTAGACACAGCATCAACAGAGGAAATGCTACAAAGATAGTTTCGTAGGGTCCTTGGTGCTCTCTGAGGTTGGTAGTTTTCTTGCAGACATTTCATTATCCAGCTAGGAAACATCATCAGTGCTAGAAAAGAGTGGGATTTGCTCTCTGTTTATATATGATTGGCTTGCTCTGTCATTGTTGTGGGAGTGCTGTTTTCTTTTTCCTTTCTTGATTTCATTTATATCTTTGGATCACTGAATTTCTTTTGCCCTCCACACTCATACTTTTGACAATTTCTTGTTGCCTTTGGCCAGGGAGGAAAGGAAGCAAATTTGCCCTGTTTGGAGCCATGAGGCAGGAAGAATAATGGCTACGGTTGTCAGCTGGTGGAATATGGTGTCTCTTACATTGTGAAACTGAGACATAGTTAATGGAGGCAGAATGACTGCTGGAGACCCTTTGAACAGTCTGGGCAAATTTAGCAAATATTAAGAAAACTGTCTCTCTGTGGCTATGGAGGAAATAAAAGAACGTAAACTGCAATTTGTGAAGTAGAAGATGGAGGAAGGAAGCCCCAGTGAGATACAGTTTGGGGATTCTGGAAGTAATTAGAAAACAGTGCCATGTCTTTCCCTAATGACTTAATGTAAAAGTGGAATCTTTTGAGTGAAGTTTCTTCATATTTGTAAATATGCCCTTATTTTATAAAATACCCAATTCCTCATTGCACTCTTTCCAAGGAAACTAAAATTAGATAAAGGTAAAAATTATACATTTAAATCTTCTCACGGCTTCAAAATTTTAACAAACTTTATCTTATGATATGGCCTTTAAGACTCTTTTCTTTGTTTCTTTGTACTATAAATACCTGTGAAATCTATTGGCTGGGTATGCTCCGTCTGTTGCTGATGTTCTGCTCTTCAGAGATTTTATCCATTCTGTTTCCATTTTAGGTAACTTGCTCTATAATAGTCTAACAATGGAAAATGCTACTCCAAGATAAAATATTCTTATCTTTGGTCAACTTTCAGTAATTTGGACCATGTCAGTGATTACAGACTTTGCATCAGATGACCAATCAAAAGTGAAAATCATTTATCTCATTAAACCAAGAAAGAAAAACACAAATAGCTGTTGACCAGTTAATAACCAAGTTGCCTTTACGGCCTAATGGTATTTGCAGGCACAATAAAATCCTACAAGACAATTAAACTTGTTCAGTCTCAGAGAAGGAAAGATTTGGAACCAGGCGACTTTATTTTTGTTTTCAACTTTTTCCCACAAGAAATAAGATCACAATGTCATTATTTGCAAAGAGAATTAAAATTCATTTTCAGGCAACCAATAATACAACTTTCTCCACCAGCAACATCCTTTAGCATTACCCTTCCCTTTCTTCTTCCTGGCCTTTACAGAGACATAAAATCTAAATCAAGCACTTCTGCACACATCATTTCTTAGTCATTTTTCGTTTGTTTTGGGGGAGTTTAGAAGTACCAAATTGAACTCCAAGCTTGCAAGTTTATTTTGAATCATTATTTTTCCTATTGGAGCCACAGATCAATCCAACCCGCTTACATATTATCTCTGGATTCTGAATATAATGCTTTTCCTCATACAATCCATTTCAGGAAATGTAAAACGGCATCTAATATTGTGCCTAAAACTCCTTTTTCCAAGAAGTGATTTCTAAAGGCAACACTAACCAGATTATTTTCGTTGATAGCAATGATCCTTGGAGATATTGTATAATGACTGTTCTTATCTATAAATAGACAGATGAATGGGGAATAAGTGAATCACTTGGTCAGGGTCTCAAGCGCAAAGAGGGTCTCAAATTAAACACTTCCTTAAAAAAAAAAAGGAAGGCAGTACCTGGCTCAATAGTAGTGTCTGTAAGAGGGATCTAGGTGTCCTAATAGACCAAAATAGTCAAATAATAGTCAAATAATAGTCAAACTGCTGGCCTGCGGGCTGGATGCATCATAGCAAAACTGCACCCACCCCATTGTTGCGACATGTCACGTGATGTTGTGACACCCCTGTAATAGACCAACACTTAAGTTTGAGCCAGCAGTGTGCTGCAGCTGCCAAAAAGCCAATGCAGGCCTAGACTGCATCAACAGAAGGATAATGTCAAGATAACAGGAAGTGATAGTACTAGTAAGACCACACATTACTGTACTAACTACTAGGAAAACTGCATCCAGTTCTGGTCACCATGATACAAAAAAGATGTGGAGGACCTAGAAAGTATCAAGAAGAGAAACACAGTTGATAAGAGGTCTGGAGGTTAAATCGTATGATGAACGGCTAAGGAAAGTAGGTATGTTTAGCCTAACAAAGAGAAGGCTTAGGGATGACAGGATAGCCATCTTCCAATACTTGAAGGACTGTTACAGGAAAGACGTCTTCTAAACCCATTAACCAAACCCTTGCAGGAATCTGATAATATGAATGGGTTCACATCTAACCCACTGGGTAAATTATTGGGCAGAATTGATTAAATCTTGAACTTCCTAGATTACCCTTGGGTAATTTAAAACAAATCTCAGGAGTGGGTGAAACTAAAATACAATAAAATAACAAGCAGATATAAGTAAAACAGAAGCCCTGTTTTAAGGAACCATTCTGTGCTTTCATTTCTGTGTCCAACCCCATCTTCAAAAATTTTTGTTGTGTTCAGAGAATAGGATGGAACAGTGGATGTTAAATGAACAATCTGAAGTTCTTTTTGATTGAAATCAATATCTTCTAACAATGCTGACTAGGTTTTCAAGTTGATGTGAAAAGATAATCCTCCCCTTAATCTATTTAAGCATTTATGCAGACAGGCCAATAGGTATTGAAATCTTGAATAAATCACTGCTTAATTGGCTTGTTGTTATATAGTAAAGATGTTGAAGCAGTGGTGGGATTCAAATATGTGAACAACCGGTTCTCTGTGTGGATGCCACTTCTGGAAGTCCATTCTGGGCCTGGGCAACAAAAAAATTAGCTACCGGTTCTGCCGAAATGGTGCGAACCGGCTGAATCCCACCACTGCATTGAAGGTCCAAGTGTTAAGTGAAGTATTAATACCACTCTACAATGCCTTGGTAAGGCCACACTTGGAATACTGCATCCAGTTTTGGTCACCAGTATGTAAAAAAGATGTTGAGACTCTAGAAAGAGTACAGAGAACAGCAACAAAGATGATTAGGGGACTGGAGACTAAAGCATATAAGGAACGATTGATGGAATTGGGCATGGTTTGTTTAATGAAGAGAAGGACGAGGGGTGACATGATAGCAGTGTTCCAATATCTCAGGGACTGCCACAAAGAAGAGGGAGTCAACCTGTTCTCCAAAGCACCTGAAGGTAGGACAAGAGGCAATGGGTGGCAGCTAATCAAGGAGAGAAGCAACCTAGAACTAAGGAGAAACTTCCTGACAGTTAGAACAATTAACCAGTGGAACAATCTGCCTCCAGAAGCTGTGAATGCTCAGACACTGGGAGTTTTTAAGAAGAGACTGGACAGCCATTTGTCTGAAATGGTATACGGTTTCCTGCCTGAGCAGAGGGTTGGACTAGATGACCTCCAAGGTCTCTTCCAACTTTATTATTATTATTATTATATAACATCTCATGACCTAGTAACCACCAGGAGGCAATGGAGCGTAGATAGAGGCTGAAGAATTAACTGTGTTCGTTCTTTATTACTCTGCCAGATCTTTGCCTAAATGGTTGCTAATCCAAAGCCATTTCCTTTTTTGTTTTTCTTCCCAGGCACACAGAGAGACAGACCGACCATATGTTCATTGACTTTTCTCCTGTAAGGATGTAATTAACAAGATACCATGCTTTGCCTGTCCCTAAGAATGTATTTCTTGTGAATACACCTTCTTTTTCTTATAATAATTATTTCTAGCAATGATTCTTAGTAGAATGAAACAAATGTTAAAAATTGAACTTGCATATCAATTCAATTGTTGAATTTGCACATCAGTGCAGTTTTTTTAATTAAAGTTTGCAAAACCATATATTCCCTTAAAGTATAGCTTTGTACATGCTAACTGCTGCAAGGATACTATCTGCTTTTTACTGGAAAAGGCATTTGATCCTCCCACATTGGAAGAACAGCTAAATATATTGTGGGAGCATGCTTTGATGTCTAGATCTGATGCAGAGTTAAAACTCAAAATGGAAATAATCTCAAATTACATTTTTACACATGAACCAACATCTCTAAGTTTAGAGATGATATTTAAATTTTATAGGATTTCCAAATCAGAAGAAACTTGGAGCAATATGCATAGTATTTATTGTGGTTTATAAGCCCAGTCAGTATTTTATGCTATTTGGTCATGATTACTGGTATTCATGCTTTGTTTAGAGGCTAAAAACAATTTTACTGTTTAAAAAATATATATTCAGATACCCACAATTAATTAAAGACACACTGGAAAATTAAAACTTCTATGATATTTGCAAATCCCTTGTTTATCCGCTTGTACTTTATTTTTGTTCCTTTTTCCTGCTCCCTCTTGTTTATAGAGCTTTCTTTTATTGTAAAAGTCCTAGGATACTTTATTATTGGTATAATTGCGATATTTCACAAATAATAACAGCTGCTGCCAGACTGACTACAAACAATGGCATGACAAAATAGCAACAATGGTGCATTGAAATATCTGTAAGAAATACCATTTGCCTGCAAGCAAGAAGTGGTGGGAATACAAGATACACAAAGTCAAAGAAAATGAAAAAACTATAGTGCTCTTTTAGAATTCAAACAGACAGGCACCTGCCACATAACACCCCAGACTTAACAACTGTTAATAAGAAAGATAAAAAATGTCTGGATAGTGGACATGACAGTTCCTGGAGACAGCAGAATAGAAGAGAAAGAACTAGGGGGAAAAAAAGAACCCCACAAAATACAAAGACCTGCAAATAGAAGTAGAACAGGGGTCTTCAAACTCCAATGCTGGGAGTTTCCACAAGTCATAAAAGGGCCAAGTTTGAAGACCCCTGAAATAGAACAACTGTGGCAGAAGTAAGCAAAGATATTATCACTAGTAACTGGCACCTTAGTGCAACCCCAAAACAACTGGAGCACCACTTGAATGCCATCAGCATTGACAAAATCATCTTTAGTCAATTAAGACAATCAAACAACCACATCTGCCTATCCCAGGTCCTTGGGAAGGACTTAATAGGTAGATTAAAAAAATATCAAATCCAATTTAAACTTTTGGCTGACTGTGCAACTGACCTTTTTTTTTTAAAAAGACCCTTTAGTCCCTTCTATTTGGGGTAGAATCGGGGCGACTGAATGGAGCTGAGCGTTTGCAACTGACCATAATAAGAAGAATTGACTATACTTTGCTAACATTATGTTCCTGCTCTCAGAATTACTCACAGATGCATGTGGAATGCTTTCATCTTCAGAAGAAAGATGGCTTCCATCAGCAATACTTGACTTGTCCGATGGTCAATTCTATTCTAAGACCTATAGTAATTCACAATTCTCAAATGGCTGGAACTGATGCATTACAATTAGCCATCATGTGATTGATTTGGTTTTTGCCTTAATATTTTGTGTGAACCCATTCATTTCAGGGCTGGGGAGTAGGTATTACTGATGCTTCTTTTACGAAGAAGTTATTTTTTAATCAGCTTTTTGAAATGCCACAAGATTTGTTAGATGTCTCAAAACCATAGAGTAAATGCAAAGTTTGCAACAGTTACTTCAGGTTAATACAACATACTAAGTCAAAATCAATCAACCAACCAGCATGTTTCTAAACATATAGCCCAACCCATTGTGTGAACTCAGTCAGGTTGGAGCTGATTTTGTCAAGTATAGCAATGCAGTTAGATGGGTACCAAGGTGATTTAGAGCCCTTTTATTCCTAGTAATTAATTTTTTCTTATATTAATATGCTGCATGATCCAAGATCTGTAAGCAAAAATTGATATCACTAGCCAAGGCTCTCCGGTGGTCACAGATCAGAGCCCTTCAAGAATGAAGAATCATCAGCATTTCAAGGAATCTTATGTCATCCAAGAAATGAAGATTTCTCCAAGGAATCCTAAGGAACTCTAAAATATAACCAAGTAAGCAAGAAGACCTGCCAAATGTAGCAGCTCTGAATTTTTGGGCAGAAACATTATTTTTCCAATATCCACCTCCAACATAGGAAGATTGCCTAAGGTTTTCTCTTTTTACTGCAGACTGTAAATTAGCATTTTCGAATTTGGTTCCTCACGTATGTGCTAGATTACATCTCCCATAATCTACTGCTAACCGTGGCAAGCTGTAACCCACCACATTTCCCAGGTATGTGCTCACAGAAGCTGCTGTAAGGGATTTTATCTCTGCAGTGTACAAATAATGCATCTGACAGAACTAGTCTAAAATGCACAAATAACAATCTTCTTCCTGTTCTTTCCAAATGTCCTTTCAGAAAACAGGATTGGCTTATTTCTCTTGCCCCGACATGGGATGCTGCTCATGTGGACTGTTGACCAAGACCTGAAATTCTTGCAGAGAAATGCTGTGGACACAATTTGGGTTAAAACCATCATTCCTCTGTTCATTCAGATGTGTCTTCCCATTCCGATAATTTACCTTTGTCAGCTATTGATTTTAGGAGTCAGCATGCATAATAAAATACACAAACTGCAGACTTCACATTTTCTTATGGGTGTTAATATTCCAATCATATTCAAGATTAGATGAGATACAGTCATTGATTAATTTCCAAGAACATCCATTGAAATGTTGGAAAGCAAAGAAGAAAAGAAAAAAAGAGTCTTGGAATCCATGAGTTTTGCAGCTTGCCAATGATCTAGCTATGTTGCAAACAACTTCAGAACAGTCTGCTTTAAGGACTTCTTTCCACATCAGTTGTTTTTCCAAATGTTCTGCTTATGAAAAGGTGTGAGTGGTGTGTTTTGAGATGTGCATATATTTCACACAGAGCATTTGTCAAGGAATTTGCATTTGGAATGCCTGTAAAATATGGCTGTGAGAGGATGAGAAACAATATGGGTATGAACAGTTATCTAGCATGATTGATTTTTTCATCATTGAGCCCACAGTTAGCTAATGAACCCCGGGATTTCTTGAGTCAATCTATCAATTTAACAAATCCAGAAAAAAAACCTTCATTATAAAATCCTTACAAAGCCACAAAAATGAAGTAAAAATATTGTCAGACACAAGCAACCAGGTCCACATGTAAAGGGTTCAATTTATGGTTTTATTGCTCAAACCTAAGCACAGGAATCTTCTAAGACTAAAAGTTTTCACTTGCACAAAACTGGATAAAAGTTCAACATCATTCGGGGGAGGGGGGGTTGGACCTTGCTCTCTTGTGACTACATAGAGACTCTAAACTAATTCCCTGCTTGCCTTCTCCCTTGGCTCTGCCAATCTCTCTCCAATACATATTGAGCATATAATGGGAGGGAGGGAGGGGCACATGTCATTAAAAAAAAAGACAAATGAGAGGATAGATTTGCATTAAAATTTAATGTGTTAATGTATATATTCGGACCTAGTTCTTGAAATTTTAGAATAGAAAAAGGATGCATTTCTCAACCTTGGCTACTTGAAGATGTGTGAACATCAATTCCCAGAATTCCCCAGCCAGCCACAATAGGTTTCTCAGCATAGCACTTCAGAAATGAGGATTGTCTAGGCCAGTGTTTCTCAACCTTGACAATTTTAAGGCATGTGGACTTCAACTCCCAGAATTCCACAGCCAGCGTTGCTGGCTGTGGAATTCTGGGAGTTGAAGTCCACATGCCTTAAAATTGTCAAGGTTGAGAAACACTGGTCTAGGCCAAGGGTAGGCAACCTTGGCTCTTTTATGACTCAGGAATTCTGGGAGTTGAAGTCCACAAATCGTAAAAGAGCCAAGGTTGCCTACCCCTGGCCTAGGCAGTATTTATATTCTGTGTAGAAACTGAATTCTGTGGGGTTGATTGCTGTTTTGAAGCTTCTTGGGAAATATTGGTTGATTGGTGGTTGGGAATGATGCTAGCTCTATTTTGATTGGCCTGCCTCATCAGTGTATTTGTATGATTTCAAGCAGAAACTTGAATGGGTGATAGTTATTTTTTACAAATTTATGTAAACCATTTTAAAATCTAGAACAAATGCTATTAATGCAAAATGACCATAAATAAAGCAACTAAAACTAAATGCTGAAGTCCATTAATTTCAACAAATATCTCCAAACAACTACATAATCTTGGCCAAAGACATCAACATATAATTAAAAAGCTACATACCTTCGTTTAATGCACTGTAATGCAGTTGAATAATAATCACATAAATTATTTAAAGAATATATCAGATTTTCTTACCTTTTTTTGTAGGTAAGCACATCTCATTAAATAATTTCATTTAAGAATGGCACACTTCAGTTCTCTTAAGCACATTTGTCATAACAGAGAATATAATTGATTGATCCCATCTCTCCCATGGGCTTCCTAGCTCACAATCCCTAGAGCAGTACCCACCAAACCATAGATTTGGATTTAAGGAGAAGCATATCATGATTCAAAATAAGCTATTTTACAATATCTCGGTTTTTCTATCATAATATCCTGGAACCACTGGGAAATCTTGTTGACAATATCATCTTTTTCATTGTGTAATTTTCTTGGGGAATGAGGAATGGGGCCGAAGTGATGATAAACTTCCATTTCCCACATCTACAAGCAAAGAACCTAATGTATCTTTTAAAAAATGTTATTCCATAGAACAAGCTTTCTCTGCTTTATTAAAATGAGACTTATCCATTTTCTGGAACTCTCCCATTGCTCCCCCACCATCCATTCCTCTGAGTAGGAGGAAAATCTCCAGAATTCCAGTTTTTCTCACAGCATGTTGGTGATGACCAGAGGGCGTTAAAGAGTAGAATCAGAATTAAAACTGAATATTCCTCAGTGCCTTTCAGCCTGAAAAACACACACATTCTAGCAATTTCCCTTAGGGGATTTCTCATTATTTAAATACTGAAAACACTTGCCATTTAACTAATGATTCTGTTATCTTCATTATTACAGGCAAGTGCTCCATCACTGGGCTGATCCTACGATTACCACAGTCCTGTTATTTGCAGGGTTTTAGAAACTTTTCTTACATGCATAACTCTTGTATAACCTTTTTTTTTAATGAACTATAAGTTTCTGGAAAGTTTCAAAGTGAGAATAGGTTCGTAAAATTGGCTTTCATGGGCTGAATCATAAATGTTCTACAGAACCTTTTAACAAAGATCCTCATAGACAACACTGCAAGGAGTCTGGTGTCTAAGAGCAACTGTGTGCCCTTCCATGTGTCCAGAAGTTATAGTAAACAGCATCCTGTATGTTTCTAGTAGATTCCGTTGGCCAGGATAAAATGTGCAGTCCTTTTCTGAGGGAACTTTTTGGAAAACATCTGCAATCTGAATTTCTCTTCTGGAAATCCATTCATCTCCTGCACCATTCAAAGGGTGTCCATCCCAAAGTGCATGGCTAAATGTCTATGAACTAGATAACTGTGACAACCATGACCTGTACTTTGGGATGAACAACCTTTTGAATAGTGCAGGAGGATCAATGGATTTCCAGGGGGAAAAAAGAGAAAAAAAATGCAGAGTACAGGATTCAGGTGACCCTGAGATCACAGATAAACCTCCAAGTGGCCTCAAGGACTCTTAGAAAGAATGCTAATGACCAGATGACTGCAAGGAATATAAATCATTCTGTTCTCCATCATTCAGTCAGAACTGATGAAGCTTCTTGGATGAGAAGTGAAATGTTTTCCAGCAAAACAAGAAAGTCCAGTTGCCTTCCTTTTGAAATAAAGCACCATGACTGTTCCTACTGGCACTGTACAGAATTGTCAGTAAACCTTCACTTCTCTGGTCCCTGCTACCCTCCATGGGTCTGTATGTGAGGAGTAGGCATGTCCATATACAACCTGAGACACATTGTCATCTCTGAGACAGGTTTTAGGCATTATATAGATGCCTCCTCTTTTTCTGTTAAACAGAACTTTGTGGCACAAGTTCTCTAAAAGCTACTCACATGTATTGTTACATAATACAGTAGCAGATTTTTAAGAGCCTTCCTTCCTTCCTTCCTTCCTTCCTTCCTTCCTTCCTTCCTTCCTTCCTTCCTTCTTTACGAACTTTCTTGCTACAGTTGTTAAATGAATCACTGCAGCTGATAAGTTACTAACACAGTTGTTAAGTGGATCTGGTTTCCCCATCGACTTTGCTTGTCAGAATGTTACAAAAGTGATCACATTACTCTGGGACATGGCAACTGTCATAAATATGATTCAGTTGCCAAGCATCTGAATTTTGATTATATGACCGTGGGGATACTGTAATGGTTATAACTGTGAAAAACGGTCATAAGTCCCTTTTTTCAGTGCCATTGTCACTAAATGAATTGTTGTAAATCGAGGATTACCTGCACTTGTAACGTTAATTTCTCTCCCTGGAGACTTAAAAAAGATAGACAAAATCTGCAGGTCAGTTCTTGAAATGTGCCAACTCTCCAGGAGAGGGGCTGTGCAAAGGGGGAGGAACTGAAATCACACTGGTGGACTCTTTTAGTGAAGTTACTAATGCATTTCTCAGTGCTGGGCCAAAAAAGGAAAAACAGCTATGAAAGAAACACATCCATGCAGACAGACGGTGGATCTCTAAGAGATTTTCTTGTCTTTTCTGCCCTATGCTAGGATGTGTGCTGGCTGGCTTCACTGAGCAAGTGAGTGATCCATTTTTTATTATCTTCCCAATGTCAGTGATGTTGGAAGACTGATAGGCTGAGGGTGCAGTGTGTTATAAAATGACAGCTCATTTTTTTTTGCAGCTGCCTAGTGCTGAAGTGAGCTGCAGCGAGAGTGCAAGACTTCTCCTTATTCTTCTATTCAGCAGACCTCCAGTTGTATTAATGCAACTTTGAAAAACTCTGGGAAATGAATCAAGAATCAACTGGCTTGACCAGTGCAGTTGCCCAGATCCTCTTACCACCAGCAACCGGTAAAGAAAATGAATGAGTGAGAGTTTCCTTCTTCCAAAACGCCTGAAATTGCTTTGGGCAGTTGAGCTCATGGGACTCGTAGAGCTAGTTTGGTCTAGTGGTTAAGGTATCAAGCTAGAAACCAGGAGACTGTGAGTTCTAGTCCCGCCTTAGCCATGAAAGTCAACTGGGTGACTTTGGCCCCTTAGCCACTCTCTCAGCCCAACAGACACACAGGTTGTCCTGGAGAAAATAGGAGGAGGAAGGAGTATCATGTAATAACAATAACAACAACAGCAACAATAATAACAACAATAACAAAACAATAATAATAATAAAGTTGGAAGGGACCTGGAGGTCATCTAGTCCAATCCCCTGCTCAGGCAGGAAACCCTATACCATTTCAGACAAATGGTTGTCCAATCTCTTCTTAAAAACTTTCAGTGTTGGCGCATTCACAGCTTCTGGAAGCAAGTTGTTCCACTGATTAATTATTTTAACTGTCAGGAAGTTTCTCCTCAGTTCTAGGTTGCTTCTCTCCTTGATTAGTTTCTATCTGTTGCTTCACTGCCTTGAGTTATTCATAAAAATAAAAAAGTGAGATAAAAATAAAGCTATATCTATCTATCTATCTATCTATCTATCTATCTATCTATCTATCTATCTATCTATCTATCTATCTATCTATCTATCTATCTATCTATCTATCTATCTATCTATCTATCTATCTATCTACACAGATTCCCATGTGTTTGGGTGTATGTATATATGTTGTGTATGTATATATACACACACTTACATACAGTATATGCATTTGACTTTGTGAATTAGCCCTTGCAGAATATATGTCTCTTATCATACACATGGGATTTTTCAACTAGCTTTTGTACACAGAAGTTAAGCAAAGAGAGAGGGCGAAACAGATATTTCTGTTCACATTTATAGAATCTGGGAATGGCCACTATAATATGTAATTATAATTAAAAGATTCTCAAATTGCTCCTGAGTGATCTGTAGCTACAGAAATAAAAAGACTGCTTGATCAGAGTAGCTGCCTCACAGTTCTGCTCCCAGGACTGCTTCCTGTGCTTTTCCACTAGATAGGTTGGGCACCTATACTGGTGAGGGCGGTGTTGGGACCAGCTATCTATAATGGTGAAAAATAGCAGAAAAAAATGCATTGAACTTGCTTGGATCAAATAAAGAGGGCTTTGCACTAAGAAATGGCTGCTTTGATATGTGATCTCTTCATCCCAAACGTGACACTTCCAGTTGCTTATTCAGATGCTAAACTTTATTTATAATGATGTTTTAAAAAATGGGAAGTAACTTTAGGGACTGATCTCCATCAATATAGATTAATACAGCTTCTATGATTGAAACCCAAGTGTGTTTGTGTGTGTGTGTGCATGCACATACACTCATATGGCATTAGCATCTAATTAATCTGCTGGTGCAAATCACTGTAGCTCTGCTGGCATCAATAATTCATACCAGCGGAAGATCCGATAGTAAATTATTAATATCCAAATGTGAAAATAAAACATATTTTGTAATGCTATATATATTGAATTATCTTGCATAAATCTTTAATAACCATGAGAATTGGATTCAGAGTTCAGGGAGCAATTAAACATCTATATGTTTGTGTGTATGTGTGTGTAGGAGAAAAATAGATGTGATGCCCTTGTGGAGAAAAGAAGATTGAAACATGAGAACATGACAGAGATGTTTAAGTAGGTAAAAGAAAATTTGCAAAACTGTTTTCCGATCTAGGATCAGGAGTAACGAGTATAGGTTGGAGCTACCTAGAATTCATTTAAGATTAGAAAAAACTTACAATTTTTATGAAAGAGGAAACAATCTATCTCTGGAAGTTATGGATTCATTAGCTCCAGAGCTTATAAGAAGAGGCTGAATGGTCACCTCCCATAGAAGGCTTAATTGGTTTTACTGCCAATTTATTTCACAGGGATAGGCTAAGCCAGGGGTAGGCAACCTTGGCTCTTTTATGACTCGTGGACTTCAACTCCCAGAATTCCTGAGCCAGCCATGCTGAGGGCAAAGGGAGAGGTTTTCAGGCTGAGCCATGCTGACTCAGGAATTCTGGGAGCTGAAGTCCATGAGTCATAAAAGAGCCAAGGATAGCCCACCTCTGGGCTAGACCTTACAGGTAGTCCTCAACTTACAACAGATCATTTAGTGACCATTTGAAGTTATAAAGACAATGAAAAAAGTGATTTGTGACCCATTTTTCACACTTACGATCATTGCAGCATCCCCATGGTCTCATGATCAAAATTCAGATGCTTGGTGACTGACTCACATTTATGACATTTGCAGTGTGCTTGGGGGGTCATGGGATCACCTTTTGTGACCTTCTGAGTCGTAGAGAAAGCCAGGTTCACTTAACAATCACATTAACTAACCTAACAATTGCAGTGATCCACTTAACAGCTGTGTTGAGAAAAATAGTAAAATGGGGCAAAACTTAACAAACGTCGCACTTAGCAACAGAAATTTTGGGCTCAGTTGCAGTCTTAAGTAAAGGACTGTCTGTACTTGTGGCCTCTTCTAATTCTACAACTCTGTGATGCTATGTTTCAGTTTCAGGCATCTTTCAGAGACATAATCAAATTTCACCTCTCCTTAGCTACTTCCATCCTACTGATGAATGTATGTATTACATAAAAAGTGATGCTATAATAATAATAATAACAACAACAACAACAACAATAATAAAGTTGGAAGGGACTTTGAAGGTCATTTAGTCCAACCCCCTGCTCAGGCAGGAAACACTATACCATTTCAGACAAATGGCTGTCCAGTCTCTTCTTAAAAACTTCCAATGTTGGAGCATTCACAGCTTCTGGAGGCAGGTTGTTCCATTGGTTAATTGTTCTAACTGTCAGGAAGTTTCTCCTTAGTTCTAGGTTGCTTCTCTCCTTGATCAGTTTCCATCCGTTGCTTCTCGTCCTGCCTTCAGGCACCTTGGAGAATAGCTTGACTCCCTCTTCTATGTGGCAGCCCCTGAGATATTGGAACACTGCTATCATATCATCCCTCGTCCTTCTCTTTATTAAACTAAATGCTGAATGTTGTCAAAGCAGCTGCTTCAAGAAATTGTTATGGATGGAATTATTTATTCCACAAGTCAAGGTTAACCAGAGATCAGCAATAGGAAGTAGCAAGTGTGGAGGAACAATGATTAAGAAGGCAAATGGGGAAGTTACAAAGCCAGAGTGCAGAGCTGCTTCAGTTAGACTCTCAATCAGTGGACAATAGCAAATCTCAGTTTTTGCTCTAGAATCACATCTACAACATGGAATAGATGTTCCTGTTCATTCCAGATCTGGGATAAATCTTACCAAAATAATGATGGTAGAGTTTGTTTTGTTTTGGTTAGCCACAATGAAGTTGGTTTGATTGGATCTTGTGTATGGGTACAAACCCAGACAATGTGGAAAGTGAATTATGGTTTGTTTATTTATCATTAAATTTATATGGGTGCTCATCTCACTTCTATGAGATGGCCAGCTTGCAAGGTTAATAACTTAGTGAACACCAGGCATGATAGTTTATTCAATTAGGAATAGCTTAGAGTGATTTGTAAATGCAGCCATGGTCCACGAAATGCTTGCTAAGCGCTACATCAGAGGCTTTCAATCTTTTTCAGGCCATGGAACCTATTAAAAATATATGACCAAGAACTCTTGATCAAGAGACAAAGGTCCAGTGACAGAAAATTTGTTACATTCAAGAATTGAATGCTTCCTGCTGAAAAGATATTTAAGAATAGGTATAAAGGTATAATAAAAAAAAGTATGAAAGGAGCTATTTAAAGAGAAAAATATGTGCTGGTATGGCTAGGCTTGGAGGGAGCAGGTTTTCCTTTTTAATTTTTTTAAAAATCGTCTTGTAATAAATCTAACAGTAGGAGAAGAAATGTATGTGCCACCGTATAGTTTAACAAAAAATGATTGTTGTGTCCTGAGCCTGCAAAAGCAGACTTGGGACGTTGCATTGGTCCCGGGCATTCCAAAAGCTGCCCGGGACCAGACAGAGCGGCGCCAGGTGCACAAGGCACGAAAATGCTCTGTTACTTTGTTTTGCCATTGTCCAGGTCTCTGGACACTTGAAAAAAGCCTGCGTGCTTTTGCCTGTTCGTTCGGTTGTTGTTAGAAGAGGAATAAAGAGCTGTTTAACATTGCCATGTGTATTCATCATTTGCACGTGAACGGAGTACTTAACAATGATGTACATCAATTATCTACAGTAAATCTTTCTGATTGGCCAAGGGAGGATTGGGTATGAAATGTGTGGCTCATTATAAAACAGCAGAAACTAAAAGCAAAAAGAAGTTAGAAATTATTGCCATAGCTTTGCAAAATGTTAAAATATCAAAGCACTATATAAAAATTAACATGTTTAAAATTAAAATGTTTAAAAGGAGGAAAGAATGGTTAAACACTATTAAAATTGGCCAGAACAATAGAGCAACAATTTTCTTTTTTTCTTTTTTCTTTTCTTTTTTTTAAGAAAACCCAACTACACAGGAGAGAAATTGGAATATACATCAGGAGTTATGCCCTCTGCCTGTTCATAGTAATACCTTGGAGAAAATGAAAAGCACTATGGGTTGAACTGCTTTTATGGATTTATTTAAAGGCTAAGACAGGAGTTGTAGAGGTTAATCATTCTTTTCTCTTCATAACTTCTGTTATTATGAAAATTATGGCTTTATTCAGGGGGATTTAATGATGTGTAAATTTAAATTAAATAATAGAATATAATCCCTTGTACGGAGAAGCTATTCAGGCTGTGTGGATTTACTGTGCCACAGATACTCCAGAGGATAATGGGTAATTTTGAAATGGCTATTAACTAGAAATGAATTCTCTGTTATTTATGATTCCTCTGTCATTTTACTCTTTCACCCTATTGTCTGATCTTTGCTTTTCCCCTATTCCTTGCCTTTTAGCTGCTTTTTGGCTAGGGTTAATGTTGATATCCAATTATGGCTAACCACTTCTTTGCTTCTCTGTTACAAATGTTTCATGCTGAGAATAATGATTTCAGCCTTATACAATCAAATCAACACTTCAGCCTACTTTTTTTTTTCTTCTGAGAAGGGACAGGTACAAATTCAAGGGTCTAAAGTGACATACTTAGTGGCTGATTACATGGTCTGATGAAACTTTTCCCTCTATCCCTTTGTGTACCATTCTGGAAAAAAATGTTTTTCTGGAATGTTTTTGCCCATCAGCAAAGCTTCCATTATTCCACATTGAACAAAAATTCAACCAAAATGACATTCCACGTCCTTTTACATTTCACAGATTTTTGTAGGAGAAACTGGAAGGAAAATGAATTGTTTCTGAACCAACATCTTCATTTCAAATACAGTCTGGAGCAGAGCATCTGTGAGAAAAAGTTAATATGTTAGGACAATTGCCCAATTGAAAGCCTGCCCTTTTAAAATGTGTTGTGACAAGATAAAAGGGGTGGGGTTTTAATCATGTGGCAGCCACCATCTTGACTTTTTTGACCTCTCTCTGCATGTGGTTTGGAGCTGTCCTATAGTTTCAGAAGGAGGATGAAGCTTAATCTACCTCTGGTTTCTAGATGAGTGCTAATACCGGTAGCACTACCTACTGAACATACCCCACTTCTTACTAGCACTGATGATGTTACCTAGTTTGGTAATGAAATGTCTACAAGAAAACCACCAAGCTCAGAGAGCACCAAGGCCCTCCCCAGAGCTACAAATATTCTCTTCTTATTGGCTGCTAAAATTAGTTAAAAAGTGAAAGGAGGGCGCTTTAGGCACCAGCCTAAAACCAAGCTGGCAGGAATAGCCAACACTCCAGAAGACAGGCTGAAGATACAGAAGGATCTGGACAGGCTTGAACACTGGGCACTATCTAACAAAATGAAATTCAATGGTGAAAAAAGCAAGGTTCTACATTTAGGCAAGAAAAACCAAACTGAAGACTTAGGTCAGAAACTGGAAGTGTGTGGAATAAATAAAGCTCTGTGGATTAGATTTTACATGTTGCATCATGGTTTGCTTCATCTTGCTTTTGTTGAATGAGTGTCAATGGGCTAGGCTGACAGACATCAAGCTAAGCCATGACCAATGTTTACAAATTGATAGAACATGTTCAACCAAATCCAGACCACATGCTCATCAGGGTCTCATAACTAACATTAACCATGGATTTCTTGCACCACTGTCAATTGATCCTAAGACATGGATTGAGACATCACAATGCAATTAAATAAGGGTGAACCTGGTTAGTTTCAAATAGGAGAACATCTTATTATATAGACCATTGTTGGGAAGCATCCACCCTTCAGGGAGGGTGGATCAAGCACAGAGCTAGTCTAGAGTCACTGTGAAACTAAAAGAGCCAGAACTGACTGTCCCCTTATCTATTTGTTCCCAAGGGAAAACTGCCAGACTGGGGAGATTCCTGTATTATAGGCAGAACATAATAAAGTAGTTAGCTCAAACTTTGCACATGTAGGTCTGGTTGTTCGTGCTTGACAACCATACGGAGTTCCACAATGGAAGAAAGTTGGAGATAAACATGGCAACTAATCTATCATTGTTTCATGCAAAACCAGGGCTTTTTTTCTCATAGAACGCCCAGAATGGAGTTCCAGCACCTTTTTTGGATGGAACCTTGTAGGGTAGGCAGGGCGGGTTGTATGATGTGTGTGAGTTCCGGCACCTTTTTTTTTTTTTAAGAAAAAAAGCACTGTGCAAAACTAAAACCCAAACAAACGCAACTATCACAACAAAAACAAAAACATAATCCTTGCACCCCTAGGTTAAAGTCATCATTCACTGATACTGTTTTGTATATTCATAGTACCTGAAGTGAGGAAAAATGAGGCCAGAGGTCAGAACTGGATTACAAAATACTGGATAACCATTAAGTAGCAGTGGAGAATTAATCTTCAGGATATATTTGCTGCCCATCCTATGGTCATCTATCTAGATTTGGTGGGTATCTTTTTCATTATTTATTTTTATATATAGAAAAACACACATGAAAAAATATATACAAAAGTCTATTATCAGAAGTACATCAGAAGTATCATTTAGCTTGATTTTTGCTGGAAGAGGTATACAGGAATGGAGGCTGCCTGATTGCATCCCATTTTACCTAACACATTTCATCTAACACAGATGAGGCAAGTTGATGTCCTGATAGGTTTAGGGCCAATAAACTGAGACTCAATCCAAATGAGATGGAGACGTTGATTGTAGGTGCTGCATCTTGACCAGCTGAGTTGTGCCTTGCTTGTTCTGGAGGAGTCTGTACATATCCTAAGTTTGGGGCTGCTCCAAAATCTGTTACTAGGGACCCAGGTGGCCTCGGTGGCAACAGGTGACTTATCAGATTCAGCTGATTTACCAACTGCACCTTCTCTGGACAGAAACATTTCTTGCAACTGCTATTCATGGTCTGGTAACTTTCCATTTGGATTATTGCAATGGATTATTGCAATGGGGCTGCCTAATTGGAAACTTCAATTAATTCAAAATAGAGTGGTTAGAGACTCAATAGGATATATCATGCCAGTTCTTTGCCATCTACCCTGGCTGTTGATCCAGTGCAAAGTGCTGATTTTGATCTTTAAAGCCCTAAATGGATTAGGACCAGGTTACCTTAAAAAGTACCTTCTCCTTTATTTATCTACCTGGATTTAAGATCATCTAATGAGGTTCTCCATCCATTCATGGAACTCCCCTTCCCCCTGAAACTCAACTGGTGCCCAGGCTAGCATCATTTCAGCAGAAGATGAAGACTTTTCTACTTTCCCAGGCTTTTAATGGTCTTTTAATTCCCTTTTAATTCTTAGTTTTTGAATGAGCGCTAGGCTGCTGCCTAGTTTACACAGGATTTTTATTCAGCATTTGATTTGATTTTATCATATGCATTTTTATTCAAAAATTAAATTTGTAGTGTGTTTTATTGTGAATTGCCAAGAGAATTTTAGCTGCTGGTTTATTTGTTTTTTTAAATTCTGAGTTTAAAAATAAATATTTTTTTTAAATAAATCATCGAAACTGGTCAGCTTAAAGTATTATTGATTAGCCTTTCCACTGAGTTAATAGAAAGTCAGTACAAAAATGCAAAATGAACAGAGGACAGTAATCCAAGTAACTCTTCACAATGAATACAATTGTTGCCAAAACACTTCATATCATAACATAGACCCACAATTAAGAATTAGGTTCAAAAGCACATTCACATCCTTAAACAGCGGTAACCTCTGTAAGATAATGCTAACAATTTTTTGAATATCAAAGCAAACTGGAATATTAGCTGAACAGTATTATATCATAGGAGGATTTTCCCAGCCATATTTCAAGATACCAAGGAGTCCCTAAACACGGAAATTGAACTTTCACTGAATAGTCTTCTCATAAGATTATGAGTAGGAGATAGACTTAATCTTTTTAAGAAGCTTTCTTATTAATCACTAAGAATGGGATATTCTAGCTCTTTATCACAAAGCTCTTAAAGATAACTAATGCCCATTTAAGTAATAACTTTTAGTTGTTTATAGACATTCTGATGTAGGCTTGCATGTAATGAAAAAACATGCCAGTAATGATAAATCAGGAGTTTTATGTGCTGCTAATGCCTCCAGAGCAGCATTTTTCAAACTTGACAATTTTAAGATGTGTGGAGTTCAGTGCTCAGAATTCTCCAGCCAGCTGGGGAATTCTGGGAGTTGAAGTCCACACATCATAAAGCTGCCAAAATTTGAAAATATTGCTTGAGTATATTGCTTTAATGTGCATTCTATGACCCGGGTTTGCTATATAACCAAGCAGAGAGGATGGACCGATGTAATGCTCAACCTCTGCTTATTGGTGACAAGAACACTCTGTCACAGGTCTGAGAGAATACTTTTGTTATTTATGACTATGTACATGCTTCTAAATAAGTAATACCCTTGAAGTAAATAGAACCTACTTCTAAATAAAAAATGTTAACATGGCTTATGACTATTAAAAGTGAATTGAAGGGTTTTTTTTTTGTTTTGCTTTGTTTTGGGTTTTTTTGACATTAAGTTCAACTTCTGGAGATTTCACAGATGTATCCTTGCAGTTTCTTTGGTCACAGTTCAAAAGTACTTGACCCTGCTTTTTTGTGAGATAATTTTTCAACTTCTTAGTCTAGCCTATACAACTCTGGTGGTCCCAATAGTCTTGCATCAAAATATTTAGTATTAGCTTCAGAGCCCAAGTAAGCCTGGCCAGATGCTGCCATCTGCTGAGGTTATGGCTGACGTTAATGTTCATCAAAGCTGATATTATTTCAGTGGATGAGAGTGTTCAACTTTATGCTAACCAAAGAAAACAGCAACCTAAGGAAGGAAGGCGTTTCCCCCCCCCCTTAATTTGACTGTAAGACTTTGAAGAAGAAAAAAATTGGGTAATGACATTTCTGACTACCTCTTAACTGAACCGATGCAGATCTACCTATTTCAGTAAACCAGAGACACTAAAATAATAATTAAAAAAATCCAGTAATTTTGCACAAGCCACCCCAATGTGCTACATGTTGCCAGGATAGGTGGGTGAGTAGCAAATCCTGGCCCAAAATCAAATTCTTGAAGTAAGTAAAATATGCTTCTCTACATGATGCTAAATAACAGTTCCCAGCCTCTAACTATGGTTATGCTGGCTGAGGCTGCAACAACATCTTGTTGTCCTGCTCTGCACTAAACATTCCAGGCAGCAGACACAGAACAATTAATCTGCTTGCTTTGTTCACCTGACATTGTCCTTGAAAACTCAGACATTTGACCAATATCATTTTGTAACATTCGGCCTGATCAAGTTAGGGCTACCATCCTCCTTATCTCATCTGACTGCTTTGACTTCTCCTAATAAATTCTACGCTTTTGGAAGATAAGGCACTAATTACTTTCTGACAATCATCTTTTGGACATGATATAATAAGAAAAAAAAGAATGGCAGGAGAAAAGAAAAGCAAGCAAGGGGAACAGTTCCATTATCATGTCCCAGTGGGTAACTCAGCTGAAGGGTTTATAGTATTATCATACAACGAGCAAGTAGAATTAAATAATCTTAAATAAAATACAAAACTCGGACTCCATCCACTCTCCTGACCCCAGAAAAAAAAAAGTACAGCTGCTTATTGCTACTAAAATAAAAAATGCTATTTATGTTAAGATCTTTTCTTCTGTTGTCTCCATGGACCGAGCTACAGGAACATAAATATCATTAAATTCTTACGTGCTGCCTGACATAATTTTAATACTCATAAAGAAAACCATTAATAATACTAATTAACAGGGGCATAATATAAAATATTACATATATAAATTGACTATTATCCCAACTTTTATAGCATCCTTATCCACAGAAGTTCAGAATGCAAATAAAGTAAAAAGCAACCTGACTGTGGACACGTGATTTCAACAGTACCTATTGAATCATAAAATTATCCATACAAAGCTTTCTGTGAAACGGCCTGTTGTGTTAAATACTGCCCCAAATTCAAGACATTTCCCCACAACTTTCTCTGTAATTAACTTAGATACATAGAGAGCCAAATTCACACTTTATATTTGGGGCACAATATGCCAGGCTTTAATAGTTCAGGCTAATTTAACCATATTTTTAGGGCACACCACTAAGCTGTTCCTGTCCTGAGCTCATGCTCACTTGACGTTAAGCCTGTTTAAGAAAAAATCTTGTTTGCTACATTATTCATTCTAGACTTCTGGTCATGACATCGTCTCATAAGACAAATCCTCTTTTCCTACACCCTCCCATCTTTCTGTCAAAAAACCCCCACCAATGGACAATCACTTTCTTTTGAGAAGGGAGGGACCTTCTTGTGCATACATATTTCTGGATGGCTAACACATAACATTCTCTCTCTCTCTCTCTCTCTCTCTCTCTCTCTCTCTCTCTCTCTCTCTCTCTCTCTCTCTCTCTCTCTCTCTCTCTCTCTCTCTCTCTCTCTCTCTCTCTCTCTCCCTCTCCCTCTCCCTCTCCCTCTCCCTCTCCCTCTCCCTCTCCCTCTCCCTCTCCCTCTCCCTCTCCCTCTCCCTCTCCCTCTCTCTCATCTCTATTTATCTATCTCTACTGTGTCTATCTATATCTAATCTGCCTATCTATCTATCTATCTATCTATCTATCTATCTATCCATCTGTACTATTATAATCTATCTATCATCTCTCTATATCTATCATCTTTCTATGTATCTATCTATCTAATCTATCTGTCTGTCTGTTCTATCTATCTATCTATCTATCTATCTATCTATCTATCTATCTATCTATCTATCTATCTATCTATCTATCATCTATCTACCTACCTACCTACCTACCTACCTACTTACCTACCTACCTATCTCTGATTTATATATACAAAGTTCAGTGACATTTATATGTCCAAGGTTTATATTTTATTTTATATAAAAATATAATTTATATTTTAACAAAATCCTTTCTTACTCCTACATTTGCTCCATTATAGTATAGTAAGATAAGGTATTGTAATGTAGATATTGTGGTTTGAATCCCAGTGGAAACTTTTATTTTTTTTAATTATTGCCTTTCTTTCTGGACTTCCTCCTGACAATTTTTTTTAAGATTAGTGCAGTTCCAGCTAGTCACCAGGTTTCCAGGCACCGGAGATAGAAGGCTTTTCCCCTCAGCTTCCCAGAGTCCAAATACAAATTATCGGACAATTTTATAGTAGGATAATGAGGTGGGTAGGATGAAGTTTAGATTCAGGCCACAGGCCAATTGGTTCTCAGCTGCTGGCTGGGATTCTGAGCGAGAAGCAATGTGTTTTCCTGAGTAATTTGTATGTGTCTTGTGCTGCACATACTACCATGCTGTAGTCCCCGTATATCTTGGGCGAGAATTTACACCATTCACCACAAATGATGGTACATGACTGAGAAGGATTGGTGTTCTAGTGAATAATATCTAGAAGGGACCAGTTTGGAAAACAGTATTATGTTCTTATGTTATCCCATGTAAATGCTGGAAAAACAATGACCAAGTTATTCATTTATTGAAGGCTTTTATATACTATCCTATTTTAATAGATATCCCAGTGATTTGCAACGGAAACATAAAATAATAAAACAGTAAACATATGCCTATTAATTAATAAAAACAACATGTTACTAATAGCCCCTAGTGTACAACTTAAACCAAATGATGACAATTAAATATCAGATGCTTGATGAAACTTGACAATTTTACAGTCTTCCTGATTGTCGTCAGGATGGAAGTTAACTAAACCTGTAATTTCAAAGGAAAGAAACAGCAAAACAGCAAAAGCAGCAAAAAAAATAATAATAATAATGGCAAAACACAACCTTGAGTATTTTAAATATTACTTCCTGAGATGAATGAAATTGATGGGCTGGGTCAGTTAGATGTAAACAGATTTCTGTGAGCCAATCCATGTAAGTTAACATATCAGAATCTATGGTCCTTTGAGCAACACCAGAGCTCTCACCGTCAATAAACAAGGCAACACAATTTGCATCGTTTGCCATTTTCCAAGCCAACCTGTTCTCCAAAGCACCTGAAGACAGAATTAGAAGCCATGAATGGAAACTAATCAAAGAGAGAACCAACCTAAAAATAAGGATAAATTTCCTAACAGAACAATTAATCAACGGAACGGGCTTGCCTCCAGAAGTTGTGGGTGCTCCAACACTGGAGGTTTCTAAGAAGAGATTAGACAACCATTTGTCTGGAATGGTATAGGGTTTCCTGTCTGAGCAGGGGGTTGGACTAGAAGACCTTCAAGGTCCCTTCCAATTCTGTTACTCTATTAAGTTTTTTACCCTTGAACAGCCTAGCTCAGTGATGGTTAACCTTTTAGAGATTGAGAACCCAAACTGCAACCCAAAACCCACTTATACATCGTCGGGTGCCAGGTGGGTGTGGCCCATTGGGTGGGCGTGGCTGCGGTGGTAGTGGCAGACTGGGTGGGACTAAAAAGTTCAATCAATCAATTCCAACTTTGCAAGATCTTTTTTTTTCCTGAGAGAAATTGAAATTGACTGATTGATTGAACCTTTTTTTTTTTGTACACGACGGTAGAGGCCTAAAGCAAAAAGGTTTTATAAAACCCAGCTGAAGGCCTAGGACTGGGGCAACGGCACGTGTGCCCACAGAGAGGGCTCTGAGTGCCATAGATTTGCCACCACTGGCCTAGCTAAATAAATCTGAGCTCCCTCCCTGAGTTTTCCCTCCCCATTTTTTGAGGAGAAAGAATCATATAGAAAAGATTGCTTCCCTCTTAACCTTTAAAAAAATGTAAAGAATGAACTCTTTACTACAGCCAGAAGAGACACACCATTCAGGCGTGAATTGCCTCATCCCCCAACTGAATAGAGAGCAGTCACAGGAGAAAATCCGTTACCATTCAACAGTTGCCGCATGCAGCTGGTTGTCATATTCTCCACGTATGGAGCCTTTTTGTGTATCAATTAATAGACATTTGCTCACAGATGAAGGCTCAGTCACATCCACGCTAATATAGCCACTGATTGCTCCCCCCCTTTTAAAGCAAGCACATACTGAATTAAATATTGTGAGGGACAGCAGCTACCCAAAGAATCTGAGGTTCCAAGAGGGCAAATCAGGAAACTCAAGCAGATTCCAAGTCAGACAGAACTTTATTTGGCCAAGTGAAGCAAAATGCCAGTTATTAGGCTACTAACAAGAATATCCTTTTGTACAATCCCTATAATGTGAAATTGTCTCCAACACTGGAAGGGAGTTTTAATTGAAACTTGAAGCAGCAGGGGAGCAGCAACAACTTTGTGGGGGACAGTAACAGCTGGACACAAAAGATGATGCAAGGACCTAGAAACTGTTGTTGGCCTGCTGTTGAATTTGCATGGTAAAGATGATCTGTTGATCCCTCTATTTAGTCCCTGGTTCCATTCCCCTTCTGCCGAACGTCAACAGATTTCCTGACATTTCATCCATTATACCAGCTGGAGAGGATCCTGTATATTTGTATTTGTGTGTGTGTGTGTGTGTATTGCTATACAGATGAAGGCCAGGGCTATGCAAATACATTTTAGCTCATTTCATAAGTCTCACAGGTGACCATTGGATGGAGTGTGAAAATAACCCTAATTTTCCATTTTGTTGTGGGGATGAGGATGCCTTTCAACCAGTCTTGACTCCTGGCAAATGTCTCTCCATTTTTCTTGGCAACTTTTTCAGAGATGGGTCACCACTGCCTTCCTTCTAGGGCTGAGAATCAGGGAATGGCCCTAGGTCACCCAGCTGGCTTCGTGTTTAAGGCAGGACTAGAACTCAGGGCTCTCAGTTTCTAGGCTGATGTTTCAACCACTAAACCAAACTGGCTTTTTCTCCCAATTCAACAAACTTTTTTATTTTTTTCCCATTAGGTAGAAAGCCTTACCCAAATGAGGCTTTCAGTGAACAAAGGCCAGGCTTTGAGGTTGAAAGCAAATCCTCCTGTCTTTTGCTGAGGCTGTTTTTCTTTGCTGTAGAGAAAAAACCCCTAGCAAGAGCTCTGTGGGGAACTTTTGGAAGCTGTCCTGCTCCATCAGCTGTATAAGAGCAGTTCCTGCTGGCTCCAGCAGCCGCACCGTTACCTGACTCAGCATTTTCTGCCCTCTAAAGAGCTTTGCTTCTCTGCCCCCCCTTCTCAGGTCATGTGTGTTCATGTTACAATGATTAATATGCTTAATTTTGCAGCATCTTGGCCTGGAAGAAAAATACCATCCGCCTATACATATACCTCTGGGGAACCAAGGAGGCAGTGAGACAGCTGCAGATTCTCATGTACGTGTGGATAGAGATAGGAGCTGAAAAGCTGCACAGCAGATGGCCCATCCATTTGGTTCCTGCTTTGTTACCTTCCCTCCCACCCACATTGCACGCAGTCCCAGAGATTGTTCCTTTATTGTGCGAGAAGTGCAATAAATAGACTGTTCCTTCTACAGCCCTCCAGAAAATGTCTCTCATTCCTAGAAATGGACTGGGTGCCCAAGTGAGGTGGTTGGGTCCTAGCTGTTCTTATCTTCCCAGACATAGATATTCCACAGGAGGCTGTGGAGGGGTAAGATCCTGTGGGACTTCCAGATCCAAATGGACAGGCAGATACGGGCTAATTAACCAGACTTGTGGTAGTAGACTAGGCCAGAGGACAGCGGTGGTGATAGATGTAACAGTACCACATAACAGGAGCATCACCAAGAAGAAGTATGAGAAGCCGGAGAAGAAGAAAGGATGTGGAAAGTAAAGGCCAAAGTGCTCCCAATTGTGGAAGGAGCACTTGGGGCTGTGATTCCTGAACTAGGAGATTGGCTCAAGAGATCTCAGGAACAACATCTGCACAGAACCCTCAAATTCTCAGGCTTCTGGTAGGGGAGTTGAGATTGTGGAAGGTATTTGCCACCCACACAGAGAGAAGGTTGTGTTTGTGTACAAACACAAGCACACACACATAATTTGGGGGTTGGACTAGGAGACCCCCCCCAAGATCCCATCAATCCTACGATTCTATGATTTAATATCCCCCTCCCCACAGCATATGCTATTGAGGATAACCTGAGGGTCTTATCCAGCTATATTGTTCCTAGCTTATGGCCATTAGTATGCATTCTTCAGAGACAATGCCTACTAATAACTGAAAGAATAGCATCTTGTTGAAGTGTAGTGAGAGCTAGCTTGACTCAGGGAAGAATAGAGGCACTGGGCAGACTCTTCAGTTGGTCTTTTCATTAAACAAGAAAAGATACAGGACTATCTCTCTCTGCTTGTTTTGGCTCATCTGATAAAAACTGGCAGTATTGGCTCATGCCAAGTCCCATAAGAAAACCAATGCCAACTATCTACGCATGCGCAAGATGGAGAACGCGTCCCTGTGAGAGCAGCCGGGCCTCCGATGGGGAATGGCTAGAGACCTCCCCCCAGGGGCCGAGAAACATCTGGGACCCCTGGGATTTTGGCAGCGGAACATCTTAGTCTCCCTGAGATATGTCTGTCGGCTCCCTTCTTGCCGGGAATGGACGAAGCTGAGTGGTGGTAACAGCGTACTTCCCCCCCCCCCTGCAGCCTGCGGTGAGGTGAGAAGCCAGCTGGGAGTCGGGAGGCCACCGCGAAAGAGAAGAGCTCGGTGGCGGCTCCTCCCTCCCCCACCATGTGAACGAGTGACTCTTGAAAAGACTGCTGAGAGGCTCCTGGCTTTGAGAGGCCGCCGCGAGGGGGAACAGCTTGGCAGCTGGCCTCCCCCTCCTCCCTTCTACCATCATTATGCTTAGGTAGGTAGTCGAGAGGCGTTGGTGCTGGGAGGCCACCGCAAAAGGGAAGATCAGCGGCGCCCCCCCCTACCATCATGTGAGCTAGTGGTTCGGGGAGACAGCTGAGAATTGCAGGGGATAGAGGGGGCAGCATGGACCTGGCGGTGAGGGAAACAATGTGGTCATGCTTCCCCCCTCCCCTGTGAATTGGTGGACGAGCGGCCAACGGTGAGGCCAAATGGGAGAACTGTAGTGGCCTCCCCCACCCCATGAGCTTTGTGCGGGAAGGAAAGTCGAACTGAGCACTATCAGGAGGGGCAGTAAGACAGCCCTGAAGAAAGAATCCGGGATTATGACTCTGGTGCTGCCCTTATGGACCCCTTTTCAGAGACCTGGTCCTTGCCCCCGGCAGCACATATGCGAATCTGTGGATAGTGGATTAAACGAAGCAGGATGGAACAACATAGGGGCTTTTCCTGCTCGGACCACTCAAAATCTACCTTCATTATTGTTATTATTATTATTATTATTTTTACCATCACCCTGATAGAAACTTGGTACTTGGACCTTAATCCAGACTTGACTGCCTGGTTTCTTGCCGGACCCTATCGATTCACCTTACTTGACTGGCTGCTTACTCGAAGTGGACGCTTCTTGCATTGTGAGACTCCCCCCTCTTGCAATTATGGCCCTCTGTTCTATCAAGGGCCCATCTCGAGGATGGACTTTGGAGTCCTGAGAGATGGCATGCATCAAAAAAGGGGCTTTGGGGTTTTTTAAATAGGTATTTAGTCAAAGTTTTAAGGGTGGGGAGGGGTGGGGAAGGGGTGTTTAGGGTAGGGGCAGAAATTGTCAGAAGGGAACAAGAAGACAGGCCAGGCGATGGAAGGGGACGGAGTCCTGAGGGTGCGGATGGGGGGTTGATTAAGACTAACTCAGTTCCAATAAGTACCGTTAGCGGGAGGGGCAGGTATGGTGGGAGCAGGGGGCCGTATCATAATAAGGGAGCGCGCACCCGCTGCTTACGAGCGGTCGTGCGCTCCGACCCCCAAGGCTCAACCTGTTCTCGGGGTTGTTCAGAACCACAGGGCCCTGGCTGTAGGCTGATGCTGTGCAATGCCAGGTCTGTGGTAAATAAGGCCCCCCTCATTCAAGATTTAATCTCAGAGGGGGGAGCAGCCCTGGCGGGTATAACGGAGACCTGGTTGGGACCAGAGGGCGGTGTCCCTCTGGTGGAAATGTGCCCACCGGGTTTCCTTGCATTCCACCAGCCGAGAGCTCAAGGCAGGGGTGGGGGAGTGGCGGTCGTGATCAGGGAAGGTTTCAGGCCGAGGGAGGTCACTGTTCCTCAGACGGCAGGCTGTGAATCCCTTCTGGTGAAGTGGGACCTAGGGGGTCCGAGGGCGGTGTTGATTACGTACCTGGCGCCCTGCCACGTATCAACCTCCCTGCCCGAGCTCCTGAGCGTTGTCGCCGCGGTGGTGGTTGAGGTCCCCAGGCTAATAGTCATGGGTGACTTCAACCTGCCGTCCGGGGGCGGGGCGTCCGGGGAGGCTCGGGAGTTCATGGCTTCCATGACAGCCATGGACCTGACCCAGGTAATTCAAGGCCCCCCACACACAGGGGGGAACACGCTTGACCTGGTTTTTGTCTCTGGACAGTGGCTGAGTGGTCAGAGTGTAGGGGATATAGTCATTGAACCCCTGTCATGGTCTGATCACTCTCTCCTATGCTTGGACTTTTGGACCGTTGCACCCCACCGCAGGGTGGCGGAACCGGTGAGATGGTACCGCCCCAGGCGGCTGATGGAACCCGAGCGGTTCCAGGCAGAGCTTGGGCCAATTCCTGAGGTTCTGACACACGACTCGGTTGGAGAGCTGGTGGCGGCCTGGGACAGGGCGGCTGCCGGTGCCCTGGATCGAGTTGTGCCTTTGTGGCCTCTGATTCGGTGTAGGTCTTGACCGGCCCCGTGGTATAACGAGGGGTTGAGAGAGATGAAACGCCGAAAAAGACGCCTAGAGAGCAGTTGGAGATCGAGCCGTGCCGAATCTGACCGAACATTGGTAAGAGACCATATTAGGTCCTACCTAATGGCGATAAGAGCAGAGAAGTGTTCCTACCTCACTGCTCTTATTGCGTCATCAGATAACCGCCCAGCCTCCCTGTTTAGGGTGACCCACTCCCTCCTTCATCAGGAGGTGAGGGGAGACCCCTTAGAGGGTAGAGCTGAGGATTTCGGAAAATATCTGTATGATAAAATCGCTCAGATACGGGAAGGCTTCGACTTCAACTGGGTATGTCCAATGGGCGAGGCGGAGGCTGGTCTTGAGACCGTTACCTGGGTTGAGTTTGACCCCGTGACCCCCGAGGACGTGGACAGGTTGCTGGGGGGACTTAGGGCGACCACATGTTTACTGGACCCGTGCCCCTCCTGGTTGGCGCTGGCCTCCCAGAAGGTGGTACGAGGCTGGTTCTGAGCAATTATCAACGCTTCCTTGAGTGAGGGTGTCTTTCCCGCTGCCTTGAAAGAGGCAGTGGTGAGACCCCTCCTCAAGAAGCCTGCTCTGGATCCAGCTGTTTTATCAAACTACTGTCCCGTCTCCAACCTTCGCTTTCTTGCGAAGGTTGTTGAGAGTGTGGTTGCCCGACAGTTCCCGCAGCACCTGGAGGAATCGTCATATCTTGATCCGTTCCAGTCGGGCTTCAGGCCTGGCTACAGCACGGAAACAGCATTGGTCGCGTTGGTGGATGATCTCTGGCGGGCCCAAGACAGGGGTTGCTCCTCTGTTCTGGTGCTATTGGACCTCTCGGCGGCTTTTGATACCATCGATCATGGTATCATGCTGCAACGGTTGGAGGGGCTGGGCATAGGAGGCACTGTCTTGCAGTGGTTCTCCTCCTTCCTCTCTGGCCGGATGCAGTCTGTGTTGGCAGGGGGCCAGAGGTCGACCCCGAGACCCCTCGTATGTGGGGTACCTCAGGGGTCGGTCCTCTCGCCTCTACTGTTCAACATTTATGTAAAGCCGCTGGGTGAGATAATCCGTGGTTTTGGCGTGGAGTACCACCAGTACGCTGATGATACCCAGCTGTACATTTCCACGCCGAACCACCCCAACGATGCCCTTGCCGTGCTGACCCAGTGCCTGGAGGCCGTGCGGGTATGGATGGGGAGAAACGGACTCAAGCTCAACCCCTCCAAGACCGAGTGGCTGTGGTTACCGTCGTCCCGGTACAGCCAGCTGATTCCATCGCTGTGTATTGGGGCGAAACAGTGGCTCCCACAGGAAGGGTTCGCAATTTGGGAATCCTCCTGGACTCACAGCTGTCCTTAGAGGACCATCTGACGGCCGTGGCCGGGAGGATGTTCTACCAGGTTCGCCTGGTGCGCCAGTTGCGTCCCTTCCTAGACCGGGACTCGCTACGCACAGTCACTCATGCCCTCGTGACCTCCAGGCTGGACTACTGTAATGCTCTCTACATGGGGCTCCCCTTGAGGTGCATCCGGAAGCTCCAACTTGCCCAGAATGCGGCCGCGCGGGTAGTGATGGGAGCGTCGTGGCGCTCCCACGTAACACCGCTCCTGCGTGAGTTGCACTGGTTGCCGGTGGTCTTTCGGGTGCGGTTCAAGGTGTTAGTGACCACTTTTAAAGCGCTCCATGGCATCGGACCCGGATACTTACAGGACCGTCTACTGCCAGCAAATACCTCCCGCCATCCGGTACGCTCCCACAGAGAGGGCCTCCTCAGGGAGCCGTCGGCCAGACAGTGCCGGCTGGCGACCCCCAGGGGGAGAGCCTTCTCTGTGGGAGCTCCCACCTTATGGAACGAGCTCCCCCCCGAACTCCATATAATAACAGATTTACGCACCTTCCGTCGGGAACTAAAAACATTCCTTTTTCGACAGGCCGGCCTGGCATAGAAGCTTCGGTTCCAATAGGGTCAAAATGTTTTAGGGGGACTGAGTATTTTTTAAGATTTTAAGCTTTGTATGTTTTGGGTTTTAAATGGGGATTTCGGCTAAATTATTTAATTCATTTTTAATTATTTTAAATTTTGTATATTTATATGTTTTTTAAATTTTAGGCTGTACACCGCCCCGAGTCCTTCGGGAGAGGGGCGGTATAGAAATTTGATTAATAAATAAAAACTTGTGGTATCTTGAAGAGTTCAAAGGCAGAATTAAAAGTCTCAATCATATCCCCTTTGTTGCAGGAGACGTTGCAGCATCTATCCATGTTCCTTGCACATTTTGGAAGAGATTTTATGCCAGGAGGCAATTGGTTTGGTGCCTGGGGTTGCTTATATCTTATTTTTATTACTTGTAGTGCACGGCCTAAGTTCATTGCATGAGGTGGGTAGTCACATAAGTTGTGTATTTTAAATAAACAAAAGTGTCATCTCCCATTTGCAAAACTGTGGTCCATCCTTATCTTAGTCTAATCTGAGCTTCCTCGGGAAGCTGGTTGGAACAGATATCTGTCATTTTCAATCCTTCAAGACATGCTCCAGACCAAGATATAGGCACTGTTGGGATTCCTGGAATTTTCTTTACTGCTGTAGGGTAGAATTTATTATTAAATTTATATGACATTATGTATTGAATTCATCTCGCTATTCAAAGCGACTCTATCACAATAGCAATAACAATCTTGAAAGCCTTAACAGGAACAGAGTTGGAAGGAACCTTGGAGGTTATCTAGTCTAATCCCTTTATTTCTGATAAATGGCTGCCCAGTCTCTTCTTAAAAAGCCTCCAGTGATGGGGTACCCACAACTTCCGAAGGAACTTTGTTCCATTGGTTAATTGTTCTCACTGTTTGGAATTTTCTCCTTAGTTCTAGGTTGCTTCTCTCCTTGGTTAGTTTCCATCCATTGTTTCTTGTCATGCCTACAGGTACTTTCGTAAATAAGTTGCCCCCCTCTTCCTTACTCCAACTTATCTATTGTTCGTCCATCAAATTCGATGAGGAACTTGACATCTTATGGATTACGAGCCATCAACAATGTGTCCGTAGGTGGCTGATAAGACCAATGTTAGCACAGAATGTTCTGCCACATACTGAACAAAGAAATGTAGACACTGTTACTTCGGCATTTACAGCTCTGGCTTTGCGGAGTCCACGCTTCTCTTGTGCCAAGACTGTCCTTTTATGTTCATATGTCTGGCAACCCTGGTACACCAGAGTACACCATGTCGATCGATCATGTGCCAGAGGTTCCCAGGAGGTGATGATCCAGGGACTTGAGAGAGGCTTTCAGCGTGTCTTTATATCGCTTCTTTTGTCCCCCGTGTGATTGTTTTCCTTGAGACAGTTCACCATAAAAGAGCTGTTTAGGGATGCGATGATCTGGCATCCTTACAACATGGCCTGCCCAGCGCATCTGGGCTTTCATCAACAGAGTGTAAACTGATGATAGGCCTGCTCTGGAGAGGACATCAGTGTCTGCTATCTTATCTGGCCACCAGATCCTCAGAATTCTACGAAGGCAAGTCATGTGGAAATAACACAGTTGCCTCACCTGCCTCTTGTACACTGTCCAGGTCTTACTTGTAAACTTTAAGCTTAGTAGCAAGGCTTATTCCATGGCAGTCCCACACTTTAGTCCGCAATCTGCCAAATGCAGAGCTTGCCTTAGCAATTTTACAGTTGACCTCGTTGTCAATTGTCACTGCACGGGAGAGGGTACTACCAAGATACGTACATTGGTCCACTACTTGCAGCTTTTGTCCCTTTACTGTGATGGTAGGCCTCCAACTTATACCAAACAAAGTCAAGGCAGGGTTAAGTTAAACCCCCCCCCTCAGGCTTGAATAATCTTTCCTGAAACAGTGCAATTCCCCCCCCCCAATAGCTACATTCCTTCATAGTTATAATGTTCATGCTGTGAATTCTCTTCAGGATTCATGGTGGATATATGGTCAGACTGTATAGTAGTAGTAGTAGTAGTAGTAGTAGTAGTAGTAGTAGTAATAACAACAATAACAACAACTTTATTGTCACTTTGAAAGTACACCAATCGGCATACATCAAAATGAAATTTCGTTGCATACAGCTCTCAAAGGGTCACCACCTCCGATATACACTCCTTGTTCATGGCCAGCTCAAGTTAAACTATAGGTGCAAATAAAAACCTCTCACACCCCAGAAATTCAGAACTTTACAGCAACCTCTTTCTTGTTCTTCTTCTGAACACCAGAAGAACATGCGAATCTCCCAGACACCTGACGGTTTTCATGTATAATTATCCATTCATGCTTTTGAGCCATCTGATAGTAATTTAAAGGGAGGTAGATTTCCTACAGGCTCCAAGTACTAGTAACACTGAAGAAGAATGAGAGCTCTTCAAAAGTGAGAGACAGAGGAAAAAAAGCTGGCATTTGAAAAGAAGCTGAATGCAGTGGGGGTACTTGGGAACATGGCCTGTTCTTTTAGAGTTTCATATTGGATTTCTTGAGATGTTCCTGGCATGGCAGAGGAAAAGATTTCTTAAGAGGAAAATCGAAGAGAGAAAATTAAATTATGCGCACATAGATTGGAGATGGGTAATTTCTTTTTTCCTAATGGGAGAAAAGGGGTTGCTAGTCTGCAGCTGCATTCTCTCTATAGATAACTGTAACATTTAAAAAAAGTACCTTACCATTTTTATCTTACTTCAGGAATACATTTGCATAGATATTTGGAACAAGATGATTGGATGTATTGTAATTGAGAACTTCCACAGTGAACTGGTGAAAAGGAACACGATTTACCTGATTGTCTTCACACCAAGACCCATCCAGGGAGAATATTTATAAACCATTATTGGCTGTGCAGATTTATGCCCTATCAGACTGATACAAATACTCATATTTTTATCCCTGATTCCCTATCTGGTAGTCAAAAATTACATCAATAACTAAAGCCAGTCTACTTTTCTCTAACTATGCTTTGATAGTTCCATTTCATGTATAAAAAGTACAAGGCTTTTTTTTCTTATAAAAGTAGCAAAACGGTAGATCACTCAGCAACAATTTGAGAATCCTTTAATTATTATTACATAATGTATGGGCCATCCCCAGATTCTATAAATGTGAACATAAATATATATTTCATCCTCTCTTCTCCTTATCTCTGTATATATACACTAGTTGAAAAATCTCATGTGTATATATATATATATAATAAGAGTATATTCTCCAATGAATTATAGCAGGGGTCTTCAATCTTGGTGCTTTTATGACTTGTGGACTTCAACTCCCAAAATGCCTGGCTGAGGAATTCTGGGAGTTGAAGTCGACAAGTCATAAAAGGGCCAAGTTTGAAGAGCTCCTGAATTATAGTCAAATGCATACATACACATACACACACACGTATTCACATTGGCATCTCTGTGTAGTTACATATATAGATATTTTTATCCCTCTTTTATTATTTTTATGAACATACATATACTCTTTCCTCCTGTTTTCCCCACCACAGGAATCCTGTGAAGTAGGCTGGTGGCCTAGAGCAAGGCTTTTCAACCAGTGGTACGGGTACCACCTGTGGTACATTGGCACCTGACAGGTGGTATGTGACCATCCTTAAAAAAGTGATAGCGGGGGAGGGGAATGAGCTAAACCGGTGGCAGCACTGCACAAGCTTGAGCGAGAGATGGCTGGAGCTGCAGGGCTGTCAGGGCTCAGTGGAAGCACCAGGATCAGCGCCAGGCTCCAGCTGTAGCTCTGCACTGATCCTGGTGCTTCTGCTGAGCCCAGAAGAAGCGTCAATCAGCTGGAATGTTGTAGTATCTCCAGGGTCTTGTGATTTACCTTCAGATGCTTGGCAACTGATTCATATTTATGACGGTCACAGTGTCCCAGGGTCATGTGAAGTAACCAAAACCTGCTGCAACCACCCAGCAGACGGGGGGGGGGAATAAAAACCAAACACCCCCCACCCTACTTCCGCTGCCAATCCTCAACAGAAATGCTCTCAACAATGAAAACCTCGGACAGGCGGAAGAGTGCGGCCGGGCGGGGAGACAGTTGTCTTGTTCGGCTGTGCCTTGGGGGGCACTTTTTTCAGTGCCATTGTAACTTCAAACAGTTACTAAGCAAACTGTTGTAAGTCGAGGACTACCTGTATTTTATCACTTTTTCCCTTTTTTTTTTTTTGGTCATCAAGTTTTTGACACCTTGCTAGGCGACTGGTGGTACTCGGATACTGCCATATCCTAAAAGTAGTACAATGGTGAAAAGGTTGAAAAGCCCTGGCCTAGAGGTAAAGACACTTGCCTCACACTCAGGAGTTTGAGAGTTTATTGGGGTGCAAAGAGAAAATATCTGCTGTAAACTTTGCTTAGGCGTCAGGAAGGGCATCCTGGCAGTAAACTCAGCTCCATTCAGTCATCCCGACACCATCCTGATAAAGGGGATTATAGTATCATAAAAAGAAAAATACACACACACACACAAAAACACATAAAGAGTACATGCACACAGACACACAAACACATACAAACAGTATAGGATCTTACAGAGAAATATAATTGCTAGCTAGTTCAAGAGAGCCTTAGTACATTATATTAAGGGTCCACTCAGTTCAGCATTTTATTTCCATCCAAGATAGAAGAGAAATATAACTTTCTCTCGTGAATCTTGAAATCAAGACAGAAAAGCAATAGCCCTTTGTTGTTGTTTATTTTCCTGTCATCGCTTCCTGTGTTCGAGTACTGCCTCTTTAATACAGGCTTCAGTCAACTGGCAAAACAAATTGCAGCTGATTGCACCCCTCATGAATCTATATAAGCATCTGAACAAGTGGGCATAATATCTTGAGGCTGTTAAATTCTAAAAGTTAATTATATGCTATGTAAAATACTCCTTTTTTTTTCTGTCCTAAAAACTATTCAGATTCATTTGATGACATCTCTCCTTCTTTCTCCCAGTTCTAGCGTTAACAATTTTATCAAATGTTTCAACCAATTTTGCGGTCATGTTCTGCAATGTTGTAAATATATGTTTTAAATAAATAATCTGTAATAATCTGTAATGGGGAAAAGGGCTCTCATGCAAAAGTGTAGCCTCCGCAAAATCTATTATATAATTTCTTCCTACTCTCTCCTTTGATTGCACAGAGAAGCATACAAGATACATAGCATTGTTTCATTTGTGGGGTCACTTGAGCAATTATTCTAGTAGAGTTTTCAGTGTTCCCCCCAAATCTAACATTCCCCCAGGTACGTCAGAAGAGTTTTATATTTTCACTGAATTATTATGAAAACTAAATGGGAACTACTGATAGAGAAAACAGTATATTTCTAGATACTTAGATCCAAGGAACAGAGAAGGAACAACAATTTAATGCCTTTTAATTTTATTCATTATATTCATATCATTAAGGAAAAAAGTGTGTTTTGAAATTATGCATGGATTATGCATAGGTGCTGTTTTAGATAAGAAACTTGGTGGGCAAAATGAAAACGTCTGTCCTTTCACTTCTTTTTTTAATGAATACTTAGGTTAAAAATATCTATTTTAAATCAGCTGACCAATTAACCTTTCAACAGATCCAAAGGTTTAATCAAGTGTATTAACTAATGAATTGATTGACTGTTGTCATTCATGAATATTTTTATCCCATGTCAGTGGAGAAAAATTGCAGAACATTAAGTATAACTCTTAAAACTCTTTTTTTTTAAAAAAGCTAATCTTTATGATTACAGATACGTACCTGAAAAGGAATACCAGTAGGAAGCCTATAGAAGTGTGCTGGGAATTAAGGGTGGAACTGGGATAAGTAAAAGGTTAACTAAGCCTTCCCTAGCCTGATGACCTCTAGATGTACTTTGCAGCTTTCCTAGACAGCATGATTGATAACTAGGAATTCTCAGAGTTCTGAGGGGAAAAAAAGACATTTGGTTGTGGAATTTTAAGTAGTTTTTTTCTTGGTCCAGGTCTAAATGCTTGAAACATTAGGAACCCTACCCTTTTCTCTTGCATGCCAAATATAATGTTTTATTTATTATATTTATTACATTTATTTATCATATTCAGCCAACCCGCCTCACAGGGTTGTTTTTTGGGGGGAAATAGGAGGAAGGATATGTGTTGGATATGTTCATACAACCTTAGATTGTTTCTAAAAACAATAAAGTTGGAATACAAATAAATAAATAATATTTATATGGTTGCCCTCTCACAGGCTCTGGATGGCAAAGCAATAATAAAAAACTGACAATTAAAAAATCAGCACTTAAAAGGTATTTATTCACTTATATCCCAGATGACTATTTCTTTGAGCAATAAGTGCCAACCAGAATGAGACCTGGTGATGATTCAGAAAGAGACTCAAACATAGAACATAGAATATCAGAGTTCAAAGGGACCTGGAGGTCTTCTAGTCCAAATCCCTGCGCAAGCAGGGAACCCTATACCATTTCAGATAGGTGGCTGTCCAGTTTCTTCTTAAAAGCTTCCAGTGATGGAGCACCCACAAAGTCTGGAGGCAAGCTGTTCCAATGGGTGATTGTTCTAATCTTTAGGAAATTTCTCCTTAGTTCTAGGTTGCTTCTCTCTTTGATTAGTTTCCACACGTTATTTCTTGTCTCACCTTCAGATGCTTTGGAAAAAAGGTTGACTGCCTCTTCTTTGTGGCAGCCCCCTCAAATATCGGAACACTGCTATCATGTCTAGAATGTGTGTTTGTGAACCGCCCACATTGCCCTACAACATCTACATCTGGTTCATGGTGAAACCTTATCCACTTGTGGGGATGATTTTGATGACAGGGCTCTTATTTAGGGAGAGCACAAACTATTTTGCTGCATTGTACAGTTCCCCTGTTCAGATATATAATGAGGAAGAAGAGTAAAACTTAACTGAATGAGTCTGCTTTCCTTCGTATGGGGAAGTAGGATTATAATCACAGGAGGAAATCTGTTCTATATGGAAACACTTCCTAGACGGATTAAGGCTCTAATTATTCAAGATTTGGAATTGGATGAGCTATTCCTTCTTCCCTTAACCTATCTAGTGGTTTCAGTTCTAAACTATTCCCTTCTTTAATTAAAAGCTTCTCATAGGGCACCACATCTTGAATTTGTTGTCTATTCATACTCTCTATTGCATGCCTGGGGACTGTCCATAAAGGAATTTTGCCATTTAACTTATAGTAATACTTTTTCCAGACACGCAACAGTGAATTTCTCAATAAATGTTCTTTAAAGCTCCTATCCAACTTTTTATCATAGACTAAATAGGCATGAAACCCATACAATAATCCGTACCCTTCTATATTCAATATTCTTTCATTAGTTAAATTAATCCAATCACTTATTGCTACTAGAACTGCTGCATAATAATACAGCTTAAAATTGGGCACTTTCAAACCACCTCTCTCTCTTATATCTTGAATAATTTTTAATTTAACCCTTGGTTTCTTGCCATTCCAAATAAATCTATTAATACCTTTCTGCCACTCCTCCAAATTCCCATCCTTTTTAAGTATTGGTAACATTTGAAATAAAAATAAAAATTTCGGCAATACATTCATTTTGACTGCAGCTATCCTTCCCAACATTGATAATTGTAATTTTTTCCAATTCTCCAGCTCTATTTGTACCTTGTTCCATAAAAGTTCATAATTATTCTTATACAATTTCCCATTTGAAGCTTCTATATAAATTCCTAAATATTTGACTTTCTTAACTATCTCACACCCTGTTATTCTTTCCAAATCTTGTTTTAATTTATCACCTAAATTTTTAACCAACATCTTTGTCTTGGATATATTCAATTTGAAACCTGATACTCTTCCATAGTTTTGAATAATCTCCATCAACCTCTGAGCCTACTGTATTGGTTGCGTTAATGTCACAAGTAAATCATCCGCAAAAGCGCATAGTCTATAATCATGTTGTCTAATCTGAACTCCTTTTAATTCATCTGAGGCTCTGATCTTATTCAGTAAAACCTCTAAAGTTAACACAAACAATAAAGGGGATAAAGGACAACCCTGCCTGGTACCTTTCTCAATATTAAATGAATCTGTTATTTGACCATTCACAATAATCTGCCCTGTTTGTTTCTGATACACTGCTGATATAGAGTTGATAAACTGGTCCCCCATTCCCATCTTGACTACAAGTCTTTTCAAAAATAACCAGTTCAGTCTATCAAAGGCTTTTTCAGCGTCCAAAAACATAAGAACTGCCGGCACTTGAATGTGTTTATCCAGATGTTCCAATATATTAACAAGTTGTCTAACATTGGTTTTCATCTGTCTCCCTTGTAAAAAACCAGTTTGGTCTGGATGAATTATTTGAATTAAAACTGTCATTAATCTATTAGCCAAAATTTTTGCAAAAATCTTATAGTCCGTATTTAACAGCGAAATAGGTCTAAAGTTTTCCACTTGAACATTGTCTTTTCCCTCTTTAGGGATCAAGGAGACATAAGCCGTTTTCCATGAAGGTGGTACCCGACCCCCCTCTTGAATATTTACAAATAACTCTCTCAGAGGTTTAACCATTTCTTCTTGTAGACACTTATAATAAATCGCTGTAAAACCGTCAGTTCCAGGAGATTTTCCCATTTTCAATTGCTTAATTGCAGCAATAATTTCTTCTGATGTAATCAATGCATTTAATCTATCTCTTTGTTCCAACGTAACTTTCAAAACATTTTGATTGGTAATTGGTATTCACATATACAACTTCAGGCTAGATGGCAAAAAGATGTTAAGACGGGTTTTTCTTTAAAGGATGAAAAATTAATCAAACAAGTTAGAGATCAAAGAGTTATGCATATTAAAAGATTATACGATGTTTTAATTGAAATTGATTCTGGAACTGAATTAGTTAAAGATTGTATGATTAAGTGGGAATGTAACTTTGGACATCCAATTACGATGGAAACTTGGAAAAGGATATGGGTGAAAAATATAAAATTTACACAAGCTCAGCATTTAAGAGAAAATTTTTATAAAATGTTTTATAGATGGCATTTAGACCCAAAAAAATTATCACTTATGTATCCAGATATGCAACCCAAATGTTGGAGATGTGATTCCATGGACGCTACTTACTTTCACATTTGGTGGACTTGTAAAAAAATTAAGGCTTTTTGGATAAAAATATGGTGGATTCTTCAAAATATATTGAAAAAGCGTATTGAATTTTCACCACAGTTATTCTTGTTAGGTATTATAAAAGACTGTACCACCATAGAGACTAAGTTGATTTTGAATTTGACTACGGCAGCAAGATTGCTGGTGGGACAATATTGGAAGACATCTGAAACACCATCTATTGAAGAATGGACGTTAAAAGTTGTGAATTTGGCGGAAATGGCTAAGATATCTGCATATTTGAAGAACCACTCAAATGAACAATTTTTGATGGAGTGGAAAAAATGGATAGATTATATACAAAAGAAATATCAATTGAAGGAATTATATTTGGTTTATAGTTAAATAATTATGTATAAGTAGTCTAGCGGGGGTTTCTTGCGTTCTTACCCTGTATTCATTCTGGGAAGCCTGGGGGGGGAGGTGGGAGGGTTTTAATAATTGTTATTTTATGTTTTCTCAACTGTTTTGGGGATCGATATTTTCTTTCTTTTTTTTTAGGTAGCAAGGGGTTGCTCGGGTGGCCTCTGGGCACCACATTGGATGGAAAGAAGAAGGAGAAGTGAAGGTTAAGCAAGTAGGAAGAGGGTAAGAGGGAGAAGATAGGGGATAGAGGTGGGTGGAGGGGATGGAGAAAGTTGAGAAAGGAGAAAGTAGGTTGTTAGATGGGTAGAAGAGGGGGTTAGTTTTGTTTTAGGAGGATGTGGTGGGGAGGGGGTACCGAGCAGTTATTTTGTTTGATTGTTTGGTAATTGTACATGATTGTTTACAGTTGAGTTATTATTCTTTTTTATCTTTTGTTAAAAATTTTGTAAAAACTAATAAAAATACTTTAAAAAAAAGATTTGGAATTGGATGGGCAACCTATGGTCCAACTTATCATGGAACAAATTTCTGCTGCAGAACCTTTTCCCCATGCACAAAGGGCTGGAAAGCTGGGTGAAGAAGGCACAATGATGGAGGTGGGCCCCACAAATATGTTCTCCTTCTGTAATTCAATTTTAATTGTTTGATGTTTCTATAGGCTACCCAAGTGACATCACTTCATGGCTGAGAAGTCTGCCTTAACTCCACAACATCTGCTGGCTACTCCTTTTGAGCCACATACTGGGGAAAACAGTTGTGTCACACAATCTAATGGCATGCACTGAGATACAACCTAGAAAATGCCACTGATTTCAGTTCAGGAGGTGCTATGCAATTGGGACCCCAGCAGCTTTTATCTGGGTTGAATTTGATTGCAGTCAAATGATGGGTAGCAATCATAAAGAAGATTGATTTTTTTAAAAAAAACTGTGATGGTCACTAAATGAAATGTCGATAGTCACATTTTCCTTGTAGCAGTGATCCAGTGTGTCAAGTGTGGTATAGATTTTGCATCTGCTATGGCAGAGCAGAATCTGTGCATCAGAGTCTATCTTTCTATTGCAGTCTATAACACCTAATAATAAAATGTGCCCAGTAGAATTTGTTATGTGTTGGGTGCCAAAAGATGCATGGCATCTCAGAAAAAAAAAGATAGTACAGGTGAAACTAGGCTAGAAAGGAAGTGTATCAAAGCCAAACTGCTAAGAATGAAGATAACATTGTTTGATAGCTATACAAACAATTGCCACCCTTCCTTAGAAAATTCTCCCTGTCCTCTTACACACACACAAACACACACACACTTTTTTCATTTGCATTTCTCAGGGTGTTTTTTTTAATTGATATGTAGTTTACATTTAACATTATCTTCTAATAATGAAGTCCTGTGTCTCTATTATCTCCATGTGTAAATCCCTAAAGTAAACTTAGACTATAAAATAGCAGAACATGAGCTTTCTATTTTCCATGTCCTAAATATTCTAGTGTCCTAGAGCTGCACACAAGGCTGCTCAATCCTGCTCTGACTTAGGCTACAGGATGCTTCTGCACCATGACATTTTCTGCTCTCCAGTCCCCAAGCATGAAGAAGCTGGTGAGAATGCACAAGAGCCAGTCAAGGATCCCATCAGCTGCCCAATGGGAAAGGACAAGAAATGGCACCAATTACATGTAGTCTTCAACTTACAACAGTTCATTTAGCAACTGTTTGAAGTTACAACGGCACTGAAAGAAGTGACTGTTTTTCACACATGATCGTTGCAGCATCCCCATGGTCACGTGATCAAAATTTATGACGGTTGCCATGTCCCGGAGTTATGTGAGTGTCTTTTGCAATCTTCTGACAAGCAAAGTCAATGGGAAAGCCATATTCACTTAACAACCGTGTTACTAACTTAACAATTGCACTGATTCACTTAACAACTGTGGCAAGAAAGGGCATAAAATGGGGCAAAATCCACATAACAGCTGTCTCACTTAGCAACATAAATTTTGGGTCCCATTGTGGTTGTAAGTCGAGAACTACTTGTAGTGCCATCCATATTTTTAGTCCACATTGCTTGGGGTTTGCAAAAAAACAAAAAAAAATCTAAGCAAAGAGAAAGCACTTTTCATTTATTGCATTTAAGACTAATGCATGACAATAAAGTTGTGCTGTGCTATGATGCCACAGTGGCTAAACCTCTACAGGGAAGAGCTGAGATATATTAGGCAAAAATTCTCAATAATGAGAAAACGACTCACCTACAAACTCTACAGAGGTTCATGACTGCAAAGAGAAAGATGGGTATGGCTTCAACTATCTTAGCTGCCAAACCAAGTGTCAGACCTGTTCCAGCTTGGACGTTTAGGAAAGAAAGACCCTCGACTCCATTTGTAGCAAAAGGTATGCTTTTACTAAAGCCAAGTGGTTACAGTGTAGGAAAAGCCAGATCAGAAGATTCCTGCACAAAGCCAATATTTTTCCCTTCTCCCTGGCCCTTCCCCTTGGTCATTTTTCTATTGTCCAATAAAATTCAAATTAGTTGTCTTGGTAACAGTTCTACATTTGGCACCCCTTTGGTGGGTGTTTGCATTCCATTCCCATGCCTGTGTCCTTGAATCATTGTCTCTGGTTGGCACCCTAGTTCCTGTCATCCCCCCGCCCCAGAATCTTCCTTTCTCCCCTCCCCAGATTTTAGGGCAGGCTGCCGTCAAAGCAAAGCAAGGCCAAGCGGTATGATGGCAGATCTGATATCCAGATTATGAAGTGAAATCACATGAGACTAGAGCTGATTCTGGAATGGTGCAAAGATGCTAGCTGGAATTGCCTTTTCTCACCTTGTAGGGGAACAGTCATATTTGTGCATGTATGCTTGCAAGTAATGGGGGAGGGGGAAATATGCAAATAGAAGAATGAACCAATAAGCTTTTATTGCTTTTCTGCCTGGCCAGCTGTTCTTGTTAAGCCCATGAGCAAGCTGATAGCTGACTTTTCTTTTACTCTATTTCTGTGGCTGCCTTCTAACACACATTCTTAACAGAGGTTGGATAGGAATGTTGAAAAGGCTGCCAAGGGGCAGGTGCTGGGCTGACATGTATTTTTGTACTGCCTGCACCAGTGATAGATTTATATCTTTACAGTTTTTCCATGAATATAATTGGAGCTTCCAGATGGATACAAACCTTGTTGCTGGCTATGTTTTCCTCAGATGGCAAAGCTTGTGACTGTGCCCAGGAGGGCAGACCAATGCACACCAATTTCATGGAAAGCCAACGAATGCCTGCCTATTTAGTTCCTTAATTAATAAAATAAATGGAATTAATTAACCATCCCTATCTTTTTGGTGATCTGTAGCTCAAACAGGCAGTTTTCTGACCATTGGGGAGAGTGGGGAGGGGCTGGTCTTTCTCCAAAGCATAATGAGGCAACAGAAAAGACTATCGCATTTCTAAGGGCACATGGGAATGTGTAAAAAAGAATCTTACAACTGAAACATAAAAACGGGACAGCTAGAAACCCTTCCTCAACTTGTTTATTATTCACCCTCCTCCCCTTTCTGAAAGTTTAAACAACAGTAAGAAATAAGTGGAGCACTCAAGGTTGTTATTCTGAACTTGCATTCCAATGTGCTACAGGGTCTTCACTTCTTAGGTAGGTCAGGAAGCCAAAAATAAATAAATAAACTCCCATTCTACTCTTCCAGGACTCATCACACCTCACTTACACTCCTGCATGCGTAGACCAAGCCATTGTCAGACTAATTTTCAAGTTTAGAGTGAGAGTCACATTCTAGGCTTTTCAGTGTGAAATTTAATTAATAGGATGCGAAAGGAATCCTGATCTTAGGGATGCTTTTCTTCCTGCTGCTTAACTATTCATCCTGTTAGGATTTGGGCAATCAATGCCTTCTGGTACTGCACCCAAACTAGGCGTAGCAAGTTAGTAAGTCCCAGAATCCTCCTCCTGTTCCCCTTGGAATTTTGAAGCAAGGATGCAGAGGTGTTTGTAGAAGTGGGGTAGCAAGGACTGGGACAAATGGCCCCATTTCACAATGTTAGAACTTTCTTAAACCTCAAATTCCTTTTATCAGCTCTTTGAAGAGATGTGCCCATTTAAATGAAGTTTTATTGAAAATCAACCAGATACTTCCATGGAGTTCAGGAAGGCGAGTTAATGGACAAAGAAAAATAGAATGTGTAATCTAATCTAATAGCCTGAATATGGCTGATTATAGGAGTAGCAATAGCACTTAGACTTATATACTGCTTCACAGTGCTTTTCAGCCCTCTTAAAGTGGTATTGCCCCCAACAATCTGGGTCCTCATTTTACTGACCTCAGAAGGATGGAAGGCTGAGTCAACCTGAATCAACCTTGAGCCAGTGAGAATTGAACTGCTGGCAGTCAGCAGAATTAGCCAGCAATACTACATTTTAACCAGTGTGCCACCACGGCTTGTTGGTGTTCTATTATATGCGGAGGTTCAAATCTGTTTTTTGAAAAACAAAACACTGAATCTTTTCATACTTCTTGAGCTCATGATTCCCTTATCTATATCCTGTTTAGATTTGTGGAGGAGGGTAGAAGTTTAAAAATGTTGCCAATATGTGAATATATTTATCCCTCTAAATATGGGAGAAGGGATGGGGAGAAAGAAGGGGAGAAGGATTTTTATCTACATACATGTGCCCTCCACATATGTAGATAAATCATGGCATATCCGGATGGTACCATTACCAGTTTGGATAAAATTGGTGTAAAGTTTAATAGTGATCCAGAATGGCCACAATAGGCAAGTTTTAAACAAAAATGCTAATACTTGAATTAGGACGGCTATCACAATACTGTCAATTGATTAATTTAATTGGCTGGAAGCCTTTTGAAAATGGAAAGTGCTATTGATCTTAGTATTGTGTGGGATGCTCAATCCTTATCCTCTAATAGCTGATTACTCTATCAGCTGCTTAGCTGCAAACAAGTAAAGGTTTAAAGGAGAAATTGCCATTTATCATACATTTGTGATAATAAATTTGCCTCTGATAACGAAAATGTTAAGAGTTGAAAGCCTATGCAAACACAGTTCAACTGCACCTATTTAACTAGTAGGGTTGTTACATAACATGCCATGCAGTTGTTTTGACATTGTATTAAGCCATCATTTCTTTAATCAGTATTAATAAAACAAACCACATTTGGTGGGGTTTGTCCAATATGCTACATCATAAATTATGGTTTATAAACCATTATGGCTATACTTATATAACACATTGAATTACTGTAAATACACAGAGACCACATCATGTCATAGTATTGTTTGAAAACCCAGTGGAAGGCTATGGGATTCTTCAATCAGAATTTTGAGTAAAAGATTCCGAAAGCAAGACATTCTAAATTCTAATACGGAATTCTAAGCATTCTGCCATTGAATGAAAACCTTTATGTCAGAAGTGGGAAACACATGACTCTCTAGGTTGGCGAGATTCAAATGCCTCTCAGTCCCTCCTAGTAGAGTTAGTGACCTCTGAGTAGATGGGTGTTCTACTCCAACAGCTACATGGCCAGCCCTTGCCATGTAAACTGTAAAGATTGTAATTCCCAGTCCTTGTTCAGTCTGCTAGAGAACACACTTGATGGCAACTGATGCAGCTAAATCATGTTTGCTAGGGAATTCATACTGTAAAGCTCCCTTCCTATAGTATAGATGGTGTTTTGGATCACTTTCCTTACTTCAAGTGATAAGTCCTCCCTTGCTCATTTATGCCATATGGCGCTCCAAATTCTGCTTTGCTGGGGAGGTTTGTCTTTCTGCCTACCTTGAGATGGAGGCTGAAAAGAAGCAAATCCTTTGGCTTGGCTGCTTCTTTTTGGAAGGACAATGTGGTTCTTACTTTATAGCAGCCGTGCCTGCAGGACATATTTTACTCTGTGGATGTAATTGTACAAGCCCTGGACTCATTATCAATGTCTGGCGACAAGTCTTATAGTGCACAAAATGAAATTCACACCACTGATGCTTAAATCTACTCCTTGGTGGTATTTTTAAAATTAACACCTTATTTGATGGTGCGTGAATGCAGATGGCTGCAGTGGTGCTACAGGACTAATTCTGCAAGTGAAGGGGAGGGGAGGATCGGTTGATTCAGCACAGTGAAAAAGTATAGCTAGAAAGAATTTTAAATCTTGTTAAAATTGTTGATTCAAGAAGAAATCATAAATATGATTTAGCCGCTCTGTTTGATTAGCTTTGTTGAAACTTAATTTAAATTAGATGCCTGAATTTAACTCTGATTTATTTCTGTTTTTTTTTTTTCTGGCAGATAAATCAAAACACCTATTCTGACTTTATTTTGTGTTCGAGAAAAGCTTTAGGATGCCTTTTTTTAAAAAAAAAATATGTTGGTTTTCTTTCCTCCAACAAATTACTACTGGGGCAGGCGATAGAGAAAAATACATCCTAACTCACTAATACATCAAATGCACACTCACTGCCACAAACTGCACTGTGCTGCCCTTTGTGCCCTGATGGCTCTTCTGCACTGCTCCCAATAGTAATATTGTTGTGGTTATTCCAAGGCCAGCAGATGGCTTCCAAGCTGATATAGCAAGAGAGTGTTAAGTTTTAATGTGGGAAAATCATTTATAAGGGAAAAAGGCTGGATGGAAAAAGGGCGTTAAATCTTTCCCCACTAAATGATCCCCTGCCAAAGATATGTTTGGAAAATCTGTCTCAAATGTAGCCAGATTTAACCTGGATTGCTAAACAAACATATGAGTCAAATGTCCTTCCAGATGATCCTGATGACCTTATGGGCTCAACAATGTAGCTTTGTGGTCAACACAATACGGGAAGGGGATTATAATGACCTTCTTCTGGGATTTATTTTTTAAAACTACAGGTAGTCCTTGACTTACAACACTTTGTTTAGTGGCTATTTGAAATGGCAGTGAAAAAAGTGACTTATGACCAGCTTTCACACTTATAAACTGTTGCAGAACCCCCATGGCCCACATGATCAAAGTTTGGATGCTTCGCAACTGGCGTGTGTCCTAGGGTCATGCGATCACTTTTTGTGACCTTCCCAGCTGGCTTCTGACAAAGTCAATGGAGGAAGCCAGATTTTGCTTAAAGACCACATGTGTCATGGTTCCGACAGATAAAACTCTTTAAAGAACTTTGAGGCATTGTTTACTTTAAAGAATCTTTATTTCAGTAGCATAGCCTCGGCATTAACATAATCGAAGCCAAAAACTGAATTCCCCTCCCCTGAGCACATAGTATGAAAACACAATTCCCTCCTCCAGTTAACACTCATAAATCACATTCCCGAATCAGTTTAAAGTGCGGGCTTCCCTTCCAGCTCTCCATCCCGCCAATTCTTATCATCTCTTATTTCAATAACCTTGGTTCTCACACTAGGTTCAGTGTTATTATGTCTAGCTAGACTCTCATGCACATTCCCCCCTCCCCAGCATCATCTAGCTCTAAAAGCAAAAAGAAAAAAATGGCTGCATCTCCATCTGTTGTCAATGCAAAAACATCTGATGTTAGCAGCATTGACAACATGATTCACTCTAACAACTGCAGTGATTTGTTTAACAATTGGCGAGGAAAGGTCATAAAATGGGGCAAAACTTATTTAACAACTGCCTTGCTTATCAATGCACATTTTGGGCTCAGTTCTGGTCATAAGTCGAGGACAACCTGTATAGCACTGTCATTTCCTATTGGCGTCCAATCTTGCAAATTCAGCTAAGGTAAACCAAAGCTGCAGCTTGCATGTTTTGCCTTATGGGATCAAAAACAATTTTGGGTGAGGTATTTAATTGGTCGCTTTCGAATTGTGGTGCTGGAGAAGACTCTTGCGAGTCCCTTGGATTGCAAATCAGTCAAATCAGTCAATCCTAAAAGAAATTAACCCTGAATGTTCTGTGGAAGGACAGATACCGAAGCTGAAGCTCAAATACTTTGGTCACCTAAGGAGAGGAGAGGACTTATTGGAACAGACCCTGAAGTTGGGAAAGATGGAAGGCAAAAGGAGAAGGGGACAATGGCAGAGGGTGAGATGGTTAGATAGTGCCATTGACACAATGAATTTGGGCAAACTCCACAAGATAGTAGAGAACAAGGGAACCTGGTGTGCTATGGTCCTTGGGTAGCGGAGAGTCGGACATGACTAAGATACTCAACAACAACAACATTGAATTGGCAAAATTATACTATGGGGAAAGGCTTTATTTAGTGAAGTAATCAGAGGCTGTCTTTCTATTACTGTACATTCTCAGTGTAAACTGCAAATGAATGGTCAAAATATAAATAACAAGAATAAACACCGAAGGGCCCTAGGTTTGATTGACACCAGGCTGTTGGGGGGTATGGATTTTGTGTTTGCAAATAATCATGCTTCTCTGGAAAGAACGCTCCCCCCTCCCACTCCCCTGAAGTGAAGACATGGTGGTGAACAAGCGGAATACTGCGGTCATCAGTGGAATAATACTGAATTTCATTATGCACCTACAATATTTAAATTGGTTTCTACAGCTGAAATGTTAGAAGGATTCATCACGTTAGCAAAAAGGGATAACAGAACCGAGGTTCAAAGAGATAGGCAAATTCTCTATGAGGACTCTGCGGCTTTAAATGCAAAGAGGTCGAAAGGCTTGGGAGAGGGACGAGCCAGACACATCCTTTTTAATTGGACTGACATAAATTTTTTTTTTTGCAAGGGCACTTTTCTGATAAATAGATCAGAGAGCAGCTAGTACATTTTAACCTGGTCTCCAGCAGGCACATCTCCTTCTTCTGTGCTTTGTTTTTCCTGAAAGGTCTCTTTGATCCATTGTTCAGGATAAATCAGATTTTTTCCCCCCAATTGCTGCATTTTCCCTAACCTTACTGGAGAGCTCCTTATTTGATATGCTGTGCCAAGATTTTAATTAGCAAGGCTGTCACTGGCAACCCACCTGTAATGATGCTGAGCAGAGAAGAAGAAAAAATGGGGGGGGGGGAATAACATAAAACAACTCAAAGCCGCTAGTTAATATCCCCAACAAAGAGAGAATTATGTAGATGAGGTCTTGTTTCTCATGGACTGTCTTCGGAGGGGACTCACTGGACCCTCTCTCCTATGGGGCACTCTAGCACCTTACTTGGTAGTGGACCGGTATGCTCCAAAATAACACCTGATCTGGAGACAGGCCATCATTTTAATCTCTAGCATTGTCTTATTGGGAATCTTATGAGAAACTAGCCTTCGTAGCTAGGCACAATGGCTAAGATCTGCTTAGAGCTGAAAAGATAAACATTAAGGCAGCTCAGGGTAAGCATTAGCAAAGGCTTAAGCCCAGGTAGTAAGATCTCAGTAGTTGGCCCCAAAGTAGATAAAAGGCCTTGATGGATTCTTAGAGAAAAAGCAAGGCCTGTAGCTGTTATCTCTTTTTTCATTATTGGAACCGAGTGTCAAAGAATCAGTTCCTGGTATTGCTGTTGTGAGTATGGTTTCTGTACAGTTGTCAGCTTTTAAAAAAGTTTTAAGCTCTGTTGGTTGAGCTAAGACAGTATGATGGTCTTCTGCTGGTATGAAATAAATTCTCTATTTCAGTGCTGGCACATTGTTCCTTTGCTTGGATTATAGAGAACCTGAAGACAGGTCAGTGACTGTAGAAACGCCCCTTATAAACATTACAAATCACTCACCCAGCACTTACATTAAACTCATTCAGCTAAAACTAATCTGGGCTATTTTGGGGTGGTAAAAGAAGAAGTTGACATCACTTGCATGCCCCACTATGTCTGGAATGAGTGCTAAAAGCAGTGCCTCAAAAAATAGATTTGATTGTCATTCATATACAAAGCAGGAAAATGGCTTTGTGGCTAGATGACAAATTACCTGAGATTTTTGTCAACAGTGTGAGGTAAATTGAACAAGGTATTCAGGAAAACATAATGGAAAAGAACAGACTAAAATCAAATTCCAATGAAAGTAGCAAGTCAATGCCAGCTCTGACTGGACTCCATGTTTAAATCTCTAAATTGGTTGAGATAATTGCTCCATTTCCTATCTAACTTCTTTAGAAGCCTTTATTGCTTTTATCTAGTGTTTCCCAAAGAGAGATGGATGGAAATAAGTTGGATTGCCCCATCATTCACAGCTGCTGAATATCTCATGGCCTTCACAACTGTGAAGGTTGTAGATGTTGTCCTTTGGCTAGGTACCTATTACACTGGTGCACAATTTTTTTATATATATAATTTTTTTTATTAAAACAATCAACATTGAACATAAAAACATATTGTGCAGCAATCATCATGGCACCTGATATACAGCACTAAGTATTAGTCTTTGAAGACGTCTGAGTTAGTAAGCCTTTTTCCCACTCCTCGCGTCTAGCCTCAACTATACTCCTGTTACACTTTGTTTGATTGGTGTTTCTCTTATCTGGTTCAATATTAATGTGATCAACATTAAACATAAGATCCTATTGCTAAGCAATCATCCTAGAACATAGCATACAACATTAGGTATTAATCTTTGTAAACATCTGTTTTAGTAAACGTTCTTCCCTCCCCCCTTCCATCTTCAAGTATACACCGAATACATTTTGTTTGATTGGTGTTTCTCTTATATATGGTCTATCTACTGTATCTAGTCTATCGCCTATTGTTCGTTTACGCTTCTGAATTGACTTCATCCCATTACTAGTGCAATCTTTTATAGCCCCTAACCAGAGATCCTGAGGTAAAAGTTTCCTATCCTGAGGTGAGACATGGGATTGTCTATAACCAGTGCTTTTTTTCTTAAAAAAAAAAAAAAAAAGGTGCCGGAACTCACAGATATCATAGAACCCGCCTTGCCTACCCTACAAGATTCCATCCAAAAAAGGTGCTGGAACTCCGTTCTGGGCGTTTTATGAGGAAAAAAAAGCCCTGTCTATAACTATCATTTTAGCAGGTCTCTGAAACTCCTAAAAATTGTTAAGTTACCATGTGTAGCTTCCTATTACTGTAGTGTAATAGGAATGTAAATTATAAAATGTATGACTGGGGAGTAAACATAACTAATTGCAATGAAAATGAAATCAAGCTTAGGTTTCATCTTGTTGCATTGACAATTTTTTGGAGCAGGACTTTGAAAGTCTAAGAGTGGTCCTTTGCTGAAAATAGGTTGTGCACCTCTGGCCTAGTAGATAATAGTAAGAAGTACTCGGGGATTTTAATTCATATGATCATCAGAAACATCCAGGGCAGACAACATGAAGTCATCTTTCACATGGGATATAATCTGGGGGATTTAATTTTCAAAAGATGCACTGATGCTCACCAACCTGAACCACTTTTTAAAATGTGTAGAAGGAACACATAACCTAATTGTTAGCGATTGCAGGTAATGGAGAGATTGAATTTACATGCAGTGAAACAGAACTTGGCAATCTTAAGGATACAGAATTGCCTTTGCTATCCAATAATTAGTGTATATAAAATAAGTCAGAATGCCTTATTTTATGTACATTATTTAGAATTCAGAATGATCAGAATTCATGTGAAGTATAAATACCACTTTATGATGCCTTGGTAAGGCCACACCTGGAATACTGCATCCAGTTTTGGTCACCACAAAGTAAAAAAGATGTTGAGACTCTAGAAAGAGCACAGAGAAGAGCAACAAAGATGATTAGGGGACTGGAGGCTAAAACATCTGAAGAACAGTTGCAGGAATTGGGTATGTCTAGTTTAATGAAAAGAAGGACTAGGGGTGACATGATAGCAGTGTTCTAATATCTAAGGGGTTGCCACAAAGAAGAGGGAGTCAAAGCTATTTTCCAAAGCACCTGAAGGCAGGACAAGAAGCAATGGATGGAAACTAATCAAGGAGAGGAGCAACCTAGAAGCTGACAGTGAGAACAATTAATCAGTGGAACTACTTGCCTCTAGAGTCTAGAAGATGTGGGTGCTCTAACACTGGAAGTTTTCAAAAAGAGATTGGACAACAATTTGTCTGAAATGGTATAGGGTTTCCTGCATGAGCAGGGAGTTGGACTAGATGATCTCCAAGTCCCTTCAAACTCTGTTATTCTGCCTTGGAAGTTTAAAAAGAAGGAAACATCTGCGAATGAGTCTCCCTTTAGAACCAGCAGTGAATTTCTATCATGCTTGCATCACAGGGACACCATCGTTTCACAAAGATGTGGATGGAGGGTGTCGCTATATTTTATTTTCAATGCTTCTGTGGGGAGAGCATTTCAGTGGGCCAGGATGAGGCTATTCTAAATTCCAAAACAGTGATTTTGTTCAGGTAACTGACTCACTTAAATTATTAGAAACTGATTTTTGTTGTTTTTTTCTAGAAGGAATCAAAATAATGTCCTATAATTAAAGGGGTCAAGTCAGCCAAGCTGTGTAATAATTTCAACCCAAAATGAAAGATAATAATTCAAAGGTCAGCTTCATCGCTAGTGATTTCTTGCTGAAGCACCTTATTTCGGACACAGAGAAGGACCAGGAAAATATTGCTCAAGGAATGAAGAGCTTTCGTTAATATTGTCAATTTGCTACAGAGCCCTAATAAATGAGCAAGAGCTTTAGCTGTACGTTACAGCAGCAGCTGAAACGAACTGTGTGTCTTGATCAAAATAGAAAGCTTCTGCTGTACAGCTGAGGCTGATCTCTGTGCTCTTCGAGATACATAGTTCCAATGTGTATTTCAGGCTCCAAAGCCTTGAAAAAAAAACCCCCCACTCCTAAATATTTAAAAATCTTAACTTGTTTGATGATAGGCCCTTCTATTTGCCACTTCCATAGCTTGGGATATTTGGAAACTACTTTGTAATGAAGTCCTTGTTATTACAATGAAATAAAAGAGCAGGCAAAGCTCTTTTAAGACCTAAAGGAGCCATTCATGTTGTCAACATATAAAAGAGAATGAATATGTTTAGGAGGATGGAAATTTAGGCTGTTTAAGATGGGCACCAGTGGATTTATTTAAGAGTTAAACAGGGCTGGAGCTAGCACATAGATGGTCTTACCCTTTACTCTCTGGTGTTTCTTTAGTTAAATGTCCTTAAGTATTACATCTCACTTTCACTCTTGGGTCCTCATATATTTTAAATGTAGGAGTAGGAGCAAACATTTATCAACCATCATTAAGTTCGCACCACAATTTATCCTGGGGATTAAATCGAATGCAAACTTAAAGTCTATGAAAGTCACAAACAGGGATCAACCGAGTCTAAAGGAATATGTTTCTATCAAATGCTAAAGAGTACAGTGTGACCTTAAGAAGATTGATTCCTCAAGACTTTACATGACTTCCTTAGGGTTTTCAGAAGCAGGGAACTCTTGAGTAAGGGAGTCAATCTGATGTAGCAGTGCAATTCTCCTGCTTTTGCATCAATGTGATACATTACAGAGGTTCTGCACTACAACTATGGATCTCTCTGTGTAGGTCCCCAACCAACCATGAAGATCACAAGGTGACCTAGATGTATTGCTCTCTCTTAATTGAATCAATTGGGAAATGCTGCTGTGAGTGTAACATTCCATATAGGTATGCAAGGGTATGCAAATGTGATTTTAGTCACGTTTTAAAAAGGTGCATTTATAGCTTACATGTTATAACAGATTGGTGGAAACTATGGCACAACAACCAAGCTAAAGAAATTGGAAATCTCAGAATCCATTTCTAACCCAGATTTCTTTTTCCACTAATTATGCAAGGAAATAGAACAGAACAGAACAGAACAGAACAGAATAGAATAGAATAGAATAGAGCTGGAAGGTACCTTGGAGGTCTTCTAGTCCAGCCCCCTGCTCAAGCAGGAGAACCTATACCATCTCAGACAGGTGATTGTCTAGTCTTTCCTTTAAAATCTCCAGTGATGCAGCACCCACAATTTCTGGAGGCAAGCTATTCCACTGGTTGATTGTCCTCACTGTCAAGAAGTTTCGCCTTAATTCCAGGTTGCTTCTCTCTTTCATCAGTTTCCAACCATTGTTTCTTGTTCTTCCCTCTGGTGCTCTGGTGAACAATGTGACCCCCTCTTCCTTGTGGCAGCTCCTCAGATACTGGAATACTGCTATCATGTCTCCCCTATTTCTTCTTTTCTTTAGACTAGCCAAACCCAAGTCCCGCAGCCGTTCTTCGTATGTTTTAGTCTCCAGGCCTTTGATCATCTTAGTTGCTCTTCTCTGAAATTTTTCCAAACTCTCAACATCTTTTTTGTGATATGGTGACCAAAATTGGCTGCAATATTCCAGGTGTGGTCTTACTAGGGTTTTATAAAGCGGGTTTTCAATGATTACAATATTTAAGAAAAAGGGATTCCCATTGCTTTATTCCAAAGCTGACGGTTGATCAGAATATTCTCCTGAAGATTATGTCAGAAAAAATATGCATCTAGGATAATTTATACGGATCAAATGATTATCAGACAAAATTGTTACCTTCTCAAAAATGGCAGCACAGTTGCTTCTGTTGAATACAACTGTTCCTATCCTTCACAAGCTTCGTCTCTCAAAGCCACAAGCAGAAGGTACTTGATAGGTTGAAGTAGAAACATATGCTTCCCCTTCTTTTATCACAGCAAACTGGGCATCATTAAATAGTTAGATCACTTGCCAATGCTTGCTCAGTTCAAAAAGTAAATAAAGATGCTTCTGTTATATTTTATACACATGTTCTGATTATTGATTGAATAATTTTATTTCCATTTGACACCCATGAAAAAGGTCAATGAGTATTAATCCCCAAGGAGGGGAAAGATAATACACAACCCGCAAACTACAGACCCATCTCACTACTTAACACGGACTACAAAATATTCACAAAAATTCTGGCCGATAGACTAATGACTGTACTACAAAAAACAATACACCCGGACCAAAGGGGATTTATACAAGGATGCCAGATGAAAACCAATGTGAGACAGCTGTTGAACATAATAGAGTACTTGGACAGGCACAAACAGGTACCAGCCGCCCTTATGTTTGTGGACGCAGAAAAAGCCTTCGACAGACTGAATTGGCCATTCCTGACGAACCTGATCCAAAAGATGAAAATGGGAGCACAGTTTCTCAACTCCATAAGGGCAATTTACCAGAAACAAACAGGCCAGATCATTGTGAACGGAGACCTAACAGACCCATTCAACATAGAGAGAGGCACGAGACAGGGGTGCCCGCTGTCACCCCTGCTATTTGTCCTAACACTGGAAATTTTACTGAACAGGATAAGAGCGGCAGAGGACGTACAGGGCATACAGATCAAACAGCAAGACTACAAACTATGTGCCTTTGCGGACGACCTGCTGGTGACAATGTCGCAACCAGCACAGTCAGCAAGGAAATTGATGGAGATAATGGAAGACTATGGTAGGGTGTCAGGCTTCAAAGTAAATATATCAAAAACAAAGGTGCTAGTCAAAAACCTAGACAACAAAGCAAAACGGAACCTGGAAAGAATAACGGGTTGTGAAATAGTCAAGAAAGTCAAATACTTAGGAGTGGAAATAGAATCAACAAATGCGAAATTATACAAGAACAACTACGAGGTCCTGTGGAATAAGATACAAACAGACCTGGAAAGGTGGAAATCACTACGTCTGTCCCTGCTGGGCAGGATAGCGGCAGTAAAGATGAACGTCTTACCCAGATTTTTATTTCTCTTTCAAATGCTACCCATACTCAAGAAGGATGCGGACTTAGACAACTGGCAGAAGGGCATCAACAGATTTATTTGGGACGGCAAGAGACCGAGGGTGAAACTAAAAATCATCCAAGACGCAAGGGAGAGAGGGGGACTCAAAATGCCTAATCTAAAGCTATACTACTATGCAGCGACGTTGGTGGCGGTGAGTGACTGGATCAACATGACAAATGATAGAATTCTGAATGTTGAGGGGCATGGTCTACTATTCGGCTGGCACGCATACTTAGTATACGACAAAAAGGCAGACAGGAACTTCAAGGAGAACCCACTACGAATCCCATTGTTATGGGTCTGGAAGAAATATAAGCACCTCCTACATGACAAGATTCCCATCTGGACGATTCCCGGACACGCAACAGGGGATATGAACACATCCCAAGGGCAAGAAGTGGTGCCCTACAGTGAACTTGTACTGGGAGAAGAAAATAGGTTCCTCTTGCTACCCCAAGCAACGCTAGCAAACAAAGGAATAGGAGGTACCTGGCTATCATACATACAACTGCAATCAAGGTGGCGTAAAGATAAGAAGAAGGGATTCTCCCAGACCGACGAGAATCTAATTAAACAGATTAGAGAACAGGGGATCAGGCACATCAAACGAGTATACAGCATTTTGATAGAAATGGACTCTGAAACCGAGCTAGTCAAGAACTGTATGATAAAGTGGGCACAAGACTTCGGACACCCTATCACCATGGACACGTGGGAGAAAATCTGGGTGAGGAATGTAGAATTCACGAAATCACAACACTTAAGGGAAAACTTCTACAAGATGTTCTATAGATGGCACCTAGACCTGAAAAAAATATCACTCATCTACCCGGACTCCCAGCCCAAATGCTGGAGGTGCGGGGATGGGGAGGCTACTTACTTTCACATATGGTGGACATGCAGAAAAATCAAAGCATTCTGGAGGAAGATATGGTGGACACTCTAAACCATTTTCAAAAAGCGTCTAGAATTTCTACCTCAGGCTTTTCTGCTAGGGATCACAAAGGATTTCACTACCTCAGAGACAAATTTATTTTTGAACTTAATTACAGCAGCAAGATTGTTGGTGGGACAATACTGGAAGAATCCGGAAATACTGCCTATTGAAGAATGGACTGTGAAAGTAACAAATTTGGCGGAAATGGCGAAAATATCAGCATACTTGAAAAATCGCTCCAATGAACAATTTGTGACGGACTGGAAACAGTGGATAGACTATATCCAAGAGAGACACCAATCAAACAGAATGCAGCTGGCGTTTAGCTGAGGCTCGATGGGAGGAGGGAAGAAGGGTTAACAAATCAAATGTTTACAAAAACTAACACCCAATGTTGAATGTATATGTTCTATAACTAATGCCTCTTAACATAACCTTATGACTAATGTTGTCTGCTTTAATATTGTTAAAGCGGACTGAATCTCTACCTCAGGATATGAAACTTTTACCTCAGGATCTCTGGTTAGGGACTATAGAAGATTGCACTAGTAATGGGATGAAGTCAATTCAGAAGTGTAAACGAACAATAGGCGATAGACTAGATACAGTAGATAGACCATATATAAGAGAAACACCAATCAAACAAAATGTATTCGGAGTATACTTGAAGATGGAAGGGGGGAGGGAAGAACGTTTACTAAAACAGATGTTTACAAAGATTAATACCTAATGTTGTATGCTATGTTATAAGATGATTGCTTAGCAATAGGATCTTATGTTTAATGTTGATCACATTAATATTGAACCAGATAAGAGAAACACCAATCAAACAAAGTGTAACAGGAGTATAGTTGAGGCTAGACGTGAGGAGTGGGAAAAAGGCTTACTAACTCAGACGTTTTCAAAGACTAATGCATAGCATTGTATATCAGGTGCCATGATGATTACTGCATAATATGTTTTTATGTTCAATGTTGATTGTTTTAATAAAAAAATTTTTTTATAAAAAAAAAAAAGGTCAATGAGTGGAAAAAGAGAATAGAAGTTGTATTGTATCCATGCCCCCAATGTCACATGGCTAATATAGTCCCACTCCTGATGCTTATGCGGTGAGTATTCAAAGCTTGGGAAGGACTCCCTACAGACAATTATTCTCCTTTAGGCATTCACTCTCAACTTATTAATTTCAGAGGCCTCTGCAAACAGTACTTTCATTTTGGCCTTTATGTGTGAAGTGTGCAAATGGAACTATATATCCTATTCCCCAGTTCTTTGTGAATACAGTCAATCTATGAGGTGCATTCAGCTAAAGCATATTAAAAACCTTCTCATTTTCAGGAAGGAGATGGGTAATTTCATGTTCAATGTAAGAGTCCTTATCCAGAAGTTTACAATGGGCTAGGACTTTTATGGAAGCTTAGAAGTTGAGCAGTTTAGCTATGCAACACACTGTGTAGAGGGGCTGAAGTTTTCTTTCACTAGAAATATGTAAGGCCAGCACCCTGCAGGATCTGTCAGTCCAAATTAATCCAGGATGATCTTGTTTGGGGGGAAAATAAAGGTAAGGCTACTACATATTTCAGTTTATGCTCTTAAGAAAGGGAGGATGGAAACTAATAGTTAAAATAATACAAACTACACTATTATATAAGGGACAGTTATACCCAGCACAACAGGTTTCTGCAGTTGGGGAGTTTTTCTTAAACTGGGGAGCAATCATTTGACCTGTTGTGCAGAGTTCTTTCATGTAGTTTTGGTAATTGTGTCATTCAACTCTGAATCTAATTTTTATTTTGATGTGAGTATAGCTGACATTCTTACCTTTTGTCTGGTTGAGAAGGTCCAAACTTGTACTATGTTTTATACTGGGCACTTCATATAACAATGATTTTTTTAAAAAAATCAAAGTATGGATCTAGCATCTGTATTAAAAGGATGTTTTGATCCTTTCTCCTTTGATGTTCAAAGGCCCATGTTTATTCATTAATATTTTCATGTAAACAAAATTATGCTGGACACAAAGCTGAAGTCTGCCTTCATGAAATTTATGTCGTGTCACCATAAAATCTCTCTCCCCCCACCCCCATTGATGTCCTTTGAGAAACATCCTTTATTGTTTATGCTTATTTCTATTGAATTTAGTGAAAGTTGGGTATTAGTGGTTGTTATCTCATAGCCTTTCTCATCTCGGTGTGCTCCTAATGAATTAGATCACAATTTGTCCTTGGCTAGGTATAATGAGAATTGCCGAACCATACATTTGGAGGCATTAGGGTGCATGCACTATTGCAAGCTATTTGCTACAGCATTCACATGAAAAGTAACAACTGCAACACTGCAGTTAAGTGAATCACATAGTCATTAAATTAATCTGGCTTCCCCCATTGATTTTCCTTGTTGAAAGCTGGCTGGGAAAGTCACAAATAGTGATCATATGACCTGGGGTCACTGCAACCATCATCACTGCATGCCAGTTGCCAAATGCTCAATTTTTTTTTATCATATAACGGTGGGGATTGGCAATGGTTGTTAAGTGCAAGGACTGGTTATAAGTTCTCTTTTTTTCATTGCTGTTATAACTTTGAATGATCGCTAAACCAGGGGTTCTCAACCTTGGCAACTTTAAGACTTGTGGACTTCAACTCCCAGAATTTCTCAGCCAGCTGCTGGCTGAGGAATTCTGGGAGTTGAAGTCCACAAGTCTTAAAGTTGCCAAGGTTGAGAACCCCTGCGCTAAACGAATTGTTGTTAGTTGAAGACTATCTGTTTCTGAATTGAATTAATACCTATGTAATTTGTTGTTGTTAATTGCAAAGTCCTGTCCGATCCATTGCGACCCCATGGACAACGTTTCTCCAGGCCTTCCTGCCCTCTACCATCTTCTGGAGTCCATTTAAGCTCACACCTACTGCTTCAGTGACTCCATCCAGCCACCTCATTCTCTGTCGTCCCCTTCTTCTATTGCCCTTAATCTTTCCCAGCATTGGGCTCTACTTAAAGGCTAAATCTATTTCAGAACTGTTTCACTTGTCTCACAATAGCAATATCAATAAAATGTAAAGAATAAAATCTGCTTACAGTTCGGTGCATTTTCAGTGAATTTTTTTTAAAAAAAAGATTCAGTGCAAATGTCACTGCAAGTGTTCACAAGGAAAAAATCTTAAAACCCATAATGTTGTTTCTGTACTTTAGCAGCCTCTTCAGCTGTAACTTCTTTGTCACCAAGTCTTACAGTAATCTTTGCTTTTAATATTCATTTGAAAAATGCCAGTAGAGAAATTGCAAAGGCAAAAAAGTGATTGTTCGGTTTATTCACTCAAATGTCAGCCCCGGCAACGTTATAAAAACATGGATTTTAAATAAATTTATTTATATTGCCTTACAGACTGGTTGTTCAACATTAATCTCCCAGACTCTTGGTTTGATGGGATTTAAAGTGTTTATATATTTTTAAATAAATGACTTTCCAACCTGAATAGCCTGGCTTATTTCGTATATGTTAATTTTATTTAATGGAATTTGAATTCTTATAAATTATATTTTAGTTATTTGATATGCTTGCTAAATAGACAGGTCCATCTTTTTGTATGTCCACATCTATAGCAAAACCAAACTTTTGCTTGGATCACTAAAGGTGTGTGTGTGTGTGTGTGTGTGAATCACCATCCTGTCTTACAAGGTCGCTTGACTGCAAGCCAAGACTTGTGTCAGAAATAAGAGGTTTTAAAGTGAAAAATGTAGCACGCGATCCTATACATTCTGGAAGGATGTGCCAAGGGTCAGGGTCATACCACAATTTGGGTCTTCTCCTCCAAGAGCTGAGAAAGAATACCAAGTCCAGAAGGAGAGACCAAATCTCAGATACCCTTTGCCAGATTGTGTAATGAGCACCTGTCCAAAGATGGAAAGAGGAAAATAGGACAGAGGAACCGATAGCCCTCAGGAAAGCCAGAAGAGATTTTGGATATACAAGATCAAACTCTCATCTCTTAGGACCCTTCTCTCCTCCAACATGCTTACAAACCAGCTTTTATCTGACCCAGCACAGACTAATTTTATTTATTTATATGTTACTTATATGTAAAGGTGTAGGTATATACAGTAGTATGTTTAAATGTGTGTTATGTATGTGTACACTTTGAGAGCAAGCAACTAAATTTCATTTTTAATGTGTGCCATTGTGCCCACAATAAAAAATGAGAGTAAAGGTCATCTATCTATCTATCTATCTATCTATCTATCTATCTATCTATCTATCTATCTATCTATCTATCTATCTATCTATCTATCTATCTATCTATCTATCTATCTATCTATCCCACCTTTATTATTTTTATAAATAACTCAAGTGAACATATCCAAACAAACCTTGCTCCTCCTATTTTTCCCACAACAACAATGACAACCCTGTAAGATGAGAAAGAGTGACTGGTTTTCATGGCTAAGGTGGAATTCAAACTCATGAGTTCTTGCTTTCTAGGCCGTAGCTTAATCACTAGACCAAACTGGCTCTCTATTTCATTTCTTTTCATTAGCAGATTTCTTGTCTTATAGGCATTGCTTTAACATTCGCAGGTTATATAGACATTATTTGCCAGCCAATTGGAAAGGATAAGATGAACCTTCTTCCTTTACTTCCAGAAATGTCTATTTAGTGTAGAATTTGCAGGTTTGATTTCCACGTAGGGGGAAGCTACTCCAGTGGTGGGATTCAAATATGTGAACAACCGGTCCTCTGTGTAGATGCCGCCTGGGCAACAAAAAATTAGTTACCAGTTCTGCCGAACTGGTGTGAACCGGCTGAATCCCACCACTGGGCTACTCCCATGGTGGTCATCCAATTCCATCAAAGAATAATGCAAAACTATATGGTTTTGTTTTATCTCAAAATTTCACAGAAACCAAATTCATACTTATTTTTCTGAGATCTAGGCTCAAAACATATATATCATTCCTAAGTCCTAAAGGGACATTTTGGCAACACTAGTTAAATGTGGGTAAGACATTCCCTTTTTTCCTGAAATATTTACTATGCTAGAGACTTTCTTGAAATAGATTTCATTTATTTTCTATAATTGCTACTGTATTTTGTTTAATATAGTTATTGTTCCATAATCTGAAGCAAACACATAAAAATACCACACAGATAATTTTCATAGGTTAGAATGGACTTTCTCTTCTAAGCAGGCCTTCAAAAACTAGTCTTGAATTTGGGGAAATATCTTCTACTAATAGAAGCATATCTCGGTGAATTCTATCCATTATTGTTTTTTTATAATGTATGGCTAGTAGCTTATTATTAAAAATAGGCATATAGTGTTATCTGGATCTGGTCTGCAAAAATCCAGATAATTATTAGATGTTATCCAAATCTTAGGGGAAATGAAACATTTTCCTAAAGATAAATTTAACTGGTATTTAAATCATTTAGGATTTGAGAGCCGGTTTGCTTTGCCAGGGGTATAAGGGGGTAGAGGAAAGGGGTCCATATACCCCTTCAGTCCTAAACTTCTCTGAGTGATTGTGAGCAAACTCACTTAGCTTAGCCCACTTTAATGGTTAGTTCCATGGATTAAATGCAACAGGGCTGCAGAGCCAGCCTTGAATGTCTTGAAAGAAAATAGATGCAAAAGTAAATGGTTTTTTAAAATATTTATATCCCAGCTCATTACAGAGTTGCTTTATTTTCCCTGCAAGTTTTGTTTCAGCAGCTACAATCATACTTATTTTGAAAATAGCCAACAATCTGGAATAAAGAAGCTATCTCAGTCTGGCTTCACCCCTCCAATCGGAAGAGAAAGAAAGATGGCTAAATCTATGCTTACGGTACTCCTGCCCACCAAGAGGGCTGTACAAGCAATGACAAGGTCTATCTCGATAGGGGGTAGTTAAGACCCACAGCCAATGAATAATGTAAGTATAGCCTTCCTCTCCGTGTTTTGTTACTCTTTCTGTTCCTTGCCCCAATGCGTCTTTGCGCTTCAGCCTTGTTTTCATACCTGCTGTGTTGATTTGGAACTACGAACTCATTTTCCATTTTGCATTTATTCATTAGTTTCACTCATTATGTGACTGGACAACAGGTTATCTACCGTTTGAAAGAGGACCAGGAATTGGCTTTAAAAAAAATAGAAGCCAGGCAATTTATAAATAGTTTATTAAGGGGCAATAACAAGATGGTGTTCCACCTTTAAACCTTATGCGGAATATGCAGCTTGGAGAAAAAAACCCTGATGAGGCTCTTATTCATGTTCCTTTTAAAACTTCTTCAGAGGCCATATTCATAGTTCTAGCATGTTCACATGGAGCTTCTCTCCCATTGATTTCACTGAAAAACTCTGTCTAACACAGCCACCCCCAACCTCAGGGGATACCTTCCAGATACGCTCAATACAACTGACATCCTTCCTGGACAGTTCAGGATCTTTGTGATCAGATCAGATTGTGATCTGATACATCTAAGAGACAACAGATGGAGGAAGGTTGGAGAGATGCATCTAAGGTGGTGTTTCCCAGCCTTGTTAATTTTAAGAATCCTGGACTTCACCTCCAGAATCCCCTCAGCCAGCATTTTGACTAGGGAATTCTGGGAGTTGAAGTCCACACATGTTAAAGTTGCCAAAGCTGAGGAACACTAATCTAACACTTTGAACATTTTGCTAAAGTTTTTTGACCAATGACAGCCCACTCAAGTGAGTAAAGACAATTTATACATGGGTTGACTCATAGGAAATTATGTTCTCTATGAATGTTCTGAGGTTTTACTTGCTCTCTCAGCTCAAATATGATAATACATTGCAAATTCTGTAGAATAATTGCAGCCCCATAATAAATATGTTATTTTTATGCGCCAAGAATCTACTTACATTATTATTTTAAAGAATTCATGATGATCCCACCTAGTTTTATATGCAACATAAAATCCAATTAAGGGAGTTCTGTTCTACATTCATTAGGCTCTGGTTTATTGTGTAAGATGGAATATTTCTTCTAATAAAGTTTAAAAGAATAAGAGTAAGGTTGCTAATCACTTGGATTATGTTTAAGGATGTGATATTTTAAATGGCATGGTAAAGCACAAGTTATTTGTTTAAAATGCTGTGAGTTATGAGTGATGATGCAGCTGTTCCCCTGGCAGGGTGTGCCAGAGAGTCTTCTCTCAAGGATTGTGCTGATATTCAATTGAAAGGGTGAGAACATGGTGTGAAATGATAACATGGTAGGGCAGGGAAGGAATTGATTCTTCATGGAGGAAGAAAGAGCAATAGCAAAACAGGAGTATCTCCCATAATGTTCCAACTCCTTCTATAAATTCTGTAGTTGATTGATACTCTTGGCTCATGAAAGCAAATATGATGGGCAACTGGAACTGGGGAGATCAGACTTTAAATCTCTGTTCAGGTGTGAAACTGACTGGCCTTGTGAAAATCACTACTTTTTAATTTAGTAATGGTTTCATATTTGTATTTGTACTTTTGGTGTGGAAAAAAATAGTTCCCATGATCATGCCTTCCCCCACCCATTTTGTCCTCAAAAGGATCTATTAGGTGTAAATTAAATTCTGAGATAAGGTTTGGCCGCAGAAATAGAATAGAATAGAATTTTTCCATACATACATACCGTACATACATATAAATAAATAAATGAAAATATAAATTGGCTTGGTATGAGGTTTGTTAGCGCCAGAGAACCCACTGCAAGTAATAATGTTATAAGAATAGAATAGAATAGAATAGAATAGAATAGAATAGAATAGAATAGAATAGAATAGAATAGAATAGAATAGAATAGAATAGAATAGAATAGAGCAGAGCAGAGCAGAACAGAATAGAATACTAGCAATAGAGAATTGCTGTTAGTTCATTAAAAGTTTTGATATTCTTTTTCAGGTATTGAATGATGTCTCAGCAGATGCTGGCTTATCCTCCGGTTCAGGCACAAGTTATTTGCTTTGATACTTGTAGCCCACAGATACACTGCAGCCCATGTGACAGAGTCATTTCTTGGGCCCCAAAATGGCTTCTTCACAGATAATATCCTTATATTCTTTTTTCAATTAGCACTATGGAAGCTGGAAGTGTTTTAATTGATTATGTGCCATCAAGCCATTTTCAACTACCACAGAGATAGATTTTCCCCTTGAGGTAATGTTCTAGGTCTGTTTTATTTTCAAAAGGGAGAATAACTCAAGTTGTGTCATTGGTGTTCTTCAAGCTTCTGATTTCACCAACAAATAGCCTTGTTTTAGATTAATGTTAAGCTCTCCCTTTTTGCATTAATCTTTTACAAAGAAGTGGGTGCACACGTATATGCATGAGTGTGTAAACCATTCTGTAGGAGTGTATTTTCTTTTCTTTTCTTTTTCTTTTTTTACTGATAATGAATAAATGAAGGTTTTATATGAATTGAAGAGCAAACCTGGCACTCTCTGGCAAATTGTTAACCCACACCGAAGAAAGTTTTCCTTTGATTTCCCTTAAATCAAGTATCTTTTTAATCTAATTTTTTGACAATTATTTGCAAACTTGTGACCCTTAACCCTCTCAACCTTTCATATTAAACTCATAAAGAGGACAGAAATCTCAAGAGCTTGGAAGAACCATGTCATGACTTTCTTTCAATCGCTAGCAGGGTGACCTATTTTCCTAGTTATCTCAACCTTTTTCATTAATTGAATTTCGAGCCCTGTCTTCGAACCCCACTGCAAGGCCTCCTTGTTATCCTTTCAGCATTTTACTTACTAATTGGAGTTTAGTTTCTATTATCCCAAGCCCTATATTAAATAAACCAAATGCATCCAGGCTTCTTGAAAAAATCTTTCCTTAGCTGCATGATCTTTCTGAAGGTGATCCTTTAGCTACCACACTTTTAACCTACACTTCTTTTGGTATAGATTAAGCTATAGTTTCTATTCATAGTGCTTCTTGGTTTTAAATAGTGCCAGCTGGTCTTATGACTAAGGATTCAGAATATCCAGTTCAGTCCCAGTTGACTGTCACCCCACATTTGAATGACATTTGAGATGGGGGGGGGAAATACCCAGCAGTTGTTGCGTATAGATCTTTCACACAACCCCTCTTGCCAAACGCCCTGTGTCTTCTTCAAATATGGAGGGGGGGTTTCTTCAGTTCACATAACTATAGAATCAAAGAATTTGTGTATTTATGTGTAGAATTTACCCACCCAATTCCAAACTACTTTGGGAGGTTTACAATTAAAAGTTTAAAATAAAGTACAAAAACACAAAAAAGAACCACGAATGGTCCTAACAACAACCTATAACCAATAGGGGCTCAATCTTCACTTTGCTCCTGAGGGAATAGCCAGCTCTTTAATAGCTTCCTGAACATCATCAGAGTGAGATCTATCTGGATGTCTAGAAGAAGCTATGGACTGGAAAGAATTGTGGAGATAATCTAGTTCAACCTTCTGTCGAGAGCAGGAATCTATGACTACAGTGCCTCCAACAGATGGCGATCCTGTTTTGATTTCAATGCCTGAAGGCCATCTTCCCGAGACCATCTCTTCAATTGTTGGACAGCTTTTAGCATTAGGAAATTCTTCCAGATGTGTCAAAAATTGCTTCCTTGTTATTTGTACCCATTGTTCTGTATTCTTACTTTTCCCACATATTATGTGAGCCAGAATGCAGCTATAAGCTTAAATCAACTGTACTTTAATTGTATTTAATTATTTTGGTTTCTTTGACTCAATCTTGATTCCTGGCGACCGCCTGGACAAGTCTCTGCAGTTTTCTTGGCAAGATTTGGGATGTGCCCTTCCCTCCTTCCTAGGACTGAGAGTGAATGATGACCCCAAATCGCCCAGCTAACTTCATGTCAAAGGCAGGACTAGAATTAGTCTATCAGTTTCTAGCCTGGTGCCTTAACCACTACACCAAACTGTCTCTTAGTAAATGTAAAGTGACCGTATTCTTATTTGCTTCCATGCATGTGAGACAGAATGCAGTTATATGTGTAAATCTACTGTGTACCTCTTCAGATGCCATGGTGCAGTCTGTATCTCAAATGTATATTGAAATGTCTTTGAGGAAAAAAAAGTTGTGGCGTAGCAGAGTCCTGAGTAGAAGGATAAGAGAAAATGCTGGTCCTTAAGGTTTATCCAAACTGTGAAAGCTCTTTACCCTAGAAGGCCAGGCCCTTATCCTCTCTGATGGATTTCTGTTGGCAGAACTTCCTATTTTGTAACCTATCATTTCTCAAGATAATTGTGGGGAGGAAAGGACAGAAAGACAGTCTGGTGATTGTAATCGTGCCTGTCAAAGCCCCACCAATTTTTAAAACGAGTGATATAGGCACAAACACAAAAGAAATGGAGCTTCACCCATGCAGTCCTAACCATCACTTGACTTCCTTATGGGTGCCTGGCAATGAGATCCAAAGCATGGGGATTGCCAGCTGACTTTCCAACCCCTTGGAGACATTTATGCTTATGACTACTAATCACTCATTGTGCATCAGACAGACACAGAGACTCCCCTCCCCCTTTTTTTGCTAATATGTTCTGTAGGTTGAAAATGTTACAAACACCTGTGTTAGTTATTGCGTACCTGCAAAACAAATTAAACAAAGGTTTGTTTTTAGAGCAGACACCATCCTTTCCTCATCGAACTGGGTCAATATTTCTGCTAGTTTTGCCTCCGGTTTCACCCTTCCGTGCCCCCTTCCAAGGATAAAAGGATGCTGTGAGAAGCGAAGTAAAAAACAACAACAACCTGCCTCACATGAACCAAACACTTCTTGCAATTCTGTGGATAAAAGCCAGATGTCCCAATCCCACTGAGTAAGTATGGAATAGCCAAGTGCAACACTTTTACAAAGTTGGAATTTAGAGAGTTTATTAACTGGCTTCTTCTAAGAGCTGGTTAGGAAGATCTTGGTCATTCATTCCTTTGCTTCATTTAGCAAGCGCTCAAAAAGCTGTTAGTAACATTTTTTTAAAAATAGCAGAAACCAAAACCATTTAATATTAAAATGAATATTAAAGCTAGGAATGGTGTGAGAGTTGGAGTACAAAAACCAAACCACCTTTGTGTCTGTTCCTGGCAACCTCATGGACATATTCATGCTCTTAAGATCGAATCCTTAATGTGTGCCCAGTAAGCAACTGTAAAACCAGTGTAGACATTTCGATACAAGTACTGTATGAAATGATCCTTGTACTTTGTACTAAATACCAGCCTAATTGTTACTTTTGCACCAATTGCAACTTCTGGACTCTTTGGTCAAGGGTAAACCCAAGTGGAGTACATTACAGTAATCAATATAATATAGAGCCTATTCCTGGATTCATTTTATGAAAGGCAAGAATCACACCAACCTCTTCAGGACCTATCCCTGTTCTTCACTGCAATTCCTTACTTTGTGGCATTTCCTGGTACTTCTCAGGAAGCAAAGGAACTGAGTGAAGTAGGAAAGCAAACTTTTGAGTTTCACTCTGTTGATTGTCAACATTAGACACGCTGTATTGCAGCCTCATCCGTAACTCTTGGAACAGTATCAAAACTTTCCTCACTATGTCTTGCCTATTATACTCCAAAATGGCATAGTTGTATGTCTTCCATGATTTTCCAGCTCAAAGCCAACCAACCATTCACAATTCTTGATGGTCCTCCATGCATGAATTTCTCTTGATTTTACCGCTTTGCTTTCCATCTCTATTGTTTCATTTTTTTAATTAGACAAAAATATTATATAATATATAATTTAATTTAATATACAGGTATGCCAATTTTCTCTTTCTGGGCAATTCAACAGGACAAAGGCAAAATATTTATTCTATCAAATAAAATGCCCAGAATTCTCTTCTTTATTAGGCTCTTTTCTTCTGAAAGCATGCAGGCTCTGCATTAGCAGGCTTAGAGTTTTACATTTCATCTGAATCAGAGAAAAAGACAAATCCTTCAGGGGAATATTCCCTAATCTTTTAAAGATCTTCACAGTTCTTCACTGCCATTGCCAACTGGCTCTAATAATCTGGCCTCATGGACCTTCTTTATGGATTCTTTCTCCTCTTAGTCCTACCAGGGGAACTGTGCCTGCTATTTATGTTCCCTCCGAACATAAGCATCTTTCCCACAACCTGTTCTTCCTGCTCTATTTTTCTGTAGCAGAGGGTCTGTCAGCCAAATTCTCCCTGTTGGCTTCTCAAATGCAGCGGCACACCTGGCCCTGCAAAACCTCACTGAACTCAGGGATATTGCAACCTTGAGTTAAAGGCCTCAGTCTATATAAACCTGAAAAGCAGGTTCAGCATATTGCCCGATTCTCCTCTTGGTAGCAGAACTTGTAGACTTTAATGCTATTCTATATTGTATTAGGATGGCCCTCCCCAACATGATAACATGCCCTCCCATAGTCATCAAGTCAATGGTAAATTCCGAGAGTTATACTTTTTCACACATCAATCTCTGTTTCTGCACGGAGTCTTCAGGAGATTTACAAATTCGTGCAAGCTGGAGAAAGACACATTAGAACTTTTTTTTGCGGGGGAGGGGGGAGCTTTCAAGTCATTGTTGATTCCTGCCAACTACCTAGGCAAGTCCTTGCAGTTTTCTTGGCAAGATTTCAGAAGTGGTTTTCCATTGCCTCCTTCCTAGGTCTGAGAGAGACCGATTGTCCAAGATCACTCAGCTGGCTTTGTGCCTAAGGCCAGACTAAAACTCACAGTCTCCCAGTTTCTAGCCTGGTGCCTTAAATACTGCACTAAACTGGCTCTTAGAGATCTTGGACAGGTTTCTATCTGACATTCTGGTAGTTCTATCTGCAAAGTGTGTGTGTGTGTGTGTGTGTGTGTGTGTGTGTGTGTGTGTGTGTGAATAAAATGAATAAAATAACGGTGGACCAAAAGTTATATTATAAATAACAAAAAACCAAATACTCCAATAGCTGCTTTTATTTTATTCAAATAATGTATCTGAATGTTCTTTCTCAAGAAAAAAAATCCTGCAGCAGCCTCTTTTTATAGCAGTAATAGTTGTTATCCACCTATCTATTGCGTTCCCTGACATTCCTCCAATTAAAAGGGATGTGCAGATTTTAAGTAAGGGGTTAAACAGATGTTAAATTCAATTTGTGAATTGACTTATCATGATCTGTCAGTTTTCAATTGTTTTACTGTCACTTTTCAATCATCCAGTCAAATATCACAATGCAGTATATTTTTCTGTTCCCTTCAAACTGGATATAAAGGTTAAAATTGTAGATTCAGCCCAAGTGTCCTCCATAGCCCGAAGTAGTTGCTTTATTGTTGGAAATGCTATATATTTTAGGTTCTGGTTTCAACGCAATACATTTAACAGTGTTGTGGGTAATCTCAGATTTTCTTAGATTCGTATTGACAGATTAAGCTGAGTGCTTATTGAACTAATCTTTCCAACTAATAAACTCAACACCCAGTGCCAGACATCCAAATGATTATGTGCCATTGAGTTGAGGGGCAACTCTTAGCAATTTCATAGATAGATTTTGTTGTGTCCTGAGCCTGCAAAAGCAGGCTCGGGACATTGCATTGGTCCCGGACATTCCAAAAGCTGCCTGGGACCAGACTGAGTAGCGCCAGCCTTGTGCGCATGCGCAAGACAAGAAGCCCTTGGATACTTTGTTTGCTGTTGTCCGGGTCTCTGCTCTCTTAAAAGAAGTTTGTTTGTTTTTTGCCTGTTTGTTCGATGCTGTTAGTGAGAGAAGAATAAAGAGCTGTTAACATCACCATGTGCCTTCATCATTTGCATAAGAACGAAGTACTTAACAATGGCAACGAGGGTGGGATCCTTTGCAAACTAAAGAGGAAGTTTTAAGGACTTACCCAAGAAGTCCTGAAGAGGGGAAGACGGCATCTGAGTCAGCGTCCCAGCCTGCCAGTACAGCGTCGCTGGAGGGTGAGTTCGGCTAAAGGACCCTTTCCTCTATAGCAGTTTGCAGAGGAGCGAGTGGGGAAGTGTAACTAAAGGATGGCGAAGATTGGGCGTTTGTCTGATTTTGATGTCTCACACCCAGAGAGATGGAATTCTTACGTATCAAGAGTGGAGAATTATTTCAGAGTAAATCAAATTAGAGAAGATGGCTTGAAGGCTGCCACTCTGTTGTATGTTTGTGGACAGGAAGCTTTTGAAATTGCAGAGAACCTGGTGGCCCCTGCACCTCTGGAGTCAGTAACATATACTGACTTGAAGAAACTGTTGAAGGAACATTTCCAGCCAAAGTTGTCTGTTATTGCTTGGAGGCATGCATTTGAGTAGAGGGACCAGAGGCCGGGTGAATCTGCTACAGATTTTATTGCGGCCTTAAGGAGAGCAGCCAGACCTTGTGAGTTCAAGGATCTGGAAGAGAGGCTGCGAGATCGCTTCGTATGTGGTTTAAGGAACAGAGACTTGCAGCAGAAGATTTTTGCTAAGGAAGAAGTCTCTTTCTAAGATGCACTACGAGAGATGACAGCTGAGGAAGCAGCAGGCGGTGCTGTGAAGACCTTACAGCTCACCAAGAGCTCTCCAGAGACAGCTACCGTCCATCAAGAGGACGTTCGAGAAGAATCGGAAGTGGATCCTGAAAGGAGGTGGATAGGCTTCACCAGCCAGCTGAAAGGAGGCAGAAGAAACATCTGGACAAGGCCCCAGCATCTCTTCAATGCTTTGGTTGCGGAGGACACCACAAGAGAGCTGATTGCAGTTTCCGTTCCGCCATTTGCAGAACATGTGGCAAGGAAGGCCACATTGCATCCATCTGTTTGGGTTGCTAGAAGGTCCAACCTCATGAAGAATTGCATCTGAAAGGTACCAGGGTCCCCAGCCAACATAGGGTGGGTTTCTGCGCATCGCGCAGGAGTATTTTGAGGACAGGGACATATAAGCCCCTTAAGAAGAAACTTTCCATTAACATAAGGTTGCAAGGGGTTCCCTTATCAATGGAGTTGGACATTGGGTCCGCTCTCTCCATTATCTCCATTAATACATTCAAAAGGATATGCAGCAGCAGTGGCCTTCGAGTTAAACTCAGGCCATCCAATCTAATACTTACAGATTTTCAGAATTCTATGGTGTGTGTTAAGGGGGAGGCCACCCTTAGAGTACAGCATAAGAATTTTGAGGGTCTCCTAGATGTAGTGGTTGTTGGGGGTGAACGTACAAGTCTTATTAGATTCGAGGCTCTGGGAATCCAGGTAACTGGGCTGCACCATTTGCAAATGTTGAGCCTTGCAGAAGTCTGCAGGGAGTTTGCAGATGTGTTTAGTTCAGAACTAGGATCCTACAAGGGGCCTCCCATTTCACTATGGTTAGACCCAACCATCACGCCCATCAGGGTTAAGCCTAGGAGGGTACCTTTTGCCCTCAAGGGTAAGATTGATGCTGAGCTGGACAAATTGCTCCAGCAGGGCATTTTAGAACCTGTGGATTCAAGTCCATGGGAAACCCCCATAGTAACGCCTCTAAAGGCTAATGGGGATATATGTATTTGTGCAGATTACAAGTGCACACTGAATAAGGCGCTTCAACAGCATGCTTATCCAGTGCCTGTGGTAAGTCACATTCTGGCCTCCCTCAAGAGGGGTTGTATTTTTGCAAAGCTTGACCTGGCACAAGCCTATCAACAGCTACCTGTTGATGAGGCAGCTGCAGAGGCCCAGACTATTGTAATTCACAGAGGGGCATTTAAGGTCAAGAGATTGCAATTTGGGGTAAATGTAGCCCCTGGCATATTCCAAAGTGTCATGGAGAGCACACTTTGAGGTATTCCTGGGGTCTGTCCCGACTTTGATGATGTCCTCATTGCTGGGGAGTCATCTCAAAATTTAGCAGAGAGATTAAGGGCTGTCTTGCTTCGTTTTCGAAAAGCAAGCCTTAAACTGAAGAAAGATAAATGTAAGATAGGAGTCACTTCTACTGACTTCTTAGGATTCAGGATAGATGCTCAAGGCATTCACCCTGCTGAAACTAAATTGCAAGCTATCCAGCAGGCCCCAAGCCCTAAATCTAAGAGTGAGCTCCAAGCCTTCTTGGGGCTATTAAATTTTTACCATGCATTCCTCCCACATAAAGCTGCAGTGGCAGAGCCATTACATAGGCTCTTAGACAAGCAGGCTCCTTGGCAGTGGACTAAAGTCCATGACAAGAGTTTCAATGAGGTTAAGGCCTTGCTCACTTCTAATGCTGTTTTAACGCATTTCAATGAGCAACTGCCTGTTTACATCGCACATGATACATCTCCTTATGGAGTGGAGCCATCTGAAGGCTGATGGGACACAGGTCCCTGTGGCCTATTATTCAAGGACTCTGTCTTCTGCAGAGCGAAATTACACTCAAATTGACAGAGAAGCCTTGGCCATAGTGGCTGGCATTAAGAAATTTCATGATTTCTTATATGGCCACCCCTTCATGGTCTTTACTGACCATAAGCCTCTGCTGGGTTTGTTTACCACTACTAAACAGACCTCACACATTATTTCTCCTCGTATGCTGAGATGGTCCATTTTCCTGTCAGCATATGACTATACATTAGTTCACAAACCTGGAAAAGAAATGGGCCATGCAGATGGCCTGAGCAGATTACCCCTGAACCAAGTAGAGCCAGATCCTGCTCCAGCCATTAATATTCTGTCCATTCAAGAGTTGCCTGAGTCTCCCCTCAATGCTAGGGATGTGGCTGCAGAAACTGCCACTGATCACACGCTTACACACGTGCTGAAATGGGTGTTGTTAGGATGGCCTGACAAGTGCCCAGATATGGAGTTCCAAAGCTTCTGGCACAAGAAGCATGAGTTGTCCACTTTCAAGGGTTGCCTGTTATGGGGTAGCAGGGTAGTGATCCCAGCCTCATTGAGGTCTAGAATCTTGATCTCTCTGCATGAGGGACATCCTAGTATAGTCAGGATGAAAGCACTTGCGCACAGCCATCTTTGGTGGCCTGGACTCGATAAAGCCATCAAGGCCCAGGTGCATGGGTGCCAAGTGTGCCAGCAGTTTCGGCCTGAAATGCCTCAGGCCCCAGTACATAGGTGGGAGGAAACTCAAACCCCATGGTCTAGGGTGCATATAGATTATGCTGGGCCCTTTCAGGGGCAATTCTTCTTGGTTGTTGTTGATAGCCATTCCAAGTGGCTAGAAGTTGTTCCTGTTTCCTCCATTACTACTGCCAGGACCATCCAGGTGTTGAGAGGAATTTTTGCATCACACGGTCTTCCAGATGTTCTGGTGTCAGATAATAGGCCTCAATTTACTTCTTCTCAGTTTTCCTTCAGGCCAACCTGATCCACCATGCAACTTCGGCTCCCTTCCATCCATCCTCCAACGGACTGGCAGAGAGGATGGTGCGAACTACCAAAGATGCCCTCAAGAAACTGACTTATGGTAACTGGCATCACAGGATAGCAGATTTCCTTCTTGCACACCGCACCACACCATGCACAGCCACAGGGAAGAGCCCCACTGAACTCCGCTGGGGTCGCCGCCTCATCACTAAACTGGACAGGCTGTCACAACCGCGGGCACCGAGGACACTCCAGGTGGGCGATCTGGTTTGGGCAAGAAACTATGGGCCCGGTCATCTCTGGGTCACAGCTGTGGTCTGCAAGGTCTCTGGGCCGTTGTCATACAAAATTGCCTTGGAAGACGGCCGCGTTCTGCGCAGACACATAGACCAACTGTGTTAGAGACTTCCGCTCCTGGCTCTGCTCTGGGGGGGAGGAGGAGGACCATAACATGCATTCTGGGTCACAGTTTTCCAGGTCTAACAGGCCATCACTAGGTGCTACTGAGGCTATTTGGGATTCATCCCAAGGTTCCACAAGTGCTCCTAACAGGAATTCAATGGATAGGGGGTCATCCCACACATCCATCATTACTCTAGACAGGGAGTCACACCGGGGGTATCCACAGTATTCATATATGTCAGATAGTGCTCCAGACAGGGAGATTGACCAGGGGTATCCAAACAAATCACAAGCAGCAAGAGAAAAAGAATTCCAACAGGGGCACTTGTCCATTTCCACAATTGCTCCCGAAAGGAGGTCACCAGCAAAGGGGGTTGCCATGGAGGTGAGTCCTGACTCTGGCACCTTGGGCATGTGCTTGGGGGCCACAGAGTACTGGGGCACTTCTGCTACCCAGCACTCTCCATCTGCTGGCCTTGGGTTCGAGGGACAGTGTTCTGAAGAAGGATCCATTGTGGACTCGGGGACTTCCACCCCTCCAAGGTATGCTGGCTTGGACTTAGAGGGTCCAGCCAGCCAGCAGATGGGTGGGTCAACCGGGTATTTGGGGTAGCAAAGTCTTGGCCTGCCTAGCCTGGCAGCCGAGCAGGTAGGCCAGGCACCCTCACCAGGGTCACCTGGGGATTTAAGGCAGCAAAGCCCTGGCCTGCCTCGCCTGGTAGGCGAGCAGGTGGGCCAGGCAATCTCTTTTGGCCTTAGAAGGTTGCAGCGGGCCAAGTGCCCACCCAAACATCTTAGGGAATTTGTGAAGTTGCTGTCAAGTCACTAGGGCTCTTTTCATGAGGCCCCTGAATAAGGGGAGTACTCGTGATAGAATATTGTAGTATTTTTTGATTTCGGAAACATTTATTGTATTACTGAAATTGAAGGGGGTTTGTCTGAGGGCAGACTCGATTAGTCCACACTTATTGCATTTGATTATTGGAACTGTATGACACTCCTTCCAGTGCATGGCACACATGTGTGTGTGCAAGGTATGTTCCATCTAGGGGGGAGGGGTGTTGTGTCCTGAGCCTGCAAAAGCAGGCTCAGGATGTTGCATTGGTCCCGGGTATTCCAAAAGTTACCCAGGACCAGACAGAGCGGCGCCAGCCTTGTGCGCATGTGCAAGGCAAGAAGCCCTCGGATACTTTGTTTGCCGTTGTCCAGGTCTCTGCTCTCTTAAAAGAAGCCTGTTTGTTTCTTGCCTGTTTGTTCGTTGCTGTTAGTGAGAGAAGAATAAAGAGCTGTTAACATCGCCATGTGTCTTCATCATTTGCATAAGAACGAAGTACTTAACAGATTTTCTCCATGATGATCTAACCCTAACCTAATCAGGTCTTCTAACAGTGTGACCATTCTCACTGAAACTGAGTCCATCTACCTTGCTGCTGGTTGTCCACTTTCCTTCCACCTCTCCTGGCCTTACAATCTTCTCCAGAAAGATAGATCTTATGTGCCTGAAACAGGATAATTTGAGCCTGGTCTTTTGCGCCGCAAATGAGAACTTCCAGTTCATCTGTTCAATGATCCATTTGTTTGTTTTCTTAACTATCCCTAGTATTCTAAAGAGTCTTCTCCAACACCAAGTATCAATTCTGTTTGCAATTGTGGCAAATATCTGTAGCTTGGTGTGGGATGAGGATAAAAGTTCATTCTCTGAGCTTATGGATTGGTTTCCGAACATGTCATTACCAGGCTAGGTAACATCCCCCTAATTCCTCTGAAGATGTTATCTAGCCTAGTAACAAAACATTCAGAAACCAATCCACAAGCTCGGACAACAAACCTTCACCCTCATATCAATTCTGTTTCTATCGTACTTCTGTAGAGTCCAACTTTCATTTTATTACATTTATATGCCACCAATCTCACATTCAAGTGACTTTCACTTCTATAGTTTCACAGGGAATACCAGGGCCTACATTATATTGACCTTAGTGCAGGGGTTCTCAACCTTGGCAACTTTAAGACTTGTGGACTTCAACTCCCAGAATTCCTCAGCCAGCAAAGCTGGCTGAGGAATTCTGGAAGTTGAAGTCCACAAGTCTTAAAGTTGCCAAGGTTGAGAACCCCTGCCTTAGTGGTTATAGACATATCACAACATTTCAATATCTCTTCTGAGGCCTTCGTTGCTACTCTACCAAATGCTAGTTTCTAGTATATTTCTTGACTGATAGTTCCTTTACTGATGATCCAGACTTCTGCTCACACAAAAAACATAATTTGAAGTGTCCCTTAACTCTACAGAAAAATGTTGGGGTACAAATGGTGGCTAGAGAGGACCAGAAGTTTATTTCCCTCACTGATGGCCCTTACACCAGAGAGCCGACATGATTGAATTTTCCCCACAGTATCTTTATTTAAGGGATATAGAACCAGCCTTGTTTTTTGTGTATGTGTGAAAACAATAGGATCTTCAAACCTTTTAAGATGCCTAATTGAAGAGGCAAGATTTGGAGTTCTGTGGGATGCAAGAGGCAATATCATTTATAACAATGGTTCTTTCCACAGTTCAATTCAATGGGTCACTAATGGGGAGCAAATCTAGCTGACTGAGCCTTCGTATCTTCTTACTACTGCGGTTTGCAATTTTGGGCCTAAGTCTGAAGCAGAGGCAGCAGCATGATGCAGTCAGCCTCTCCAATTAGAAAATAAAGATTGAAAAACATGCAGCTAAATGAACATCCCTTCCACAGCAGAGGTTTGTAGAGTTTAAAAAGCTGATTTCTAACATGTGTTGAGCAATTGATTTTTTTTCACACCATGCTACCACTATACACGTGAAGCCACCCAGTCTGTCTGTCTCCAGATCCCAAATAAGTGATTTCTCTGTGTGTGGTCATTTTCATTAGCTGCTTGAGACCAATGTGACTTTTAAATGCATCTGCATTTGTAATGCTTGCAAATGCCATCCCTTAAATGGAGTCTCATAAATGTCAGGTGGAAAATTCAACCCTTTGCATTTTTGCATCTCTGCAGAAACTACTAGCTGTTGGAAGTGAATTTGGAACCCCAATGGGAAATCTATCACTGTTCAAACTGTTTTCCCCAGAGATCTATTTTCATGCAGATCACAAGAGAGCAAGAATGAGTTACTCTTCCCTTACATGCCTACTATGATCTCAATGATTATAATCACCCATTGATTCTATTTGCTCTTCCCATTCTCTCCAATTAATGGCCTTCCAATTATAGCCAGTGTCTGGTAGCCTGAGTATCAGAAGAGTTACCTGAAGCTTTTTGTTCTTGCACACTGAAAATATAATTGGAGGGTGTGTTTCTATTTGCTCTCCCTCTCTTTGCTGTGCAGCCATGGAAGTTACTCTTAAGCACTCAGGACCCTAACATTTGCACTCTAGGCTCTGCTCTTGATCATTAGGCTTGTAATGCATAGCAGATGATAAGGACTGATGCAGCAACCACGCTGAAGCTAAATAATACTGGATCTAATGGTACCCATATGGAGGATATTCTGAGCACAGCTTTTGTGCCATCTTGTTTTCTATCAATGAAAGGCAAGGTGTTGATATTTTTTTTAAATAAAGGATATAGTTCAATTAATTAAGAGAGTAGCATGATAGAGGAGCAACTTGCTGTTGAAACTTCCTTGTGAGATTCAAATCATGCAAGTGGTTACCCATCAGCATTATTTAGGCCTCTAACTCCCTTGAAATTCTGGTCATAGATGCTTGCTGTGTGGAAAGTAATATTTGGATTATCTTCAGTATTGGGGCAAGGATGATTCCTGACTGACATCTTAGAAATACTGGAGACTTCCATCAGCCACAGAGTGCGTTGACCACTTGTCCCTGACCAGTTTTTGAGACATTGTATGGGAATTATCTGGTTTCAATAAAATGAATTATTTTGGTCTATGAAATTTTATAAAGCAATATTAATGAAGACAAAAGTGGAAGAAGAGAAAAGACAATTTCAACCATCGAAGAACTTACTTTCTAAATCCACTTTCCCAGTATGATGCCCTTCAAAAGTGTAGTGCTATGATTCCCATTATCTCCAGCCAATAAAATGCACTGAGAGCACCTGTTTAGGGAAGGTGGATCTAAAGATGATTGCAAGGGAGTAAAATGAAACTGATCTCTCAGTCAGTTCCATTTCAGGTATTTAGACTTCATTTCACAATGGCCTGATTTTTCAACACAACACCGGACTATGTTTTTCTGTGAAATATTGTGGATGTGTTTTTTCTCCCATGATGAAAAGGCACAAAAAATGATAAACTAATTCTTGGTGTCTGTCCAGCAAGCCAAAGTTATTTGAACAAGGTTCCTTTGTGTGCTTGCTACCTCCATTACAATGGTTTCTGTTCCATTTCTCATTTTAGAAATGGAGTGACTGGCTAAACCGTGAGCAAACACAGATTATATTTTGTAGTTCTTGAAAGAGACTTGGAATGAGAGAGATTCATCAGGAACAGAGGCCTTGAATTCCATGCATTATGTTTCTCTGTGGGAAAAAAATGGCTTAATGACAAAAGGCTTCAGTGTTTGTGGGCACAAAGGGGGCAGCAGCATTGGATTCTGTTGCTCAAACTGAAAGCAGCCTACTTTCATTAACATTGTGAGTGGTAATCATTTTAGTGACTCACAATAAGCAATATTAGTTTCCTCTTGTATTTTTTTTAAAAAGTATTTTGCTCTACAGATTCAACGTCCAGAAAGAAAGTAACCAATAGCTCCAAATGCAAAATCTCAAGTACAGTATTCATGTATATTGCGTCATGCCAACAAACCTCCTTAGCTGTAAAAATCAAGTTTCTTATGAGAAGGGGAATCCCTTGACTCGTTAATACTCAAAACCTATTTGTGAATTCTTTACAGCGGCACAATTAGCTAGATATTGGTCCGTTCCAATAAGGCAATTCTCACAGTTAAAAAAAAATGTTATCTTAAAGGAACGTTTGCAATAATTCAATATCAGTCTGAGCATCTTAGTATTTACTACCTAAACAAACAGGGAATGATTAATTTGCAATTGGGTTTGATTCTTTATTCAATACACTGTTTATGACTTACAAGAAATATGAGTCAAATAACAGTAACCTCTACCAACAATTCCAGGGGGTTATATTCTAAATAGACACCAATTGGTCTTTTCAGAGCCCACTGTTGACAGGAAGAGAACTGGAGTTCTTCGTATGCAATATGCAACACATTCATATTTAATGAAGGCAACCAGAAATGACCTTATGAAAACAGAATACCAATTATGAGAGATTTATTATCAGTTTCATATATTGCCATAACTAACGGGGAAATGAAATGACACATGGTCCTACTTACAACCTTTGATATATGTTCCTTGTTTACACTCCACGGATGAAATGTTTGGATAAAGGTAGTCCTCGACTTACGACCACAGCTGGGGCCAGAATTTCCATTGCTAAGCAAGGTGGTTGTTAACATGAATTCTGAAATCATTTTTTTTTCCTTTTTGGCCAGGGTGCTGAAACAAATCAGTGCAGTTGTTAAGTGGCTCATGCAGTTATTAAGCAAATCCGTCTTCTCCCATTGCTGGTCGGAAGTCAGCTGGGAGGGTCACAAATGGTGATCACATGATCGTGGTATGATGTAACCATTGTAAATATATGCTGGCTGTCAAGGGTCTAAATTTTGATCATGTCACTGTCAAAATGCGGCAAGAGTTGTAAATGCGAGGATAGGTCATGCATCACTTGTAACTTCAAGCAGCTGCTAAACAAATGACTGTAAGTTGAGGATAAACTGCGTAATTTTAAGTTCATCAGATCTCTTGTTCTTGTTACACTGGGAACAAAAACGCTGGTACAGAGCTTTTGGGAATAGAATAAATATCCCTGGGCTCAAAAACTGGCATTTGAACAACAACAAAAAAAGAGTCAAAAACATTAAATATCTATAAAACCCATATGGTTTACTTGTTGGAAAACATATCTTTTAGAACAAGGGTGGGGAACTATGGCTCTTTTATGACCTCTGGACTTCAACTCCCTGAATTCCTGAGCCAGTATGGCTGGCAGAGGAATTCTGGGAGTTGAAGTCCACAAGTCATAAAGGGGCCATAGTTCCCCACACCTGTATTAGAAGGAAGTAAATGAATCCCTGTGGGTTTTAGTCTGCTAGATGTAGCCAACTTTAGGGTGGTCACCTCCATTTCTTCAAGCCATTGAGGTAGGGCTGTCCAAAAATGTTTCTGTGGACCTGTGGCCAGCATGACATATCACAGCATAAAGTATATGGAAAAACATGGAACACTGTTACCTTCCCACAAACTGGTACCTATTTATCTACTTGCATTTACATTACAACGCTAGGTTAGCAGAAGCTGGGGCAAGAGACAGGAGCTCACTCCATCACACAGTGGTCAAACTCAAACTGTTGCAGTAAAGACCTCTGGTGTTTTTAAGCCACTGAGATACCATACCTCACAATTAGAAGGACAGTATGTTTAAAATGTAATATCTCTAGTTCAAAGGATCACTAAGTATGCAATGTAGTAAAATTGGAGCCATGGACCCAAATATTCAAATACTACCGGTATTATGTAGATTGTTTAACCACCAGATTCTGCAGAGACTATGTTAAGCCACATAGGTCTTACATGAACCAAAAAGACTCAGCTTAATTTATGTATTTTTGTTCACTAAAAAAAACAGAAGAACATATGTGGTATTGGACCAACGATCTGATTCAGAAGTTGTATTCACACAGGAGTTTGATTTAATATGTGTGAGTCCATACACAGTGGTGAGTAAAACGTTCATTATGATCCCCATGGAGGAGAGATCCTCAAAGGATGAGAATTGGCTAGTATAGGCCTTGAAGATTATAGCGATCCAGTAATCAGGGACCAGCAGGGCAAATGTGAAAACTGGGATACCTGCAGCACTAGATTTTAGTTAGGAAATTAGAGGATTCTTGGGGAATCCTGGATGTGATAATGACAATGAACCAAAAGTTTAAAGTGGTGAAAAGCACAGAAGTGCAAGAATGCAAGGAAAGGATCCAAAGATAGACCTGGGGTCACCATTGTTTTCAACAGGACCAATTTTCTGACCACAGCTAGAGTAGTCCAGCTAGCTTAGATATGGGCTTGAAGCCTGGAAAACAGGGTTAAAGATGGAAACAAATTCCTGGAAACTGGGTCTTTCTGTAATCAGCTACCAGAAAACTTGATTCTATCTAGGAAGACTGACTATTTGGACCTAGACTTTTTTTTAAAAAAAATCTGTTGAATCTTGTGTGTAGAGCTCTTTTGCTATCCCTCTAGATCAGCGGTTCTCAACCTATGGGTTGCGACCCCATTTGGGGTCGAACAACCATTTCACAGGGGTCACGAAACACCACAGTCTGCCATTTTTTCCCCTTTTCCCCTCGGCCGGCGCAGGGGGCAGCACCGCGCATGTGCGGGGTAGCACCGCCCATGCGCGATGCGGGCCATCGCGACACGCATGCGTGATGCGGGCTGTTGTGCCACGCATGCGTGATGTGGGCCGTCACGCTGTGCATGCGTGATGCGGGCCGTCGCACCGTGCATGCGCGATGCGGGCCGTCGCATGCGCAATGCACGCTGCGGGCTGTTGCGTGCGCAATGTGCTGCGCGCTGCGGGCTGTCACGCCATGCATGCGTGCTATGGGCCATCGCGCTGCGCATGCGTGATGTGGGCCATCGCGCCGCACATGCGCGATGCGATCCATCATGTGCGCCGCGCATGCGCAATGTGATCCATCGCATCACGCATGCGCGATGCAGGCCATCGCATGTGCGTGCCGTGCATGCACAATGCGGGCCATCGCACCACGCATGCGCGATGTGGGCCGTCGCGCTGCGCATGCACGGCGCAGGTTGGGGTCACAGCCTGCAAAAGGTTGAGAACCGCTGCTCTAGATTCCTGGCTATTGATAAGGAATGTGCTGAATGTTGGTTTTTTTTGGCTGAGAAGAAAACCTACTGGTTTTCCAAGAATAGTAATTGCTCTGGAAGAACAGTACATGATTTATGGTTTGATATCATGGAAGAACCAATCACTATAGCTTGTTCAACAAACTATAGTTAAAAGAAATAATGGATTAATGTGAGGCATAAACCAGCCAGTCTAAAGCAGTTCCTTAATTGGCAGCTAAGAGTTTAGAACTGCCTTTACTTTAGCAAATTAGAAACAAGGAAACTGACCAACTGCTATGTATCTTTATTAAAACTTAGTAGGAATTAACTATAAATCTCTTATTACAATTTAAACTATAGGATTGGAGGAACACCATGATTGTTTTCGCACAGTATGGTCAGCAATATCAATTAAAAATCCAGTGGTTGAAATTCACCCAATATACTGGCTATCCTTGGTTTGTTCTTTTGCAGCTTATTGTGCTATGCAAACCCAGCTCTGTGGTTAATTTACCACTCAGGGTTTGTGCAAACCCTGAAAATGCATTAATTCAATAACTAGATTAAGTGTGGATATGTGAATATAATCGAGTCTTTAATGCATGCTTGCAAGTGGATAAGCTAAATAGGGAAAGAGTTATATATTACAGAATTCATACTTCTTTCCTTTGTAGCAATGATGCCACAAGACAAAGATACCCACGTTGTCTGTCCTGGAAAAAAAACAACCCAGTAAAAGCCAAGAATCCAGAGGAAGGTAAGCAAGCAGGCTTGAAACATCAAATCTTTTGCTAAAAAGAATGTTTATTGGATTGCATGCTGTGAGAAAATAGCTTTACGAAGATCTGGCAATCTGCTGTCCTGTTGTTTCTATATTTGATGATAGTAGCCTTAAGTTCCTTAAAATAAATATTACAGACATGATTTGCAAACACACTTGTTACTGTTAGATTGATGCATATTGAACAGGTTCAACCTTACTTACATCCCATTCGATGCCGTAGTGAAGAAGGCCAGAGTATCCATATCCCCAATTTAAAAGTAATAAAAAACCAGGTCTATCCTTAAATGAAACCTTATTAGCTCTCCAGTTGCCTCACTGAATGATCTACAGTGCAAATGTTACACTAAAGTTTCATCCTTGACATTAACAGAGTTGGAAGTGACCTTGGCGTTTTCTAGTCCAACCCCCTATTCCAACAGGAGACCCTATGCCATTCCAGACAAAATCAAAGTAGTTATTTTTTAAGTCCCTTGATGTTACAATTTTATTTATATTTATTTATTCCCTTTCTATAGCCACCCAACTCAACCACGTGACTCTGGGTAGCTTACAGTTCTAAAATGCAGGAGGTAACCATGATCCCTGAACTCAATTTCTCTTAATGTTCTTCTTATGCTTATCCTCATATTTCTTAGTACACCTTGGAAAAGATTTCTTGTCTAACATGGAAGAGGCAGGAACAGAAGATTTTGTACTATAAGAACATTAGGATTTTGTGTATGGTTATTCAACTCTGAAAGAAAGGGCCTTTTGAGAGCCCCACCACTTGTAGGAAGCCCTTTGTTGACCACCTGGGATAAAGGATTCCTCTTACATTATTCCCAAAATGTGAAAATTTTCCTCTTCACTGTTACAACCACACCTTACTTTCTTGGCTATTAGGAAAAAAGATTTCACTTTTATATTCTGCTTTTATTATCAGTTTTGTGTTCTATGATAATAATAATAATAATAATAATAATAATAATAATAATAATAATAATAATAATAATAATAATAATAAAGTTGGAAGGGACCTTGGAGGTCATCAAGTCCAATCCCCTGCTGAGGCAGGTAACCCTATACCATTTTGGACAAATGGCTGTCCAGTCTCTTCTTAAAAACTTCCAGTTTTGGAACATTCACAGCTTCTGGAGGCAGGTTGTTCCACTGTCAGGAAGTTTCTCCTTAGTTGTAGGTTGCTTCTCTCCTTGGTTAGTTTCCATCCGTTGCTTCTTGTATTGCCTTCAGGCGCTTTGGAAAATAGCTTGACTCCCTCTTCTTTGTGGCAGCCCCTGAGATATTGGAACACTGCTATCATGTCCCCCCTCGTCCTTCTCTTCATTAAACTAGACATACCCAATTCCAATTGATCGGTAGGGTGCTTTCCCCCCCTATTTTTAAATCCAGCTTTGAGGATCTTTTATGGAAAAACTCATAATGATGAAAGTTGGCCATATTGGATTTCCATTGGACTTCCAAACATCCCAGGTCAGTCCTGCCTTGTGCATCACTTCTAGAGCTGTTTTAGACTCACAATTTTCTTTTCTTGTCACTCCCCTGCAGTTTATTCTCTTCCTTTGTTTCTTTTACTTTCTCATATGTCCTCTGGATTTCTTTATGGGGCATTTAAGTAGCCTTCATTGCTCTCTAGCTATATACCTAAACACTTGCCAGATATACCTGTAGTTATAACTGATAGGCACCCATGATTGACCTTAGTGGACAAACGCATGTTCCCAGCCAGTGGAAGTTACACTAAGGAGCTTCAATAGACTAGGCTCAAATGGATGGACTCTTCTGCAAACATGGTTTTCAATGAGCACCATTGAATGTATGGCATCTTAAAGATCCACACACACTGGGTTGCATAGGAAGTTCCACAAGTCTACCCTAAGGACAAATCTAATTATCCAAGGACATTGTCTTGCACCAGATTCTGTGGTTCTGATTTAGTTTTGACTTTGGGACCTTCCTGCCAAATGTTCTCAGCAACTTGTAGACTAACTCAGATACAGATGAAAATATTGAGAACTTGTGCAGAGGGTTGGTGAACATTTAGAACCTTGCAAAGGCTGGAGAAATTTGAGAATGTGGCTAGCTGTAGTTATAGGGGTATTATTTTCTCATTTATCATGGAAGGAAAAAGAAGGTTTAGAACAGCAACAGAACAGTAATCAGATTAACTATTGCTCATGGGTGAGCTTTCAGTAGCAGGCTATTGTTTGCCTCAACTTTTTTTCTTTTTAATTTGCAAACCTGCTGTAACAGGGTGCTTGGCAAAGTTCTTTCCATATGCATCCTGCCTGCAGAGCTGTGTTTGGGCATAAACTTTGTCTTTATATTGCTCATATTGAAAAAGAGAGGATCAAAGAATCTTTTTACCTATGTTTCAGCTGAAGCTAAATCAGTCAATGAACAGAGCTAATGACTTGCTAACTTGAAAGTATGTCTTTTTTTTTTAAAAAAAAAGACTTAAATTACCAACCAAAGGACCCTATTTCACGAGATCTGTATGAATAAATGGGTGTTTATTTTCAAGTGCTCGTGTCATAATAAATTTATTGCACGGGATTTTCTGTTCTTTTTGCTCAGCCTGATATTAACCCTAGCAGAGTTAAAATGGCATTGAAGCCCATGAGCTTTGGGAAAGAAATCTTTTTTCTTTATTTTTCTTTTTCAATAGAACAACAGGTGGGCCTTTGAAATAATTGGCAGAGCTTTAGTCAGCCACCATAATTTTTCCCCAGTATGCTTCTCAGTCTGCAATGTCTATGTTATTTTGTGGCAGGGGGCAAAAGAGAATGCAGTATGATTGTGTGGCTCACTAATGCAAGGTTAATTCATTTGAAATGGGAGAGTGCCTAGAGGAACAAAGAACATACCAAGGTTGCAAGGATGAGTAATCAGCTTGCAGAACTGATATAGGTGGGCGGTTTAGTTCAACAGGTGAAATGGAAGGTACTAAGATGGTATCTCATGTTGTTGTTAGTTGCGAAGTCATGTCCAACCCATCTTGACCCCATGGCCAACGTTCTTCCAGGCCTTCCTGTCCTCTACCATCTTCTGGAGTCCATTTAAGCTCATGCCTACTGCTTCAGTAACTCCATCCAGCCACCTCATTCTCTGTCGTCCCCTTCTTCTATTGCCCTCAATCTTTCATAGCATTAGGCTCTTCTCCAGTGAGTCCTTCCTTCTCATTAGGTGGCCAAAATATTTGAGTTTCAACTTCAGGATCTGGCCTTCTAAAGAGCAGTCAGGGTTGATCTCCTCTAGGACTGACCAGTTTGATTGCCTTGCAGCCCAGGGGACTCGCAGAAGTCTTCTCCAGCACCATAGTTCAAAGGCCTCAGTTCTTTTGTGCTCAGCCTTTCTTATGGTTCAATTTTCACAGCCATACATTGCAACTGGGAAAACCATGGCCTTGACTATATGTACTTTTGTTGGCAGGGTGAGGTCTCTGCTTTTTAGTATGCTGTCTAAATCTCATGTAGGAACCTTCAAAGCTAATTTTTTATTATTTAAAATATCAAAATGATAAGTTCTGGTGGTATCTAGGGGTATGATGCCAAGTTATCTACCTTGTAGTCCCCACCTGAGCACCACCAAAATTTGCTCCAGTGGGTGAGGGAAAACCCACACAGTGTTGGACTGTGCCTTCTTCTCTGGATAGCTGGCAAGAAATTTCATTTATGGTCACTAGCAGGGAACACACAAAGATAAGACTCCACTTTTTTCATGTTGTGTTGGCCACTCCAATTAATTCAGCATTGTCAATCCATATTTCCCGTTTAGATATTTGTTTAGATAAATCAAGTATTTCTTAACAATTATTATAGGTCAAGGAAAGATGGATTTGGGACTTGGTTTATACAAGACTTTAACTTGACTACAAGAACTTGCAGCAATGACTTATAACATTTTGGGCTTTAATCTAGCCTCAATTGGCTGTTAATCGGTTTTTCTGAGTAGGTGCAGAATCCTTATTTAAATATTTATTTAAAAAATATGCAGGTTCACCTTGCAGGAGAATGAGGTCAACATTTCTTTCTTAGTTTTAAATACTTAGAAACTCCTTTAGGCAAGGAATCAGACAAGGTACGGAGTGGATCTGGAAGAAGAAATAAAAAAAGGAGACTCATCCTGTATTGTTGGGCCAACTGTTTATTCCCTGTTGGAAAGGTCTTATATATATGCATATTCTACTTTGGTAGAAATTGGCATGTCTCCAAAATTCAGTACCTAAGTTGCCATCTCCTCAGAGGCCTCTGATTTGAGCCCAATTGAATTATGTAGTGAGGTGGTGTTTGAGAGGGAAGCGAATGTAACATCCTTAACCTCTCTCATCTAAAATTAATATAGGAGGTACTTAGTTTACAAGAGGAGGAAGCAAAGAGATGCCTTATACTCCACTAAAGCAGCTGAAGCAAATATTAACAATATTCCAAATGTCCAGTTTTACCTCTGCTCAAGAGACCAGAGTTGCTGAAACTGGGGGCAGCAGAAATAAAGAAGGTCACTTCAGATGCTGTCAGGTTGTCCCTGAACCATGCATCCAGTAGACTGCTCAAGAGCTGAGCATTGCCAGGAAGGAAAAACAACAAAGGACAGGTTTCTAGGCAACCATAAATTGTGAAGCAATAGGCTATTAGCCTTTTCTGCTCAGCTGCATACATCAATCAAGCCAAACCCGCAGGAGGATAGAAGCTAGGGGCAGCCCATGTATATTCAGTGTTTCTCTCTGGCAAAATATTTACCTGCTAAAATGTCACCTTCCTCTTTGATCTCCAGCCCACAGGGGTCTGACTTGGCCTCGCTCTACTCAGAGCTAGTTGTGCCACAGAGGCAGAGGGCTTCTGCCTGGTTGGGTTCTAGAAAGACCAGTTGCATCACACTGTTTCTGCTCAGTTTTGGAATATTTCTTATGGGAAAAAAAGAAAGAAAAGCAAGAACCCAGCATTATAAGAGAATAGGGAGCATGATAGCCATAGATAACGTGCACTGTCAAAGCAGGGTGTGTCTGGAAGACACAGCTGCTGGGAATGTGAGTAGCAAAGGTTGAAGGCTGTGCATCAGCCCTACAAGGCAGACCAGACTAAGAAACTCATGCCATCCAGGTCAAGATTGGTGTAATGGACTACAGTGAAGTAGCAGTTTTCCAAGAAGGAGGCACCATATTCCAAAGAGGGAGGCAAGACAAGAGATGACACAACCAGAGCTGGATCAGAGACAGAGGAAGAGATTTAGGATGGCCATTCTCTAGAATCTCCCAAGGTATATGCATTAGGTTTAGAGAAGTATAGGTTTAGTCTGGCAAGATTCTGTCTATATGAGCAAATAAAGAACTGAGCTTTGGCTGGATTATTCTATGTCATTTTGAACTGGACCTGACAACTAGTTTTACTGAATCAATTATAGTAACAGAATCTTGCAAGTCTAAATGTGCTTTCCCCTTTCCCTCTTATTTCCTCAAAGTATTTTCTTGGCCCAGGCTCAAGCTTTGGTAATCTAACCATTGACTCTTCCTCCTGTCCTTCAAGCTGATTACCTATTTCTACACTGTGTCATAGAAAGCTGGACTAGATCCAGGAGGCATCATCCCTTAGTTTCTTTTTTGGTTGTGACCTTCCAAAGGTGCTAAGACAGTCACTTCCAGAAGATAGAAACTAGGTTATGTTGTCCATGAACTGACCTAGTAGAATTATTAATTTGGGGAGGGACCATTATAGCACTCTACCAAAATTAGAGAGACTGTTAGTTTGCATGAAAAATATGTCTCTGTGAAACACCAGGTATCCTTCAAGAAGCTATAATTGAGTGAAGATTTTTTTAAAAAAAAATTATACTCAGTGACAAATCAAAAGTTGCCTTTGCATAAAGTGTGAAATGTTTCTATGGCCCAGCAATTTCACATCAATCTGTTTGATATCTGCTAAAGTGGGTGGGCAAACACTTAATATAGAGGTAACACAAAAGACCTAGGAAAGCATGAAATAATTTAGAAGACCCACTTCTATCAATCAAAAATTAAAGTGTAAGAGATTAGTGAGGATATCACCAGAAAGATATTTGTAAGTATACCTCCAGATATTATTACACATACTCTATAACAGGGCTTTTCAACCTTTTCAACCATTGTACCACTTTTAGGATATGGCAACATCCGAGTACCACCAGTCACCTAGCAAGGTGTCAAAAACTTGATGACCAAAAAAAAAAGGGAAAAAGTAATAAAGTACAGGTAGTCCTCGACTTACAACAGTTCACTTAGTGACTGTTCGAAGTTACAATGGCACTGAAAAAAGTGCCCCCCAAGTCACAGCCGAGCAAGACACCTGCCTGCCCACCTGGCGGCGCTCTTCCTCCTGTTTCATTGTTGTGAGCATTTCTGTTGAAGATTGGCAGCAGGGGTGGGGTAGGGATGTTTGGTTTTTATTCCCGTCTGCTGGGACACTGGGACACTGGGACCATCATAAATATGAATCAGTTGTCAAACATCTGAATGTAAATCACAAGACCCTGGAGATGCTGCAACATTCCAGCTGATTGGTGCTTCTTCTGGGCTCAGCAGAAGCACCAGGATCAGTGCTGCTTTCCAGATGATTGGTGCTTCTTCAGGGCTCAGCAGAAGCACCAGGATCAGTGCCAAGCTCCAGCTGGAGCCTAGCACTGATCCTGGTGCTTCCATTGAGCCCTGACAGTCCTGAAGAAGCGCTGATCAGCTGGAAAGCGGCACTGATCCTGGTGTTTCTGCTGAGCCCTGACAGCCCTGCAGCTCCAGCCATCTCTTGCTCAGGCTTGTGTGGTGCTGCCACCAGTTCAGCTCATTCCCCTCCCCCGCTACCACTTTTCTAGGATGGCCGTGTACCACCTGCCAGGTTCCAGTGTACCACAAGTGGTACCTGTACCACTGGTTGAAAAGCCCTGCTCTATAAGAAATGAGAAAGAATCAAAAGGGAAAAAAATAGAAGGTAATTTTCTACAGATTATAAACAATAGAAGGAAATCAGGGTCATATTACTCCATCAATTGGCCCAAGTGAAACAAGAGTTTTGCCTAAGTATTGACAAAACAGGAAATTATATAGCAACATATATAAGAGAATAAAAAAGGTTCAATTAATCTGTGATCAGCCCTTCCCAATGATTATGGGAGAGGAGAAGCTGAATCATGCCTCAGGGGTCTTCGCCTGTCTAACTTCCTCTTCAACCAGAATGAAATGTTTCCTTTCCCTTTCAAATTTGCTGTTATTCTCTTCAAGGCAATAAGAAACTTTTTCTTAATGGAGCAAATGGGAGTAAATACTTGTATTAAGGTCATGAAAATCATACTGTGAGGAGGGCAAAGGTTAATCAAGACCTTAGGGTCATAATTTTTGTAAAAGATGACCAGGCTGAGCCTGAGGGAAGGGTCAAGCATGTGATCAGTCTCAACATATCAATCAGGAGGACTTTAAACTAAAACTGAGGGGGGAGGGTGACCAATCTTTAGGATCTCTAGGATCTAATTACAAGCAACCCCCTCCCCCCAGAAAATAATGAGGCAAGGAGGGATGGAAAGGAAGACAAACTCAAACACCAAACAGGAGACATACCGGTAGGAAGCATAACCAGAGTCAGACATAAAGATCTCAAATGTCTATATACAAATGCTCAAAGTTTGGGGAACAAACAGGGTGAACTAGAATTATTATTATTTTTTTCAATCTTTTTTATTAGTTTTTATTTTTTCCCCCCATATATGTAAATTTTTCCAATCAACAAGTTGTCTGAAATTTGCTAAACTAATACGTATTCAATTCCTAATCCTTGCTTCTTTTCTCTAACCAAGTATAACATAAGTTCCAAATTTGATAATGGTCTGTATCTTCTTTGTCTTTTAGTCTCATGGTTAATCTGTCCATTTCTGCACACTCCAAGATCTTCCTGATTATTTCTTCCTCTTGTGGCAAAGCTTCATTTTTCCAATATTGTGCAAAAATTATTCTTGCTGCTGTGGTGATATGTAGAATTAGGTATAATTTCTGCTTATTAGTCTTTTCAGGCATAATGCCTAATAAAAAAAAGTTCAGGTTTAAAATCCACCTGTTCATCCAATATTTTTTCTAACCACATATGTATATTTTTCCAATAAACCTTTGCCTTCCCACATGTCCACCAAATATGGTAATACGAGCCTATATTATGTTTACATTTCCAACATCTATCTGACATATTTTTAAACATTCTTGCTAGTCTTACTGGTGGAAGGTGCCATCTATAAAACATTTTATACAAATTTTCTTTATATGAAGTAGACATTGTCAGTTTATAGTTTCTCTCCCATAACATTTGCCATTTTTCTATGAACTAGAATTATTAAGTACATGAAGGTAGATACAATATAATTGGAATTACTGAAACTTGGTGGGATGAAACCCATGACTAGAACATGCTGATAGAAGGATACAAACTGTTAAAAAAAAAACATAAAGGAGAAGGTGGAGTTGCATTATATGTAAAAGACCACTATACTGCTACAGAAATGCCTGAGACCAAAGATGAAAACCACCTAGAATGCATATGGATCAACATAAAAGAAAAAAAAGAATGACATTGCCATAGGTGTATATTATATAGGCCATCCAACCAAGCAGAAAAAAAGAGATGTACTTTTTGCTAACCAATTAACAAATATATGTAGGAAACACACTACAATAGTAATGGGGGACTTCAATTGCCCTGACATCAACTGGAAGACTAACTCTGCACCAAGGGAGAAATCAAATAGATTCCTGATCAACCTAGCTGACAACTCTGTTGTCCAAAAGGTAGAAGAGGGAATTAGAGGAAAAGCCATACTGGACTTAATTCTCACGAATTGCGAAGAAGTCATGGAGTTGAAACTGCAGGAACCTGTAGAGAAAAGTAAAGTCTTAGACTTAGACAAGAAAAACCAAAAGTACACATATAGATTGGGCGAAACCAGGCTAATAATGTGCGGCAGCAGCTAAAAAAGCCAATGCAATCCTAAATTGCATCAACAGAGGGATTCAATCAAGATCACCTGAGGTACTAATACCACTCTATAAAGCCTTAGTAAAATCACACCTAGAATACAGCAACCAGTTTTGGTGTCAACACTATAAAAAGATGTTGAAACTCTGGAAAAGTGCAGAGGAGAGCAACAAAGATGATTAGGGGACTGGAGGCTAAAACATATGAAGAACGGTTATTTTATTTTTATTTTTTATTTATTTTAATTGGATTTCTATGCCACCCTATTCCAGGTACTCAGGGCGGCTCACAACATAGATAGAAATCTAACATTAAAATACTTCATAAGAAAAACCCCTTAATTAAAAAATCAATCATCCAAACAAACATGCACACAAACATACACTGGCTAGGGGTAAGATGTTAACTGCCCCAGGCCTGTCGGCAAAGATGTGTCTTTAGCAATTTGCGAAAGGCGGAGAGGGTAAGGGCAATACGGATCTCTGGGGGGAGTTGATTCCAGAGGGCCGGGGCCGCAACAGAGAAGGCTCTTCCCCTAGGCCCCGCCAGGCGACACTGTCTGGCTGACGGGACCTGGAGAAGGCCGACTCTGTGGGCCCTAACCGGTCGCTGGGTTTCATGGGGCAGCAGACGGTCCCGTAAGTAACCTGGTTATAGGAACTGGGCATGGCTAATCTAGTGAAGAGAAGGACTAGGGGAGACATGATAGCAGTGTTTCAACATCTGAGGGGCTGTCACAGAGAGGAGGGGAGACAACCTATTTTCCAAAGCACCTGAAGGCCAGACAAGGAATAATGAATGGAAACTGATGAAGGAGGGATTCAACCTAGAAATAAGCAGAAATTTTCTGACAGTGAGAAATCAACCAATGGAACAGACTGCCTTCAGAAGTTGTGGGAACTTCATCGCTGGAAGCTTTCAAGAAGAGACTGGCCTGCCATCTGTCAGAAGTGATATAGGGTATTCTGCTTGGGCAGAGGATTGGACTAGATCAGTGGTTCTTAACCTTTTTGAACGAATGGCCCCCTTGAGCTGATGAGGAAGTTGTTATCGCCCCCCTCCCCCAACATAACCTCTCAATCACAACATAGGAAACAATTCTTCAATTTATGCAACCCTTTTTTGTTTTCTTTAAAATTGTCATCAGGACATATGATGCAAATAATTTATTTCCAGTCTTTTCCCCATATCTCAACTGTGTGAAAATTTTTGGTGCCACCTGTCACTTTATTCCCAAATTTCATGATACATGTATTTCCTTATTATCTTATTTATTCAAGACACTTAAATGTAATGACCACTGCAAACAAAACACTGGGAGCCGCAAAACCCTTTTGACATCTAAAATGAAGATAACACTGCATATATCCTTTTTTAACTTTATTATATATATCTATATCTTCAGTGTTATCTTCATTTTAGATGTCAAAAGGGTCTTTCTCTCTCTCTCCCTCTCTCCCCCTCTTTCTGCCCTTGGTCTGCCAGTCCTCTTCCTCCACTCAGTGTGTGTGTGTGTGTGTGTGTGTGTGAGAGAGAGAGAGAGAGGGGGGCACTTGTGCTTCCTCTCTCTCTCTTTCCTCTCTTTCTCTTTTTCTCTTTCCCTTCTCCCTCTCTCTTTCTCTCTTTCCTCTCCCTTCCTCCCCCCTTCTTTCTCCAGGTGAGAAGAGAGAGAATGAAAGGCAGAGGGCGGGGAGGGGGAGCAGGAGGCAGCAGAAGACCCCCTGTCACAGCTGGAGGCACCCAGCTCCGCTGCCCACTGGGCCTGCGGAGAGGCACTGGCTTACGGTCACGTTGGCAGGCTGTCCCACATGCTGCTGGCATCCCCGGGCTCCATTCGGGGCCACAGGGCATCTGCGGAATGCCCCGCCTGTCAGCTGCATTCCCAAGCCTCCCCTTGCATTGCCAGTGTCCCCGGGCTTAAGTTGTGGGGCATCCGTGGAACGCCTGTCAGCTGCGTCACCAAACCTTCTCCTGTGCCATCGGCATCCTCGGTTGGAACTGGAGCAATGATCCACCTCCCGCCAGGACCAACACTGGAGCCTCCCATGCTGCCAGTAGGTCCGTCATGCTGGAGGAACTGGGGCCACTCCGCACCACGTGGCGCTCCCAGCGATCCGCAATGCCCCCGCCAGCTGCCGCCCCAGTTCGGACTGCCACCCAGGGGGTGGCAGGAGGAAGAAGGGAAGGAGGAAGATGGCAAGGAAGCCGGCGCCGGGCCCCAGGAGGAGGTGCTCCCACAGGTCTGGCCGGGGTTCTTCCGCTGCTGGTTGGAAAATGCCTCCCCCTCCCTTTCTCTCCTCACATTCTTCGCTGACAAAGCAACGAGGACTCCGCGCGCACCTTCTCAGCCAGCTGAGCCAACGGTCCCATGGCTGGGGATCGCAGGGGCTGCTCTTCCTCGGGACTGCGGCTTGCGGAAAGGCTGGCCCACTCAGCTGAGGCTCTGGCAGGCTGCTCCCAGCGGCTTCCCTGTGCGGGCTTCCAGGGCTTCCCTGTGCGGTTCCCCGGCCACGTGCACCTCAGATGGGGCCAACCAGGGAAAGGGATTTCCTGGCCACGCTTCTCCCAGGGGGCAGAGCATCCGGGCGCAGGGCCAATCAGGAGCCCTGTGAGGGGTCAAATCTGCATGAGAGAGAGAGAGAGAGAGAGAGAGAGGGAGAGAGAGAGAGAGAGAGAGAGAGAGAGAAGCACAAGTGCCTCTCTCTGTCTCTGTCTCTCTCTGCAAATGGCGGAGAGGGCTCGGAGCCGCAGGGGAAAGCTCAAAAGTGTCCCCAAAACTTCTCACTCCATTGCCCCCATATCACCCCCTTTTCGTTCCATCGCCCCCCTGAAAAAGGAAATCGCCCCCTGGGGGGCAATATCACCCAGGTTAAGAACCACTGGACTAGATGACCTACAAGGTCCCTTCCAACTCTGTTATTCTAATTCTAATACCACCAATTTCCTTTGACCATTAGTAGTTCAGATTCTTCTAGAGAGTGATACCATGCAATAAGCCTGCATTCATTTGAACCGCCTTGACTCCCGATTCCCTGCGCTTCCTAGTTTTGATGCCATGTCTCATCACATCATTGGAGTCTGTTGGTCACCAATCTCTGATGCCCAATCTCCTTTGGCTTTTTTTTAGCAGCCTTTGAAAAAAATAATGTTTGGCCAAGACCACGTTGGGGAAGAAGAACCATAAGAAGAACCAGAACCAGAAAAATAACCAGAACCAGAACCAGAAGAAGAACCAGAAGAAGAAGAAGAACCCCAACAACAGTCAAGTGATCAGTTTAGTTTGACTTCAGCTATGCTCTCAGAGAGCAAATGGATTGTCATTAACTAACAGTGGCTCATTAGCTTTGGAGCCAGCTGCTGCTTTGCTCTCATTGCAGCATATGCAAATCATAGGACTACGTTTGGGTGTTTCATTGGCTCCTTGCAGGGTAGCAATATCCCCATTGGTCAGTTTTACCCCTTGAGGGTAAAAGTTCCCACTTACAAGTAAAGTGGATTCAGCTGACTGCTGATCAAGAGGAATACAGGAAGTCCTTGACTTGCAAGAGTTCCTTTAGTTCGAAGTTACAACAGTGCTGAAAATAATGACTTACGACCATTTTTCACACTTATGACCATTTCAGTATCCCCAGGGTCACATGATCAAGATAAGAGATTCTTGGCAACTGACTCATATTTACAACACTTGCAGCGTCCCAGAGTCAAGTCATCCCCTTTTGCGAACTTCTGACAAGCAAAGTCAGTAGTAGTAGTCCAGAATGTGGCCACGCGAGCTGTCTTGGGTCTCCCAAGACATGCTCATATCACTCCAGCTCTCTGTGAGCTGCACTGGCTACCAATTGGTCTCCGAACACAATTCAAAGTGTTGGTTATGACCTATAAAGTCCTTTATGGCAATGGGCCAGGATACTTGCGGGACCGTCTTCTGCCTCATGAATCCCAGCGACCGGTCAGGGCACACAGGGTTGGCCTCCTACGAGTCCCGTCTGTTAGACAATGTCATCTGGCGGGGCCTAGGGCAAGGGCCTTCTCCGTTGCTGCCCCAGCCCTCTGGAACCAGCTTCCCTCAGAGGTTCGTACTGCTCCCTCCCTCCTAGCTTTCCGAAAACTGCTGAAGACGCATCTATGCCAACAGGCTTGAGGCGTATGAGCTGTGCTCTGCCCCTGGGCCTAGGAATGTCCCTCCATCAGCGATTGCGAGCTGATTGTGTTTGTATGTTGTGTGAATGCAATTAATTTTTAAAATTTTTATTGTATTGTTGCTGTGAGCCGCCCTGGGTCTTAGGAGAAGGGCGGCATATAAATTGAATAATAAATAAATAAATAAAAATAAATAAATAAAATCAACTCTGGAAGCCAGAGTCACTTAACCACCCCTGCTACAATCTTAACAGCTGCAGCGATTCACTTATCAGCTATGGCAAGTAAGATTGTACAGCGGGACACAGCTCACTTAAGAACTGTCTCGCTCAGCAATGGAAATTTTGGGCTCACTTGTGGTCATAAGTCAAGGACTACCTATATAGCTACCTACAGATAGTCCTCGACGTACAACCATTTGTTTAGCAACCCTTTGAAGTTACAGTGACAATGCAAAAAGTTACTTACCGCTGGTCCTTTCACTTATGACCCTTCCCATGGTCATCTGATCAAAATTTGGGGTTTGGGGGGCAGCTGCCATGTATTTATAATGGTTGCAGCATCCTGGTGTGTGTGTGTGTGTGTGTGTGTGTGTGTGTGTGTGTGTGCACGCTCAATACAATTGCCATTTGCAATCTCCCCAGCCCACTTTTAACAAGCAAAGTCAACAGAGAAAGCCGTTTGTTTTAACGGCCATGTGATTCACCTAACAGCTTCAGTGTTTCGTTTAACAACAGTGACACAAAAGGTTGCAAAACTGGGTTTAAACTCACTGACAACAATGGAAATTCTCGTCCCACTTGGGATCATCCTGCACAGAGTTCTGTTGCATGGAGGAGAATTGTGTTCTTTAGCAAACTAAGTATTGGGTGTAATGACATTTATGGAGCTCTGGTGAAATCTATTATAAAAATAATTTAGGATGTCCATAAACTTTTTTTTCATATTTGATTTAATGTCAGCTGGCTCAGGAATTCTGGGAGTTGAAGTCCACGAGTCATAAAAGAGCCAAGGTTGCCTACCCCTGGGCTAGGAGACACCTGGTTACTTCTGCTGCAACGTATGAAGAAACTTTCCACGGCAGCAACCTTGGGGGAATCCAGCCATTGCTGTAGCACCATTAAAATACTGTTGGCATCATTATGCATTGCCCTGATTCCTTTCACTCTGTGTTTTGCAGTGTAGAAAACAGCAGGATAAGGCCATGTAATTCAGGGCCTGGAATGAGGCAAGGATAGCTTCATGGGGATAGGGTATGAAATCTAGGTTGTTAGGCTGTTCTGGTAAATCAGTGAGGAAGAAAGGCCTTAATTGGTCTCCCTTAGTGTTTGATACATTTTATGGTAACTTAGAAATCCTCCATACATAAAAAAGATGATTATGAGTTGGAAAGCGACTCTGTAATCAGCCTATCATATAGCAGTGATGGCGAACCTTTTAGAGACTGAGTGCCCCAAAAACCTCCCCACCCCCATCCCCGCTCTGCCCTGCCCACTGGGCCACCCATCACCTCCATGGCCCGCCACAGATCATCCAGGCAGCCCAGCAGCGCCATGGCAGCCACGCCCTCCGCCCATGCCCTGCAGCATCATCTGCGCATGACAGGGCGCAAGGGCTGAGTCTTGTCCCTGTTGCTCAGCTACCATGTCCTTGGTTGCGCTGCTTTGCATGGGCTGTGACTGGGGGTGACTCTCCTCTGGGGGGGGCTGCTGGTGAGGAGGGGGCTATGGGAGAAGGTGGGGCTGGGGCAATGGTGCTTGTGCCAACAGAGAGGGCTCCGAATGCCGCCTCTGGCACGTGTGCCACAGGTTCGCCACCACTGTCATATAGTCTCCCAGGCACTAAAGAAGAATATTTCATTGGCTCTTGCCAGTGGATAAACTTGGATAAATACATAGGCTTTAAGTCAGTGGTTCTCAACCTTTTTTAGGTCGCGACCTCCGATCTGTCAAGCACCGCGCATGCACGGTGCTACCTCCTGCGCTGTGCATGTGTGGTGCTACCTCCTGCACCGCGCATGCATGGTGCTGCCCCCTGCACTGGCCGAGGCCACCAGCTGGGCCAGCCCAAGTGAGGTAAGCCACCCGCCGGGCCCCACGCGTGCCAAAAACTCTCCCTGCGCCCACCGCTGCCCTGCTAGCCTTGCCTTTGCTGCCGCCTGTTCAGGGCAGTGGCAGGCAGGCCCAGGTGCTCCTGGGCGGCCACGGCAAGCAGCAGCGACAGCGCAGGGCAACCACTGGCTGGGCCACCAGCTGGCCCAGCCCAAGGGAGGTAAGGCACCTGCCGGGCCCCATGCGCACCAGCTGCCCTCCCTGCACCCACCGGCCTCCCACCTCCCACCCCTAACCCTTTTTTACTTACATTTTTAGTAGCTGCTCAGCAGGGAGGGGTGGAAAGTTCCAGACTGCTCGCCTTCGCTGCAGACAACTTGCAGCACCGTTTGCAGACTGGGACTTTTGGCGGTCTCAGCAGGGCAGAGACAGCCTGGACAATTCCTATTGGCATTTGAAAGCCAATAGAATTAGACTCTATTCAAGAGAGTCTATTCTATTGGCTTTCAAAAGCCAATAGAGTAAGAGGGAGTAGCACAGCTAAGGAAAAGGGGAAAAAATGGCGTAGCACAGCTAAGGAAAAGGGGGAAAAATGGCGGACTGCATTGTTTGGCGACCTCCGTGAAATGGTCGTTCGACCCCAGATGGGGTTGCGACCCACAGGTTGAGAACCGCTGTTTTAGAATGTGTCTCATAGGGAGAAGAAACTAGAATTGGAAGAGAGGAAGAAAGAGGCGAGGGACATTTGCAAGGTGGATGAGTTGATAGATGGATAGGTTTAAGCCAGGGGTCTTCAAACTTGGCCCTTTTATGACTTTTGCCTGGCTGAGGAATTCTGGGAGTTGAAGTCCACAAGTCATAAAAGGGCCAAGTTTGAAGACCCCTGGTTTAAAACAAGTCCAGATGGCAGCCATGATTCCATGATTAAAATGTCACTCCTTTACACACGATGCAAAGAGTGGAGCTTCAATTAGACAATTGTGGTCATCTTCATTTTTTTTAACACTCCTTCCCCCAGCAAAGCCCCTAAAAGGACATAGTTATGTGACCACTGTCCTCAAAAAGTGGCAAAGGATGGGTAGGAGGAATTGACAGCAAAATTCCTTTCAGAACAGTGTTTTTAGAAGAGCTGTGTTTTTAAATATCATATTTTAATTTTTGTAATTCTTTTGCTTTAAGGAAGTTAACTTCAAGTTTTGTCTGTTTGTTTTGTTTCAAGTCCTACATATGTTTCCTTCAGGAGGTAGGATGCTAATAAACAATCATGTAAGATTTATAATAAAGGAATAAAAGAAAATCTAAAATTAATAAATAACAAATAAGCAGAGTGAGAAAGGCCCTGGACTGTCAGATCAGACCTAAAGAGATAACAAAATCATGCTTTAAAATAAGAAATACCTGATACCTTCCTCCCATACCATGCCACCACTACACAACGTTTACTCGCAACCACAACATCCTCTCTGAAAAAACGGTTGCTCACCCAACCATGCTTTTCCTGCCTGCTCATGTGAACAAAAGTCTGTTTGTTCAAGAAGCGTTCGTTGGAGAGTGTGCCTGAAGGAAGACAGACAATAATTTCCTACTGTCCCATTCGTGGAAAGCCAGTCTACTTTGGTAAGTCTTGTGATCTTATGACTGTTTTAAAATTTAGATTGCATCTGTTCAGAAATACTGAACAGAAATACTGGATGTTGTGAATGAGCCATAATGGTGCAGTAGTTAGAATGTAGTAATGAAGGCTGACTCTGCATTCCCACAGCCAGGAGTTTGATTCTGACTGGCTCAAAGTTGACTCAGACTTCCATCCTTCCGAGGTCAGCAAAATGAGAGCCCAGATTTGTTGGGAGAAATACGCTGACTCTAATAAGCCACTTAACGAGGCCTGTAAAGCACTATGAAGCACTATATAAGTCTAGGTGCTGTTGCTATGCTCTAGCCATGATGAGTAGCCTGAAGATCCCATTTTAAAAACTTTACTCACAGAAGAAACTGTCAATAAAGAAGGACATCTTTAAGTCTGGGTTGAAATGAGGGCTCTTGGGTGCTCTCTGAGCTTGTTTTTTTTCTTTCTTTCTTGCAGACATTTCATAATCCAAACTAGGTAACATCATCACTGCAACTAAGAAGTGGAGTTTTCTCTCACTTTATATAGAAAAAAAACTATTTTATTTGAACAGCTAAGAAAGTATAAATGGATTTCACATGTGCTGGTTTGGGAAGTCAACTGCATAGGCCTGAAATGTACTATGAAAGGATCATTAGTTCTACCACAATGTTCTTATAAAGAGAGGGGTTCAGGAATATTTAAGATGCCTTCTTCTAATTCAGGAAATACATTCATCTTTTTAATTCTGAGCCCTGCCTCTCCACGGCCAAAGCCATACTGCCAGTTCTGTTTCTAGAGCTTGAAATTAGACATGTTGCATGAGGGAGGCCCAGACTAGGAAACAGCTCCATGTGACTGTCCCTCAAGTTAATTATACACAGTTTCATCCTAATTATTTGACTCTTATGTTCCTTTGACATATGGTCTTTTGTTCAGCTTTATCATCATTGGGTCTTCCCATTTTACTGTATGTTTGAAAACAGTTTCTTTAAAACTGTTCCCTAGAATTGTCCCTGTAGGCCAAAAGGAACTTGAACCTTTTTTATACCTTTTATACCTTCAAGTAATTAAATGCAAGTTAGCTATTATTTAAATTAAATTGTATGAAACAGTCTTCCCCAACCTAGTATCTTTCAGATGAACTGTGGCTCCCATTATTCACCCATTATAGCGAACAAACTGGGGGTGTCTTCTCTTGGACTCTCCACGCCCAAGGAGAAATCTCCAGCAATTTTTTGTAATGTAACCAACTAAAGAATTTGTGCCGCACTATACTTTCCTATAGCAACATTTGCAGATGTTTCAGCAAGGCCTGGAAGAGAGCTCAGGGGGGACAGAGAAGAAACACGGACAATATTTTTTTCTCTCTTTCAACCGAAAGGCTTTTGAGAAGCTGCTTGAGAGAAGAAATTTGAGCCAATTCCTCCCTTCCATTTTTTCATACTGTGTCCTATGTTAAACTGATTTTTCCATTTTTTGTGGGTTTTTTTTGATCTATCGAAGCATCCTAGCACTGAAACCTAAAATAATGAAATAACCCTTGGAAATACGTTTAAGTGGTTTTATTTTTCTGCCTGATATGAAAAATCCTGAGCCATTTGAAGGTTTGAAATCCTGAAACGTACCTTGGGTAGATTTTATTCCGTGTTTGGGGTTTGGATTAATTGTATCTTTCAGTCTCATTTTAAACAGGTCCTGTTTTATACAAATACTCTTCTTCCTTTTCCAATGTATAGATTTTCTCAACTTCAGTGCTTGTAGCAAACGACTGCTATAAGGTTTCCTGCCTGCAGGGGGTTGGACTAGATGACCTCCAAGGTCACTTCCAACTCTATTATTATTATTGATCATCGCACAGTCAGCCAGATGTTCAGACTAGATTTGGCATTTTGTCTACCTATCGAGCCCTTACCAAGGACCTGGGATAGGCAGATGTGGATGTTTGATGGTATTACAGATATCGTCGCAGGATGGAAGCAGTTCTTAGTAAGGCTGCCTTTTGCAATTGACTAATAGCAAATTTGTCAATGCCAATGGTGTTCAAGTGATGCTCCAGTTGTTTTTTATTATCATTATCATTATTATTGTTGTTATTATTACTATTACTATTATTATTACTATTACTATCATCTCTAATCTTTCTAAGGAAAGAACTACAGGTAGTCCTTGAATTACAGCACTTCACTTAGTAACCATTCAAAGTTACAATGGCTCTGGGAAAAAGTGAGTTATGACCGTTTTTTCGCACTTATGACCATACAGCATCACGGTCACATGATCAGAATTCAGATGCTTGGCAACTGACTCATATTTGTGACCGTTGCTATGTCCTGGGATCTTGTGATTCCCTTTTGCCGCCTTCTGACCAGCAAAGTCAATGGGGAAGCCAGGTTCACTAAACAACTGTGTTACTAACTTAATCAACTACAGTGATTCACTTAGCGACTGTGGCAAGAAAGGTCATAAAATGGAGCAAAATTCACTTAACAAATGTTTCACTTAGCAACAGAAACATCAGGCTCAACTGTGGTTGTAAGTCAAGGACTACCTGTACTCATTAGGGTAGGTGGACCTTCCAAATCTGACTTTGTATGTCTTAAGACAGCGGTCCCCTACCTTTGCGGCTTGGCAACCCAGCTGGGGGGGGGGGTGCACAGCTCAATTTCTGCAAGTTGAGCTGCATACCTGGGTGCACGCCAGCCTGCCGCTCGCATGGCCCCCTGTTCCAAATGGGCGACGCAGCTTGGAGTTGGGGACCCCTGTTTTAAGGCACATATTTGAGAGACTTGATCTAATCCAGCGGTTCTCAACCTTTTCCGGGGCTCGACCCCGGCCCGCATCGCGCATGTGCGGCGCGACGGGGCGCATCGTGCATGCGCAGCGCGACGGCCCGCTTCGCAATAGGGAAAAAAATGGCCGACCCAAAAAAAAAATGGCGGACTGCGATGCTTGGCGACCCCCGTGAAATGGTTGTTCGACCCCAAATGGGGTCGCAACCCACAGGTTGAGAACCGCTGATCTAATCTCTCAAAGCTAGGCAGGCTGAGGTTAACCTAGACGAGAGATCGGACATTCTGTGCTCCATTGTAGAACCTGTGGTAGTTCTATTTCATGCTGTATTCTTTACCATAGGGTCCCCAACCCCCGGTCCGTGGACCGGTACCGGGCCATGGCATGCCAGCAACCGGGCCATACAAACAAGCAAAGCCCCATTCGTGAGATGCAGACAGCACACAACCCCCCCCCCGTCCACGGGAAAACCTCTCTCCATGGAACCGGTCCCCGGTGCCCAAAAGGTTGGGGACCTCTGCTTTACCATATTCTTCCATTCCCCCCCCCTACCTGAACGGTGGATATTCATTTTGACAGAGAAAATAGTCCCCACCTCTCGTTTTTCTCCTGTTTATGGTAGCAGAAGAGGTATCCCCACATCGATCTGGATCTATTTCCAATAAATCTGGAACGAGTCCATCCGTGTGCTTCACAGACTCCAGATAATCACTTTTGGCTTCGTGGACGCCCAGCTGCCACTATTGCAGAGGTTCCAAATTTATAGGGAAACTAAACACATTTCCTCCCCCCAAAAAAGGGCAACTGTGTCTTTTCTGTATTGGGAAGAGATGTGCATCCCCTCCATTCTTCTCCCTGTCTCGTGATATTCTTTTTTTTTTTTTTCATTATTATCATCTGTTTATGAGCATGACAGCTGCAAAGAAAGTGCAGTCCTTCCCCAAAAGCAAAACAATAAAGCCACAACAGCAGAAAACAGGGTTGAAATATTAACGTCATGAAAAAAAGCAGCCTAAAAGTAACTTTAAAGGTCATTGTAAAGCCAGTCTACCCCTCCCCCCCCTTAAAAATTGCACGGATGTTTCTTTCAAAAGGAAGCCTTTACAATACCTTGAATTTTTTTGCTTCAAGCCGAGTTTTGAAGGTATCACATTTATTCTATTTGAAGCTGCAGTTATTTTGTCGCTGGGGAAATCATTGTGTTAGTATAGGACAGCCACTACAGAAGAGCCTTCTCTTATCTAGTGCCTCCCATAAGTGTTGGTCTTCGTGTCCCATTTCTCCAAACAGCACAGCAGAAAGTGGACTCATTGTCCACTAGCTGCCCGGAGTTATTTGCTTAGAATAGGCAGCCATACACGTAGTACCTGACTTACAACCATTTGTTTATTGACGGTTACAATGGCACTGAAAAAAGTGACTTACGACCAGTTTTCACACTTACAACCATTCCAGCATCCCCATGGTCACGTGATCAAAATTTGGATGGATGGCAAGCAGGCATGTATTGATGACAGCTGCACTGTCCTGGGGTCATGTGATCACTCTTTGCAACCTTCCCAGCTGGCTTTCAACAAGTAAAGTCAATGGAGGAAGCCCGATTCGCTTAATGTCCAAATAAATCACTTAACAATGGCAGTGATTTGCTTTACAACGGTGGCAAGAAAGGTCGTAAAAAGGGGCCAAAACCCACTTAACAACTGTTTTATTTAGCAACAGAAATTTTGGGTTCATTGGGGTTGTAAGTCAAGGACTACCTGACTAAATTAGCAAGTAAATAAATAAATGAAACAGCATAAAAGGAAAGGTGTTACGGAGGGAAGATGAGAAGAAGCATTGGGACCATCGCATCCTATCTTGCCAGGGAATGGGATGGGCTAGTCTCCCTGTTGCCATGATACAATTCTGGGGAGCCTGGCATGCAGTTTCTCAGGAGCAATTGGATTTCTGATTGATGGCTGGGGCAAGAGATGGCTGTCCTTCAACTCACCACTCTCAAAACAACAGCTGCCTGAAGTTCTCTCTGGCATGTGAGGGCAAAGGGAATTCTGCATTACAATTTTCCACCTGCCAGTTGCCTAGAGTAAGAAGCCATGCATTCCTTAACAACCACTCTACAACCACGATCCCACTGAATCAACATTGTTCTCCTAGAACAGGGGTCTTCAAATGTGACCCTTTTATGACTTGTGGATTTCAACTCCCAGAATTCCTCAGCCAGCGTGAGGCACGCTGGTTGAGGAATTCTGGGAGTTGAAGTCCACAGTCATAAAAGGGCCAAGTTTGAAGACCCTTGTCCTAGAACTAGTTCTAGAAACTAGGATTCTGAGCTGCTTCTTTTTCTGGGGTGCTTAACCCCCCCTCCAAAAAACAATGAACATTCATCTCAAGAGTTTTTAAACCACACGGAGAAACTTTTCCGTTCTCATCTTCATTTCCCTCAAATGCAGTGGTTGGGGCCTCAGATAAAACCATCATCACTCTCCTTCTTCCTGATCATGCATGCTTCCCCCCCCCCCAATACTTCCTCAAACATCTGGTCTTTTTCGAGAAGGTGATCACTCTTCAGTTCTCAGCTTTTTATCTTGCACAGGACTTCTGAGATCGGTTCAAGGGCTATGGGGAAATGAGTTGTGTGGAGTCATTTTTCTCTGTTCAGATGATTGTCCTAAAACTTGCTGGATTGTGTAAGGCTCTTGACAAGGAATGTGACTAGGTGATGTGGTTTGCAAATTACATGTGCAAGGAAGGTGGAACCAGTTTGTGTCACAGAGAAGGAAGTGTGATAATAAACGTATGCGCGAGCTTTGCTGAATCTTGCAAAAACTTTTAAAGGGGCCCATAGAATTATTGCACTGAATTGGTGAAGCGTTGGGGACTTTGGCATGATTCAGTTTCTTGCTACGGTATATGCGATTAGTTTAGACATTAAAATTTAGTTATTTGCAATTATCTTGTAAGAAAGAAAACATCTATTTCTATTTGATCTGTTTGATATCTACGATCCTTTGCCTTCGTGTTGACCTAGCTTGATCTGACTCTAAGGTTAAGATGACGTCACTGGAGAAACCATAGAGGCTCAGTCTCTTTGGACTGCTGCTTCCCAGAAAAAATTGCCAATATTATATGGGTCAGTCTGCTAGGTTCTGGTTTAGTTTCAGCCAGCAAGTAAAGGTATTTATCTAGAGATTAGATTTAAGTTTACTGAGTCGTAAGTACTGAATTTGGAAGTGGGTAACCTGGTAGATACTTCTTAGAAATTTTGTTTGAATCCTTTCTAAAGTGATCATACTGGTGTTTTTTCTTTCTTTTTATGATCTTGTTGAAGGAAAAATCTTCATCATGGTCCAGTCCAAGTCAGGAATAAACAACATGGACACTCCTTTAGAAAGAAGTTTGTAGTCTATTGAAGAGGAGAGCCAGACAGAAAGATGGCTCTGGAAAAAAAAGTGATCACATATAGTAGGGAATGGGTTTTTATACCTTCTTGGGCTTTTGTTTGGAGTTGTTCCTGTGGCATGAATTTTGACCTGAGTCTGAGTGTGCCTTTCTGATATTCTGATGGTGGTGGGTTAATCTTATTATGTCCCAAAGGTCATATCCTGCTTCCCTGGGGCTGTGGCTGATGACTGTTGGATTTTTGGTGTGAGGGATTGTTGATTCTAGGGATCTTTCTTCCTAATCCCAGCATCCTGACTCCAATCTTTCTGACAAGATTATCACATCTGCATTTCTGCAGATCTGGTTTCTGTTTGGGACAGAGAGACTTGGGGGAGGGGGGTGATTTCTGCCTTTAAAATCCTTTGGAGAAATATATTCTACCTTTTTAATATTCTCAAAAACATTTCTTTCTCTGGGAGGGGGGCTTTCTTCCCATAATCTGTAATCCCTTAAGGTGATCATACTGCTATATGGTCTTAACTGAGCCTCGTATAGCAATTGTGCTTGGGCAAACAACTTACAGCAGGGGAGGGGGGTGTTAAAGGCAATCAAAACATTGGGATTTAAGCAGTGAAGAAGCCACAGTGGTTTAAAAGATAAAAAATGCAACATAAACAGGAAGTACAGATCCAAAAAGAAAATTACAAAGCCTACAAACTTGAGTAGCTCAAGAAGCAAACATGCTAGAAAATGTGAGCAACAAGACACCAAACTAAAAGATAAAGGAGAAATGGATTTGTGGATGATAAGCTTGCCATTGCTTTTTCATTGTGCTATCATTTGGGGCAGATTTTCCTAACAGAAAATAACTCAGAGCCTTACCCTTCCCTATTTATCTACCTGCAAGAAGATTAATGAAGTCGGTAGCACATATCACCATTCCTAAAAAACTGGTTTGCATCCATGTTAACCAGCTTTAATTTTTAATGTGTAGTTAGCTTAATGAAAAGAAGGACTGGGGTGACATGATAGCAGTGTTCCAATAAGAGGTTGTCACAAAGAAGAGGGAGTCAACCTATTCTCCAAAGTACCTGTAGGCATGACAAGAAGCAATGAATGGACATTAACCAAAGAGAGAAGCAACTTAGAACTAAGGAGAAATTTCCAATTTATCAGTGGAATGGCTTGCCTCCAGAAGTTGTGGGTACTCCAACACTGGACGTTTTTAAGAAGAGATTAGACAACTATTTGTCTGAAATGGTATAGGGTTTCCTGCCTGAGCAGGAGGTTGGACTAGAAGACCTCCAAGTTTCCTTCCAAGTCTGTTATTCCTTTATTCTGTTATTAGACCTGTCTCAGATTCAGGGCAAGCACATCTGAACTGTTGAACTTTCCATTCAGAGTAAAGTGAAGCCATATAATTTAATTTAATTTAATTTAATATTCACATTTATATGCCGCCCTTCTCCGAAGATGCAGGGCTGCTCACAACAGGATACAACAACAATTTTAAAATTAACCACACTCATACCACATACAAACACAATCAATTCGCAGCCGCTGATGGAGGGACATTCTTAGGGCCGAGGGGCAGAGCACAGCTCATATGCCCCAAGCCTGTCGGCATAGATGTGTCTTCAGCACTTTCCGGAAAGCTAGGAGGGAGGAAGCAGTACGAACCTCTGAGGGAAGCTGGTTCCAGAGGGCTGGGGCAGCAACGGAGAAGGCCCTTGCCCTAGGTCCCGCCAGATGGCATTGTTTAACAGACGGGACTCGTAGGAGGCCAACCCTATGCGCCCTGACCGGTCGCTGGGATTCATGAGGCAGGAGACGGTCCCGCAAGTATCCTGGTCCATTGCCATAAACGGCTTTATAGGTCATAACCAACACTTTGAATTGTGTTCGGAGACCAATTGGTAGCCAGTGCAGCTCACGAAGAGCTGGAGTGATATGAGCATGTCTTGGGAGACCCAAGACAGCTCGCGCGGCCGCATTCTGGACTACCTGCAGTCTCCGGACATTCTTCAAAGGTTGCCCCATGTAGAGAGCATTACAGTAGTCGAATCTCGAGGTGACAAGGGAATGGGTGACCGTGAGGAGTGACTCCCGGTCCAAATAGGGCCGCAACTGGCGCACCAGGCGAACCTGGGCGAATGCTCCCCTCGCCACAGCTGAAAAATAATGTTCCAAACTTAGCTGTGGATCGAGGAGAACACCCAAGTTGCGAACCCTCTCCGAGGGGGACAAAACTTTATAGTATATTCTGTTTAGAGCAGTTTCAAAAACAAACAAACCTGGCCTTTTTTGTATTCTAATTCTGTTTCAAATTCTTTCCAGAGTATGGATATGTAATAAGCTTTCCAATGCTTGCTTGTATTCTTCCTTTTCTCCCCCTTCCCTTCTTCCTTCTGCTGTGGTTGGTGAAATCAATTGCAATTATTGCACAAGCTGGAATTTTCACAGGCAACACCTATATTGTTTAGTATAATATCTGTGTAGAGTGAAGAATATCTTCTCAGGCAGTAAAACAGAAAATGGTTAAGGAGAATTATGAGACTGATCTCCAATTAAAAATTCTGAATGGCCCTTCGTTTTCTAATTATTCCCAGGTTTCATGTTCATTTAAAGAAAGTGGTTAAAAAAAATAGAACTTGGACAGATACATCAATATTTATGGGACCATCTCTTGCTGCTGATATGTAATCTGAAGAGGAGATATGTTGAGTGCGGTCCAGAGAAGAGCAGTAGAGAAAAAAAGTAGAGAAAAGCAAACCCTCAACACGTGGAGCATGACAGTCAAAAGAAACGGGCAAACAATTTAAAATGTTGCAAGCTTAAAATAGCTGCTTCAAGCGATTTGTGCTAGGTGTGTGTGTGTGTGTGTGTGTGTGCGTGCGAAAAAAAGACTTGATTCAAACAGAACACAAAACAGGTTGATCTGTTTGAAAGAAATCATGGTTGTTTCAATAGAAGGGTCCACTAGAAGTTTTATTTTTTCTTGCAATTGGAGTGTTACATTGAGTTGAGTTTTCCTGCCTAAGGAACAGGGCTTGTACGGCAGAAAGGCTACGTCTGAATTTCTATTGGTTTAAACCTGAAAGGAGCAGAGCTTTAGAGCAAATCAGGCAGGCTGGAACAGGTCGGGTTTTTTGTTCTTATTAAGGTACCAGGCTAGAAACCAGGTCACTGTGAGTTCTAGTCCCTCTTAGTCACAAAGCCAGCTGGATGACCTTGGGCCAGTCATTCCTTCTCAGTCCTGGGTAAGACTCAAGGACAAATAACTACTGAAAATCTTGTCCAGAAAACTGCAGGGATTAGTCCAGGCAGTCACCAGGAGTCAAAAACGATCTCAAATGAGAAGAAGAAGAAGAAGAAGAAGAAGAAGAAGAAGAAGAAGAAGAAGAAGAAGAAGAAGAAGAAGAAGAAGAAGAAGAAGAAGAAGAAGTAGTAGTAGTAGTAGTAGTAGTAGTAGTAGTAGTAGTAGTAGTAGTAGTAGTAGTAGTAGTAGTAGTATATGGGCAGGCTTTGATTTATGACTTCATATGGGACCAGAATGTCTATTGCTTAATCCAGGTGGTTGTTAAATGAATTACTCCCAATTTTTACAACTTTTTTGCCACTGTTGCTGAGTGAATCACTGCTATTTTTAAGTGAATCACACAGGTCATTAACAATATCCAGCTTCCCTTCCTGATTTTATTTATTGGACGCCAGCTAGGAAGTTTCCAGATGGTGATCGCATGACCCTGGGACCTTGCCATCATCTAGATACATGTCTGCTATCAAGGGCCCAAACTTTAATCACGTGACTGTTGGGATGCTGCGATGGTCTTAGGTGCAAGGACCGGTTGTAAGTCACTTTTTTTTCCCCGGTGCGGTTGTAACTGTAAACGGGTGCTAAGTGGATGATTGTAAATCGAGGACTATCTGTACACATAGCCTTCAGAACTGAAATAGATGGTGTGTGAATGTAAAATTGGCTTTCGCATAAAATTGGATGCATGCTCCAGAGCTCCTGATGAGTTTGAGATTCGAGATGGCTTCGCAAATGCAACGAGTCTACATTTTCAAAGATACCTTCAAATTGCCACAATCAGGAGAACAAGAGATGTGCACACAAATACTTTAGCAAGCCAGCAATGTAACATTTCTGTTTGTTTGCTTGCTTGACTTGAGTAAGCTGCTTTTAAACATTGATTCTTTTGGAGTTCTACATTTTGGGTGTATTTGGAAAAAACAGACAGAGCAACTGTTTGGTTGGGTAAGAGTTGCTGGGTTTTGTTCATCGTTGCACTGTGTATTTGCTTGTGCTTTTTTAAAAAAAAAAAAATCTGGGGAACCTTCAGAGTGCAAAAGAGTCTGTGCTAGATGGCCTGCTAAGTAAAAGGATTATACACTCTTGCATATTATTGATATGGGGCCTTTTGCTGCAAGGGAACGTTCAGATTTTGTTGATTTGGCCTGTTTGCATCTCAAACATTAAACTTTTTTTTTTAAAGAGTTGTTTTGCTGAGTGAGAGTTTATGTGTGGCCCATGATTACTTTTGTGTTTCGCCTGCTGATGAGGAGGAAAATGTAATTTACATTTAAGATATAAGAACTGATAGGGAGGGTTATTTTAATTTACTTCTGTCTCCTGGAAGGGGGCCTCTTTCCTGGGTAGACGCTTTCTTTTTCTATCAGACAGAAATTGCATTCATTTTTGCCAACCAGCGTATACCAAATTGCCCAAAAGGGGAGAACTCTCTCCCTCCAACTAAATTTGCAGATGCATTTTTAAATATTGCAATGCAATCATGACCCTGCTATGTGTAAAAATAGATGTGGGCTCATCCAGCTTATGTTAAGAAGAGGCTTACTCTATTTCCATTATGGCTTGGCACCTGGGTATTTACAGGATCACCTGTGTTGTGTCCTGGGCCTGATGAGGAAACTCAGTAGGCCTAGAAATGTTGCAAATGGTCCCGGGCAACCAAAAAGCTGCCCGGGACCAGACTGGCTGGCGCGAAGAAAGAAGGATTCCTATTGGCTGGACTGCCTGGGGGTTGGAAAACTATAAAAGGCCTGCGTGCCTGTTTGCAGATTGCTTGGAGTGGAGTTAAGGAGAAATAAAGAAGTTTGCTTTACAATGTGTAAAGCCTCAAATCCCGAAACACAAAAATCTGCTCTAATCTGACTTGGCCCAATCTATTGCATGGTATTGAAAAAAGCTACTCCTAGTGCTCCACCATCAATAACTAGAGGAAGCTGAAGTAAGGAAGTGCTACATTTGCGGGTCACTGGCAATCTTCAGGAATGGCCCCTCTTAAGTGCATTCAGAAAAATGTTTTTTTAAAAAAGCTATTCCAGAAAGCATTTTAGAGCCATGGTGGAGCAGTGGTTAGAATGCAGTATTGCAGGCTAACTCTACTGACTGCCAGCAGTTCGATTCTCACTGGCTCAAGGTTGACTCAGCCTTCCATCTTTTTGAGGTCGGTAAAAGGAGGACCCAGATTGTTGGGGGCTGTATGGTTTACAAACTTTTTAGAGAGGGCTATAAAGCACTGTGAAGCGGTATATAAGTCTAAGTACTATTGCTAGTGCTATTTTATTTGGGGTTGTTTAATTTTTGTTTTGTTCTTCTTCATACAGACACAAACACACACACACATACATATACATACATATATACACATATATACACATACACATACATATACATATACAGATTGTTTGTTTATTTATTTGATTAATTAATTAATTAATTAATGGACTGACTGGAATTCATTTTCTGCCAGGATGTCCTCCTACCCTGGAGGAGGAAATTGATTTGAAAGGTGTGTAAGAGAAATTACAGCCTCTGTGTGTTCTTTTTCTTTCTTTTTTTTTTAAGATGCACCAGTTTACTAATCTCTCGGCATGTTTCTTTCAGTTATTATATCAGTGGACAAAGGAAGAAAGATAGCCTCATATTTGGATTCAAGGAAAGCAAGATAGGAGATTGAAATACATGCTTTTGCGATGGTGTTTTCAAAAATATTTTATATCTTTTTCTCTGCCAATTCTTCTGCAAGCTGGCTTGGTGGCTGCACTCCGGCTGAACTGCTACCATATCTATTCTTGCAATGCTGGAGAGAAAAGAAGGGAGCAAGATACATCTTCTGTGTTTCCATGGTTTCTTATGGCCAAAATACTCAAAATGTTTTGAGCCTTGTTTCAACGAAACATATAGCACACAAACTGATCAGAGTTTCTTTCTGTCAAAAGATAACCAGTTTGAAGTGTTTGACTGGACTGCTCTAGATGAAATGTTTTATTTTGTGCTTGAAACAAAACACATTTTTGTTTTCTTTTCAAGCATTTTTTTTTCCTGATAGGGTTAACAACAGGCAACTACAGATTCTTTTTTTTTCACTATAAAAATTCTTTTATTAAAACAATCAACATTGAACATAAAAACATATTATGCAGCAATCATCATGGCACCTGATATACAACACTAAGTATTAGTCTTTGAAAACGTCTGAATTAGTAGGCCTTTTTCCCCTCCTCGCGTCTAGCCTCAACTATTACTCCTGTTACACTTTTTTTGTTTGGTGTTTCTCTTATCTGGTTCAATATTAATGTGATCAACATTAAGCATAAGATCCTATTGCTAAGCAATCATCCTAGAACATAGCATACAACATTAGGTATTAATCTTTGTAAACATCTGTTTTAGTAAACGTTCTTCCCTCCTCCCTTCCATCTTCAAGTATACTCCGAATACATTTTGTTTGATTGGTGTTTCTCTTATATATGGTCTATCTACTGTATCTAGTCTATCGCATATTGTTCGTTTGCGCTTCTGAATTGACTTCATCCCATTACTAGTGCAATCTTCTATAGTCCCTAACCAGAGATCCTGAGGTAAAAGTTTCATATCCTGAGGTAGAGATTCAGTCTGCTTTAACAATATTAAAGCAAACAACATTAGTCATAAGGTTATGTTAAGAGGCATTAGTTATAGAACATATACATTCAACATTGGGTGTTAGTTTTTGTAAACATTTGATTTGTTAACCCTTCTTCCCTCCTCCCATCAAGGCTCAGCTAAACGCCAGCTGCATTCTGTTTGATTGGTGTCTCTCTTGGATATAGTCTATCCACTGTTTCCAGTCCGTCAAAAATTGTTCATTGGAGCGATTTTTCAAGTATGCTGATATTTTCGCCATTTCCGCCAAATTTGTTACTTTCACAGTCCATTCTTCAATAGGCGGTATTTCCGGATTCTTCCAGTATTGTCCCACCAACAATCTTGCTGCTGTAATTAAGTTCAAAAATAAATTTGTCTCTGAGGTAGTGAAATCCTTTGTGATCCCTAACAGAAAAGCCTGAGGTAGAAATTCTATACGCTTTTTGAAAATAGTTTGGAGTGTCCACCATATCTTCCTCCAGAATGCTTTGATTTTTCTGCATGTCCACCATATGTGAAAGTAAGTAGCCTCCCTGTCCCCGCACCTCCAGCATTTGGGCTGGGAGTCCGGGTAGATGAGTGATATTTTTTTCGGGTCTAGGTGCCATCTATAGAACATCTTGTAGAAGTTTTCCCTTAAGTGTTGCGATTTCGTGAATTCTACATTCCTCACCCAGATTTTCTCCCACGTGGTGATAGAGTGTTCGAAGTCTTGTGCCCACCTTATCATACAGTTCTTGACTAGCTCGGTTTCAGAGTCCATTTCTATCAGAATGCTGTACACTCGTTTGATGTGCCTGATCCCCTGTTCTCTAATCTGTTTAATTAGATTCTCGTCGGTCTGGGAGAAGCCTTTCTTCTTATCTTTACGCCACCTTGATTGCAGTTGTATATATGATAGCCAGGTACCTCCTATTCCTCTGTTTGCTAGCGTTGCTTGGGGTTTCAAGAGGAACCCATTTTCTTCTCCCAGTACAAGTTCACTGTAGGGCACCACTTCTTGCCCTTGAGATGTGTTCATGTCCCCTGTTGCGTGTCCGGGGATCGTCCAGATGGGAATCTTGTCGTGTAGGAGGTGCTTGTATTTCTTCCAGACCCATAACAATGGGAGATTCTTGAATCCCTTGTTATGACCCCTTGGAACATAATCACCATGAATTAAAATTACTTAAAATCAATCGCATGGTTTCTTGCTATTCTGAGAAAGGAAAGACAGATAAATTAAGATTGGCTTAACATAGTTAGCCAAGCAAAGACCTCATTCAGATCTCCAGAAACATAAAGAATTTTAAACTGCTCATATCGCTTGATTGAGTTGTGTGGGTTATAGAATTTTGGATAGATGGATGGATAGAGATAGATAGATAGATAGATAGATAGATAGATAGATAGATAGATAGATAGATAGATAGATAGATAGATAGATAGATAGATAGATAAAGAGAGAGAGAGAGAGAGAGAGAGAGAGAGACAGACAGACAGACAGACAGACAGACAGACAGACAGACAGACAGACAGACAGATCCTTTGTCCATTTTTCTTATTGCTTGACCCACTTTGACTCTTGCTTTCCCCCCATTGTCCAAAATTAACTGCAGTTCTTGGCCACCAAAAGATTGACCATCCTGGGCTTTAACCCTTACATAAATTCAGATGGAAGCCTATATCAATCAACTTACTTTGGCTGTTATACTACTCCCATAATTACTGACTAGTGGCCCCATTAACAAGGGGAGTTGTACTCCAATAACATCTGGTTTTTTACTCCAGGGAATATCTTAAGACATTTGCTGCCTGAACTAGAGCAGGCAATAGAATCCCTTCTACTCAAAATAAGATTCATTTTGGTACTTGCAGTAGAAAATCCTTCATCCTCCTCTCCTTGCCATAAATCTGGAGGAATAACACATTAAATCATGAACAATTTCCTGCTCTTTCACGACAGGCAAAGATCAGCCTTTCTCTGCTGTATGACACCTCTAACCCTAGACCCTGTTGCTGCAGAGAAATAGCTTCTTAATAGTCAGCAATAAACAGGGGAGTGCTCTCTCCTTGAGCCTGATAAAGGTAGTCCTCAACTTACAACCACAAGTGGAATCAGAATTTCTTTTGCTACGCAAGGTGGTTGTTAAGTGAATCATGCCAGAGTTTGCGACCATTTTTGCCATGGTTGTTAGGCAATGCAATGAATCATGCGGGTGTTAAGTGAATTCGGCTTCCCCTATTGTCTTTGCTTTTTGAAGCAAGTTGGGAAGATCACAAATGCCAGTCATGTGACACTGGGACACTGCAACCATTGTCAACGCACGCCAGTTGCCAAGCACCTGGCTTTTGATCTTGTGACCATGGCTATCCTACAAAAGTGCTTAAGTGTGTGGACCAGTCACAAGTCACCTTTTTTCAAGTGCCCTGTAACTTCAAACTTCAACATTCAAGATGGAGAATCCATTGTGATGTAGTGGAAACTGTATAGTACATCAGCTTTCCTACCTGGTGTCCTTCAGATACATTGAATTCTTATCAAAAATGATGGAGGACACAGAACTGGAAAAGACTATATAGGGTCATGGGAAAAAACTCATCAGATATAGAATTGTCCATAGGTTATATCAGCGGTTCTCAACCTGTGGGTCGCGACCCCATTTGGGGTCAAACGACCGTTTCGCGGGGGTCGCCGGACACCGCAGTCCACCATTTTCCCCCATTTCCCCTTGGCCGTCGCGCACGCACTGCGCATGTGCGGTTCACCCCGTCGTGCACGGGCCGCGCATGCATGGTTCGGGTTGGCGCGTGCGCACCATGCATGCGCGGTTCATCCCGTCGCGCCATGCATGTGCGGTTCGGGTCATTGCGCGTGCATGCGCGGTTTGGCCCGTCGCGCCACGCATGTGCGGTTCGGGTCATCACGCGTGCATCACGCATGCACGTTCGGCCCATTGCACCGCGCATGCGCAGTTCGGCCCATGGCGCCGCGCATGCACGGTTCGGCCCGTCGTGCATGCGTGGTTCGGCCCGTCACACCACGCATGCGTGGTTCGGCCCGTAGCACCGCGCATGCACGGTTCGGCCCGTCGTGCATGCGTGGTTCGGCCCGTCACACCACGCATGCGCGGTTCGGCCCGTCGCGCCACTCATGCGCGGTTCGGCCCGTCGTGCCGCGCGTGCGCGGTTCGACCCATGTTCCAATATTTGAGGGGCTGCCACAAAGAAGAGGGGTCCAATCTATTCTCCAGAGAAGCAGAAAATAAGACAAGAAGCAATGGATGGAAACTCAACAAGAAGAGAAGCAACCTAGAACTAAGGAGAAATTTCCTGACAGTGAGAACAATAAATCAGTGGAAAGACTTGCCTTCAGAAGTTGTAGGAGCTTCATCACTGGAAGCTTTTAATAAGAGATTGGACAGTCATTTGTCTTGAGTGGTATAGGGTCTCCTGCTTAAGTAGGGAGTTGGACTAGACCTTCAAGGTCCCTCGCAACTCTGTTACTCTGTTTAGAACAAAGGTATTGAGAACCACCTCACAAAGTTATGAAAGCACAGCATACTAAGAACTATAGCTAGGATAACAACTAATAGAATTAACCTGTTTGCAAATATTGAAATTAATGACCCAGTTCCTAAATCACTGGCAATAATTCAGTCTTGATGGTTACAGAAATGGCTACCACCGGCACTATTTTCATATCACTAACCCCACACATGGGTTCTCTACCATTGCAATAATTATTACCCCTGTTAATAACTGCTATGTTGTTTGGTCAAGTAAACACTCTGAGCAGGAGTAATTAATACTGATGGCCTACTAATGGTATTCTAAATGCTGTCAGAAATGATTGTGTGTACATGAGCACCGGCTGTGAAATCCCTTCCATTAATAAGTGCTTATGGGCACAACATGACCTCAGAAGTGTGTTGGCTTGCCAATATTTTGATTTTACTAGGAGGAAAGTGACAGGAGAATATTTAGGGTGGTGAGGAAGGAAAAGAAGAAGAAATTAACTAAACTGATCATTGATATCAGCCATTTGAATGCAGGAAAATGCATTCAGGGAACACTTTTTTTCACCATTTGGAAATGTCAAACTTGTTTCCTTTATTATTTTGTCTCCAATATTTTATGACCATGGGCATTTTTTTCATAGGACACCTTAAAAGAAAAGTGATTAGCAAACCTGAGCGGTGAATTATTCTACATATAGTAGCTTCTTTGTTACAATGTTCAGTCAAGCTTTTCTCAGCCTATATTGCAAAGACCATGCCAAATTTGAAATTTAAAAATAAACGTTGTCAATTAACATGATTTAGAACAGTATATATTATTAAAAACCCATGTGGTGTCTGAAAGGATCTGGAACAGCAAGCACATAAATAATCTCAAGTTTAGTGATGTGTGCATTGAACTTAAGTAGGATGCCATGGGTGGTGTACGTTGAGGAATAACATTTGGTTATAATGGTATAAGAAGCTCTTTCTTACAAGAGGTTCCTGTCTCTTGTCTATGGAGATTCTCAGTCATCCAGACTATGATTGTCCCAATGGTGTTTTTTCTTTTCAAAAAGCAACTGGACTTTGTTTTTCCTTGAAGAGGTTCCAAGAAGCTTCTTCAGTTCTGACACAATTAAAACGGACCATTCTTGTCTCATGTAATCCTGACAGGGATCCAGTCCATTCTAATTCCTGAATGGTCACTGTGGTAGTATTCCTAAGAAATAATCCTGATTTAAACAAACAAACAAACATAGTATTATTAAGAAGACCTCGAGTGCAATCCTGTAAAGATATCCCTCAAATTACAACTGCAGTTGAGTCTTACAGTTACAGTCCTAGGTCATGATAGTTATAATAAAGCAGATCACTACACATTTGCTTAACGACTGCTTCACAAAAGTCATAAAATTGGGTGATGACCTATTTTACCACCCGTCACAACTTATGATTGTAATTGCCAGGCTCAATTATGGTTGTAACTCAAGGACTGCCTGTGTGTCACAACAGCATCTCTGTAGAGATCACTCTGGCTCCTTCCCTGATGACATTCAGAAAGTGACTGAAAACCTGGTTGTTCTCCCAGACCTTGGGGCAGGGTGGTGGTTGAGTCTCTGTAGCAGGTCTTGTTTGCTAAAGGCAAGTTGTGTTCTTAGATCAGAATGGCTGGTATATTTTTATCATTCTTGTTTTTTAAATGTAAGTCACCCAGAATCATTTGGGGTCAGTCAACCTCTAAATTGTATGTATGTATGTATGTATGTATGTATGTATGTATGTATGTATGTATGTATGTATGTATGTATATAAATTACCTGTGGTAAGATGGGTGGCCAATAAATTTTATAAACAAACAAACAAACAAACAAATGCTCAAGAATGAACCCTAATACATTTAATGGGACCAATTGTCAGAACAGTTTTTGGAGAACTGCAGCTTTCAAACATTCTTAACTGTGTTAAAAAGCATCTAAGGGTAATATGTAAATTCGCTGTCTGAATTTACTTACTGCTGTGGACGATACGTTATCACACATCATAACTTACCAACTATGTCAAGCATTCAAAAATTTCTCAAATAATCTCAACAATTCTTACAACGTGATGTTCCACATTGTCAAGGGAGAGAAAGAGAGAGAACATGATGAAGGCTGATAGAATACTGATGTTAGGGAACATTGTGCAAGCTTACGCTCACATACTCAATACTGGGACACATCTCTAATTAGCGTATTTAGTAGACCAATGCAAATTGGGTCTAACTCAATTGGAATCATAAAATTACAAGAGTTCTGTTGAATCAAGCCATAAGCCCATCCAATACAGAATTTAATGTCATATAATGGGCAACTAGGCATATTTGGGAAGTTCAGATGCCTGTACTAGAGAATGATTGCTCTGTTCCAGTGTTGGAATAACCCAGCTTGTTGTTCAGGAGATAATAAACAGCCATCAATATTCATAGCCACTGATAGCTTGATTCTCCATGAATTTGTCCTCTGCCCTTTCAAAACCTTTTAAACTAGCTGTCAGTGCCACAACTGTTGGCAGCCAATTGCACTGTTTAAGAATGCACTATGTAAAAAAAAATAATTCTTTTGTTGGTCTCACATCTCCCTGCATTTCTTTTCAATAGATGAACCTTGGGAGAGAGAGAGAGAGAGCAAAACTCACTATTCACATTATCTGTGTCATGTATAATTGTATATACATCAAGCAGGTCTTTCTTTATCTTTTACCTATAAGTAAAGAGTTCCAGTTCTGGTATTCTTACCTTCTATGCGAACGGCTTCAACCCTCTAATTATTTTGGTTGCCCACATTTTCTACCCTTTCTATGCAGAATCCTTCTTAAGGTGAAATGACCAAAATTATACACAGAATTCCAAGTCTGATCTTATCGCAGAGCTGTATAAGGATTATTATAGTGTTAGATTTATTTTCAATCCTTTCTAAGGATTCCAGCATGGAATTTCCTTTTTTATAGCAATTGCATTCTGGACTGATATTGTCACTGAATTGTCCACCATGACTTAGTTTCCTTTCTTGGTCAAAATCAGAATCCACTAATATATTTGAACTTTACACCCTTTCAATTAAACTGCATTTGCCATTGCTGAATTTGAAGGGATCCTTCTGGAACTCTTTAACATTTCTTTTAAGATTACTATCCTGAAGTGTTTGGTATCATCAAGAAACATCGCCTCTCATTGCTTAGCTTTAACTCCAGATCATTTATGCTGTATATAAAATTTAAAAAACACTGGTTTGAATGAATGACCCCTCAGGGACCTTGGCTTGCATGTCTTTCCAGTGTGAAGATTGTCCATTTGTTTCTATTTTGTGCTTCTTGTTTTTTAATCAGCTGCCAAATCCATCGGAACACATGTCCTTGTATTCCATGAAAACTGAGTTTCCTCAGAAATCTTTGGTGAAGGGCTTTGCAACAACAGGCCTTTAGAAAGTCCAGGTATACAATATCTGTGGGTTCACCCTTGCTTGTCGACATTCTCAGTAAGATTCTAGATCAGTAAGACAAGATTTATCTTTGCTGAAGTTATGTTGGTACTTTCTAATGAGACATATTCTTTTGCCCTTGCTTATTTTTTTTCCCTTAATACTGTAATACTTTCATCCATGCTTCTCCAGAAGAGAATTGACCTACAGTTTGCTTTATTATTCATCTCTTGATTGTGTAATAATAATAATAAAAATCAGAATTGCCATGGCTCTTTTCCAGCCTTTGGGAACAGATTCCAAGGTTCAAAAGAGACTGCATATTTTAATGAAAAGATCAGCAATTTCACATCCAAGTTGTTCAAAAATTCTTGGGTGGAAACTGCCTGGATCCAAGGTTTTATTTATTTTTAGTTTGTCAATTTGGCTTAGAACTTCAGCTCTCATTACCTTTATTTGCCTCAGTTCATCTGACTTCTTCCTGAAAAGCCAACTCAGGCACACCCATCCATCCTACAACCTCAGCAGGAAGCCTGAGGCAAAGAATTCAGTTTCTCAATTATTTCCTTATTCATGTGTGTGTGTGTGTGTGTGTGTGTGTGTATAAATTGTTTTTCTTAATAGGCTCTGCTATGGTCTCCTCATAGATTTGTTTGTTTTGCATCTTTTAGCATTGCTTGCATATCTTCCTTGCCAGAACATATGGTTATTTCTTTTCTTGTCTGAGCAGACTTCTCTGATCTTGTTCATTAATCATTCTAGTATTTTCTTGGACTTTGCTGGATATTTATTGTTTTGACATACAGTAATTTCTAACTGAGATTCTGTTCTTGTGTTTTTGAATCACCTTCAACCATTATGGAACACTTCTTGAATCTACCTTTCAACTTTACTTTTCTGAAGTAAAGTGTGGCTACTGGGATTTCTTAAGGGATACAGAATACTGGGTACCCACTGTGAAGAATAAAATTTTAGAAAATAAGTGAAGTTAAGTGACACGTAGGCTGTAAAATTTCCACACGTAGACTGTAAGATTTCTACACGTAAGCTATAGGATTTCCTCACATGAGCTATAGGATTTCCACACTAAGCTGTAGGATTTCCTGGTTTGTGCTGAAGTACATATAAGGGAATAGGTGAAGCAAAATAGCAGGGGCAGGGATAATGTATTTTGTTTAGGCGATCCTGATAAGATTGTAATCTCTAAAGCCCAGCCAATGAAGCCATAGGGGAGCGACCAAGGCGTTGGGATAGAATGTATAAAATGTGTGGTTTTACTGTGAAAAGGTGTGGCTCAAATATTTATTTGGAGTCCACCACACTTTGCAAACCGTTGTATCTAATAATAATGATGATGATGATGATAAAGTTGGAAGGGACCTTGGAGGTCATCTAGTCCAACCCCCTGCTCAGGCAGAAAACCCTATACCATTTTGGACAAATGGCTGTCCGGTTTCTTAAAAATTTCCAGTGTTGGAGCATTCACCACTTCTGGAGGCAGGTTGTTCCACTGGTTAATTGTTCTAACTGTCAGGAAGTTTCTCAGTTCTAGGTTGCTTCTCTCTTTGGTTAGTTTCCACCTATTGCTTCTTGTCCTGCCTTCAGGCGCTTTGGAGACTAGCTTGACTCCCTCTTCTTTGTGGCAGCCTCTGTGATATTGGAACACTGTTATCATGTCCCCCCTCGTCCTTCTCTTCGTTAAAGTAGACATACCCAATTCCAGCAACTGTTCCTTATATGTTTTAGCCTCCAGTCCCCTAATCATCTTTGTTGCTCTTCTCTGTACTCTTTCTACAGTCTCAACATCTTTTTTACATCGTGGTGACCAAAACTGGATGCAGTATTCCAACTGTGGCCTTACCAAGGCATTGTAAAGTGGTATTAATACTTCATGTGATCTTGATTCTATCCTTCTGTTAATGCAGCCTAGCACTGTGTTGGCTTTTTTGGCAGCTGCAGCACACTGCTGGCTCATATTTAAATGATTGTCCACTGGGACTCCGAGATCCCTCTCACAGTTACTACTATTGAGCAAGGTACCCCCTATACTATACCTGTACATTTGGTTTTTCTTGCCTAAATGTAGAACCTTACTTTTTTCACCATTGAATCTCATTTTGTTAGATAGCGCCCAGTGTTCAAGTCTATCCAGATCCTCCTGTATCCTAAGCCTGTCTTCTGGAGTGTTGGCTATTCCTGCCAGCTTGGTGTCGTCTGCAAATTTGATGAGTTCCCCATCTATCCCCTCATCCAGATCGTTGATGAAGATGTTGAAGAGCACTGGGCTCAAAACAGAGCCCTGAGGCACCCCACTACACACTTCCCTTCGTGTAGATGCGGTTTCATTGAGGACCACACACTGAGTATGGCCGGTCAGCCAGCTATGGATCCATCTGGTGGTGATGCTGTCTAACCCGCATTTTTCTATCTTATCAAGTAGTAGGTTGTGATTTACTTTGTCAAATGCTTTACTGAAGTCCAAGTAAATTATATCCACAGCATTTCTCTGGTCCACTAATTTTGTCACTTGGTCAAAGAATACAATAAGATTTGTCTGGCATGATCTGTTTTTGACAAACCCGTGTTGGCTTTTAGTAATGACTTTGTTTACCTGTAGATGTTTGCTGATTCATTGTTTGATTATATTTTCCAGAATCTTCCCAGGTATTGAAGTCAGGCTGATAGGTCTGTAATTTCCTGGGTCCTTTTTCCCCCTTTTTTGAAGATGGGAAGTACATCAGCTCTTTTCCAGTCCTCTGGTAGTTCCCCAGTGCTCCAGGATCTTTGAAAAATATAGTTTAGTGCATCTGAGATCACATCTGCCAGTTCCTTGAGAACCTTGGGGTGTAATCCATCTGGCCCTTGGTCTGTTTTTTCCCTTTGCGTAAAGACAGATGCGAAAAATGAGTTAAATAGTTCTGCTTTCTCTCTGTTGCTTGTCACCTTCTTGCCACTTTCACCCACTAATGGACCAATCGTTTCCTTCACTTTTTTCTTGTTTTTTACATGTTGAAAGAAGGTTTTTTTTTTGTTATTTTTGACTTTGGTTGCAAGCCTTAGTTCATTTTGAGCCTTAGCTTTCCTCACTTTGTCTTTGCAGGCTCGGGCTATTTGCTGATATTCTGACCTAGTTATGTGTCCCTCTTTCCACTTTCTATACTTGTCCTTTTTATCTTTCAGTTGATCAGAGAGTTCTTTGTGCAGCCATGCTGGTTTCTTTTGAGAGCTGTTATTTTTCCTCTTTGTTGGTATTGTGCTAGACTGGGCCTTTATTATCTCACTTTTCTAAATTTCCCAAGCCTCTTGAGTTGTTTTCCCCTTGAGGATCTCATCCATGGAATCCTTCCCAAATCCTCTCTAAGTTTATTGAAATTAGCTCTCTTGAAGTCCAAGACTCTAGTTTGACTGTGTTCTATTGCTTGTGCTTCAATAATGTTGAATTTCAATATTCCATGATCACTTCCTCCAAAGGTTCCTGTGGCTTCAGCACCTTCTATAATTTCCTCTCTGTTAGTGAGAATTAGATCCAAAATGGCTAATCCCGTAGTTCCCTTCTCTACTTTTTGGGAGACAAAGTTGTCTGCTAGGTTTGCAGGGAATCTGTTTGATCTTCCACTTGGTGCAGAGTTTGTTTCCCAGTTGATGTCAGGGTAGTTAAAGTCCCCCATTATTATTGTGATGTGCTTCCTACATACCTTAGTTAGCTGACTAGCAAAAAGTTCATCTAATTAGTAAACTAGACATAACCAAGGAAGATATAGTTAATTTGTTTTGTTTTGTCTGGTGGGAAGATGAAAAAGTAGAGTGGCCTAGATTAGGAACAAATGACTATTTTGCTTGTCAGAATTTATATGAGTATGTGTCAAGGAAAACATGTAGATCATTAGTCAATGAGTTAGACTATGCTTTAATTTGGAACCCAGATAAATGGCTCGCCTTGACTATGAGTGGCCCTAGCCCTCACATAAAACAACCTCAATATATTTACAAGAGGAAAAGAAAAATGAAATAGAGGAAGAGCAGGATGATGAAAAATCCATGAAATATTTACCCCCACCCTATAATCCTAATCCACCCCAACCAACAAATGTACATTCTACCACCCCTACTAGCTCCTGTAACACAACCCCAGGGAGCTGTGGGAGGTGGACCATATAAGGGATTAGTGAAAGAATTAGAACAATTGAAGAAAGGTATAAAGAATTTTCCCTTTAAGGATAAACCACTACCCAATGGAATAGATGGCTAAGGACAGTGGATGTGAAATTTAATACCCATTCTTGCAGTAAGAAATAAGGTGGGTTTTTTTTAAATAAATGAAATATGAGAAGAACTTGAATACACCTATATAACCATTAGCCAATAGAAATTACTTTGAATTGTTTTGTTTAGATTTATAAATGATTTAACCTATTTAATGGAAATTTGTTTCCATCTGAATGGAATCTGATTAAATTGGAATTTGGCTAAATTTATATTAAAACCAAAGAGTTGATACTAGAGTTTGATACAAAACTATTTCAGTAACTCAGAATATCTTATTAAGCTTGTTTATTTATTTATTTTGTGGAGTTGCTTTTTGTTGTTGTTTTGTTTTTTATGTTTTTATGTCTCTGTGCAGGACACACTGATAAAAAAATAATAATACCTAAGAAAATTGAAGGAACTGTAATTCAACCCTTGTTTAAAATGAAGGAGTTGAGAAAAATTTTGGGGATTATAAATGAGCTATTTTGTTTTGAATAAAGATTTATATGCAAACAAACTCAAGCAGAGTTTGGTGAGCGCTCCTTTGTTGGCTCTTTACTAAACAATTTGTTTGTAAATACATACAGACAAAGGAATGGCTAGGAGAGGGATAACTGATACGTTTCTATGGTTAATATATGGTTGGTTATATGATAAATATGATATGTAGACAAATACATAAAATGCTCTATAACATCTAATGGTGAGGTTATTTCAACGCATTCGAGTTGATTTTAAATTACCTCAAGTGGGAAATTCCACAGTATGAAACTCAAATGATTTGGATAAAATGTTTACCTTTAGTATTGTTGTGAACAAGAACACAACCACGGAAAGATATAGGATTGTCTTGGTATGAATTATTGTATGGTGTATCATTTATGCCTGGAAACATTTGTATGGACTCTTTAGTAACAAGGGATAAAGTAATAAGACATTATGTGCATAAACTGTTGCAGTATCTTGATCATTGCAGGAAACAAGGCTTGCTGATCCAAACACCCCCTTTGGAATTTCCTGTCCATAAGTTTGAGGTGGGACAGTGGATCCTGATCCGAACGTGGAAGGAGGAGAAACTGCAACCTAAGTGGGAAGGACCATTCCAAGTGTTGTTGACCTCTGAAACTGCAGTTCAGACGAAAGAAAAAGGGTGGACTCATTATACGCGAGTGAAGGAACCAGTAGCTAAACCAAAAGGACAGTGGACCTGTGTTCCGGGTGACGACTCGCTTAAATTGATACTTTGTAAAATTCCTGTTTAAATGTGTTGGTACTGTGACTGTAAATGGCATGTTGATTGTTGTTGTTGTTTCCATTGTATTGACTGTGTATGATGTACTGGATGTGAAGAACATTTTGGACCATGCGATATAGTACTCATTGAAAAGAAATTGAAACCTTTTGAAGAATATACTGAGATATTGACCGGAGTGGTAAGATATACTTTAAAAGATACTCCTTCAATTCAACTAGTATTGGATGTGAAGAACAACAAGAAGCCTTTAGAAAATATCACAATTTAGATATAAAGGAAGAGTGGAAGAGTGATTAAAATGCAAATCCTTAGTGTTGTATATTTGTCCATGGTTATCTATCTCTCCCTCTCTAGAGAACAATATAGGAGAGCAACAAAAACAGAAGGATGTGAAGCCTGCATTACCAACGCCACCAAAGGGAACGCAGTAATCAAAACCTTGGTATATCATACCCAAGCACCAAAGGGATGTATATTTCAGTCTACATGTCAATTAAATAAAACACAATATTCAGTTTGTGAGGGAAAAGACAAGAAGATACAATGCTACGATCCATCAATACCAACATATTTGAATTTCAGTATATATGTGGGTTTAGCTAAAGTAGGAGTGAGACAGAGTCCTGAAGGTGAAGGAAGATTAATATATGTTAATTCTACAAAAATATTAGAAAAGGGGACAGAAAAGGCTTTAATACAATTTGATGCATGTACAGTATTAAGTTTATCTCACCTAGCCACAAAGTGTGGGGACTCTAGTTGGATCACAGCATATAAACAAAATCATAAATATATATGTTCCACTAATTTGAACTTTGCACATGGGAACCCCAATCAATGGTTACCTTGTGCAGGATCTATTAAATGTTCAGGGTGGAGCTGTGTGTGTGATAACACTGGAGGAGGTTATCCAGGATGTAATGGTATTACCCAATTTAAAAGAATATATGGAACTAATACGATGGAGTTGGAAATCTCTAAGAACCATTCTGATGTAGTAAGTTATGGATTTGGAATAGATGGTAGAGGATCCGATCCATTAACTTATATCACTATAAAGAAAGAAAAGATATATTAGCTAAGGAAGGAGGGGTATGTTGGAAGTTTAATTTAACTAATTGTTGCTTACAAATAGATGAAACTGGAACAGTGGTGAAGCAATTAACCACTGAAATGAGACAACTTGTACATGTTCCAGTCCAGACTTGGACTGATCTTTTAGATGAAGGGGGATTCTTGGGGGGAATTTTTCGCAATTGGAAACAAGCATTATTTATGGTGGGTGGGACTAATGTGCTTGCCCTGTTTAATTCCCATGTTTAAAAATTTAGTCCATACGACTGTAACCAGTATAATGGATGGCATCAAGCAGGAAGAAAAGATACAGACACTATTAGCTTTCCAGGAAATTACACAAAAAAAGAAATTGAAATGAATTTAAAAAGATTCTAAAATTTAATTAAATATAAAAAGAAAAAGGGTCAGGATATGAAACTTTTACCTCAGGATCTCGGGTTGGGGATCATAAAAGATTGCACTAGTAATGGGATGAAGTCAACTCAGAAGCGCAAACGCACAATATGCGATAGACTAGATACAGTAGATAGACCATATATAGGAGAAACACCAATCAAACAAAATGTACTCGGAGTATACTTGAAGATGTAAGGGAGGAGGGAAGAACGTTTACTAAAACAGATGTTTACAAAGATTAATACCTAATGTTGTATGCTATGTTCTAGGATGATTGCTTAGCAATAGGATCTTATGTTTAATGTTGATCACATTAATATTGAAACGGATAGGGGAAACACCAATCAAAATAAAATGTAACAGGAGTATAGTTGAGGCTAGACACGAGGAGTGGGGAAAAAAGCTTACTAACTCAGACGTTTTCAAAGACTAATACTTAGTATTGTATACCAGGTGTCATGATGATTGCTGCAAAATATGCTTTTATGTTCAATGTTAATTGTGTTAATAAAAGAATTTTTATAAAAAAAAGAAAAGAAAAAAAGAAAAAGGGTGGCTTTGTGAGGAATAAAATTTTAGAAAATAAGTGAAGTTAAGTGACACATAGGCTGTAAAATTTCCACACGTAGACTGTAAGATTTCTACATGTAAGCTATAGGATTTCCACACTAAGCTGTAGGATTTCCTGGTTTGTGCTGAAGTACATATAAGGGAATACGTGAAGCAAAATAGCAGGGGCAGGGATAATGTATTTTGTTTAGGCGATCCTGATAAGATTGTACCCTCTAAAGCCCAGCCAATGAGGCCATAGGGGAGGGACCAAGGCGTCGGGATAGAATGTGTGGTTTTACTGTGAAAAGGTGTGGCTCAAATATTTATTTGGAGTCCACCACGCTTTGCAAACCGTTGTATCCAATAAATCTCTGTTTAATTTCAACTTGCTGTTTGGTGTTATTCAGTGGGCTAGAATTTCTGTCAACACCACCCCACCTTTTAAATCTTGAAGACTTGAACAAGCTTCTGAGCATTACTTAGGACTAAATCTCATTTTACATCTCCCCTTGTTGACTCATTGGCAACGTAGAAATTTACTTTCTTTGCCCCATTCAGAACATTCTTTTTTTCCCCAGCCTGTATGAAGTTGATTAACATCACCCAGTACTACTACTGGACTGATTCTTTGTCAGATAAATTCATTCCCCACCCCCACCCCCACCTTTTCAGACTGAGTAGTAAAAAGTACTGTCGATAATACTGGCTTGCTTTTGAAGGATGAATATGGATACATGCAATGATTCAGCAGAAGAGTTCCTTCCATTTGTAATTTTTTACTTCAGGGGATTCTGTGTACTCGTTGACAATAGTCCTTTTCCAGTCGTTCCTCTACAGCTTATTTCCAGAGATAACCCTAGCCCAGTTGGTGATTTCTATTCATCCATTTTCTGCAGTGGTTGCTAGGTCTGTGCAGTGCACTTTTACCCTTGCGACTTGGTAGGTTTTGAAGTAAGCTACACTTACTTCTTAGATCTACATTGTCTCACCTGGAACAGTTAAAAAAAGCACATGCTTTAACCCCCTCTTTTCTGCACCATTTTAAATCAGGTGCTTACATCCTGATTTAAATGGATTCCTACCCTCCTTACCCTCAGGAATCTGTTTAAAAGCTGCTGTGCCACCCTTTAAATGTACACCTGCAGTCTAGTATCTTCCTGATACAAGAGCAACCCATTCATTTTTTACAAACCTAATTTGCCCCAAAAGTCCCCCTGTGATGCGTTATTGTTCTAACCTGTTTCCCCAGGTTATACAGGTGTTTTTTTTTCCTAAGAAAACCAGCCTGGTAAGCCTGGATTTCAGCACCCTAATGAACAACCTAACATTTACTTTCAGAGTGATCCATTTTCTTTACATAACTGATGCCAACCTCCATTGGCTTATTCCCAGCATCTCCTACCAGGCTGTCTAGACACTCTGTGATGTCTGAACATTTGCATCATACAAGCAAGTCATGGGGCAATCAATATACCCCTCACACACTCATCTGTATATGCTTTGAATAATCAAATTTCCCAATGTTTGTTTGTTTGTTTCCTGCCTTTATTATTTTCACAAATAATTCAAAGCAGTGAACCCAGCCAACCTACCTTCCTCCTCCTATTTTCCTTGCAACAACAGCCCTGTCAGGTGGGTTGGTCCGAGAGAGAGCGACTGGCCCAAAGTCACCTGGCTGGCATTCATGGCTAAGACAGGACTTGAACACAGTAACTTTGAACACCTTTGAAACTTTGAACACCGCCTTATTCAGAGAGCATCTTTAATATAAGAGGATATTTGTTTATTCCTCAAAGACATAAGGCTACCTAGAGGTTCCTAGTCCTCTTCTGTGACATTCTCCTATCCCGAAAGTTTTATTTATATATACACTTTATAGGCTGCCCATTTCCCAAAGACCCTGGATTGCAAACAATTACAAGTTAAAAAAGCAAACAAATATATGAATGCCCCCCACAAAACAACAACAACAACGCATTACCAAAGAAAACCAATTCAGTGGGAACTTAGCTTCCACTCTGATCCTGAGTTTGGGAGAATAGCTTCCTGGACATCATCAGTTTTATTTTCAAAGTCTGTCCAAGTATTAGAACTGAGTGGGATGTTATTCGTTGAATTCCAAAGGCCCCTCTCTCTGCCTCTCCCAGCTTTCTCCAAACTAGCTATCTTGAACTTAAAGAAAGGACTTTATTTCTTGAGACCCAGAAGTTCATTGCATTGATTGCATACCTATGGCTTTAGTATAATACATTGAGTAGTCTTTACACCCCTACTGGTTCTCTGACAGTATAGTCAAGCTATTCTCCAAGGTGCCTGAAGGCAGGACAAGAAGCAATGGATGGAGACTGATCAAGGAGAGAAGCAACTTAGAACTAAGGAGAAACTTCCTGACAGTTAGAACAATTAACCAATGGAACAACCTGCCCCCAGAAGCGGTGAATGGTCCAACACTGGAAGTTTTTAAGAAGAGACTGGACAGCCATTTGTCCGAAATGGTGTAGGGTTCATGCCTGAGCAGGGGGTTGGACTCGATAACCTCCAAGGTCCCCTCCAACTTTTTATTATGATTATGATTATGATTATTTGTTTGAATCTATTTAGATGGACAGTCAAGTTCCTTAAAGTATCAGGGGAAAAAAAGAGTATTGAATGTCCCAACCTCCTTTCAGTGATGTCAGATTCACAAGTCAAATTTCACTGCCGTTTATAAAGGAACATTGACACCGTTGTTCCTGGGGCCATGTTGCTTTGTCAGCTGGGGAGTCTCCTGTGCTCAGCTCGGATCAATTTACTTGGGATCATTGAGTTGATTGGAAGTACTGAATCGATTTAATTTGACACTTGGAATTGATCTGCATTGGGTTAATTGGATTCAAGCAAATTCAATTGTGAAAGACATTCAAATAAAATCAATTTGAAGGTGTCTGATTTGATTGGACAGCTCTAAATATTGCTTCCGAAGGTGCTTTGAAAATTTGATCATTTGTCTTTGCACTACATCTTCAGATTGAAACCATATTGCCCTACTAGTTAGGTTTCAGGACTGTGGCCCTAACTAAGTGGTGGGAAAGTAGTACAGGTAGATGCTCAAGTAGCAGAATCAAAAAAAGAAACTGCTGCCTAAGACCTTGGAAAGTTGGATAGACCATCATGAATTGGAGGAATCAGTGATCTGAGATAGTTTGACTTCGTGGCAGTGACTATGTTGTGCTAACTCTCTTGTGTCTTAAGCACGTCTAGTCTTAATACATCAAAAGGGACAGCAGCTTGGTATAGTGCTAATAGAACAATCTCTGCCTGTTTTAGTCACAAGATTTTATTTTTTTTGTAGACAAATTTATCCTGGGAAAAACTGATTGAAAAAGCAACTCTTAGGGACAATATTTGTAGATACAGCAAGAATGTGAAGCACGGTATGGTCCAGATTACACCCTTGTGTTTCTGGGTATCCCTGTGCTGTTTCTGTCTTCTCTATATGTTATGTTTGCCCAATATACTGAAACATTAATAAGTATGTAATATATATACCCATCATAGTCCCTTAACTAAATGTTTTGAGTTAGTGTATCACAGAAACTTAAAATGGCCTCCATTTTTTATTCAATTTAACAGGCATTTAATTATAAATTTAAATTCTGGTTCCCACATAATCAAAATGTCAGCTTGTTCAGGTTCTGGTTGACAGCAACACCAAAGTAAAGCAGCCATTGTGTGCACTTGTTAATTGGGCTTTTTGTAAAGCCATTCATACATTTCATCATTGTTGCCATTTGGCATCATTCCTCTATTGAGATGCAAACCTCATCCTGTCTCTGTAGCTGTTTCTTTGGTTAATGGTTTTCTTCGCCACCACTATTAGGAGATACTAGCAATAGCATTTAGACATATGTACTGCTTCACAGTGCTTTACAGCCCACTCTAGGCGGTTTACAGAGTCAGCATATTTCCCCCAACAATCTGGATCCTCATTTTACCGACCTCGGAAGGATGGAAGGCTGAGTCAACTTTGAGCAGGTGAGAATTGAACTGCTAGCAGTTGGCAGAGTGAGTCTGCAATACTGCATTCTAACCACTGCTCCACCACAGCTCTTATATACTAATAGATTGCCTTATGATTTATGATTAGGTAAATCTATGCCATGAACAGTTTTTCTGCATTTCCAGGCTTCATTATAGTACAATTTTACACCACACCAAGAGATCCTTTATGTAGTCCATTGCCTGGCATGATATATATTGCAATAATCCTGTAAAATTCCTGTTTGACAAGCCAGATGCAGCACAGCACTATTGATTGCAATGCTACATTAAACAATCTCAAGGGCTTTTGCTATGGTGCAGTTCTCCTTCCTTAGGACACAGTAGCTTGAGTTCTTTCTCTCATTATATACATGCATATCTATCTATCTATCTATCTATCTATCTATCTATCTATCTATCTATCTATCTATCATCTATCTACCTATCTACCTATCTACCTATCTACCTATCTACCTATCTACCTATCTATCTACCTACCTATCTATCTATCTATCTATCTATCTATCTATCTATCTATCTATCTATCTATCTAACATTTGCTTTTGAAAATGAAGGAGAGAATTCTGTGTACTAAAATCCAACATCTCTGGAGAGTGCTATTTTCTGAAGGGTTGTGCTAAAATTTATGGCATTTAACCAAGTTCAGTAAAGGCAGTAGTTGCTCTAAAATAAACAAGCTGATGTGAGCTGGTAAAGCAAGGTGAAAGTATAACCATCGGGGATTCAGGTACAGAAATAGTGTACCTGTTTTCCCTTGTCTGTTAAACAGGCTGACGGGAGCAATTTCAGATTCTCTCACAGGATTATTTTCCTATTTGGCAGCAATAGAATCTAGGAATTCCATAATTCCATGATTGGGTAAACGATAAACGATGCAGTATTTGATATGCTTTTGTTTTCACACACAACTTCCTGGTTCTCTGCCCTCACACGTATGCCCTTCCCCAAAGTGTTGCTCTTTCCAACTGCACTGTAACTTCATTTAAAACAAAAAAAATCACACTCAGACTTGAAAAGAGTTCAACAATCCCAGATCAGCCTTGCAGGAAGAGATAGTTTGGGATCAGGACATGAGTGTTTGAGAGTACCGTGAAAGCAAAGCTGCTGCACTGCTATCTGAATTAGATTTCATTTGATAGGAAGTGGAGCCCTCTGCAGACTCTCGATGTGAAAGAGCTTTTCTCCAGGGCATATGCTCACATGCTTACTAATGCTTCACCTCGACAAGGGCAGTGCAACATTTAGCTGGTGCAGAACAGCCTTTTCCCAAAGGTGAGAATGCATGGTGCTGAATATAGAGGACTGTAGCGTTCCTTGCATTTGAACAAACTGGGGCGGGGGGGGGAGGAGAGGTGGTTTTAAAGTGTGACTGATGCATCATGCATTTAATAAGTCCCAGTGCATCCTGCAGGGAGGTGATGGGACAAAACGCTGACAGATTTATTTCTAGTATCAGATGGCTCCATTATTAATCAGAGACAGTACCTACCAAGGAGAAAGGCACATAAGATGAAAGCTAAAAATAACCTGGAAGGAAACAGATGGAATTTCTTTCACCTTTTTCTTTAAGGTTTTAAAACTCTATGAAAAATAATTGTCAATAACAGCTTGCCTGTGTTTTGAATGTATGTTTTAATACATGGGCTAAAAGGCAGCTAATGTGTGCTGCAGGTCTTGATGCTGGGGATGATAAACAGAGACCACTCAGACACAACCTTCTCAACCTCTGGTGCAGTCCTGCTTTTTGCTCAAGCCCATTAACAGTACCCTATACAGGTAGTCCTCGACTTACGGCCACAATTGAGCCCAAAATGTCTGCTGTTAAGCGAGACATTTGTTAAGTCAGTTTTGCCCCGTTTTATGACCTTTCTTTCTATAACTGTTAAGTGGATCACTGCAGTTGATGAGTTAGTAACTTGGTTGTTAAGTGAATCTGGCTTCCACATTGACTTTGCTTTGTCAGAAGGTCACAAAAGTTGATCACATGACCACAGGACACTGCAACCTTCATAAATATGAACCAGCTGCCCAGCATCTGAATTTTGATTAGATGATCATGGGGACGCTGCAAAAGTCCTAAGTCACTTTTTTTCAGCACCGTTGCAACTTTGAACGGTTACTAAATGAACTGTTGTAAGTCAAGGACTACCTGTAACTTGCCCACACAGAACATATACATTACATATATATTCTGTCTTTCCCCCCAGAGGCTCAATGAGACAAAGAACATAAACCCCTCTGAGTTAGGATAAACTGCAAGGGTATAATAGTCCCTATACAGCTCTGCAAAAAATTGTAGAACAGCTGGCTTGAGTTGATTCCCAACGCAGCCCACTGGGGCCCAGAAGATGATCTTAAGGATCCCCTAGATATCTGTAATAGATTTTATGAAGAACACAAATTTCTTGAATTGTTAAAGATGTAGCGCGGTTACCCCATAAACTTCTCAATGCTTGCAGGCTGGTTGTCAGGCCCTCAATGTATTTCTTTCCTATGCCTTTCATTTTTGGGTTCTGCCATTCTATAAGAGGGGGAAGTTTTGTCTTAGAAGGGAGGCTTGTCTTAGAAGACCTATGTGTCTTCTACAACAGGGGTCTCCAACTTTGGCAACTTTAAGACATGTGGACTTCAATTTCCAGAATTCCCCAGCCAGCCTTGAAGTCTACAAGTCTTAAAGTTGCCAAGGTTGGAGATCCCTGTTCTACAATGTATTTCCTCTGCTTTGTTCTATCCTCTTTGAAGTATCTTACTTGGGGTGTGAAAGGAATGTGCCTCCGGCCATCTGCTTTATCTCCAGTTGGATGGGAAGAAGCCTTGGAGAAACCTGACAGCCTTGAGAATGGTGCCTTATCGCTGGTTTCCCACAACAACTTAACACCTATGGATTGGTTCAATTCAAACCGCCAGGTTGGACATTTGGGGTGCAGTTTGAAAGGGTTCTTTTAATGTTAACGTTTCGTGCAGGAAATCATCAGATCCTGCCTTACTCTCCTGCTATCAATAACTTCCAATAAAAGTTCCTGTTGAGACAATGCAAGTTTCAAGACTTCTGCTTTCTTGGGAGAATTAATTGAGGCAGGTCCTTACACTGGTTGAACATTCATAATACAGCCATTTTCAACAAAGGGACAGCCTAGTCCAGAGGTAGGGAACCTCGGCTCTTTTATGACTTGTGGACTTCAACTCCCAGAATTCTTGAGTCAGCATGCTGGTTCAGGAATTCTGGGCACTGAAGTCCACAAATCATAAAAGAGGCAAGGTTCCCTACCCTGGCCTAGTGAGTTGTGGTTGGGACTGAGTCTTTTGCAGCCACAGTTTACTCTTGGCTCTTGCAGTGACTCCTGATTTTGCTGTGCTTTTTATGCTTTTAATATCAGCAGTTAAGATGCTGGGCTTGTCGGCTGGAGAGCTGGCAGCCCAGGTTCGAGACCCAAGTGCCACACGAAGGGGTGAGCTCCTGTCCTCGCCCTCCCTGCTGCCAACCTATCAGTTCAAAAGCATGCACATGTGAGTAAATAAATAGGTACTACTACAGTAGGAAGGTAACAGCCCTTTGTGATGTCATGCTGGCCATGTGACTGCAGAAATGTCTTTGGACAGCACTGGCTCAAAGGCCTTGAAAGGGAGATGAGCCAGGCATGCTGGCTGAGGAATTCTGGGAGTTGAAGTCCACAAGTCATAAAAGGGCTAAGTTTGAAGACCCCTGTTTTACACTTTACCTCTAGTTTCTCATTCACTCCTTGCACTTTGATCTATTGAGCATTCTAATAAACATCGCACAGAATTAGAATTAGAAATTGCTGCCATGATAGCCTTTTTGCAAGTATGAATCAGGGTTTTCCTTTAAAATTACATCAGTGGTCTTTAGCTAGAATTAACCCTGGACACAGTTATCCATCGCAGAGTTTCAGAGATCAGTTGGGTGGAGTCTAAGCATAGCAGTGCCCAAGTGGCTTGGCCAGTTAAAAGACTTCAAAGTGTGGTCATTCATAGGTACTGGATATAAGACTAGTCTCCTTGCCATTAAAAAAGGATTCTGATGCATACCTAAAGTTAATCAAAATCTACATTCAAAAGTATATGTTCAAAGTACATTTTGGTGAACTTCAGAAATGATGTAATGCATGAATGCTCTTGTCAGAATCTGTTCCTAAATTGAAAATAATGTATTTCACATAAACCAAAATAATTTCTGTGGTTACTCATGACCTTCCAGCAAAGCAGTAATTTGAACCTCTGTTTCCTACAGTCAGCGTACAACTACGTTAGGAGTGTTATTGCAAATTCTTATGGTAGTGGTTGAAAGAAGCTTCAAATAGACAGGCTTTATTTTGAAATTCACCCCCCACCACCACTAAAATTGCAAGAAGGATGAATAGAAAGCTGGACATTAGTAGCTGAATGCTCCTACATGGCACCAGAATGGAGAAACTGAATGTGAGTAATTATTAAGTAGAAGTGATTAAATACAAGAGCCAGTTTGGTTAGTAGTAAAGGCCAGGAGATTGTGAATTCTAGTCTCACCTTAGGCATGAAAGCCAGCTGGATTAGTTTGGGCTAGTCACACTCTCTCAGCTCATGATATTAGACTCAGATGACAAGCTTGTCAGTCAATTCCTATTGCAAGCAAACTTGAAAAAAGTGGATCCTGCCCTTGTGGGAAAAATACTAGGAAGGAAAAAAAAGAAGCTGTTAAAGTGATCTATGCATTCACTAGCAGCATCAGAGGTTCAAAGCTGTTAGTGATTGCAACAAAGATCAGTAAAATATAGTTGCTTGATAACTGTTTTATTGTTTTTAGTTTTTATTGCCCTGGAACTAAATATAAAGATAATAAATACAATGATTGCTTCAACAGCAATGGTGTTAATTTTTAAGGTATTTTGTCTTATTTTCCAGCTAACAAAGTCTTGAGATTGGCTTTTGATGTCCTGGAATTTAAAGTCCCCACTTTATCACCTGAAAATCAATAATTACATATAAATATGTCAAGCATTTTGCTGGAACTGTATGATGTAGCCAATCCACATCTTTCTGCAAAGAGGGAGGCAGAGTGGCAGCAGTGACTTTTGATCAGCTGGATCCTGATGGTTTCCAAATCCTATCCAGTCTGTCTGCCTGGTTGCCTTTAATTTTCTGGCTATATCATCCAAGCACCATAGGCTCTTTGTGAGGCTTTCTAGCTTGCCACAAGAGAAAGTTATTCTCTCCCGCCTGCACTCATCCTGCATGTATAAACTTGGCAACCTTGTGACACAGAATGGTGAACAGAACTAGCAGGGACCTTCCCATATTCTTATGACTTCTCGGAATGAGGCATTGGCTCAGGATCTGCTGCAAACAGACCCTTTCCTGCTCCTGCAGGCTGGCATTTCGCATGTTGTGCAATGTCAGTTGCTGGCAGACTATCACATTTAAAAGTGTAAAATACAGCAGTTGCCTACAAATGTTCTTTTCTTCTGTAGAGAAAGCTATTTTTCTCTCCTACAACAGGTGGGGAAATGTCCTTGAAAGTCTCAGAAGTTTACATGATCTTAAATTGGACAGCAGAGTCAGTTGGGTGTAGTGGTTAAAGCATCAGACTAGAAACTGGGAGACTGTGAGTTCTAGTCCTGCCATAGGCACAAAGCCAGCTGGGGTAACCGTGAGCCAATCACTTTCTCTCAGCCCTAGGAAGGAGGCAATGGCAAACCACGTCTGAAAAACCTTGCCAAGAAAAGTTCAGTGACTTCTCCAGGCAATCTCCAAGAATCTGACATGAATGAATGGAAGAAAAAAAAAAGACAACATAAATGAAATGCATTAAGCAGATAGGATTTTAATATGTCTGTGAGTTAAAGATAAGAATAATATCTTTATATGTTACTGGCTAAAGATAAGAATTGTAAAAGAGAAATGGGTAGGGTTCAACAGAGGGGAAAAAATGCCAATTGCCTCTGTATTAAAAGATTCTACAACTCCTTTTTATTCTGAAATTCCAGGAAGAGATTTTGTAGATCAAAGCTACATTCCGCATACTTCTCCTATTAATGAGGGGCTTGGAGCTGTACAATTATTCAATGCCTTTTCCCTTCTCTTAACAGCTGAGCGGAGGCATTCTCTGGGCAAGGACTATCATCCCCTCTGCCTGAAGTGCCACCACTGCAAACGGCAACTCACTCCTGGCCAGCATGCCGAGGTACAGAGCAAACCCTTCCATCTGTCTCCTTCTATAACTTGTGATACCCTGACGGCAATCTCTCCAGAGAGAGGGCTCCATTTTCAAAGGCCTGGAATGTGTTCGCCAGCAAAGATTGCTTTAATCTTTTGGCTGGCGAGAAGGAAAGGGACACTGGCAGGAAAATACGTGAGGGCTAGAATTAACTTGAATCCAGCAGAATGGAATGTGGGTGAGCAAGAGGGAGGGAGGGAAGAGATACCCATTTGCAAAGGGAACCTCAGTTTGTTTGTATCTCTACATACATCACATCTTCTTGTATGTCACCCCAGCGACTCTTGTCAGTTTTGGCCAGGATGCCAGGTTTGCAGGAGAGATTTTTCTCTCTGTCATCATTTGTGTATGAGAAAGTAAGGTGGCTTACCTTAGGTAGCTCTCAGCTTGTTTCTTTTGCTTTTTGGAACGCAGCTGGATGGTCCTGAGCAATGTGCTTTGCCTAACTCATTCCTTCATGGAGCCCCCTCCCTATGTTCATGTGGCTTAGTTAATGCTTCATTGGGCAGGTGGACTGCGATGGAATGTGGAGCACTTGGTTACATGGAGGAAGAGACCTAATTACAGCAAAGGCCTACCCAGTTTGACAGCAGAGGGAGGAACACAAAATAGCTCCAGTTCCGCTCAATCACTTTGCAATGCCAAATAACTGAATGCCGTAAAAATCAGATAAAGATGCCCTCACGTTAGTCAACTGCAGGTGACTATATGGACACAACCATGCAGTTTCTTGATAGCAATAGGCCCGTGGTTTGCCTTTTTCCTGATGTTGTTTTTAACTTTCCCATCTGATCTACAAGTCTGGGATTTTCCAATCGTCTCTATCCAAGTATTAATGAAAGTCAATCCTGCTTGCCTGCTTACTAGCACTGACAATGTTTTTCCTGGTTTGGATAATGAAACGTCTGCAAGAAAACAACCAAGCTCAGAGAGCACCAAGGACTCCTCAATCCTGTTTACCTTCCAAACCCAGACAAGATTGGTCTTGTGCATCTCCTCAATGGGATATAACAATAATGAATGGAAAAGATGCATGGGCTAAATCCAGATACCCCGTAGTTTCAAGCTGCCACAAGCAAGAGAGGTTTTTGCACCCATTGAAACACTAATGTCTTCCTCTTAAATTATCCTGTTAGGTTAAGACACAGTTATTGGAAACTGATGCAAGTTAGCGATAATACTATGTTGTTTTCAGTGATGGAAAGTTGGGGCTAATGCTGCAGAGGTTTCAATGCAACAGCAATAGATTATCTCTTATTGGTTGGTCAGAAAAGAGACCGGAGCTGAGAAACAACATCATTCCATTTCAGGAAAGGGAACTGTGAAGGATTGACTCCTTCTGTTGGGTAACAGGAAAGGAGAATCGATTCCAATGTACTTCCTTTTAGGGTGAATTCAAAGCATCAAATTAAGCTTACTGTCACTGTAAAGTGGTTTCCTTAAGAATGCCTGATCCAGTTTGCAGCATTAAATCAAGTTTTCTGCCTGGGATGCATGAACGATTCATAGTTTATAAAATGGCCATGACACAGCAAGGGGAGAAATAGTGTCATTTCAGCCACATTTAAAATACTTTGGGGAGAGAAGCAAAAATATGCATACTGAGCATTAAGTTGCAAGACCCACTTCCTAAAATTTACTTTTCATGGCCTTTCCTTAAGTCTTTTCCCTTTATTAGAAAAGTTCTAAATCCATGTTTCTCAAATGTGGTGACTTTAAGACATGAGGACTTCAACTCCCAGAATTCCTCAGCCAGCATGAAGTCCACATCATAGCACAGCTATTTGGAAGGCCTGAAGATGCATAAGGTGCACCCTTTGATCCCTTTATTGTTTTCTTACTGTAGACTATTTAAGTCGGTTGATACTGTTAATTCAAGTCTGGGTAAACAGTGATTACCAGTAAAGGAGTATATTGTAGCTCAGGGTTGAAATGCAGCTCCTTGGTGCTCTCTGAGCTTGGTTGTTATCTTACCCAAACTAGGTAACATCATCAGTGCTAGGTAGTGACCAAACCCCAAGCAATCCATAAATGTCCCCTGTTTAGCTTATTTTAATAGGCTTATTAGCTTATTATAAACAATTTAGTTTATTTTGGGATGCTGATGGATAGCCCCTTTACCATCTTGGTTAGTTCAGTAGTCATACCCTGGACTATTTGATTTGCTCAAGGGAATGGCTCCTTTGAGGTTGTTAATTCAGGGGTGCCAAACTGGCGGCCCGCAGGCTGGATGCGTCACATGCAGGCCACACCCACCCTGGATCTACAAAGGCAAAAAAAAAAACACCTCACGATATGTCACGAGACACGATCAAGTTTGACACCCCTGGTTTATATGGATGAAATCTTTTCTACCTTTGATTGGGCTCCCCCTAATCATGCATGTATCAGTTTCAGTGGAGGGATTTTTACTAAGGTTGCAGCAAGGGAGGAAAGGGTTAAATTCACATGATATGACCCTTTTAATTAGGAACAGCCTTAAGCTATGGATGTGATTTGCATATTTTTGCAGGGCACACTGAATATACAGAAGTTAACACTGAAGACAGAAGTAAAATGTCCAAGCAAGCTTTCAGAAATCGGCTGCAGAAGTTCTCTGGAGAGACACCATTTGTCATCAGAGTTAATAACGGAGGAGTGAGAACAATGTACTGAGTTGGTCTAGTGTAACTTCCGAGGCTCATCTGGAATAACAGAGATATGATCAAGTTACAAAGCACAAGCATTGCTCGAAAGGACCTGAAGTCAAAGAGGTCATGGATGCCAAGTGTATCGGTGGTTATTAAAACGGATGTCCATGTGCCGCCTCTATGTTGGTTGAGGCAGGCAGGATTCCCTTGAGTACCATTTGTTGGGGGTCAAGGGAAAGGGAGGGTTTTGCCTTCTCTTTCTGCTCAAGATCCCCATGTACAATTGGTGGGCCACTGTGTGACACAGAATGCTGGACTCGATGGGCTTTGGCCTGATTCAGCATGGCTCTTCTTATGTTCTTATGTTCTTAGGTCTCTTCAGAAAGGAAACTGTTTATGAAGGCTGATTAACTGTCTTCCTTCTTACTGTTCTGTTGAAGCCTCCATCAACTTATCCACTTCCAAATGCTTAGGTTGCCACTCTTAAGAATTCCCAGCTATCTGACTCCTCAGATAGCTTATAACCCCAAAACAGCCCCAACATTTCCACTGCTAAGCAAGACGATGGTTAAATGAGTTTTTGCCCCATTTTATGACCTTTCTTGCCACAGTTGTTAAGGGAATCATTAGAACCTTCCACATAAGTTTCTATACACAGGGAAACTGGACCAAGAGCATTAATCTTTGCAAGACTTGCACCCATGACACTGGCCAGGTAGTTAAGCTCAATGCCATCTATTGACTAAAAAAAACAAATCAACAAACCAAACAGATGATGAGGGATTTGTATTAGTTATCGTCAGCTTCATTTTTATGATGGGGTTTGTATATAAGGCTTTATGGACTATGTGTGGCTATACTGTTAAGTAGCATCTCCTAACAACTTTCTAGTAATGTCTTATTTTTTAAAAAAAGGCAAAGTTGAGTCCTATAGACTCCTGTGGTTTATTTTCTTTACGGTGGATTAGGAAATACAGTCCAGAGCGCACATACATTTTTGAACTGTTTGAGTTAAACCCAGACTGTTTATTAGTTATGTATTAATGTCAACAATGATTTGGACATTGAGGAGTAATTCATTAAGTTTTCTATCCAAAAACATGACTTCCCAATGATGCAACTGGGAAATTGCTACAAAACATGATTTCCCTGTAGGGAACTCTCAGTCCCAAGGGGACTTCGGTTTCAACTCCCACAATTCCTCTGAAGCAGTTTAAACACCATCTGCTTGTATTCGCTTCTGTTGATTCAAAACAGTGAGCGTGTGAGAGAAGTTCACCACCTGGTCTGAGTTGCTGCATAATTTAAAGCAAGAAAGATCTCTTTGCCTTCATTCCATATAAAGCAGGGGTTCTCAACCTTGGCAACTTTAAGACTTGTGGACTTCAACTCCCAGAATTCCTCAGCCAGCAAAGCTGGCTGTGGAATTCTGGGAGTTGAAGTCCACAAGTCTTAAAGTTGCCAAGGTTGAGAACCCCTGATATAAAGGCAGGAGGAGTGGGAGAGAAGAAATGAAAAACAACAACAACAACAACAAAAACGAAGCAATCTGGCATTTTGCAAAGGAAGTCCATCCATGCAGAGAAAATGGAAACTGGCATTTCATCCCTGCTTGCTTTGCCGAGGCTGCTGAGGAGAAGAAGCTGAGGAGAAGAAGCATTTTTCCCCCCTTTACAACATCTTTTAAGGCTCCTAAACTCAGGAATCAGAAAGAGGGAAGCCCTCTCCCAATGTGGAAATTATTTCATTTATTTATTCATTTATTTATTAATTTTATACAGCCACCCATCTCAAATATATAACTCTGGGTGGCTGACATGACTTCACCCACATTATCAATAGCAAAATTAAATCTTTAAGGCCTTGTGAAAAACCAGCAGGGGGGGGGGGTAGAGTCTAATCTCCATGGGGATCTAAAGCCAGCCAGATGTTCCAGAGAATGGATGCCATAACAGAAAAGGCTCTTCCGGAGTCTTGCCAGTGGCACTTCCTTGCAGATGGGCCCCAGAGCATGCTTCTCCTGTCAGATCAAATAGGCTGGGTAGATACTACTAGGGAGAGATGATGTGGTAAGTAAATCTTTCCCAAGGCAATTTGGTCTCCAACTGAAACATAGATTCGGAACAGTTCCTCTTCCACTGCAGTGACATGGAACTAAATTGGCTTAGTTGTCAGACAGAAATGATGCGAAGGCAGGGAAGAGGCACATTCAGACTGGTAAGATTTGTTACTGGAATTCTATAATAAAAGTAGTATTAGCATTCACAACATTGGTTTCCTTCAATCTATGGTCTACCTTGAAGGGCTGATATCAGTCTTGTCAGTCTGAAAGTACCTCTCCCTTCCCTGCCTTTATCCTAAAGCAGGGGTCTTCAAATATGGTCCTTTTATGACTTGTGGATTTCAACACTGGCTGAGGAATTCTGGGAGTTGAAGTCCATGAGTCATAAAAGGGCTGAGTTTGAAGACCCTTGCTTTAACTCAAGATTCAGACTTGGTTAGCATTTTACAAATTAAGAACTAGATTCTACCAGCAGCAGCACAATTTCTCTGGGCAAAACATATCCGGGTCAGGTTGCTCCAGTGCATTTCAGCCTTGAAGAATGGGCTATCCTGAATGGGCAAAAGGGTGGGAGTGAACTGGCAATGACTTAAGATTGTGCTAAGCTTAGAGTAAACCCTCCTAATAAAGAGAAAATAAAATACAAAGCTAAAGTACAACTCCAATCTCTTAGTCATAACTGGTTGAACTCTCCACATGGAATGCCTTACTAAGTTCCCAGCTTTTATCCTGTTTCCCCATGTAACAACAGCCATGTGTTTTACTCTGCATGATCACACCCACATCTTTGCCAGAATTTAAATCCCTTAACAAGAACATTTGGGGCAGGGATAATGGCAGATCTCCTCTATCCCCCACATGGAAATGGTTTTAGATTCAAGGTACATTGCAAGATTTTGAGAAAATGTTAATAATAAGAAATGGTAGTAGGGGGCGTGTTGCTAATTCATTGATTGGGGCTTTCCCCCCCCCAAAATATCCAAATATGTTAGACTGGCACATATGTTTAATTTTCCATTAGCACCCGATTTAAGGAAAATAGACTTCAAACAGAAAATAAAACCTGGGTGCACTTCAAAGTGCCTGGAGTAGGAGGGTTCCGTTTAAACTTTCAAGCTTCTTTTGACAGGTATATGAGTAATTCAGAGGGAAAAAGTTCAAGTAGTATCTGCTAGAAAAACGTGTGTTATAATGTACGCAGGTTTTTTGCAGATTTTTGTTGTTGTTTAAAAAGAGAAACCTTCATACTGCTGCAGAAATAAAATGAAAAAGTGGAACAATGAGAAACTGACTTGACAAATGTATCCATCCTACTCTGGTTGAGCAGATGGATAGCAAGTGTGTGCATGGATAGTACTAGAACCAGTCTCTCTTGCCAGAATTCCAGCAGGAGCATCCCTCACACCACAGACATGTTTGTTCCAGATTCAGACTGATTCAGACTCTCTTTTTGCCTTCAAATGATAATTTTGCTTTTAGCCCAGTGGGGCGTGATATAAATTCCAATGATTTGGAACACTTATGATCAGGATCCTATTGTCTGTCCTCAGATATTATGCGATATCAGCAGGTGGTACAACAGCCTCCATGAGATTAACAGTCCATAAACATCTTTAGTAAATATGCAACAACTGATCTTGTAAGAGGCGCAGTGGCTCAGTCACTTAATGACCTTGGAAATTATTTCTGCTCCAGCGGTTCGAGTCCTAGCACTGCATGGTGGGGCGAGCTCCCATCACTCGCTTCAGCTTCTGCCCACCTAACAGTTCGAGAGCATGTTCTATGCGAGTAGATAAAATAGATACCACTTTGGTGAGAGGACAAGCTGGTGCTCCATGCAGGCAGGCAGTTTCCTGCCCTCTGCACCTTCCTGGTTGGGGTGTCTGTTTGCAAGGCAACTCTGAGGAGAGAGGGGGCCTTGGATGATGCTATAGGAAAAGCCGCTTGTCTTTCTTTCTGGTGCAAAGCCAGCTCGCCCTCTTGTGGTACACCATGAGAAGAGCACGAACGTTTCCTTCAACAGAGCTGGTACCTTGGCAGCCAAACTACTTCTCTGCAATGGCTAATATAACAATGCCATACACTAATAATAATAATAACTGATCTTATTTCTTGTCTTCTTTCACAGTATGATGACAAGCCTTATTGCACCCATTGCTAGCTTCAGCGTTTTGGACCAAGAGGTAAATTTAAGTCCTGGAAACCAATTGTCTGTCATATAAGAGGAATACTGGAGAACAGAGGAAACAGAAAGAGAGTACAAACAAATAGTAGGGGGTAAATAGAGATTTTAGGATTTCTTCTCTTTGTTATTTTGATTACTCTTTCTCTAAAAGATTGCTAATCTTGGGTTACTTCCTTTCCTGGCATAAATGTAGACTTTTTTCTTTGCAGGATGGAGGTAGCTAGTAGTTAGAGCTTACCAGAAATGGTCACGGTTTCAACCTCTAGCAAGAAGGACATAGAAAATGTTGTGGTTGAATGTTAAAAGCTGATTGACCACTAGTTTCTAACAGCAGTTGTTGCAAATAGGAGGCTTATATGTGCATCAAAGGGACTTTACTTAATCTTTGTAACTTTTACCTTCACTAACCAAAATGGCCACTGCACTTGCTTGGTTTTCTTCAGAACTTTTAATTAAAACTTTTAATTAAAACGACTGGGAAACTGTTTGGATTCCCAAGTAGTTGTCATCCCTACACAGTGGTGAGTTTCAGCCAGTTCGCACCATTTTGGCAGAACTGGTAGCTATTTTTTTGTTGCCCAAGCCCAGAATGGACTTTCGGAAGCGGCATCCACACAGACAACCGGTTGTTCACATATTTGAATCCCACCACTGTCCCTACAGCTTTTATACTTATCCTGGCAGCATTAGTATGAAAGACCCATACTAGAGAACCTTCTTTGCAATTCTAGGGATCCTGACTGTGAGGAAGAGCCATACAAATGTACACACGTAACTCCATCTTTCACTGATCTGAAATGTGCAAGCAAGGGAGGCATGGAGACATGGGTGATCGTGCCCCCCCTCTTAAGTAATCACTTATCATCCATGCCTATATTCTCCATGTCTGTATTCCACTAAATTGTAGCCTGCATCTTCTGAATCCTCTGGGATGGGTGGCCTTGTGCCGTGTCTAGTTGCATGCAAATAAAAGTTAAATCAGGGCAAATATGAGTATTGTATGAAGGTAACTTAGTGTCAAGGGAGGCATCAGTTGGATTGCCTTGCAGAATTTATTGGAGGACATATTATGAATGATGTAACCTGATTCAAGTGACTGGATTACTTGTCCCCACGACTGGGTGAAAAGAGAAGTAATCTGCAGCGCGCTGTTCAGTATCACCAGTCCATCCAAACTATACTGATTTCATGCAACTTTATGTTAAAGGTCTCCATCATCTGGGTAGCTCTAATTCTTTCACTTCAGCAACAGTTCTGAGAGTAACAATGAAAACCAAAAAGTATTTTCAATCTACAGAAGATAAGATAAATCACTCCTATCTTTACTTCAGCATGATCCAATGCCATCCCCCCCCTTTTTTTTGTACATAGAAGTTGGGATGAAAAGGTGAGAACAAAGGAACTGCTCATTCTCTGTTCTCCATACAGATTATGGAGCTGCTGCTTACTCAGCAAGCTCTTTACAAACTCGAGATAGGTAAAACACAATATGCTGGTTTCCAGTTGCGCATGTTGGGAAGCCCAGTACGCAATCTTTCCTTCCACTGGTTAGAATCCATTGTAGGAAGAAAAATAATCCAACAAATTAGTAGCTGCAAAGAAACCTTATTTGAAACAATGACAGATCCTTTTCAGAGTGTGTTCTTAGCTTCTTCCAGAGTGTAGAATTTGGCACTTGATCAATCAAGTCAATTTCATTTTACTGTTCTGTAGTAAACTGAATTGAATTTCAGAAACCTTGTCCCAGTTTACAAGAATAAGAAGAAAGTTGAATATTCAACTTTCCTAGATTCATAAGAATAATTCCAGTTTATACCCTTAAGTATAAGATCAAAGTATTATTATAATTTTTCAAATCTGCTTTGGAATGGAATGGAGTAGAGTGGAATTAGAATAGAATAGAACAGAACAGAACAGAATATAATAGAATATTTGGCCAAGTATGTTTAGATGTTTTAGATTGTTTAATTACACCGTTTTAGATTGTAAATCCATTAAAGAAGCAATCTCTCAACTTGTTCTTTATAAAACACAGCTAAAATATGTTTTTATATAAATTTATCAATAATACCCACAATTTGTTATTTATTATGCTAGAGGAAAGGCCTCTCCAGAGATTCTGAAGTTTGCCTAAAAATTCTATATATCTGGTTTGTTTCTTCCTTTGCTCTCACCCTCATTGCTATTTAACAATTCTTAATTATTTAAGGAAAGTGTGACTACCTTTGCTTTCAAATTTTTTTGTGTGCTCCTATTTTGTCTTTTCTTGTCATGGCTTCTAAGATCCTTAGTCTTGTTCCTCTTTATTTTTATACTGCAGCTATCAGCAACAATACATTTAAAATTAGCATTAGAATCAAGTCATGCTAACCATGCTATCTTTGAGATATCATCAGTGAACAGAAACAGTTTGATTATTGGGCCGCAGGTTCCTGAGTGAGTCTTTTCCCTGTCATCACTCAAGGTCAATTTAGCCTGCTGTGAATGTTTTCTTACAATGGCAATTTAAGCAGTCCATACATAAAGGGGAGAAGGGGGATCTCATAGGTATGGTAGTGAATGCAGTTTACATGTGTATGGGGGGTACCTTTTACACAACAATAGATTGGTCAGATTCTAGGCTGCAAAAATCCATCTTGAGGTCAAGAACAAGCAATCTTTCAAGATCTCCAAATGTCTTCATCCAACGAATTGCGGCAAAAATCAGTTGGGCGGAGAGAAAAACCAACCTTAAGGAAATGTCCAAGTAGAATGCAAACATTCCAGTAATCCAGTGAATTCTATTCTGACATCATATTTTCAGAATTTCAAGACATCTTCCTCTCCCTCCGCCAGCATATTTTGAGATTCAAACTGTGGGAATCCTAAATTCTATTACCATATAATTTTTCAATCTCTGGTCTCCTTGAATGATTTCTTTTAATGTCTTACCTGATGAGATAAAAAAAATATGAAATGTTTGCCTATTTTTCATCAGTCTTAAACTGGTTAAGTTGAGAAAATATCGTCATGCACATTTTAAGCCTTACAGTAGTGTGTGATATTTCCCTCAGATGATCTGAATAATAGTGGGTTGCTGAGTTTATTTAATCATGACTTTGTTTAATTGGACACAATGGCTTGGTCCACTCACTGTACTAATCCAAAACCTTCCTACATTTTGATTTAATATCATGTGCTGAATTAATTAATCACAGCTATTGAATGCTTTAAGTATCATAAATTGCATTTTATTCATGTGTGTTTGTGTGTGTGTTTGTGTGTGTGTGTGTTCCAATAAAGTTTACTTTTATGTATCCCTCGTGAGATTAAACTAGCTTTGAAAAATGGGAGCAAAGGAGAACTAATACCTTTAATCATATGCTTCTACATTATAGGACCAGAAGGTTGTTATTATTTTTTCACTTTTACCTGTTAATTGCCAATATTAGATTTTGCAAACTTTGTGCAAAATTGATCCAGTGTAATTTCCTAGAAAGGGTAAATTTTGATAAAAAGATTAAAGAAAGTGATACAGATTAGGTTTCTGGTGCAGCATCTTTTCTGGCATGTTTCTATGTTTTAATTGCCTAACTTCTTTATTTATTTATCACATTTTGGAACCGTCCATCTCCCTCATGGAGGGACTCTGGGCTATGTACAATAACATATTAAACCATAAAAACATCATATAAAAGTTACAAATTTTAAAAAGAGGCAAGAATGATTAAAACACTGTTGGAAAATAGTTAAAAGGTGGAGGAGGCTTTCAGCGCTTAACCTATGAAGGTTAAATGCAATTTTTTCTTTATCAATCTATTCATCCATCCCTAACACTATTACTATTATTATTACTATTATTACTATTATTACTATTATTACTATTATTACTATTATTACTATTATTATTACTACTACTACTACTACTACTACTATTATTATTATTATTATTATTATTATTATTATTATTATTATTATTATTATTATTATTTTAAGGAGCAAGACCTTCAAGATTGCGTTCATGCTTTGGTGCTTCTTCTTCTTCCCGAGTTCCAGCAGAAATCTGAAAATCCAGCTAGATGCCTGGCTTTTGTTATGCTGCAGAAGTAGCATTTTATAAAACAATATTCCAAGTTCACATTTAAAGGACTTTATCGCTTGGTTATAAATATGAGTCCAAATAAATTAAGACAGTTTCTCAAAGAGTGTTAATGCTACAGCTGCTTCAGATAGCAGCTGTGATAAATACATTTTCAATAGGTTACAGTTAATATCTGCAAAAAATGTATTATCCTTTGGTATGTGCAGTGTTTCAATGAACAGTAGTTTTGTGCACTTTAGTTAGCGTTACATCTCCCCCCCCCTTTTGCTCCATTCAGAAATGAAGCAAAAAAAAGCTGAATGCACAACTTTAATTCAGACAAGAGAGAGCAGGACTGGACCAATTTCACAATCAATCCAGACAGTCACGTGCATATTCATATATGTGCTGGCAATGGAAAATATGAATTGAGTTTTCACATTTGATACATGTTTAATGTTTCATGCAATATTTTCCTAGAACTTTGAGGTAACAACATATTGTCATCTTAAAGGTGTTCCTAATTCACATAATTGGCATTCTGTCTAGCAGCCACTTATGGGAACCATAGGTTTAATCCATGCAATCCTACAGTGTAAGCACTAAGCCCAGCATGATTTACTTTTGAGAAAATGTTCTGCATTATGCTGTAAGATTATCCATGGATTTATATATAATGAAACTATATCTCATTATAAAGAACTAACAGCAATCAAGCCACATTTCCAAATAATAATTCACTTTTTGCAGTTGTTTTCACGTATTATGTCAAGAGGCTTCTCAATCAGCAAATCAAAAGTAATATTCCATTGACAGAGTGGTGTGCTTTCTATGTGGAATATGCTTGATATGATTTGACAGCTTTTGAGTTTGAATTGAGTTTTGATCAATCAATCTATTGTTCGCCCCCTTGAGTGTTTAAATAAGCAGAAATCTGGGCCATAATTTTATAATAAATAAAGAAATATTTTGAACAGTTTCTGTTACTTGGGATGACTTCGGAAAGCCCAGATCTACATGAGTACCTTATGTAAATGAATAAATAAATGTATACTCTTCCCCAAAATATAACTCTTGTCTTTTGTTGGTGTGTGATGGAATCAATCTACTATCCTAGATTTTTTCTCACTCATATATTTCCAAGAGGTTTCTCAGGAACACAAAGAATGACAGATAAGGAAACCACCACTCAGAAATAATGAGAACTGAAGAGTATGTATATGTATATGCGTATGGGTATGTGTATGAGTATGTGTATGTGTATGTGTATGTGTAATACACATACAAATCATGTAATTGATTTGAAAAAAAATCTTCAGTTTAGAAAAATTATACTGGGCAGTGGTGAAGCCCAAAATATAAGCAAGTACATACAGACTTGTCTCCTAAGAAACCAATTTCATGCCCTTCTTTCTGTCCTCTTGAAGATACCATGTCCTTTTAAACATACATCGTGCCTCATCCACTTTCTCCTTTTACTCCTTGCACACTTTTTCCTGCCCACAATCACTTTTTTTAACTCAGCGTATCATGCAAGATTGAAAGCAGCTATCATGACCACCAAAATTTTGCCCTCCCTTATTCTCTCCTTCTTAACTCTTTCACAGGTAATCCTCAACTTACAACTATTTGTTTCATGATTGTTTAAAGTTACAACAGCACTGAAAACAGTGACCGATGATGACTGGTTTTTGACTGTTGCAGCATTCCCATGGGCATGTGATCAAAATTTGGACCCTTGGTAACTTGCATGTATTTAAGATGTATTTCAGTGTCCTGGGATCATGCAATCACCTTTTGAGACCTTCTGACAAGCAAAGTTAAAGGAAACCAGTTTCACTTAACCACTGTGGCAAGAGAGGTCATAAAATGGAGCAAAATTCACTTAGCAACTTTCTTCCTTAGCAGTAGAAATTGTGGACTCAGTTGTAGTTTCAATCTTGCATGATATGTTGGGAGTTACCTGCATGGCATGCAAGACTGAAAGCAGCTGTCGTAGGCACCAAAATGTTGCCTTCCCTTATTCTCTTCTTCCTAACTCTTGTTATAAATAGTGAAATAGGTGCTTGAATTAATTCTGTGAACCAAAGGCACTGAGCCCTTTGCTATAAAATCTAAACAACAGAAGGAGGAAATTCACTTCCTGTGTTTGCAACCGCTAACTAACCAAATCACTCACGGTTTGACCTTGAGTAAATCAAGGTCAAATCTTCAGGTTTTGCTGAGAATATTGCCTGCCTTCTTTTTTTTTTTTTCAACTGCCCTGTGCTTGCTTCTTTAATAAACATACACAATGGACATGGGAAGAGATTTGGTTGCTTTGGGTAACTGAGCTTGTTCTTGCTCACAAAAAGGGCATACATGCTAATGTGATTGTACAGATATCAAAAAATTTTGGAAAAAGAGCATATTCTTGTCTAAGCTATAAGCCTGGATTCTCATAGGTCTAGGAAAAAACTATTTATTTATTTATTTATTTATTTATTTATTTATTTATTTATTTATTTATTTGTTTGTTTGTTTGTTTGTTTGTTTGTTTGTTTGTTTGTTTGTTTGTTTGTTTGTTTGTTTGTTTATTTATTTATTTATTTGTTTATTTATTTATTTGGATTTATATGCCGCTCCTCTCCTAAGACTCGGAGCGGCTCACAACATATACATAAAACAACGTCAATCTAAATACAAACAACAAAAAATTAAAAATAACACCCCACACATATTCAACAATACAAGATTGGTAACAATCATAACACAAAATACAAATATTTATTCATTTATTTAAACGCTTGTTTGACTTTTATGCTGTCCATCTCACCGAGAGGCAACTCTAGGTGATTTACAAACATTAAAAGCTTTCATAGGGCTTTTGGGGGGATAAAAAGCTGGGAAGTCTCCCTCCACCCATATGTCACATTCAGCTCTCAAAGGAAAAGACAGGAATGCTATACATGCATGCATACATGCATACATGCATACATGCATACATACATACATACATAGAAATATATATACATATATACATAGAAATACATATACATACATACATAAAGGACGCTCATTTGAGAGTTTTGGAGAAGCTTAATTTTGGAGGCTTAAAAATACTGACATGGCTGTGGAGTGAGGAAGATAAATACTAATAAAAATCTAGTCATAATTGGTTTTAAAATGGATCCTTCAAGGTATTGAAAAAACAGTATGAAATATTAAAGTGCTGCTGTTATCTGTTCTGTGACCATATTAGTTAAATTATGGCACATCGCATAACTTGTAGGGGAGGAATTATTGGAAGAATTCTTCTACAGTGCGATTCTTCAAGGAGAGACTCTATTATGGGGACACAATAATTTTCTGCAGATAATTTAGTGGAGTGATTAAAGGATGTTAATTTATTTTATTATGGAATAGGTTTGGGGGTTATTCAACCCACAGGACATTCTAACAAATCCATCAGGGAAGACTAATTTAAACAACGTAGGACAAGCAATAAGGTTACAGTCATTGCATTTTGTACGCTTGGATCTAGATGGAAAGCACAAGGGACAGGTTCTACTTTTTTAAGATGGAATGGGAATTTCTTCGGAATTTTACAATGAGATAGACGCACACTCCATACTGGACTACAATCCCCATAACTTCAAGACAGGAGAGTCCAGATCTTTATCTCCAAATGTGGAGATGCTTCTAAAGCTAATGTATAATTCTGTCCTGACAGCTTAATAATCACTGCATCACCGGGAGGTGAGGTTGAAAAAGAACAAGGTGACATGCATGGAGTGTGACAAACAGAAATGTTCTTCATCCATTAATTGTAAAAATAGTCAGCTTGATTCCTGGAAACATCAGAGACACATCTAAGTAATTTTCTTAGCAACTATAGCCATTTGTTTTTGTGCGTTTTTTTCCCCTCCAGGATTTTTTTTATTAACTTAATAGTCTTGTTTACTGCCATCTCCTGTCCTCCTTTGCCTTCCATCCACAAATAAATTTTGTCCTGAAATACTAGCACTTCCCTGATATTCATTGATATAAACTAATGTAGCTGGAGCAGACTGACGAGGAGAAATCCAGAGAATCCCAGAGCTATAGGCTAAGGAAGCTGAATAAGCATTGTGGAAGAAGGCAAAGGCTAACCTCTTTTGTGGGATTGTGAAGAAAGCAACACGGTCACATTCATACGGGCTCTCAGAATTGAGCCTTATTTAACTTTTTTTTTTTTTTACAGGGTGTGGATAAATGGATGAAGAATATTTCCACTTCCAAACACCCAGGCAGGCAGGCAGGCAGGGAGGGAGGACTCAAGTGAGGAATTAACTTTCAAACATTAAGCAATGGCTTGGTGGTTAAAGACATTGAGTCTGTCACCTGGAGACCTGATGGCCTGAGTTTGAGATCTGAATTCCACACAATGAGGTGAGCTCCTATTCCTTTCCCCAGCTACTGCCAACCTAGCAGTTTGAAAACATGCAAATATGAGTAGATAAATAGGGACCACTTTGGTGAGAAAGAAATAGTGTTCCATGCGCCTTTGCCATATAGCCATGCTGACCACATGACCTCGGAAAATATCTTTGGACAACACTGGTTCCCTTGGCCAAGAAATGGAGGTGAGCACCATGCCCTAGAGTTGGACATGACTGACAGGGAAACATTTACCTTTTTACATTGCACAACTGCAAGATGTCCAGGATTGACACACACCCCTCAACCCACCTAAGCTCCATAGAGCCTTATTTATATATCTATTCCCTATAGAAGGCAAGCAGTCTGGGGAGATTCCTGTACTATAGGCAGAATACAATAAAGTAGTTAGCATGAACTCTACACACGTGGATTTAGTTGTCTGCATGACAACTTGTCTCATTCCAGGCATGCTACCATGTTCCCTTCTAATTTCAGTTCCCACAGTCTGTCAGAATATAATTGTACACTATCTTCAAAAGCATCTCTCACCTTTGCATATCTTGAAATGAAGAGGTGACATCTCCTATCTGTGCTACACAAGTCTTTTTATGTTGGCCTTCCCTAGCCATTCACTTATTTGTCTTATACTGGATTGTTTAAAGTTGTTTTTTCTCTTCTAGTTTTTATTTTGTTTTGAGAAATTATAAACTACTTCTGGGTTCTACGTAATGTGGTATAGAACTATTTTTTTTTACAAACAAATGGATTTATTATACAGTCTTATTCTTCCTTGAAAATGCCTTCTATGCTAGAAGAAAAGGGAATAAAAGATGCAGAAATTAATGAAGTGTTTTATTAAAAATCAAAAGTTCATTCTTCTAAAGTAACATCAATTGTTCTCTAAGGCTTCTGTACTGGATCTACTATACGAAATACTGATAAGCTGCTTTAACGCAAATATTTTTAAATCTGTTTCTGATGAGGCTGTGGATCTCATTGAGAAATAGAGAATCCATAATTAACTACTGTATGTTTGAGCCTTGAGGCTGGACTTCTCTCTTCAAAGTACAAGAAACTCAATAGCCAGTCTGCTTCTCTCTAGAAGACTATCCACCTCTCTTCTGTCATCTTTTTCTCTGCTGTATCTGCAATATATATATATAGTGTTTGTATGTAGGTCTTTGGTTCTTCGGGTTTTCTCCCACGTAGAATTTGAAGTGTCTTGGCGACGTTTCGACGAAGTCCCATTCGTCATCTTCAGGCTGGTGCTTTCGTGATTCATGCTTATATATATTATATATATATAAACAATTGTTTATATATATATAATATATATATATTGGTCTTTGGTTCTTTGGGTTTTCTCCCACGTAGAATTTGAAGTGCCAAGACACTTCAAATTCTACGTGGGAGAAAACCCGAAGAACCAAAGACCTACATACAAACACCCTCCCAAACCTGATACAAATACCTAGAACCTCAAGTTGGAGGGGAAGATCAAAAATGAAGAAGTTGGAGGAGGGGAGGGGTGGAGAAAAATAACTCTGATGATTTATTTATTTGTTAAATTTATTTGCCACCTATTTCACCTTGGGGTTACTCTGGGTGGCTTACAACAATAAGAAAGAAAGAAAGAAAGAAAGAAAGAAAGAAAGAAAGAAAGAAAGAAAGAAAGAAAGAAAGAAAGAAAGAAAGAAAGAAAGAAAGAAAGAAAGAAGTGAAGAGTGTGAACAGAAGTAAGTTAATACCGTGTTTCCCCGAAAGGAAGAAGTGTCTTACTTTCTTTTTATCCCCAAAAGCCCCACTATGTCTTACTTTCGGGGTACGGCTTATATTGATTGGAAAACAATTGTCAGTTTTATTTTAAGTATTTTAAGTATATTAAGTATTTTAAGTATTTTAAGTATTTAAGTATTTTAAGTATTTAAGTATTTTAAGCAGGAGGCAGAAGTGGGCAGGAGTAATATGTCTTACTTTCGGGGTAAAAAAAGGAAAAAAGAAACACAACTATAGGATTACTGAAAACGAAAGATGGAGGGGAAGAGACCAGACAGAGAGGGGAGGCGAAGTCTACCATCAACCCAGGAGCCAAAATTATTCTTCATTTTGTTCTAGATCTTGATCTTGACCCTGAGCTCTTGGCCAACGATCAAGTCATGATTGCTGACCAATGGCTTATTTGTAGAAAAGAGATGGATAAGACAGAGATGAAAGCCCATTAAGGCTCCTTCTAACCCGAACTCTCAGTGTACCGGCCATGGGGCTCCCCCTGACCTATTTGTACCTGTCTGCTATCCAATAGGGAGGTGTTTCCTGTCTTCAATGAACATATTATATTGGTACTATCAAGATCACTGCTTTTCCCCATCAATGTCTTTCTGTTCTAAAATTCCTGCTAGTGTGTTATCCCACACACAAAATGATTTTGAATGTCCAGTTACTAATGTCTTAGCTCAGAATCTAGTACAGAGCTAAGTACAGAGTTGAAGATTGAAGTCTTTGGTCTAGATCAGGGATGTCAAACTTGCAATGTCACGTGACATGTTGTGACGTATCGCAACTTTTTCTCCATTGCCAGCATTGGGGTGAGTGCAGTTTTGGTATGACGCATCCAGCCCGTGGGCCAGCAGTTTGACACCCCTGGTCTAGATGATCCTTTCTGACACGATGATTTGATCATGGGCACCATCTCTGGAAGGCTTTACTATTTTTCAGGACTTTGAAGAAGCCTACAAAAATCTATCCTGATTTCATCACTAGTGTCCCTCCCTCCCTCTCTCTCCCCCTCCCTCCCTCTCTCTCTCCCCTCCCTCCCTCTCTCTCTCTCCCTTCCTCCCCCTCCCTCCCTCTCTCTCCCTCCCTCCCTCTCCCCCTCTCTCTCCCCCTCTGTGTGTGTGTGTGTTAAACTGAGAGCAGGTAGAGATAGCAAACTAAAGAGATGCTTGATTGCAGATGGGTTTTTTTTTTATTGTCAAAGAAAAAATGTCTGGCAATTCAATCTAAACTTTATGATCTAGCTTTTGTTAGCAGTGATTCATCAATAAAACCATGAGCTAGGAGTATTTTTTTTTTTTTTTTGCTTAATGTGGGATGCTATGTATTTATATGCCTACATTTCTCAATCAACTCCTGGCCATAATTATTCACTGTAGCTGCAGGCCATGAACAGGCCCCAGTTTTCATTCCTTCACTGAACTGTCTTTTCCTTTTTTCTTTTTTTTTAAATAAAATGCTTTTAATTAAAAAATTAATTAAGTGGGAAGCAGGCAGGCTATAAAACAAACCCTAGTCTCTGGCATCATCTGTATTTCCAGGGAGTTTTCTAGTGATCGTGTAATCTAGAGAGGCATTCTTGATAAGGGTTATTTTAGAAATATGATTATTTGCCCCCGAAAATAAAGACAAACTGCAGTAATTGGAAATATCCTCAAAGTTTATCTTTCGATAAATAAATATTTTGTGACAAGCTAGGTCTATCAGTCTATCAGGTATTTTAGGAAGAAGTACAGTAGCTCCTTTTAAAAAAGTATTTTGTGGCCACACATCTTCCTCATGAGACATTCTCAAAATTCCAAGCATGCCCACCACAGGCTGCTCATCTACAGCTAATCCTCAACTTTCGACAGTTTATTTAGTGACCATTCAAAGTTACAATGGCACTAAAAAAAAGTGACTTACAACATACGTTTTTCACACTTAGGATCGTTGCAAGCTCAGCCAATTTCATTGTATACATGTTGTACTTTAATAATAAAGGTTCATTCATTCATTCATCCCCCATGGTCACGTGATCAACATTCAGATGCTTGGCAACTGACTCATATTTGTGATGGTTGCTGTGTCACAGGGTTACGTGATCCCCTTTTGTGGCCTTCTGACAAGCAAAGTCGATTGGGGGAGCCCGATTCACTTAACAACCAGTTGCCAACTTAACATCTGAAGTGATTCACTCAATAACTGTGGCAAGGAAGGTCGTAAAATGGGCCAAAGCTCACTTAACAATTGTCTCAGCAACAACATTTTGGGGCTCAGTTTTTGGTTGTAAGTTGAGGACTAGCTGTATTGTGCAGGACCAGCTACAGTGAGTTTCTGGGCCCAATTCAACAAGCTGAAATTTACAATCAGAGCTGTTTGTGCCCTAGAACCCCCATACCTCAGAGTATAAAAGGGCAACGCCAGTTCACCTGCAAGACACATTAAAGCTCCATCCAGGTAGTAAATTATGTCCTTGCCATCTCTTCACTGATGCTTTCTTCTTGTTGGGGGGGGGTGGGTGGATCAAATCTCAGTGCACAGTTCTTTCAGGCGGTCACTTGAGAAGACCAACTCCACTTCAACCCTGCAAGACAAGCAGCCAATAGGTTTGCCTTCTGTTGTTTTTGTCTTGCTTTTTGTTCCATGCTTGTTTTGAAAAATGATGCCATTATTGGCCTGACCTACCTGGAAGCTCTTGGTTTTCCTAGAGTCCTGTATCTAGAAACATGTGAGTTGAATTCATGAGTGATGGAAGAAAGCAAACACACATCAAAGGATATTCTTGGCAGAGAAGTATCGACAACTAGAATAAAAAAAAAAAAAGAGAATTTTCAGTCTGTTCCCTTAAAAGGTCTTCTCACCTTTCTTGCCCTTCAATTCTTTACATGCTTTCTATATCCATATATATGCAGAACAGAGTAACTACATTCTAAGAACATAACATGGCAATATATATTTTACTAGGATAGAATCTAATACTAGTGGGCTTAATCTAGTAGAAAAGTTTCAATGTTTCAACTCTTTCCAAATTGCTGAACTGACCCATTGCATTTATTTATTATTATTATTATTATTATTATTATTATTATTATTATTATTATTATTATTATTATTATTATTATTATTATTATTATTATTATTAATTAAATTTCTATGCCGCCCTATTCCGAGAACTCAGGGCGGCTCACAGCATAAATAGAAATCTAATATTAAAATACTACATAATACATATATAAAAAATACATATATAAAAAAAGAAAACCCCTAAATTAAGAAACCATTCATTCAACAAACGTACACACAAACATACACTGGCTAGGGGCAAGATGTCAACCGCCCCAGGCCTGTCGGCAAAGATGTGTCTTAAGGAGTTTGCGAAAGGCAGAGAGGGTGGGGGCGATACGGATCTCCGGGGGGAGTTGATTCCAGAGGGCTGGGGCCGCAACAGAGAAGGCTCTTCCCCTAGGCCCCGCCAGGCGACACTGTCTGGCTGACGGGACCTGGAGAAGGCCGACTCTGTGGGCCCTAACCGGTCGCTGGGTTTCATGAGGCAGCAGACGGTCCCGTATTTGCACTCTATCTTTCCTTCAAGAAATTCAGAACAACTTTATATTCTGATTTTCTCTTTACCATTACAACAATCTTGAAGAAGATCCCCAAGAAAAATTCCCGATGGTTGTAATCTAGTTTTCATCCAACTTACTTGATGGTTCAGTTCACTTTCCAAAGCTTTAGCTCCCCCAAAGACCTAAGGCTGGTCCAAGATAAGTTGCATTAGGTGAAAGGTGTATGTGTGTGTTTATATGCATGTATTGTTGTGGTTGTGGATAGTTCAACCTTCTTGGCAATTTTGACTTTCTCCTCTCACCTCCCTCCCACGATCTGATGGTGATAACGGAAAGCACTTTTCAAGGACAGCTTAGCCATTTTCCAAAAAAAAAAGGGAAATATTTCTCAATCATCTTAATTATATTAAGAATAATTATATTATAATGTAGCAAACCCAACATGATTTCTGATACAGTATATGTCTTTCTTTTTATAATGATTGATGGAGGCAGGAGGTAGATGTCTTTTCCCCCCAGTGTATTATGTTATATTACTTTTTTTTTGCAATAAAAATTGTTGAACCCGTTAGCATAGGATATTCTTCATTGGAAACAATTCTCCAGTGGATCCTTACAACTTTTAACATGCATTGGCAGTATTCAAACATGACAAATGATTATTGTTGGTTGGTTTCGTAGGATTCCATCCTATTTCCTTCTTGAGCAAAGCTGCAAATAAAAAAAAATGGAAGAATTCAATTTGCAAGCTCTTCCAGTTTCAATTTGCGAGCTCTGAGTATCACCTTCAAAGCCTGTGACAGCTTTATAAATGCAGCATATTGTGTTTAGATGATCCAAAAAGTTGCAGTTAATAATAATAATAATAAAATGGGAGCCACAGCTTCCGAGCCTCTTCTTGGGTGGTGACAGTTAGATGAAGATGTATGATCTCACATATCATAAAGTCTAAGTGCAAGAAACCAGCTGTTTTTGTAATTTAAACATGTTCAGTATATTTCTTCTTGTGCTTTTCGCTGCATGCGATAAACCTCTTGATAAATACAAGTAGCAAGGCTGCAAATAAAAAAAATCCCCATAATAACTTACTGCAACGATCTTTTTATATCATGCTCAGAAAGCTGGGCTAAATGCCTCTGCTGCTAACTGGATATCCAAGGACTGAGAACGGATATCATAGCAATTGATGACCAGTGCCACATACAGACCCCCAAACCCCTGAGCTGGGCTTCAGGGCACTTCCAAAATTGCTTCTGAATGGTGATTTTTGAATGCCATAGAGGGGGAAACGTTCTAAATACATGTGCATGAAATCACGTTAACTTTAGCTAATGAATTTAATTTTATTGACACATTCATTAAATTATACTAATGTTTTTGCTCATTTGGGGTACTGTGATCCTTTTTATGTCACTCAAAACCTGTGTGCAACTGAATGGCCAGTCCTGACCTATATGGACCAACAGGATCAAGAAAAGTTGTCGATAATTAAAGATTTCTTTAAAACAAAACAAAAAAATCTTGAAATGGTACTCCCTGGAATTTTCTTTCCGATGTAAGTTGTGTTGTTTTTGTGGGTTTGCCTCAGAGTTTTCACATAACAGCAGTGCTTAGCTTTGTTTCAGGAATGATATGATCAGCATGGTAGCATTGCTCCCAAAGGTAAATATTACTCCACCTTCTGAAAAAATAGGCACAACCTTAATCAGAAACATGATAAATATCGTGACCAATATATGCTTCTTATTAGAAACACCCAACAGAAATATACTTAGAGCTAGATTCAGGTGGCACTTTTCACTTCATTTTTCCCTTGGAGAGTACAGCTGAAATTCAGATTGTTTTCTATAATCTATGTGGAATTTCTGTTTCATCAAGGGGATCTATTTCATCTTTTAACGCTCCAGGTGGAAGAAAACCTCTAAGGCAACACAGTGTAAATGATAGCTCATTTCAATGATAGAAGCAGCCCTAATTATTATTTTAAGAAGTCATCCACAATGTTAACATTTGTTGGATGAAAGCAGACCTAATTTATCAGGCTTAATTTATGCAAATCTCTGCTTTGGTGAGAGTAGCACTGTCAGGCAAGGTGGCTTGCCCTAGGGCACTGTATACCCTTGAGCCAGCACTGCATGAATAATGTAAATAAACTCCACGTGAAGAAATGTGGTGGCTCAGTGGCTTTATGACAGTGGAGCAGGTCTGTACTCCAGGGGTTAGAGTCCTAGCATTGCATGTGGAGCGAGCTCCCATCACTGGCTGCAGCTTATGCCCATCTAGCAGTTCAAAAGCATGTTACATGCAAGTAAATAAATATGTACCTCTTCAGTGGGAATAATCAGCACTTCAAGTAGCAGTATGAATTCAGCTGGTGCCGGATTTGCCCAAATGCAATGCCTAAATGCATGGTGACATTGCTGGTGGGAACAGCCACAGGTGACGCTGCAGAATCCCATCAAGTCTTATGAATGTGGGGATAGTCAGCCTCCTGTGGTGCACTCTGGATAGTGCACAAGCATGAACAGAATAGACTGGCAATTCTTGGGAGCCAAATCACTACTTTGTAATAATCCCATAGTCTCCTGGCTAATGTAAAATCGCCAGACACTAAATAAATAAACAAACTCCAGGTTAGGGCTCAAAACACTCTTTCTTCTGTTTCAAATATACCTCCCCATACAGTAGAAAATTGGCCATCTTGTATGTTTGTTGGTAAACTTTTGTGCACACATATGTATCTATGATTAGACCTGCTAGGCTCAGTCCAGAATACCTTCTCCCACCTCTTTCCTCTTTGATGTTTTTTGGTTTTGTTTTGTTTTGTGTACCATCCCATATGTTTTAAACTGAACAAGAATCCAGCTGTATCATGCAACAACATGACACAACAAGATGGGAATTGCCCTTGAAACCAGGGATTGTCATTGCTTTCATATAGGAACATTCTCAGCTTGGAATCAAATAACTAACTTCAAGGTAACAATATTGATATGCAGCAAATGACTTCTGGAAGGGATTTGGCTGAGGTGCCAGCTGGGGAAAGCATGCAGTTGCAGACAGTCAGTGAAGAAGAGGAGGAACTGCCTCCTGCACCTGATCCAAGAACATGTAGGGCAGAGAAAAGGCAGGAACAGAGAAGGGCAGCCAGACTATTCAAGAGGAGAAAGTCTTGCCCTTCTTGATGGGCTGCACCGGAATTTGGCTATTTAGCACAGCAGACAGAGGGAGGCATTGCTGGGAACAATGTTCTTGTTTTCTAGCTGGTGTGTTTGGTCGTTGTGATTCCTGCCTCACTTTGGATTGACACTGTGTTTGGAATTGAATCGTGCCTTGGAAACTCTGTTCTTTTCTTGCCTCATGAGCTCTCTTGTATGTGGATTTGAGTTTGCCTGGTGGATTTATTTTATTTGAGAAACTTTCAAGTGCTTTGTGGACTCTTTGGCCATTGCTCTATGGACTAACCTTAGTTTGCACATGGTTAGACTTTATTGGGACAGTTCTGGATTTTGGTGAAGAGAATTGCTAGGGAATATTAATAAATTCACTAAACCACAGGTGTGTGTGTGTGTGTGAGAGTGAGTGAGTGAGCAGTGTAGCACATGTTTCCATTGTTAACTATCTGAGTGCTATGAAACATCATATAAGAAAACAAGTACAGGTAGTCCTTGACTTACAGCCATTTGGTTAGTGACAATTCGAAGTTACAATGGCACTGAGAAAAGTGACTTATGACCATTTTTCACCCTTAGGATTGTTGCAGCATGTGATCAAAATTTGGACGCCTGGCATGTGGCTCCTATTTATGACGGTTACGGCGTCCTGGGGACACATGAGCCCCTTTGGCGGCCTTCTGACAAGCAAAGTCAATGCGCAAGCCAGGTTCACTTACCATCCGTTTTACTAACTTAACAACTGCAGTGATTCATTTAACAACTGTGGCAAGAAAGATCATAAAATGGGGGGGGGAGGAACTCACTTAAACATTGCCTTGCTTAGCAATGGAAATTTTCTTGTACAGATAGTCCTTGACTTATGATCACAATTGTGGTCGTAAGTCAAGGACTATCTGTACAAGAAAATCCTTCCTCTCAGAATCAAACATAATATAAAGGAAGTATGTTCAAAGCTTGCAGAATTCGGATCGATACTGAAATGAGGAGTGAAAACAGTGGGAAGAGATGCCACATACTTCTCTACGACCGGTGAGAGCGCACAGGGTTGGCCTCCTCCGGGTCCCGTCAGCGAAACAATGTCGTTTGGCGGGCCCTAGGGGGAGGGCCTTCTCTGTTGTGGCACCCGCCCTCTGGAACCAACTGCCTCCTGAAGTCCGTGTTTCTCTGACTCTCCCGGCCTTCCGGAAAAATTTAAAAACTCATCTTTGCCAGCAGGCCTGGGGATGACTGTGGTTGATTGTTGAATTGAATGTGTGTTCTTTTTTATTGTTTTTTTTTAGATATATTTGTTTGGGTTTTTTATGGTACTTCACTGTTATATATATGTTGCTAGCCGCTCCGAGTCCCTTGGAGAGGAGCGGCATACAAACCCAAATAAAATAAATAAATAAAATAAATCCCACCAGCAATACCATAAAGGTGTCCTGTTAACCATTTTTAGTGGTCCTCACAATACAACCATCATCTCCCCAGCCATTGTAGAAACAATTTGGTCTTTAGCTGTTCAGCTTTGAAAGTAATGTTTTTTCTCTCTCTGCACAAGTCTTGCCATACAAACAGTCTACAACACCTCTGGGAAGACACTGATGGCAAAGTCAATATTGTTTTTAAATTCAGCCAGTTCAGCAACAGGCTTCCCTCCCCACCCCCCCAAATAAAACCCCTTTACCTGCTGGGTAGATGTACTGTGAATTGACTTCACTGTAACCATTCTTCTAGCTCAGAGCAACTTTGTATTTGAAAGGACCTCCAGGTCACACCTGGATGCCAGTCATCCTTCCAGGGGCCATGGCTAAACTGTTTTCTAAAAGGTCACAGATCTCACCTTCTGAGAAGAAAGGAAAAAGGGCTTCAGTCTTCCATCTTAACGCAGTTATAGGACACCATTTTGAGCAATATGGTCTTGGGCAGGTGATAATAATTCCAAGTCTTCATCTCAACTACTAATGCTTCCCATATGCATACATCCATGCAGCAAACACGTAGACATGACTATAGCCCAATATGCTCTTAAAAAACTGAAAGGCATATTTCTCACACAAGACAAAGGTATAGAAGCCTTTTTCTTTTCAAAGATTAAACAGTTGTAAGATAAGTTTTTCAACAGCACATCCCATAAAATTTACATCCCCCCCTCAAAATTAAGATCAATTAACTTTCCTGGGTTACAGCCTTAAAGCTCTAAAATGTTGTTATTCCTGGGGCAGATTTGGGGTGTTCCCAGATGAAGGAACTGTAAATTTTCCTATCAAAAGGCAACTGTTCCATCTGTTTCTTCTTAATGATTTTTTTTCCTGAGGTAAAAAAAAATGCATTGGAAAAACCTGAGAAGGTTACAAAGGGAAGCCAAAGTTATCTGGGTCTTGTGGATGAGTAGGATGATTACTTGATAAAACCTCTCATCTCATTTTGTTCCAGATCAGCTCCACACATTTATTACTACAAAGGCGGATAGAGCAATATTTCAAGACATCAGAGGAAATGCCACCTTTATGTGGCATTTCCAATGTTCTGAAGTTCAAATAGCTTCAGTGTTCAATAAACACCTGCCAAGTTAGAATAGCAGGGAGAAAAATCAATGTGCCCACAGCACAAGCAAGAACTGTAAGCAGCCATTACAACAGCATTGCTCTCACCTGTGACAGTATAGCAATGCCTTAGCATTGTCATAAAGGTGCTGAGAAGACACAGAGGGCTTACGAATTGAAAGATATTCCCATCACATCCTGTACTCACATTGCTTGATGTTATCCATTCACGTGTTACATAGTATATGTGAGTAACCTGTGGGTTTTTTTTCCCTGTTCAGTTGTGTTTTTCAGAAGTGGTTTGTCATTGCCTCCTTCCCAGGGCTGAGAGAAAGTGACAGATCCAAGGTTACCCAACTGGCTTCGTGCCCAAGGTGGGACTAGAACTCACAGTCTCCTGGTTTCTAGCCTGATGCTTGAATCACTACACCAAACTGGTTCCCAACCTATATGTATTCAAGTACAAAATGGACATAAGGACTGAGGATTATTTCCAACGATGTAGCACATGAATGGAGTGGTTTTGAAAGTCAGCAGCATTCCCTGCTGTAGCAGATGCTGAGGCAACTCTACATACTAAGAGGAACCAACCAAATAATTCTTCTCACTTTTTCTTCTATCTGCCAAATTCTGTTCTAATGTTCCTCCCCAATGGAGATGTTTATGGAGATTCTCAGTCATCCAGATCATGTTGATTTATGGAATTCACTTCCAGAAGGGGTTGTGACAGCTGTCAGCCTTGACAGCTTCAAGGCAGGGTTAGACAGATTCATGGAGGCCAAGTGTATCGGTGGTTATTAAAACGGATGTCCATGTGCCGCCTCTATGTTGGTTGAGGCAGGCAGGATTCCCTTGGGTACCATTTGTTGGGGGTCAAGGGAAAGGGAGGGGTTTGCCTTCTCTTTCTGCTCAAGATCCCCATGTACAATTGGTGGGCCACTGTGTGACACAGAATGCTGGACTTGATGGGCTTTGGCCTGATTCAGCATGGCTCTGCTTATGTTCTTATATTCTTATGACTGTCCCAAAGGTGCTTTTTCAGGAGGCAACTGGACTTTCTTGTTTTTCTTTGAAGACATTTCACTTCTCATCCGAGAAGCTTCTTCAGCTCTGACTAGATGGTGGGGAATGGAAGGATTTATATTCTGTGCAGACAGCTGGTCATTTATTAGAAAGTCGTTGAAGCCATTTGGAGGTTACCTAGGTCCTCAGGGTCACCTGAATAGTGAGTAGTCAGAACTCAAGAAGCTTGTTGGATGAGAAGTGAAACCTCTTCGAAGAAAAACAAAGTCTACTTGCCTCCTGAAAAAGCACCTTTGGGATCCCCAATAGAGATTTTCTTGGGAGAACCTGGCATTCTGAATCAGGAGCACCATTTCTGAATGTCAATTCAATTTCCAACAACAGTTAAAGTACTTTTATCTTTTTAGACATTTTCTCTGGTGTCATACACCAATGATACGTTTCCAGAATTTCTACTTTTCCCTTAATTTGTTAAACTTCCCTTTTCATCTGTATTACAGATTCTTCAATTTTTTTATTTATTCTTCCCCCCAGATTCACCCATTTCTCCTCTAGAGATGCTGTCACAGCCATAGCTGAGACGGTGACAAGTCTTTCCCAACTTTTCAAATATTTTCGGCAGAACCTTGGATGTAATCCCAGCTGATTGATCTGCCAGTGATCTTCTCCTCCCTTCTTTCACTGTAGTGGCCATCTCTCTTTTTCTCACTTCGTAATCCAAAAAAATAAGAACATAAAAAACCCTTTTACTTATTCCCCCTCTCCCCTCCTTACTCATTGTTGAAGGATGTCTTGAACCTTAGAGAAGAAAGTGTTTATGAAGGCCTATCTAATGCCAAAGAGAGGTAACTGCTGCGGCTTCAGTAAAACCCTCTCTCTTTGTGGAACAGGACAATTCAACTCACACCCAACTCGCCATGGGACAATCTAACAATTCAATTTAATTATTTAAAATAAATTTTAAAAAAAATTAATTTTTGTCATTCCACATTTCATTCTGACCCTCCTTTTGCATCCTTTCTTTAATGATTCTATTCCACCATTTCTTTGATATGAGTGTAACTCTTGTCCCGCAGCGAGTTGACCCTTGATGAGTTGGCCATGGTGCGTTGGCTATGGCAAGTTAGTTGTGATGAATTGTCTATGCTTGCCTCAGCCATGCATTTCATGACTCCCGATTTTTACATCCTGAAATGCTACTCTTTAATGGGACAAAGAAAGAGCTCTAATGAAGGGAAATTAGTTTTCTAATCTCTGGCCAGCGCCATGAATAATTGTTTTTATAGTCGGTGAAATGTGTGTCCTATCTTTCACTGATCTCTTTATTAACAGCAGACACTCTCATACACAATGAAAAAGAGTGGGAAGGAGGAAGTTCTCCACCTGTTTAAGTGGTTTTTTAATTTCATCATGGAACTAATTTGGACTAGAAACTGGGAAACACCTTTCCCCCCGCCCGAAAAATCACTACAATCTGTTCCATGTGTATAGATTCATAACAGCTATTGTAAAATAATTATTTCAAGTGCTTTTCAAGCAAATAGCCGTGCTCATTTGATGAGTAACATAAAGAGGAGGGTTGCATCTACCCTTAAACTGTTGTTTCCATGAGATTGACCTTACCAAGCAGTTTTAGGCTGGTTCATGGTTGTCTCTCCATTCCTCTTTAGCACAAGCAAAACACTCCTTCCAGATTCAAAGGAAGGGTAAGGCTTTGCCTTCGCCATGCTTCTCTTGCCACAGGTTGATTAACTTTGTCACCTTGTCAAGGCTGCCAATATTCTCAGAACAATCGTCCTTGTTTCCATCTGCAAGTCTTCTAGTATTATTGCAACTTCTTTTCAAAGCCAGCAGACCTTTCCTGCCTTGACAATGTCTGCACAGTCAAAGATTTGTAGTTTTAGTAAGACCTGAATATCCTACTGGGTTCGTAATACTTTTTTTATTGCTTATCAAAGAATCTGTACAGTTCTACTCTGTCTGTGTACATGGAAAATGTGTTTAGCAATAGGCATGTAGAGATAGTTGTATAATACCTTCCAAACTGGAGGCTGGCAAAAAAAAAACATTCTTCTGCTTCACCCTCATCCTGGTGCCATAAGTGGGTTGCAAGAATACAGACAACCACTCAACAAGAACAAATAGATTTGCTGCCTTCTAGTCCAGATATAGTAGCCCATGTAAGCACAGGATTCTGGGAATGATTGTTTGATAAGGTACTGAAAATGCATGACAAGTTGCAGCATCCTTCATAGAACTGTGAAAATGTTAAATTAGTTCTCTATAAACCTTTCAACGTTCATGAGTAAAGCTATTCTTCTCACCACAGATATTATGTAAAAGAACTTAGGTGCTGTGATTCCAGTTCATAGCATCTAAATTATCCTTGTAATTAATATGCATCCTGACAGGAATGCAAGAGCCATTGGCAGGTAAAAGAGACAGGAAATGACAGCCTAACCCTAGAAAAGTTGAGAGCATGACAAAAGACAACTCAAAACAACTCGATCTTATTATGTGTGGCACGAGAAGGATTAGAGAGAAACTCCAGTTATTTATTATTGTTATTTTACCTACAATAATAGGGTTTCAGTAGTCCGTCTGGTGTCTGTTCCCTGACATGTCCTACCCCCAAAGGGCTGGCATCAATCTGGAAAGTCCCCCACTTCACTCTATTCATAGAGATATTGAACCTTGCTTTTCATCATGGAGATGGCATCAGTTCCTTGGGGCATTCTTTTGTTTGCAGAACTACTCACTGAGGCACTGTGACAATATCAAGAGCAAATGAATATACATATAACAAATCACCACAATGCCATGGTATAACTAACACAACATTTGGTATAAACCCTGCCTCCAGCCAGGAATAGTTCGAAAGCCTTTCAGCCCAAATTACTTTTCTTCATTCTCACAAAAATATGCCAAAGATGTCTGAGATTACAGTATCATTTTTTGACTTTTGTAATTCATCTGGGTTGGTCAGAAGAATTTCCTACAAATTGCTCTAGGGTGACTTTTGTTCTGAGTTTTCTGAGAGAAGAAGTGGCTAAATAGACTGTGGAGATCGTTTGAGGGTGATGATCCATTGCTGGATAATTACCAGAATTTCATGCAACTTCATGCATTTGACGATGTGGCTAGGAGTCAACAGCAAATTGAAGGATTTGTCAGCTGAAACAACAACTCTATTGTAAATTGGCAAGTACATATCAGATTTTCAGCTATATACTGGTCAGGTGGAGTGGAATGATCTTGGTATAATTTACCAATTCCAGGAAGAATTTGCTGATGAAGTGAAGCATGAGGCATACCAAAGACGTTAGAAGAACTGTTCCAATAATTGATGGGCAATTAGGAGAGCTGAGCCATGGAGAAACAGGGTATCTCCTTCCTGAGCTGGTCTACCTCAGAGGGCTGACAGACAGTAGCCGGACGACTGTACAAAGATTTATATAATTTTGTGGAGGATAAGTGCATCAGTACCTCTTTACTACTATAGCTTTTTTGAAGCCAAATGTTGTGGGGGGGGGGAAGAACCACTGCACAATGTCTATCATCTACCAGTGAGATTTCAATAGATTTTTGCCAGATCCTTTGGCAGATGCCTAAAATTTAAAGTTATTCATCCCAAAGATGATTCTTACAAAGTTTCGCAAGCTCTGCTTAAAAGAAAAGTTCGGAGTTGCAAGAATTCCAGCAATTGAATTATTTCCCATGTAGAACAAATATAGCTCCGTATAAATTAGAACGGGAACTTTTTGATTTTCCTTTTAAAAGCTTTTCTATGATGTAGAGAGGGAGTAGGTCTTTTTGTTGATCTGAGAATGAAGTACTGTAATGCAATTTGAAAGCTGAATGGATGTTAGATTAAATGGATATTGATCAAATCTAGGGAGTCACTTCCCATGGACAAGCAACTAAGCTGATATCCTGCGCCATGGGCACTTCACACTTATATGCTCCCCACAGTTCTCTCCACATCCATCGTTCTTCAAATCCCATGAAATATATGGAAAATCTAGTGCAAAATTAGCATAGGTGTATTTCTCTTCTTTAGGCCTCTGGAAAGTGACATTTAAAATGGCCCCTTTCCCAAATAAAACTTATCTCCATCATTTATACAGTCGGACTCTCAGCCAATATCTGTGTTCACACAATCACTTAATTTACTTGGCTATAAATAATCTTGATTAGAAGATGTTGTGGCTTAAGTATGTTGTGTGGATCCAACTTGTCTGGTTAGTTCAATGTATTGGGCAAAATCAGAAAAATGGTTAATTTAGCAATCAAGTTAAACATGTTGCAGAAAAGATTGGGAGTGAGTTTCAAGCCTTTTATTGATCAAAGATTGCAATCCTAGCCAAAGTATTATATATATTTTTTACAATAAAACTTAAGTTGTGAACAAGGTTATCTTTCGGTTGCTATGATTCACACGGAAGAAGTGATTTGTTGGAAACTCACCTAAAAATAAAATGAGAACTCTCAGGTGTCCTATTTAATTCCTATCATTTACAGAACTGGTATACAACCTGAAAGCTAAATTTAGTAGTGTTTATATAGTAGGTTATTTACAGAACATCTGGTGTGTGATAAATGTCCCTTTCTTTTTTCCTCTGCTTTGCATTTATGGAGAGTTAGCTAAAATATATACCATGAGTTGGCACAATTGAAAGAACAGTCCTGCAACTCAAGGAGAACAAATAAGAACTTGAGAGTATGATGTGATCTCATCCTTCACAGTACAATTCTTTATGTGTAGTCAGGAAAAAAAAACTGCAGTAGAATTTATTGATAGGGCAAAAAAAAAATGTTCAGTACAAAACATGTAGAATTTTTTTTTAACCATGCACCAATTATCTTGGGAAAAACTGAAGACAGATGAACCTAACAATGTTAAACAATATGAGAACTGGCAGATCAACCAATGGGACATGGTTGGGCTGAATATTTTTAGAACCTTCAAACAAGAAGATGAGCTTTTCTCTAGTTCAAACATGAACAGCTACATGTGTTTGCTCAATGGCTTTTGAAAGCTGGCAGGTACTGACACCTCACACATCTATTTGAATGTGGGCTTAGGCAGAAACAGTCTGAATATGAATAGCTACAGCAAAAACTGTGGAAGGTGGGGAAATCCATCAGCACAGCTCAAGGGAACTCATTGGTGGATGCAGTGCTTTTTTTGTTAAAAAAAAAAAAAGTGCCGGAACTCACTCTCTTCATATAACCTGTCTTGCCTACCCTACAAGGTTCCATCCAAAAAAGGTGCTGGAACTCTGTTCTGGGCATTCTATGAGAAAAAAAGCCCTGGGTGGATGTGTTTCCAAGTGCCTTGCACTCTTGGTGGTCCCTGCTCTACTGCTCAGCTGTCTACTTCATTTCATATCCACAAGATAAGCCCATGGAACAATCAAGTAGTTGATCTGGCCTAGGACCAGAATCAGTGCTTGCATGGTTGTGGTGGAATCTGGACAGCTTGCTTGTCAACAGAACTAAACAGGGATCTCTGCCCATCAGCGGTCAATATTTGGTCTTATGACATTCCTGCTGTTAATGCAAATATATTGGAGGTGGGAATCAACTCTAGGAGCTTTGCTCAGCATTGCTGTATCTGTCACTACATGCAGACAAGCAAAAATCTAGCCCATAGGTAGAGGTAAGTTTTACAGAGCTCTAAAAATAGATCCAGAATCTACCTCTGTGTATGATGAACGTTGCTCATTAGAGTTTAGTAGTATACAGAATAACAAAGTTGGAAGGGAATTTAGAGGTCTCTGCTACCTGCTCAAGCAGGAGACCCGATACCATTCCAGGCTAATGGCTGCCAATCTCTTCTTGAAAACCTCCAGTGATGGGGCACCTAGAACTTCCGAAGGCAAGCCATTCCACTGGTGAATTGTTTTCACTGTCAGGGAATTTCTCCTTAGTTCTAGATTGGATCTCTTTTTTTGATAATCTTCTATCTGTTATTTCTTGTCCTGCCCTTGGTACTTTGGAGACTAGGTTGACCCCCTCTTCTCTGTGACAGCACCTCAAATATTTCAAATATTTCAGATCTATGTGACACTCACTCTGATGCTAGATCCATGAGAGGATTTAGTATAAATCAAGAGATATATAAGGAAAAGTGCACAAAGCAATCCTGATTTTGTAATTTTAAAAAAAATATTTTACAGTGTTTAGTATTCCTGATTAGTAAGTATTTTGCTTATCAAACCAATGCAATTTTGCCTTGAGCGATATTTCTTGGGGACGAACCTCTAGCAAATATTTGTTCCCTCTAGTTTTACACCACACCAAGTCTTGGTCTGAATCAGAGCTGTGGGTCTTCTCAGGAATGCTATATTTGAGAAAGTTCAAGCTAGCTGACCCTCTGATAGGAAACAGAAGCCATTTTACTGAAGATAGGAAAGCAGCAACTATTTTGTGTTTCTTTTGATTTGACCCATGAATCAAATAAATTAAAAGCAGGACTGCTGCTATCTTCAAACAAGATGTGACATTCAGCTGAATGAAGTAGCAAAGCGAAGGCAAGAACAGGTTTTGTTTACAGCTTCAGTTATGAAACAGGAGACAGATTGCTAGCATCTGCAATACTCTCTGTCTGTCTGTTGGATAATTTCCCTGCATGTAGTTCATATGCCCAAAGAGATCCGTGGCTTTGGTTTATGTGACTTGCTAGAATCCACACAAGAGGTGATGTAAATGCTACAATCTTACTCCCACTTCTCAAAATTCTGGGAGAGGTGCACAAAATCAAAAGCTTAAAATAGGCATGCATATATACTGTAGGATTCAGAAGCCTATTCCCCAGGGAAACTCCAGAACATCATTTATCTTCCCTCAGATTAGGGAAAATATAGATCGTAGTCTACGTTTTGATATGTATTTCAAGAAATACAGTAATAGAAAATAGAAGATTTTCTTGATCTTGCAGTGATCATAGCTTCCTGGTTTTGCCCAACAGCTATTTGGAACACTTGAATTCACTATCACTTGTTTAAGAAGTTAAACAAGGAGACAACCTACCTGAGTTGAAATATAAAAGAGAGTACATAAGGCATTTAAGGCTGGACCTTAGACATGGATGATCCACTTTATTTTTCTGCAAAGCCTTGAGAACCACCATCAGAAGATCTTGGAGTCCTAGTGGACAATCACTTAAATATGAGCCAGCAGTGTGCTGCAGCTGCCAAAAAAGCCAACACAGTGCTAGACTGCATTAACAGAGGGATAGAATCAAGATCACATGAAGTGTTAATACCATTTTATAATGCCTTGGTAAGGCCACACTGCATCCAGTTTTGGTCACCACGATGTAAAAAAGATGTTGAGACTCTATCTAGAAAGAGTACAGAGAAGAGTAACAAAGATGTTCAGGGGACTGGAAGCTAAAACATATAAGGAATGGTTGCTGGAATTGGACATGTCTAATTTAATGAAGAGAAGGACATGGGGTGACATGATAGCAGTGTTCCAATATCTCAGGGGCTGCCACAAAGAAGAGGGAGTCAAGCTATTCTTCAAAGCACCTGAAGGCAGGACAAGAAGCAACGGGTGGAAACTAACCACAGAGAGAAGCAACCTAGAACTAAGGAGAAATTTTCTGACAGTTAGAACAATTAATCAGTGGAACAATCCTGGATTAAACCAGGATTGGTTTAATCCACAAAAGCCCGAAATTTTTTTTTGTAGCCACAACCGAACACATACAAAACCACATATACACAAGAGTTTTAAGGATTGCATTTGGGCTGAAATCCCCCACTTTTGATGGTGGGTTCTTTATTTCTTGTAAAATATTCAAAATAGGTGCCTTTTTGCATTTTTCTGATAGATGTAATACTCTCCTCTGTTTTTTAAAGATTCAGTTGTTATAATAACTAATTAGAACTAAACTTTTGAGTGTTGTTTCTCTGTCATTTAGCAAAGAAAACAAATAATCAAATAAGCTGTACAAATCAGATAGGAACTACATTGTCTGCAATTTTCAAAACAGACTGCTTGTCTCATGTCCTTGTTTCCTTTTGATGTATTTTTCTCAACATAAAAGGGCAGATGAAGTCAAGTGAGGAATCTTCTAGTCATCTGGAGGATTAACAGAATAGCAGAGTTGGAAGGGACCTTGGATATCTTCTACTCCAACGCCCTGCTCAAGCAGGAGACTCCATGCCATTTCAGACAAAATGGCTGTCCAAATCTCTTCTTGAAAACTTCCAATGTTGGAGCACCCACAACTTCTGGAGGGAAGCCGTTCCACTTATTAATTGTTCTCACTGTCAGAAAATTTCTCTGTATTTCAAACTGTAAATTATTTTTGGTTTTGCTTCCAAGAATTATCCCTCTAGAATTGCTTAAAGATACAGCTTCCCAGCTTTAAAGCATCGGAAGATGCTGTCATTCATTTCAAGGAAAAGAGACAACGCATTTTTTACTGTCACCTAACTCTTGCAACACAAGTTATTCATAGCATCACCCGTGTATGCTTCAAAATGACATCAAATACACTTCCATCAAATCAACGAAAACCGCCCAGCTCCTTTTGGAGTTAAAACTGTAGCTGACCAAGTACTGTTGGGTTAAGGAAAGTCATTTCTTGCAAAAAAAAAATCTGTAGAGAGTGCAAGTTCTATTGGTCCTGAGGAAAGGGACAGTGTTGTCTGTGACATGAATTCTGCATATCGTTGATCCCTGCCCTTCCACATTAGGCTCGTGGATGAGTTCTGGCAGAACCAGGAGAGGAAAGCATGTCCTTTGGGTACTGTTCTCAGACACCTTCACAGAACTGTGTCAAGTTTTTGACACGTTTCTAGGCGACTGGTGGTGCTCGGATGTTGCCATATCCTAAAAGTGGTACAGTGGGTGAAAAGGTTGAAAAGCCCTGGCCTAGAAAGGTGTCAAAAACTTGACGACCCCCCCCCAAAAAGGAAAAAAGTGATAAAATACAGGTAGTCCTTGACTTACAACAGTTCACTTAGTGACTGTTCAAAGTTATAATGGCACTGAAAAAAGTGCCCCCCAAGCCACAGCCAAGCAAGACATCTGCCTGCCCACCCAGTGGCGCTCTTCCTCCTGTCCAAGGTTTTCATTGTTGTGAGCATTTCTGTTGAGGATTGGCAGCAGGGGTGAGGTGGGGGGGGTGTTTGGTTTTTATTCCCCCTGTCTGCTGGGTGGTTGCAGCAGGTTTTGGTCACTTCACATGACCCTAGGACACTGTGACCATCATAAATATGAATCAGTTGCCAAGCATCTGAATGTAAATCACAAGACCCAGGAGATACTGCAATGTTCCAGCTGATTGGCGCTTCTTCTGGGCTCAGCAGAAGCACCAGGATCAGTGCCGAGCTCCAGCTGGAGCCTGGCTCTGATCCTGGCGCTTCCACTGAGCCCTGACAGCCCTGCAGCTTCAGCCATCTCTTGCTCAGGGTTGTGCAGTGCTGCCACTGGCTCAGCTCATTCTCTTCCCCCGCTATCACTTTTCTATGATGGTCACATACCATCTGCCAGGTGCCAATGTACCACAGGTGGTACCCGTACCACTGGTTGAAAAGCCCTATTCTAGATCATCTCTGCGAGTTGAGAAGAAGAGGGGGCTTCCTATAGGGGTTTATAATGATAATACTGAGAAGCCCTAGGGACCTATGTTCTGTGGGTGCCACAGGGCTCAAAATGTTCCCCATTCTTAACATCCATATGAAGCTGCTGGGTCAGTAGTGGCAGGAGATTAAGTATGGCCAATATGCAGATGGTATTCAACTATACATTTCATCGCCAAGTTGTATAAGTTGAAATGCCAACAGTCAGATATTGCAATGCTCAGGTTTCTGCACAGCACCATCTGGTGTGCCAATTAGGACATTTTCTGGAGTGGGAGACCTTACCAAAAGTCATTCCTACAGTCACTTATTTCGTCTGGACTACTGCAGTGAGTTCTGCAATTGGCTGCCTCTGAAGACTGCCTAGAACTTACAAGTTTTCCAGATGAAGCAACTTAAGGAGTCTCTGTACTTTGCTCATATAACATTTTTACTTGGAGAGCAGCACTGGCAACGCCTGGGTTTCTGGGTGTATTTCAAGAAGCTGGTTGTCACCTTTAAAAACTTTCAAGCTCAAGATTTGGGTTTCCTCTTTGGCTGCCCTGGAAGGACAGGCAGGTTCTCTGAAGGCAACATAAAAGGATTGTGGAGACAAGCCTTTTCGGTCACTGCCTCCTTCTATGGATCAGCCTTCCAATGGAAATTTAACAGGATGTAGAAAGGCCTTCAAGATAGAGATGGTTTGAACAATGTCCTCTTTCACTTGGACTGCCTGTTGATTTCATTATTGTTGTTGTTGTTGCCATTGTTGTACCTAGGTGCATGTAAAAAAGTAGGAATTTTTGTTTGTTTGTTCCATATGTTAGTTATATAAACTGCACCGTGTCAGCATCAATTAGAGCAGCCTGGCAAATAAATCAATAAAACACCAGGGCTGTCAGTGGCAACCATACTTTCATTCCACATATTCCTTGCATCTTTACAATCACACTTTGCAAGGTGAGTCAGTTCCCTATCAAAATAATAATAATAATAATAATAGTAATAGTAATAATAGTAGTAATAATAATAATAATAGTAATAATAATAATAATAATGATGATGATGATGATGATGATGTTTATGTTTGTGCCAGGTTCAATTTCTGTGTCATTAAAGAGCAAGTGCCAATCCAACACAAAAGATACTTACACCTTTCAGGTGGAAATAATCTATAGACTGCTGTATTTTCTGGTCTCTGAGAAGCCCACTTTGGCCATGTTTGAGAATTATACTCTAAGATAAACAAATATAATTTATTCCAGATAAGAAATCCTAAGGCATCGTTTCATCTAGTTTCATAAATAGATAAAGGTCACATAGTTGGATGCAATGGAGAGAAAATCTATTTACAATATAAACTTACTTGTGAGGGTTGGCAAAGGTATCCCTTGCTGTTTTGATGAAACAAAATTCTTTTCCTCTTGCAAATGGGGCCAGATCCCACACCTGATTCAACAAAGGAGCTGTGAGGTACACAACATCAGCTTGATGACTGCAGCAACAGCACCAAAGCTTTGAAAAATTCTGACCATTTAAGAGCAAAATAATTGGAGGAATGTTCATGAGCAAGAAAATAAGTTGAAGTGCTACCAGATAAAGAATTAAACAAAACCAAACACCCCTATTCCTACAGGATAACATGAGGCTGGTAGTAATTTTCAGCAAGACTATATTCTTAAATGTCTTTAAAAATGTACCTGTTCTGTTCTGTGCGTTGGTAAGGCATTGAGACGAGGCAGGTTTAACAACAGTTGCTTCTTTATTTAAGCTTCAACAGAACAACACAAAATGGCGCGGATCCCTTTTATACCCTTTTGCGGGGAGCAGCGTCAGCCAATAAATGCAACGTATTTTCCTGCTTTGCGCATGCGCAGTAGGCTGGAGACAGCCTGTCTGACCGGGCAGCCACGTGGTCTGCCCGCGTCTCTCTGTAGCTTCCTGCACCTGCTCTGTCAATCACAGGCCCAACACATAACAGTACCAATCTGGGTTTTTCCCAGAGATATTCTTGGGAGGACTTTAGGATGGTTCAGGTGGAATGTTATGTACAGGAATCCTGATGCAGCATTTTTGTTGAAAAAGGCTCCCAATTTCACATCATGGATCTGTAATGTCCAGTGCTAGCATCATAGTCACTGACATGGAAAGCACCTAACACGGTAGCTGATCCATGGTATTGTTAACCAGCATTTGTTAAGTTTGGGGGTGTTAGGTGATTGTCTGTTTGAATCTAAAGTCCCAGAGCACTTTACTTCTTCCATTTCTATTGCTGGTCTATTTCGTGGTCCCACCAGGTCTTGCTTGCAGGCAAGTAGGGTTTGTTGCAGATCTTTCAATGCACTATTTTTGCTGCTTTGTCATAGTCAATCTTCTTGCAGCAGCTAACAAGATGGCCCCCTCTGTTTCGTCATCTTCTTTGCCGAGGCAGCATTTGCTGTCTGTGGCTGTCTTCTCAATTCTGGCTTTGTATACAGTACATTTGTTCTTAAGGCCTGGTCTTACACAGCCAGAATTAATCTGTTTGTCTCATTTTTCAATTTCCTGGTCTTAGCCATAGCCAAATCTTATTGTTACTGCTTTCAGTGGCGGGATTCAGCCAGTTCGCACCACTTTGGCAGAACCAATAGCTAATTTTTTGTTGCCCAGGCCCAGAATGGACTTCCGGAAGCAGCATCCACACAGAGAACCGGTTGTTCACATATTTGAATCCCACCACTGTCTGCTTTGATGGCTTTTTTTTTTTTTTAAATGTACAGGCCATGTTATGCTTTATCTTGCTTTACCTCACCAAGTCTCCTTTTTTATTTTTCATAGTTCAGTTTGGTCTCTTAGATGTTTAGTAAGCCTTATTGATACAGTATACTTGCTTCAGGGCACTTTCTTCACTTTCCTCCAGACATTCTTCTAATTCCCTTCCCCGCCTCCTCTTCAACCAGTGTACATGCAACATTCTACACCCTTCTATTTTTCTTGATGGTGATGATGATTCCTGAGGTAGATTTAGAAATATTTGACATATTATTAGTATTTGATATATATCAATATGTTAGCCTTTCCTGTTCTTTTTTTAGTTTGCTGTTTGTTTTGTTTCAGTTTTGTAGCTTTTCTTCCATTTGTTTTCCTTTTTTAAAAAATAATTTATAATTCAATTTCTTAGTCTGCAACTTATTAAGAAATGAATAAGTAAATTAAATTAAAAATTAAAAGCCCATTATTTTTTTATTCATTTTTATTTTGCAACATTTCTAGACTATCCCAGATCATCTGACTCTCGCTTAATTCTTTTTTTTTAATAAAAAATTCTTTTATTAAAACAATCAGCATTGAACATAGAATCATAGTATGCATCAATCATCATAACACCTGGTATACATCACTAAGTATTAATCTTTATAATCGTCTGGTTTGGTAAACATTTTTCACTCCGCACATCAAGCCTCCACTAGACGCCTGTTACGATTTATTTGCTTGGTGTTTCTCTTTTCTATAATCTATCCACAGTTCCTAGTCTATCACCTATTATTCGTCTCAGTATTAGTACAATCTTTTATGACCCCTAACTAAAAATCCTGAGGTAGAAATTCAGTATCCTGAGGTAGAAATTCAGTACGCTTTCCCAGTATTAATGCAATCAATATTAAATCTGGGTTCATATTAATAAGCTGTCTTCATAAGACCCGAAAAAACATGTCTTGTATATGGTCTATCTACCGTCATACAATCAGTATTGAACATAAGATCATAGTATGCATCAATCATCATAGCACCTGATATACATCACTAAGTATTAATCTTTATAAACGTCTGGTTTGGTAAACATTTTTCGCTCCTCACATCAAGCCTCAACTAGACGCCTGTTACAATTTATTTGATTGGTGTTTTTCTTTTCTATAGTCTATCCACAGTTTCTAGTCTATCATATATTATTCATCTCAGTATTAGTACAATCTTTTATGGTCCCTAACCAAAAGTCCTGAGGTAAAAGTTTAATAACCTGAGGTAATTCTTGTACATGGTTTATCTACTATATCTAGTCTCTCACATATTGTTCATTCACGCTTCTGAATTAACTTCATCTCAGTAATAGTGCAATCTTTTATAGTCCCTAACTAAAGATCCTGAGGTAGAAGTTTCATAACCTGAGATAGAAATTCAATCCGCTTTATCAATATTAAAGCAAACAACATTAAGCATAAGATCATATTAAGATGCTTTCATCATATAACATAGGCATACAACATTAGGTGTTAGTCTTTGTAAACATTTGATTTGGTAAACATTCTTCCCTCTTTACGTCGAGTCTCAACTAAACGCCAGGTGCATTTTGTTTGATTGGTGTTTCTCTTGTATATAGTCTATCCACTGTTTCCAGTCTGCCAAATATTGTTCATTTGAGCGATCTTTCATTTGTTACTTTCATGGACTGTGAAAGTAACAAATCTGGCAGAGATGGCGAAAATATCGGCATATTTTCGCCATCTCCGCCAGATTTGTTACTTTCACAGTCCATTCTTCTATAGGCGGTATTTCTGGATTCTTCCAGTATTGTCCCACCAACAATCTGGCTGCCGTGATCAAGTTCAGAAATAAGCTCGTCTCTGAGGTAGTGTAGTCCTTTGTTATCCCTAACAAAAACACCTGTGGTAGAAATTCAATACGCTTTTTGAAAATGGTTTGGAGTGTCCACCATATCTTCCTCCAGAAGGCTTTGATTTTTCTGCATGTCCACCATACATGAAAGTAGGTAGCCTCCCCATCGCCACACCTCCAGCATTTGGCTGGGAGTCTGGATAGATGAGTGATAGTTTTTTCGGGTCGAGGTGCCAGCTATAGAACATCTTGTAGAAGTTTTCCCTTAAGTGTTGCGATTTCGTGAATTCTACATTTCTCACCCAGATTTTCTCCCACGTGTCCATGGTGATAGAATGCCCAAAGTCTTGTCCCCACTTTATCATACAGTTCTTGACTAGCTCGGTTTCAGAGTCCATTTCTATCAGAATGCTGTACACTCATTTGATGTGCATGGTCCCCTGTTCTCTAATCTGTTCAATTAGGTTCTCGTCGGTCTGGGAGAAACCCTTCTTCTTATCTTTATGCCACCTTGATTGCAGTTGTATATATGATAGCCATGTACCTCCTATTCCTTTGTTTGCTAGCGTTGCTTGGGGTTTCAAGGAGAACCCATTTTCTTCTCCCAGTACAAGTTTACTGTAGGGCACCACTTCTTGTCCTTGGGCTGTGTTTATGTACCCTATTGTGTGTCCGGGGATCGTCCAGATGGGAATCTTGTCGTGTAGGAGGTGTTTATATTTCTTCCAGACCCATAACAGTGGGATTCGTAGTGGGTTCTCCTTGAAGTTCCTGTCTGCCTTTTTGTCGTATACTAAGTATGCATGCCAGCCGAATAGTAGACCATGCCCTTCAACATTCAGTATTCTATCATTCATCATATTGATCCAGTCGCTCACCGCCACCAACGTCGCTGCATAGTAGTGTAGCTTTAGATTAGGCATTTTTAGTTCCCCCCTCTTCCTTGTGTCCTGGATAATTTTTAGTTTCACCCTCGGTCTCTTGTCATCCCAAATAAATCTGGTGATGCCCCTCTGCCAATTGTCCAAATCTTCATCCTTTTTTAGTATGGGTAGCATTTGGAAGAGAAATAGAAATCTTGGCAGGACGTTCATCTTTACTGCTGCTATCCTGCCCAGCAAGGATAGTCGTAGTGTTTTCCACCTTTCCAGATCTGCTTGTATCTTGTTCCACAGCACCTCGTAGTTATTTTTGTATAATTTTGCATTCGTTGTTTCTATCTCCACTCCCAGGTATTTAACTTTCTTAACTATTTCGCAACCCGTTATTCTTTCCAAGTCCTGTTTTGCTCTGCTGTCTAGATTTTTGACTAGCATCTTTGTTTTTGATATATTAACTTTAAAACCTGATACCTTGCCATAGTCTTTCATTATCTCCATCAAACTCCTTGTTGATTGTACTGGTTGCGATACTGTCACCAGTAGGTCGTCTGCAAAGGCACACAGCCTGTAGTCCTGTTTTCCAATCTGTATGCCCTTTACGTCTTCTGCTGCTCTTATCTTGTTCAGCAGAATCTCCATCGTTAAGACAAATAGCAGTGGTGACAGCGGACAGCCCTGTCTCGTGCCTCTTTCTATATTGAATGGGTCTGTTAGTTTGCCGTTCACGATGATCTGGCCCGTTTGTTTCTGGTAGATTGCTGTTATGGAGTTGAGGAACTGCTTTCCCATTTTCATCCCCCGGGCTAGGTTCGTCAGGAATGGCCAATTCAGTCTGTCAAAGGCTTTTTCTGTGTCCACAAACATGAGGGTTGCAGGTACCTGGTTGTGCCTTTCCAAGTACTCTATTATGTTCAGCAGCTGTGTCACATTGGTTTTCATCTGACGTCCTTGTATAAACCCCGTTTGATCCGGGTGAATTATCTTTTGTAATACAGTCATTAATCTGTTGGCCAGCACTTTTGTGAAGAGTTTGTAGTCTGTGTTCAATAGTGAGATGGGCCTATAGTTTGCCGGTTGTGCATCATCTTTTCCCTCTTTGGGGATTAGAGAAATGTAGGCTGTTTTCCAGGAGGGTGGGATTTGGCCTCCTTCTTGTATGTTGACAAATAGCTTTCTGAGGGGTTCCATCATTTCCTCTTGGAGATGCTTGTAATAGATAGCCATTATCCCATCCGTCCCGGGTGATTTTCCTTTTTTCAGTTGTTTGATCGCTGAGTGTATTTCCTCCATCGTGATTGGGGCGTTCAGGGCATCTTGTTGTGTATCGGTGAGTACCATTAATTTTTCATTTTGTAGAAACTTTTCTATCTCTTTGTCCTGTATCTTCTCCTCGGCGTATAGCTTTGAGTAGTACTCGGTGAACGCTTTCTTAATGGTTTCCTGTTTGAATTCTTCCTTGCCTTTGTACTCTATCTTTTCAATTATGCGGGCTTTTTGTTTCTTTCTTATGGTGTAGGCCAGCCACCGACCCGGTTTATTGGCGCTATAGAATGTCTTGTGTTTTGCATATTGTATATTCCATGCTACTTGATCCGCCATCAGCATGTCAAATTGTTTTCTTAGTATCTTAATTCCTTCTTTTGTGGCTTTGTCCTCCGGTCTTTTTATTAATAACTGTTCCTGTTTCTTTATCTCCTCCTCTAGTTCCTTTCGTTTTCGTTCTTGTTTGCGTCGGTGCCTGGCATTCATGTTCATGAGGATCCCGCGCATAAATGCCTTGCTAGCGTCCCAGATCATTTCAATGGGTGTTTCGTTGTTCATATTTATACTAAAGAATTCCTCCATGGCACTTTTGCATTCAGCCACCTCTTTCTCGTGTCTAAACAGGTTTTCATTAATTCACCAGGATCTCCGCGATTTCCGATCCTGTCTCAATTCCACCCCCACTGGGTTATGGTCTGTTAGTACTTTGGGTAGGATAGAGACAGTGTTTAGGCGGACTAGCAAGTCACTAGATGCCAGGATGAAGTCAATTCTGGAAAATAATTGGTGCCTGTCGGAGAAGAAGGTGAATTCTTGCTCTTTGCCGTGCCGTTCCCTCCAGACGTCTGTCAGTACAAGGTCTTCCTTCATGTCGAAGAAAGATTTAGGTAACTTGGAGTGCTTCTGTGGGGTAGGTTTTGTTTTCTTCTTGTCTAGGGCAGTCTCTATGACCCCGTTCCAATCTCCCAGAATAATACATGATTTGTAGTTGAGTTGTGTTAACTTCTTGTGTATCTTTTTGTAGAATTTTCCTTGTTGTTGATTTGGTGCATATATGCCCATCACTAGAATTTTCTTGTCGTCCTGTGTCACTTCGATTGCTAGGTATCTACCCTGAGAGTCCGACTCTATTAGCTTAGCTATTACATGTTTCTTCACGTATATAACAAGCCCGTTCTTCTTTTGTGGTGCCACTGCGACAAAATGTGTACCTAGTCTGTTGTTGATTAGGTATTTCTGGTCCGCTGCTCTGATGTGTGTTTCTTGTAGGCAAATTATGTCATTTCTTCCTTGATACAGATAATGAAATATCTTTCTCCTTTTCTGTGGGGAATTTAGTCCATTAACGTTCCATGTCAAGTATTTAGTTGTCATTGTCGGTTTCAGGATACTCTTCCGAGACCGTTTCTGTTCTATCTCTTGTGTTCTTCCTTGGTCTCATTCCCATGGTATCCAAGTTGGTGTTCAAGTTGCGTAGAGGGATCGTGTCGTGCTGCTCCGTGCGTTTGGTGGTGGATCTTGTTATCCTGCCCTCTGCAGTCTGTCCTGTTCCCTTGTTGTTGTTGCTTCCTGTTCTCTGTGTCGTCATGTCTCAAGTTGGTCCTTTCCTTTCTCTTGCTCCTGCATCGGTCTGTCGTTCTGGTGGCCCTTCTGCGTCTTCTCTCGTGGTGTATTGAAGTCCATCCGACGTCAGTTCCTTTTCAAGGAATTCTCTGGCTTTTTGGACCGAGTTCAGGCAGTATCTTTTATTTTTATAGAAAAGTGTCATCCCCGTAGGGGCTTCCCATCTGTATCGCAGAGCGCGTACCCTCAGTTCGTCGACCAGGAACTTGTATTCCTTCCTGTCTCGCAGCATCGTCTGGGGGATCTCTTTCAGTACTTTCACTTCTTGCCCCTCTATGTATAAACTCTTGTTGTAAGATGTGATTGAGATGAGGTTCCGGAATCCCTGCGTCGCAAAGTGGATGACCACGTCCCTTTGTTGGCGCCTGTTTGTTGCCGTCCGTGTGCCCACTCTGTAAATTCTGTCGAATTGCCACGCGATCTCTGGGATTGGCTTTCCCAGAAATGTTGCCAGGGCCTCTATGAAGGTTCCAAGCAGGCCCCCTTGGGTCTCGTTTGATGTCTCTTTCAAACCTCTAAACCTGATTGCGGACGCCAGTTGCCAGTACTGTATCATAGAGGATTGGTCTTGGGCCACTCCTTTCATCTCTGCTGTCTCTGCTATCTGTCCCTCTACTTGATTCTCCACTTTTTCCATCCGCTTGTCCACCTTCTCTCTGATCTCCTGGAAGTTTTTCTCCATTTCCTCCCCTATTTCTTTGTGGTGTGCTTGCATCGCCTCCTTCATTTGTTCCAGATCTGCGGCCATCGCCCTGCGTTGCTCCTCCCATTTCTTCTCTAGCTCTCTACCGTGGTCTTTCAGCATTTGTTTTATATCGTTGCATCTTTTCTCCATCTTTTGTTCTGCCTCTACACACCTCCTCTCCACCTTTGTGTCCATTTCCACCAGTTTTTTATCCATCCCATCCATCCTTTCAACCAGCGTTTCTATTACCTCTTGTAGTTTTTGTATCATGTGTGTTGTTGAGCTGGCCTGTGGGAGTGGATGGGTCTGGGGGCCTGAATTTGGATGGGATGGTGTGGGGGTGGGTAGAGTAGGTCCTGATGGTTTAGTACGCTGGGCTGGGGAGGATACAACTCCCTTCATTTGTGTCAGTGTGGTCTGTTTGGAGGCCATCTTGAGCTTGTCCTCCCTTTGTCCTGGCACTGTTTTGGTTTTGGTTTCCAGCTTGGGCCAGGTTAGGCACTAGACTGTGATCTGGTGCTGGTTCAGTAATCTGTCCTTTCAGTGGGAGGGGGGGCTTCAGGGTTCAGGCAGTGCAGGTCTAGGGGCCTGTAGGCAGGGAGGTCTGTCTGTGTTCAGGGAGCCTATTCAGTGCCTTTGCCTTGGCTTCCTCTTCACTCCCCTCTGCCAGCCTGTTCCTTCTCTTTGTTCTTTTCTGGCTCTGTCTTGCCCCTCTTTCTCTGCTGTCTTGCCCAGGTCACTTTTTCCTGTCTTCTGGTAGCCTGCATTTACAGATCCCTTCTGCCTTTCCTTAGTAGCGCTCCAGGTTGCCTTCCAGCTTTCTTCTTCCTCCCACCTTCTTCCCTGGTAGGTTCTGCCCTTTTCTGATTCCCTGGGGCTCCCTTTCTGGTGGGTCTGGGGCGCAGCGCGTGGGGTAACACTCACCAGTCCCTCTGCTTGAGTCTTCCCCCGCTGTCTGCTTTTTGGTCGCCTCCTTCCTTTCGATACTGCTCTCCGCCGGTTCTACTTGCCTCCTCCTTTGTTCTCCGGACCTGGCTCCCTCTTCCTTTCTTCCAGCTCTCTTTTCCTCCTTCTGCTCGTCCGGGGGTCGTTTCTGGGTCTGCAGACCCTCCCGGCAGCCCTTGCTGTATTCTCCGGCTTCTTCCTCCTTCTTTCTGTCCCCGCTCGCACCGGTTCTCTCCGGCAGCGCGGCAGCGCGGAGTCTTCGGGCCTGCCGGCCGGCCGGCCACCACCAGCTTCCTCAGCCCCTTCCGCGGCTCTCCCGGACCCCTCGGCTGCGGTTTTCACCTTGCCGGATCGGGCCGAGGGTCCTCTTCGATCTTCTCTTCTCCTCCAGTGATTCACTCCCCCGACGGCCCGTTTATTTAATTTTAAAAAACACGCCGTCCCGGAGCTTTCGGAGGTTGGCTCCGATCCGCGTGACCGGAACCGGAAGTCCTCACTCTCGCTTAAGTCAGTGGCTTGTAAATAATTGCAGTGTTGCCAACGCTTAAAATAATAAATGAATCTGTGTGGCCTCTAGACAGATGAAACGGATGAGCTCATTGACATTAGGGTTGGGCAAGAAATAAACATAACACTTGGGCCGTTGGTATGATCTCCGAGCTTGGCAATTATGCTGCAAACATTTTGTCTCCATTCGGGTGGACATCTTCAGTGTACTTTGAATTTCAGTGAAGATGTCTCCCCCCCCCAAATGGAGATGAAATGTTTGCAGCCAAATCACCACACTCAGCGATCAAAGCAACAGCCCAACTACCATTCTGAGCTACTAATATTCAAACACATTTCAAAGATAAATGTCAGGGCCCACTTCAAAACTTCATCCCAAGAAAGCAGGACTCTTGGAACAGTTTCATTCCAAAAGGAACTTTTTATTAGGAGAAACTGATAGTAGGCATAATAGGCAGGATCTGAGGGTTTCCCACTCAGATCAATAGGTTAAAAGAGTCCCAAGCAAACCCTACCCCAATAGTTCATCCCATCAGTTTGAATGGACCAATCCTCAGGTGTTAAGTCCGCTGTGGGAAAGGAGCTAATAACAGGGTCCATTCCCATACTTGTGACCGATGTTGTTGGGTCTTCTTCGCACCTTCCCTTCCGCGAGAGATAAGCCAGATGACCAGAGGCACATTCCTTTCTCGCCCCAAGGTAACATCAAGGGAGAGACAGTTCAAAGAGTAAGTTTGTAGAAATAGAAGAAAAGATACTTTGTAATAAAGCGGAGAAACATACCACAACCTTCTCCCCTCCCCCTCAGGAGAAATGGCAGAACCCTCAGGAGGAAATAGAAAGAAGTGAAATAGATCCCCTCTCCCCAGGAAAGGAATGGGTTATGACAATAAGACTTTTAATAAGGATGTTTTAATTTATATATCTCAGGGAAGTCTCAAATGTTGTGATAGAGCAACTGCCCACTGCAGGCTTGAGTAGGCAAAAGTTTTCTATAAGAAACTTCTCAACTTATAACCATGCATTTATCAACTGTTCAAAGCTACACTGGCATAGAAAAAAGTGACTTACGACCTCACATTTATGACCATCGCAGCATCCTACAGTCACCTGATTAAAATTTGGGCACTTGGCAACCGAGCATTTATTTAGGACAGTTGCAAGCATCCTGAGGTCATGTCATCACCATTTGTGACCTTCCCAGATGGCTTCTGACAGGCCATGTCAACAGGGGGGAGGGGAGCCATATGTTAATGATCATGTGGCTGACTTAACAACTGCAGTGATTCACTTAAAAACCATGGCAAAAAAAAATTTTTTTTTATAAAATTGGATATGACTCACTTAATTTTCTTGCTTAGGAATGGAAATCCTGTCCCTAATATTTTCATAAGCTGAGGACTCATTATTATGCTTTATTGCTGCAAACTTCATTTGGTTCAGAGTCATGGTTTGAGATCCAAAGATGCAACCTTTGAATAAAGCCAGTTATGTCCCAGCATATTGTTGAAAATGGGATCTGCCTCAAGGATACAGTATTGAGCAACAACCCTATTTCTGCTGGTAGAAATCTAAGACTGGCCCAAGACACTTGGCTGCCTGTGGTGTAGAACAGAGCTTTTCAACCTTTTCACCCATTGTACCACTTTTCAGATAAGGCCGTATCTGAGTACCACCACTCGCCCAGCAAGGTATCAAAAGACCCCCCCCCCAAAAAGAGGAAAAAATAAGAAAGTACAGGTAGTCCTCGACTTACAACAATTCACTCAGTGACTGTTTGAAGTTACAATGGCACTAAAAAGCGAATTATGATCATTTTTCACACTTATGACTGTTGCAGCATCCCCAGGGTCATGTGATTTACATTTGGATGCTTGGCAACTGATTCATACTTATGATGTTCACAGTGTCCCAGGGTCATGTGATCATTGGCCGGAAGGCGTGGCCAGCAGATCACTCAGGTTGCAGGGTGCCTGTGGGGGGGGAATCCGTGGGTTTCTGGGGTGGGTGCTTGCCTTCCTTCCCTCCCTTCTCTCTTATTGTCCCTTCCTTCCTTTCCTTCACCTCCCTTAGTCTCTTCCTCCTTCCCTCCCTCTCTCCCATTGTCCCTTCCTTCCTTCTTTCCTTCCCTTCCCTTTGTTCCTTCCTCCTTCCCTCTTTCCCATTGTCCTTTCGTTCCTTCTTTCCTTCCCTTCCCTTTGTTCCTTCCTCCTTCCCTCTCTCCCATTGTCCCTTCCTTCCTTCCTTCCTTCCTTTCCTTCACCTCCCTCTTTGTCCCTCCTTCCCTCCCTCTCTCCCATTGTCCCTTCCTTCCTTCTTTCTTTCCTTCCTTTCTTTCACCTCCCTCTTAGTCTCTTCCCCCTTTCCTCCTTCTTTCCCATTGTCCATTCCTTCCTTCTTTCCTTCCCTTTCCTTTGTTCCTTCCTCCTTCCCTCTCCCATTGTTCCTTCCTTCCTTCTTTCCTTACTTTCCTTCACCTCCCTCTTAGTCTCTTCCTCCTTCCTTCCCTCTCTCCCATTGTCCCTTCCTTCCTTCTTTCCTTCCTTTCCTTCACCTCCCTTAGTCTCTTCCTCCTTCCCTCCCTCTCTCCCCTTGTCCCTTCCTTCCTTCCTTCCTTCCTTCCCTCTTTGTCCCTTCCTTCCTTCCCTCCCTCCCTTCCATTGTTCCTTCCTTCCTTCCCTCCCTCTTTGTCTCTTCCTTTCTCCCCCCCTCTCCATGCCCAGGAAGGGACAAGGGAAGGGGTAGAGGCTGCCAGCGTGGCTGGTGGCTGTGCTGCCGGTGGCCATGTCGACATGCCAAACCTGCCTGTGCACAGGTAGAGGCAGAGGAGAGCTCCACCCAGCTCACTTGCTCACACTTCGCTGGAAAGTTAGCAGAAATGCCAGGATCAGCGCCGGGCTACATCTGATTCACGCTTCTACTAAATTAGCAAGGGGCATGTTTTCCAGCAAAGCACGAGCAATGAGTTGGGCAGGAGCCCAGGAGAGCAGCTACAGCTGATCTGCGCTTCTGGGCTGCTCTGCAGAAGCGCGGATCAGCTGTACTGTGCGCCCCAATCCTGGGCTTCTGCTGGGCTACAGCTGATTCATGCTTCTGCTAAATTAGCAAGGGGCATGTTTTCCAGCAAAGCGCGAGCAATGAGCTGGGCAGGAGCCTGTCTCCTATCAGGCTAGCACTTGTGGTCTCTTCAGCCTTGAAAAACGGCGTTTAAGGGGTGACTTGATTGAAGTGTATAAAATCATGCATGGGATAGAAAAGGTGGATAGAGAAAAATTCTTTTCTCTATCACACAATACTAGGACAAGGGGGCACTCCCTAAATCTCATAAGTAAGAAAGTGAGGACAAATAAAGGGAAATATTTCTTCACCCAGAGGGTCGTTGGTTTATGGAATTCACTTCCAGAATAGGTCGTGAGGCTTGATAGCTTCAAGGCAGGGTCAGACAGATTCATGGATGCCAAGTGTATCGATGGTTATTAAAATGGATGTCCATATGACACCTCTATGTTGGTTGAGGCAGGCAGGATTCCCTTGAGTACCATTTGCTGGGGGTCAAGGGAAAGGGAGGGTTTTGCCTTCTCTTTCTGCTCAAGATCCCCATGTACAATTGGTGGGCCACTGTGTGACACAGAATGCTGGACTCGATGGGCTTTGGCCTGATTCAGCATGGCTCTTCTTATGTTCTTATGTTCTAAGAAGAGGGAGGGGAAGGGTGATACGGATCTTGCTGACCTGTGTGCAAGAGAAGTCAATCCAGTTGCTGCACAATGAGTCCCTGGGGAGGGCAAGGCCTTGCTCTGCGCCTGCGCTCTTCATGCGTCCCCTGCAGGACACATTCAGTAGGGTTCGTGGAGGCTGCCACCAAGCAGCATGTTTTCTACAAACAAGTGAGCTGGGAAGGAGCAGGGCGGAGGGAGGCGACGCCGCGTACCACCAGCCAGGTGGTCGCATACCACCAGTGGTATGCATACCACCGGTTGAAAAGCCCTGGCGTAGAAGAACACCACCAACAGCCTTCTGCAGAAATTTAAGAGTAATCATCCCAGAACTTAATAAAAGGCAGGGGTGCAAGGTCCCTGGCCCTTACTTAAATTTGAGATACCACTAAAAGTCTAATCAGGCAACTCAAATGGAGGCTTCTTGAGGAAACAGTGCTTTAACTGATCAAATAAAATAGCTGGATGGCAAACAATCTGGAAAGCTGGCAGAATTACATCCAGAAGTGCCACACCTTAGAAAGTTAGTAGCATTGCTTTATAAACTTTTTTAGCCAAATAAAATCAGACAACAGAGCCATTACATCATACGGAAGACATCAATCATTCCTGTACACTCCCTTATTCCCTCCTTCAGTACATCCCATCCATGCACGTTTTCCATGCTTGCTTGAAATTTGTCCCTGACACAAACGCTGATTACAGAAGCAAGACAGCAATAGTTAGGCTAAACAATTTATTTTTGTTCCAATTACAGAACCCTTTAGGGGCATCCATGGAGGGTGGACAATAAAGTCAAGAGGATGGCCATAACCACAGCATTTTTACGTGCTGTATGCTATTTTGATTCCCTCCTACAGACGACTGTGATAATTAGGCCAATAGAATGCAGGGTTGGCTGTTTTCACACATTTTGCCACACTTGCCTCAATGCTCACTTGTCACCTGCTGAAACAATGAAAGTGAGCAGAGTAGTGTGAAGCTTGGTGAGCAGAGCAGCCAATATCATAGCCACTCACGGCTGCTTTCTGGGTCAAACAGGGAGCTTTCCAAATGGCATTGTTTTTGTCATACTTCGAGGAGATATTGATGACATAATCCCCTGCCCAAATGGATAATAAGCTAGTATCGCTGGTATTAGGGCACCAATTCAGAACACAGAGAACAGACAGGGTATTACATTTGTCACAAGAATCGGCTTTCTCCTTGTGACTGACAGGACCTGGTCAGGCTACTATTTAGGACTCCTAAAATCACAGTCTAAGCCAGACCTGGGCATTTTATGCATCTAGCCCTTTGACTGTTCCTGTCTAGTCCATGCGAGGGGACAGCAGTGGGGGACAGCAGCCCTCCACAACAATCCAAGTTTCTCATATGGCCCTGGGGAAAATTAATTGCCCAGCCCTGACTTAAGCAGACTGTGACACTTTCATTGGCTTCCTTTTCCATTTGTGACCACAGTCGGTCTTCTTAAGGGGATACGCCATATATATTCCAGTCTTCCGAATCCAATTTGGACATCTGACAGTTCTTCCATGAATTGTTCAACTATAGATTGCCAAATTCTGAGCAGTATCTTACTAGCATATGAGATATGTGCAATTGCTTGGTAGTTTAAACATTGTCAGTACTGCCTCTTTTTGATATTGGAATGTAAATACCTTTTCTATTCCCTTATCTCTTTGCCCCCATGTTTTCTGTATCTGCTTACAAACCCCATGTAGCATTATATATTCTGCTGGTATTTCATCAAATCCTAAAGCTTTGTAATTTTCTAAGGCCATTTAACTTCCAAAATATGTATAGATTTAGTTAGTGACCATACCTTTGTACATATTGATGTTGAATTTTTTTCCTTCCTTCCTTCCTTCCTTCCTTCCTTCCTTCCTTCCTTCCTTCCTTCCTTCCTTCCCTCCCTCCCTCCCTTCCCTCCCTCCCTCCCTCCCTTCCCCCTTTGTTCAGGAAATCAAAGTGTTGTTTATTACACATGCTGTGCCCCCTTTTCTCTACAATAACAACCTTATGAATTAGATTGAGGAGAAAGAGAAAGAGAGAATGAGATTGGGCGGATGATTTCATTCATTTTTTTATTTAAGTTGTCATTTTGCAAAGAATTTGTGATTTTGAGTCACAGAACGAATACCTGCATGAAATAATTTCCTCTACAAATATTTAGGGGCATGCCTATTGATGCAAACAGAATGATCAGAGCAAAACACCAGTATAGTGATCAGCAAAAAGAACTAGAGACTGAGAACCAGAGTTAAAGCAAGGATACTTTTAAAAATCTGTATCCTCTGAAGAAAGCAAGTGATTTGAACTGAGAAGACAGTTCCCTCCCACAAAATAGAAGGAAGCAGAAGCCAGGCTATAATTAAAACTTCAATCTAAAAAATGGCTAAGGCATAGTACAGAAGGCTTATTTCTTAGAACAGCCATCCATTAACACAATAACCTAGTTGAAAGTGGGTTATGTTCTTTGGTGTAAAAGAAATGGAAGGTCATAGAATCAGATTCATCAATGTACTACTTTAGCTGTATAAGCTATTGAACCGCCAAAGGACATTTCAAAATCTTTTATTCTTTAATAAATTCTACTAAAAACGTTGAGCATGTTTTCCTAACAATTAATGAGTGAGTTTGAGCTGGAGGAAGTAGTATTCCGAAGACAGAGGAATAGCCATATCTTATGCACCAAGTATTTGCTAGAAAAGAGGAAAGGAAGAAGTAGTGAGGGAGGTTTTTTTTTTTGTTTTGGTTTTGCTCTATTAGTCTCACATATATTGTTCCTTGATTGTTACAATTTTCTTCCTTTCAGTAGTGATGGGAGAGACGTTCTAGACCAGTGGTGGTGAACCTATGGCATCCTTGCCAGAGATGGCACGCACAGCCCTTTCTGTGGGCACGTGTGTCATTGCCCCAGCTCCACCTCCCCATGCAGCCCCCGCCTCACCAGCAGCCCGCCCTGGAGAGTTGCCCTCAGGCATGGCCCACACAGAGCGGCACAGCCAAAGACATGGCAGCCAGGAAGAGGGGACAAAACTCCACCCTTGAGCCCCATCGCGCACAGATGATGCTGTGGGTTGCGGGCAGAGGGCGTGGCCGCCATGGAGCTGCAGGGCCATCTGGGCGATCTTCTGCAGGCTGTGGAGGCAGTAGGTGACCCTGCAGGGGGCAGCGGGTGGGGCGGGCAAAGCGGGGGGCAGAGGGTGGAACCAGGGGTGGTGGTTTTGGGGCACTTGGTGTCTAAAAGGTTCACCATCACTGTTCTAGATGATAGCCTTAGAGTTGATATTCATTTTTTTTATAATTCTGGGAGACAAAGTGGGGAAAACATGTTCATATCCACAAATGCCTTTCTCACTTGTCTGAACACTGGAGAAGCAAACACTACAAATATTTTTCTGATAGCTGGGAAGAGATTTATGAGACTTAATCTTCCCATTAGAGGGAGATTTCAAATATCTAGTGGAACCTGGATATTGTTTCAAAGAACTATAGAGATCCAACTTACATATAAATTAACATCACTTTTAAAAAATCAAGTATTGGTAAATTATTGCTTAGATGCTTATATGTAAGAGGCAATGAACAACTGAATTGAATGAATGCAATGAACAGTACTGACGTATGCATGAAGTTCTATTAAAAAGTTTTTTTTAATTATCCAATATATTTATATATCACTCTCTGAAGGAGTTCACACAGTCCAATAGTTCAGAGGACACTTTCGGAAGTGCAAGGTGGAGTTAAAAAGTCTAGGAGATACTAGTAGACAGTGGTGATCTCAAAAAACTGAACAAAATCAATGAACTGAGTAAATAGTGGATAATAAAATATTAAAACAAAAGCTGCACAATGCAAGTCTGTGAATTATTTTTATCTCATCAGGTCTAAAAGGAAATAATCCAAGATGAAAATGGGGGTTTGTTGTAGGCTCACTTATTTGTGACAATACAGTATTCTTCCTAAGCCTAGCTTAGGCTATGAATGTTCCCTGTTACTTTATTATCCTTTCATTATTAGTATTTAGATTGCTCTGAAGAAAATAAGTAAAGCCAGATGCAAGCCAGATTGTTCCGTCCCCCTGCAGAGAAAAAAATTACCAAGTGAGTTTGTCACAGTCAAGTACATAAAAGCACAACTGGCTCTTACAACTCTTTGTCAGTGACTACCTATAGGTTCTGCTAATTTGAAATACTAATACTAGGAATTACCCAGTCTCTGAAGAAATTCAGCAGAAATACAAAATGCACAAATAGCAGAAGGCAGTCAGGCATCTCCTATCAACGGATCTGAGGATCAGATTCAGGTATACCTAGACTTTAGATTCAGTGTAAGAAATCAACCTTTGATTCAGTCATAAACTTAAATATCATTGAAATGAGTAAAATATATTATCACAGCTTAAAATAGTGATTGCAGATTTTACCAAGCCTCCCATCTCTGAATTTTTCTAACATTTTGTCCAATCCAGAAATCTAGCAATCTCCAAAATTTTTGAATGAGCCTAAGAAAGGTATCACCTTAATAAGATTTTGGAATGTTCTGTGAGGCCAATTTTTTTTTTCATGTTGTGATTAAAGGTATCAGTATACCAAGTCTTAAAAGATAGAACATTTTTATACCAGAGAAAGCATCTGTTTATTAGTGCAGTGCTTAAAATAGAACATTTTTCTGCCATCAATATGGTAATTATGACTGGATCCCACATAACAGCTAAGGGCTATGTTGTACAGTAAGTCATTAGCATTGATTGCAGGCCCTTGTAAAAGTGATTTTATAGTTATTATGATGAATAGAAGATTTATGCTTCTGCCAAAGACTAAGATGATTTTTGGAATGGATACAAGAAAGGGAGAGTTCAAAAGGTCTTTAAAATATAGTTAGACAACTGTTAACACACCTTACATAATGACTTGATGGCATGTGAATAGGGGTAAATGCTAAATAAATAAATGAACAGAAGGAGTTTGCTGCCACCTTCTGACCCATATTTATCAACCTGGGCTAGACAATTAAATAATAGTCTATCTGAAAGAATTAATTATTCCATAAAAAAAGGTGTGCTATTAAATGTCTTAGAATAAATAAAATACTACCTTGTTTTACCTGGAGATGTAATGAAAGAGTCCTCACCATGTTAAGAATATATTCTGCTTTTAAAATGTTCTTCGGAGAAGTGGCTTTTTTGAAAATATGCAAATTTCAAACTGTTTTTTTTTCTTCAAGAATGTGCAAAACATAACATTTGATATGACCTGAAGATAAATCAGAGTTTCATCAGAGTATTCAAAAGAAGGTATAGGAACTTTCTTTTTAAATCTGTCTCTGTGCGAACTGAATTGGCATCACATATTTTAAAAGATTTTTTTTTAAATCCCACTTTTGTTGTTTTTATAAATAACCCAAGGAGGTAAACGTATCCAATACTCCTTCCTCCTCCTATTTCCCCCACAACAACATCAACCCTGTGAGGTGAATTGAACTGAGAGAATGACTGGCCCAAAGTCAGCCAACAAGCTTTCTTGCCCAAGGCAGAACTTTGCTCTGCTGACCATCGTACCTACTATTCATGGCATTCTAAAATAATATCACAGTTCCTTAAGATTCACTCCAACTGTTCTACTGAAAATACATTTTTCTTGTTAGGTGAAAGATCCTCAGAAGCCTCAGAAAAGGTAGAAATATATAAATATATAGACAAAAAGGACAAATACAAAAAATGGAAAGAGGGGCACTAAGGCTGATTATCAGCAGAAAGCCAGAACATGCAAAGATGAAGTCAGGAAAGCAAAGGCTCAGAACGAACAAAGACTTGCAACAGAAATCAAGGATAATAAAAAAAGTTTCTTCCAACATATCAACAAGAAAAAAGTTAAGGAAACTGTAGGTCAACTAAAGAGTGAGGAGGGCAAGGAAATAACAAGCAACAGGGAGAGAGCAGAGCTGCTTAACTCATTCTTTGCATCAGTCTTCATACAAAAAGAAACTACAGCCCAACATACCAAAAAACACACTGCAAAAGACAAACTAGAAACAAAAATTAAAATAAGCAGGAAAATAGTAAGGGAACACCTGTCTGACCTTGATGAATATAAATCACCGGGACCTGACAGATTACATCCCAGGGTTCTGAAGGAGCTGGCAGATGTTATCTCAGAACCACTGCACCATATCTTTCAAAAATAAATCTTGGCACACTGGGGAAATACCTGAGGATTGGAAAAGGGCTGATGTGGTTCCCATCTTCAAGAAAGGAAAAAAGACAGATCCAGGAAACTACAGACCAATCAGTTTAACATCAATACCTGGGAAGATCCTAGAAAAGATAATCAAAAAACAGATCTGCAAACAACTAGAAGCAAACAAAATTATAACCAGTAGCCAGCACGGGTTTGTTAAAAACAGATCATGCCAAACCAATCTTATTTCATTCTGCGACAAAGTGACTAAATTAATAGACCACCTGTGGATATAGTATACTTAGACTTCAATAAGGTATTTGATAAAGTAGACCACAACCTACTCCTTGGTAAGCTAGAAAAAGGTGGAATAAGCAACATCACCACCAGATGGATCTGTAGCTGACTGGCAAACAGTACTCAATGAGTAGTCCTCAATGGCACTACATCCCCAGGAGATGTAAGCAGTGGGGTACCATAAGGTTCCGTCTTAGGCCCAGTACTCTTCAATATCTTCATAAATGACTCAGATGAGGGAATTAAAGGGGAACTCATCAAATTTGCAGATGATACTAAACTGGCAGGAGTAGCCAACACCCCAGAAGACAAACTCAGGATCCAAAAAGATCTTGACAAACTTGAACAATGGGCCCTATCCAACAAAATGAGTTTCAATGTGGAGAAAAGCAAAGTTTTACATTTAGGCAGGAAAAATCAAAGGTAAAGTACAGATTAGGCAAGACCTGGCTTAAAAACAGTAATTATGAGAAGGATCTTGGAGTCCTAGTGGACGATCACTTGACTATGAGCCAGCAGTGTGCAGCAGCAACCAAAAAAGCTAATACAATCCTGGGTTGTATAAACAGAGGCATACTAAGTATTAGTACCGCTTTATAAAACCCTAGTAAGACCACACCTGGAATACTGCAGCCAATTTTGGTCATCACATTACAAAAAAGATATTGAAAGTTTGGAAAAAAATTCAGAGAAGAGCAACTAAAATGATCAAAGGCCTGAAGACTAAAACCAGTGCTTTTTTTGTAAGAAAAAAAGTGCCGGAGCTCACATCTTGTTAATCAATTGTGTAACAAAACATAATGGTCGCCGCCCACAGTAAGCACTCAGCGCACGACCACATGACCAATCACAAGCCGAGTAGTGTCACAAGCTGAGCAGTGCCATCACAACCAGCACGGATGAAGTACGCATGCATCAGACTTGACACACAAGCAGCCCGCATGCACCATTTTAATGATTTTGCCGCTGACCTGCTATGCTAGACAGGGAGATTCAAGGCCACGTGGACCAAACATCAAATTTTCAAAAGTTACTTTTAAAACTTGGAAAATCCATCGAAAAAAAGGTGCCGGAACTCTGTTCCGGTGCGTTCTATGACAAAAAAGCACATAATAAAATATACAAAGAACGGCTGCAGGACTTCGGTTTGGCTAGTCTAAAGAAAAGAAGAAATAGGGGATACATGATAGCAGTTATTCCAGTATTTGAGGGGTTGTCACCAAGAAGAGGGTGGTCACGTTATTCACCAGAGCACCAGAGGGAAGGACGAGAAACAATGGTTGGAAACTGACCAAAGAGAGAAGCAACCTGGAATTAAGGAGAAACTTCCTGACAGTGAGGACAATGTAACCAGTGGAACAGCTTGCCCCCATAAATCGTGGGAGCTCCATCACTGGAGATTTTTAAGAAGAGGCTAGACAGTCACTTGTCTGAGATGGTGTAGGTTCTCCTCCTTGAGCGGAGGGGCTGGACTAGAAGACCTCCAAGGTCCCTTCCAGCTCTATTCCATTCTATTCCATTCCGTTAATGATTGCTCTAAGGAAACATTGCATATCATTACATTCTGACAGATTATTTCCATGTTAAAAGATAATTAAGTGTTTTATCATTTAATATTTTAAGGTTATCATTTTGGTTTATTCTATATTCAGAATTTTGATCAATGACCGTTAATAAAATCGAGTTATCATAAATGTTTAAGTTCACTCAAAGAGTAGAGAAGCAATATTCAGGAGGATGACATGGGAGTTTTGTCTAATTAGGATCTAAATTTGATTGCAATGTGCCCATTAGCCAATGAGTGAAACATGGGATGTGGAAGTTTTTGTGCTTTAGAACCCCTGTTGACTGCTGGTGACTGCCTGGATCAGTTCCTTGTTTTCTTGGTAAGCCTTTTCAAAGGTGGGGGGGGTGCCCTTGTCTCATGGGCTGAAAAAAGAAAGAGAAGGATTGGCCAAGGTCACCCAGCTGGCTTTGTCCCTAAAATAGGAGTGGAGCTAGGCTGACCACTTAAAACTGGCTCTGGTGAGAGATCGCTCAGAATATTAATACACACTATATCCAAGACGTTTACTTTTTTTTGCCTGCTGCAGAATTGGCTTTGAAAAGGGCTTTACTGTACTGTACACACAGGGGCACTGCTGAATAAAATTACACTGAATTTTCTACAAAGGCAAGCTTACAAGGCAAGAAGAGAAACATCCTGTACAATTTTAACCTTTATGACTTCAACGTGTTTTTTTTAAAAAATCCTCTTCATTTTATGCTGCTTGATGAGTCCATTATTTTAAGTTATCTAAAATGTCCTAGTGCAGTGTAGTAGTGTGTAGTGCTGGCTGTGGAATTCTGGGAGTTGAAGTCCACATGCCTTAAAATTGTCAAGGTTGAGAAACACCAGTCCTAGTGAGTTACTACTGCACATCCGAGCTGAGAACTACTAGTAGTTCATCGATCATCTTGAGAATCACACGCAAGTTCAATATAAGCAATTTCGACAGCTTTTTAAATAAGAATAGCCAACTTTCCCTCCCCGATCGTATCCCAGGCGAAATCGCAGGGAAGAATCCCGGCACTTCTGAAGTTCAGCTGAAAGAGAACTGGACCAACAGACAACTTCTCCCATTGGCTATTCGAAGAAACTAAGCCACGCCTCCCAAACCGTCCAATGCTGCAAACCAACAGCCACTCTTCCTACTTCGGCTAGTTTCTTTGACCTTCCTCCCATGCACCCCTTCGCTAATCCCGCCCTTTCCGCCGAGGATGCGTCCCGTTGTTTGGATGGAAGCCGGAAACGGTTTAGTTTTCTGGGAATTTTAAACCTTGAGAGCGTTGAGTTGGATATAGTGGGTGATATTTGGACAACGGTATGTGTGTGTTATTATTATATTATTAGTATATTATTATCCGCCTCCTTTTGCAATATTTATCGTTGGATGAGGGAGGAGGTTGGTTTTGTTTTTTATGTCTTTTATTTTCTTTTTGCCTCTTCTACTTCGACTTGTTCTAAACTTGTTTTTGTAACTGAACTGGGGATTCAAAAGGGAGTCAGAGAAAAATGCTCATTTTCTGCTGTTTAAAATAATGAATGGATTGTAAAATGAGGGCTACAAAATCTGGATTGCTATTAGGTTACAGCAAAGAATTAAAGTTTTCTACATCTCTTTCTTGGCACTCAATAGTTGTCTATATTTTTATAGCGTTTCCAAAGTTGGGTTGGGTTGATATTCTTGATATTCATCATATGTCAGCTGTCCTTTTTTTTCTTGAAGAATGTAATGTATTCTAAAATGACTAAATATAACAGCATAAATCTTTATTTCCATCTTTCAAGGTCATTTGTTATCTAAAATAAGACTTTGAGTTCAGAGGTTAAAACAGCTGTTGTATGGGTAAAAGCTAATGGGAATCCATCTTTTATTGCTCCCTCTGATCTCTAACCCTTTGACTAGGTTAAATAAACAGCTTTTATTATATACTCTTGTCAGCAAAAAGAAATCTGAATTTGTAATGTATTGCAGTAGTGACTTGAGCCTGTTTAACGCCCCTAGTTGGGGGGCTGCAAGAAGTAGAACTGCAGTATAGCAGTCAAAATGCCAAGGTGTAATCAATCAGACCCGTCTGTCTGAAAAACTTTCTGTATATATATACATACACACACACACACACACACATACACACACACACACACACACAGGCCAAAAGAGGTGATTATTTCCTGTGTATGCATTCATACTTGCTCTCATACACAGTGTGTGCATGAATGCATATTATTTTTGTTTAATGTATTTCTTTGCTGTCTTCTAAACCCCAACCTTCCCAAAACAAGTTATAAATTATAAATCATTATAAATGCTGCAAAATTTAAACAAATTGAAAACACAATACAGTTTTACTTATCTAAGAATAGTATATGCCATATACCAGACATGTCAAACACAAGGCCCGGGGGCCGGATGCTGCCCGCAAAGTGGTTTCATGTGGCCCGCGAAGCCATCTTGGAAAAAGTGAGGGAATGGCCCCCGCTGCCTTGGCCGTGGCCCAGGCTGGCCGGGAGCCAATATACAATTTTGTGGTGGCCATCTATGCTGAATTACATTCAGTCTTAGCTCCACAAGGCTGTCTAGAAACAGCAAGAAACCAGCCCCTGCCGCGTCAGTCCCACCCCCTGGGTGCATGCTGGGGAGGTGTCACCTTTTGTGAGGAATGGACCATGCCTTGGTGCTTGCCCTGGTCCCACCCCCTTGTGCCAGAGACCCTCAGATCTGTCCCACTCCTGCCCAGGCCTCCACAGGCACCCTTGACGCGAACAATGTAGAGCTGGTCATGCCCACCCACTAGGCCACATCCACTCCATCCATGCCCACCCAGTAGGCTGCACCCACCCTGGCAACACCCACCTGGCCCCCTGAGGGCAACCGCAATGCTAATGCAGCCCTTAATAAAATTGAGTTTGACACCCCTGCCATATACCTTTCTCAGTCAAGTATGGCCCGGTTTTAAAGCCTCTTTAAAAGTATCTATAGAGAGTAAGTCAGCTGTCTAAATAACTGCTGGACTGCAAAGAATTACCAGAAACTAATGCAATGTTGGCCTTGTTGATCATAGCTTTTACTCTAGCATTATATAAGGAGTCAACAATGAATTTGATTACAAATTCATACTTTTCTATGACGTTTCCTGAATAACACAGAGCAAGAGCAAAATGAGACTGGATCCACATTTACACCAAACTGCCATATACTTCATACATACTGAATTCACATAATATATTAAGTTAAATCCAAAGGCCAATAAATATATACTGTAAAACTCTGGATAACCACTTGATGTTAGCAAACTATAGCAGTTTACCACAATAACATTAACATGACTTGATGTGGCTTCATCCATTTTCATTGGTTAGCTTTATGTACGTGTGAGGACCACTAGAATTCAGTTTACCTGGGTGAACTGGGCTGCAACTTATTGTAACCTTAGTGTTTCACTTATAAAAACATACAAATTTTCCATACAGAATTTATATGAAGAAAGCATATAACATTTGACAACTTTCCTGAGCTATGGCTTGTTGGTGAACTGGACTAAAGGTAGAAAGGTCTCCTGAGTAAATTGCTACCGTCTATTCCCTAAGTGTAATTCATGCTGAGGATTCTGAATATGAATTTACTGGCAAAATAATGGTTTCCAATTACTTTATTCTCATGTTGTCAACTAATAAGTGGTAGAATAAATATAACATTTCTTCATTTCTTTCTAATCAATACAATCAAAAATCCCCTTTGTTCCAAGCATATTTTCCAGCTCTTGCCCAGATAGATCTTTGCCAGACAAAACTGGAGCCTCAGATGAAGTGCTAAACTAGACTCTCTGAATTAAATCAAGTATGATAAATGGTATATTACTAAGAAGGAACCTTGATTATCTGTTCTCTATAACATTACAGAAAACTGCTTTATTCTTTGAATTATGTTACTCTGAGGAGCTTTACAGACACAGATTTAAACATTTTGAAATATTTGTTAGTTGCCTGGTGATAATTTTTTTTGTTGTTGTTAATTCAGCTCATGATTATTTGGTGTTTTGTTGTATGCTTCCAGAAAACGCTTTTCCATTTCAATATGGCTGTAGATGACTATGAGGAACTTCTCAAATACTATGAAATTCATGAAACTATTGGAACAGGTATGCTCCACAATATTTCAGATAGATGTAGGAAATATACTGATCTCAGACCCATGTATGAATTTCAAAGTAGAACTATTTAAATTTTTCTAGTTTACTATTCTACTTTTTGATCAGAGTTTTCCGAAGAAGAATATGTCTCCAATATGTATACATTAAAAACACTTTAGGTTTTTTTAGTTTTTTAGGGTTAGGGTTAAAACTAATAAAACTTGTTAAAAAAACACTTTAGGATAGGTGATTATTGCAACGCTTTAGCTTTATTTTCAGATTTATTGCAGATTCTAGATATATTAACTTATAAGCTGGCCTGCATTGTTCCATTAAACAAAGCAAACTGGTGATTATTCCTAAGAAAAACATCTAAATTTTAATATTTCTCTAGTAATACTGCCTAGATCTTCAGTCTTACCATTTTTCAACATTTTCATACATTGATTTCTTTATGGATATTTATAACATTTCAATTTAAAACCCCTAGCAAACCCTTGAGTGCAATGAATGCAGCAAAATTTCATTTTAATGTATGCTGATTAGTGTACATTTAAAGTGACAATAAAGTTATTATTTTATTTCATCCCAAATCACACTTCTATTTTAATTGTATTCAGTATACTGGAAACACCTTCTTTAGCTCTATTCATCCCTAAAACGTTTTTTTATATCCATCAAAATGTTCCTACATTTTCTCTGTCTTTTAAAAAGATTAACCATTCCTTGCTCTCTTTGACTAGTCTTTGCAATATATTTTTCTATGTACTCATTTGTTATGTATTTAATTTCCTGCCAGCTGTCAGAACTTATACATTTTGAATACCTATCCTCTCAGAATTATACACTTAGGCTCAACATCTTTACAAGGGAGAGGTGATATTTGTCATCTTGGTACAGAGAGAGATTCCCCCAGCCCTCCTTTCATGGAGATTGGAAAAAAAACGTGGTATTTCCTTTAAAACAAGGCAGAAATTATTGGATGGAGGCTGGAAACAAGTGGAGTGTAAGATCTTCCCAACGTCCTAGAACCCAAAGCAGGAATCTCAACAAGAGTTTTGGGAAGACAAGGAATATTAAACAGCAAAGGGAACATCTATTTGAAAAAGCTCTTATTTCTGCAGACATTGGTTATAAGCCTTATGAGGTCTTTATATTAAGAGTTTAGATTCTTTTTTACATTGTGCTAAGACTAAGATTCTTTAATTGACTGCATAAATTAGGAAACTGGGTTTTAATGTCAACCTTGACTCATACTTCATGTATGTGGCCCAGTATCTAATCTTCCTTTTCTCTCTAATATCAGTTTGCTGTAATTATTATAATAAAGAATCTCTTGTACTTTTAACTGGGATTTTGGGGTGGGGAAATAGTATTTTTAGTAGCTTGGTATTACTTGAGCTGCATTCAGGGTATCACAATACAGTCTTAAGGTCTGTTCAGAGTATTGTGTGTTGTATTTTGTTTTTTAATTAAAGATTAGTTAACTGTCTGATAACCTGATTTCAATATTGAATATTTTTAGTTAATATTTCTCCTTTAAAAACATTTTATTTTATTTATTTTTGTGTAATTGGAGAAGAAGGGAGTTGACTGCACAAGTAGAGTGCACACCTTGTTTTCCCTTTACACCAGTGGTTCTCAACCTTTTTAATGCCGCGACCCCCAACTGGTCGTAAGTCGAGGACTACCCGACCGGTCATAAGTCGAGGATTATTTCCCTGCCCAGGAGCACTGCGCATGCGTGTTGCCACCCCCTGCGCTAGCCGAGGCGTAGCTGGCAAAGGGCAGCGATGGCGCAGGGCGACCACCGGCTGGGCCACCAGCTGGCCCAGCCCAAGGGAGGTAAGGCACCCGCCGGGCCCCACGCGTGCCAGCAACCCTCCCTGCGCCTGCCGGCCTCCCACCCCTGGCCCTCTTTTACTTACAGTTTTAGTAGTTGCTTAGCAGGGAGGGGTGGAAACTTCCAGACAGTTCACCTTCGCTACAGACAACTTGCAGCACCATTTGCAGACTGGGACTTTTGGCGGGCTCAGCAGGGCAGAGACAGCCTGGACAATTCCTATTGGCTTTTGAAAGCCAGTAGAATTAGACTCTATTCAAGAGAGTGTATTCTATTGGCTTTCAAAAGCCAATAGAATAAGAGGGAGTAGCACAGCTAAGGAAAAGGGGGAAAAATGGTGGACTGCGTTGTTTGGCGACCCCCGTGAAATGGTCGTTCGACCCCAAATGGGGTCGCGACCCACAGGTTGAGAACCGCTGCTTTACACACTAGTGCTTGAGAGGACATTGGATGAGGTTCCTCTGGAGCAGGGGTATCACACCCGCAGGCTGGATGTGTCATGAGGAAACCGCGCTCACCCCATTGCTGGCAATGGGGAAAAAGCTCCACTACATCACGCAAAGTCGCAAGTTTGACATGTCTGCTCTGGAGGATGGCTTATGGCAGTGGAAACTACCACATCACCAATCTAAAGCAGTAGGCAGACAGAGCATGTTTAACAAACTTAATCGGGATTGACAATTTCACCACTAAGCAAAGGAGTTGCTAAGTGGGAAATCACTTGACCGCAACTGTGTCTTCTACGGTAGCTGAAAAGAGACAAGACTACTCAGTTTTACACCTTTAACCTTTGTTTCCCTCCTAATCACTCCTCTGCATTTTGGAATGCTCCAGTGCCCTTTTACAGTCTTGTGCACCGTAAACAATGTGATTGCACCCAGCAGTGTGTGGCTGGAAGCCATAGTTACACACTACGTAAACAGATTATACTATGCAACAGTAGTCTCTTGAAATTGTTTCTCCAATCTCTCCACTCTGGGGGAGGGGTGAGAAAACAAGCAAGTGATTTCTGTAGGCAATCTCTCCTTTGCCTGACCCTTTCCCATTGTTGGTGCAATAGCACCACTTGTGAGGTGTTGAAGAACAAGCAGCTTACTTTCTTGAAATCCCTCTCGATCTCTCCGCTCTGGGGTAGGGGGAGAGTCAGGCAAAGGAGAGATTGCTTTTTCTGTTCTTATCCCCCACCATAGAGCAGACACATTGGAGAGAAAGAGATCTCAAGAGAGTAAGCTGTTTGCTCTTCTACACATTGAAAGCAACATGATTGCGCTGACAGCCTAGGGCTGGGAGCCACAGGCGCACTATACAAACAGCTTAAAGTACTATCTTGGACATTTTTCTCTAATCTCTCTGCTCTACAGGAGAGGAGAGAAAGTGATTTCTGTAGCCAGTCGCCCCTTTGCCTGACCTTTTCCTGTTGCTGGCAGAATCACATTGCTTTCAGTGTGTAGAAGAACAAACAGTTTGCACCATTGAAATATCTTCTCCAATGTTTCTGTTCTGCAAAAGAGGGAGGAAAAAAACCACCACTAGTCAGGAAAAGGACAATGCATACTGACTGTAATAGCAATCATATGACTGAGAGGGCTGTAAAGGTCAGTCACAAATTGGCAGTAAAGCTATTTTTTCAGCACCATTGTAAGTTCCACCAGTCACTGAAGGACTGGTTGGTGATCAAGGACTATCAGTAAAGACCCAAACAGCCTCTGGAAGACGTGATTTGAGACCTCTAGCCTTCTACCTTTCAGACGCTGCTCTTTTGCTATGTTATACAGTATATTTCTTCCACCTTTTTCTGCAGCAAAATTCTCTTAATTTGCATTTTTCCATAGCTTATTTCATTCCCTCAAAAGAATTTTTCTAGATTTCCCATAAATGTAATGTCACGGTCTTTAATGACATTCCACAGCATAATTCTTTCCAACTAGTTTCTGCATTCTCCCTTTTGGAAAACTATCTTCTAATATGATTTTATACATCATTCCTACATTTTTCTACCTGCCATCATTTTGCTTTCATGCCCATTTCTTTCAATTCTTAGTTTTCCATGCTTGGGGTTTTGTTTTTTTTCCTGAAAATGCATTTGACACCACCAAAAGCGGACTTTCCCATATCTGAAGCCTCTCATAATCCTTGGCACCTTCAGTAATTCTCTTTCATCAACAACAATCTTGCTTTTAGATTTATATTCCTTCTGTTGCTCTGTTTGTATGAATAGGCTTATGGTTAAATCATGATTTTAAAACAGACCTTTTCCTAAGGAAACTCTTATGAGTGACATTATCTATTCCTATCACTGAGAAGGATAATTTTTTCTCCTCAGAATGTTGCGTAATTATCTCCAAGCACATCTCTGGTGATTTCATTATCACTGTTCAGTAGAACATAATGTGCAGCTATCGCCCATCTATGGATTCCTACTTTCATGTGCACCCTCAACATCTACATAATCAGTCATATTTTATTGATAAATAGTTCAGTCCTTTCATTCATGAATAAAACTTCACCTTCATTTTCCTGCACTCACAACTCCATCTTACATGATCAGGCTGTCTTCCTTCAGACCTGTTACATCTTCTCCTGAGGGGTCCTTGGTGCTCTCTGAGCTTGGTTGTTTTCTTGCGGACATTTCATTACCCAAACTAGGTAACACCCTCTCCTTTTTCTTAGTTTCACAGATATTGTGAATGTTTCTGATCTCTTGCTTTCCAAATTCCAAGATGCCTTGGCCTTTCTCAAAGAGTTTAATTTTGTGAGGGCATTCTAGGGGCAGCAATAGCATCATACGGGTAACAGGAATAAAGCCCTAAGCATATTACAGGAAGATCTTCTTTGCTATAAGAGTAATCTGCAGATTTAAATATAAGACATTATTATGAAATAGAGCAATGATGGCAAACCTTTTAGACACTGAGTGCCCCAAAACCACCTGCCCCCCGCTGCTCCCCGCAGGGCCACCTACTGCCTCCACAGCCCATCGCAGATCGCCCAAGTGGCTCTGCAGCACCATGGCAGCCACGGCCTCCGCCCGCACCCCGCAGCATCATCTGCGTGCGGCGGGGCTCGAGGGCAGAGTCTTGTCCCCACTGCCTGGCTGCCATGTCTTTGGCTGTGCTGCTCCGTGTGAGCCATGCCTGGGGGCAATTCTCCTGGGGGGGCTGCTGGTGAAGAGGGGGCTGTGTGGGGAGGCAGGGCTGGGGCAATGGCCTGCGTGCCCACAGAGAGGGCTCTGTGTGCCACCTCTGGCACACGTGCCATAGGTTCGCCACCACTGAAATAGAGGATATACCGTACTAGACATATAATTGAACAGGTGCTTTAAGAGCTCCTTTGTTAAATAGTTACAAGCTGTCCTTGGAGAGGAGGAGTTTTGACATAACCAATAATTCTAGCTAATAATCACTGTAATCAAGGCAGAATTAAATATAAATGCTAATTATGAATCATGGTGGGCTTTTCTTTTCCTTACTGTAGGTGGCTTTGCAAAAGTTAAACTGGCTCGTCACTTACTTACTGGTGAACAAGTTGCAGTAAAAATAATGGACAAGCTGACTCTGGGGGTGAGTTTCTAAAAAAGGGAATATTAGTTTTATATGTACAAATACTGTTTCTAATCATACAGCTTATTAATTGGAAGTTGTTAAGGTGGTTTTTGACCTAAATGATTTGGAACCTTAAAAAATTTGGAATTTAATGGGCCACATTTTGCATTAACTGAGACCTAACATTTGGCATTCCGTTAATGATATTTAGACAATAATGCTAGTTGGATACTTGCTAATGGTAGAATTGTATGTTGGATACAAAAGGCAAACCACTATAATCCAACGGTCAGATTGTCCACCTCTAAAGACTTGATAGACTAGACATCATAATGGGTTTCAGACCAAGGAATTCTTTCTCTGAAAGATGAAATAAGCCGGGATACTTATACCATGGGAAACTGAAGTGGTATCCCCAATCTCTCTTCCAAAATGAAGCTCTGCCTTCAGAAAATATTCTCTCTTTTAGTGTCATCAAACTTAAGTACGGTATTTCAGAATATTTAGCTCCTTTTGGAAACAAGCTGGTCCCAGCAAGATGTAGAATATTAAATGTCATGATACTTGAGGAAGATGAGCTGGCTCAATTAAGCCCATGGAGAGTTGTGATCCCAGTCATGAGTATTGTATCTAATTCTGCTTAGCTGCTTTCATTAGGCTAGACTGCCTTTATTTCAGATTCTTCCTTCCCATTCAATGTTCTCCTTTTTAAAATTCAGTTGTGGCCCAATACACGGTGATCTTGATAAGGTGCTCTTGAAAGTAATTGTAAGAAACATGGTTTGGGTATCTTGACAGCCAAACCTTGTTCTTGATTTAGACCTTTTCGTCCCTCAGGCCAGCATACATTAATTCTGAATTGGGGAATGGGGATTGATCAAATGAAACATGGGCAATGTTTCTCATCACATGCTGTATTTTTTCCTGAAACCATGCACCTGAAGAATGGCACACAAATTGCTTGGAATAGCTCCTTTCCCCTTGTCTAGACTTTTACCTTTATGTTGGATTAGACAAGTATTTTTCAAACTTGACAATTTTAAGATGTGTGGACCTCTGCCTGGGGAATTCTGGGAATTGAATTTCACACATTTTAAAGTTGTCAAATTTGAAAAATACTCGGTTAGACAGAAGAAAGATAGATGAGACAAATGTCACTAAGTATTTATTTTCTGCAGAGAAAATTTTTGCTAGAACAAAAACTAAGCAGTTAAAACAGACCTAAAGCTGGGCAGAGATTAAAGAACAAAACCGTTACCTGTGCACATAGAAATATTGGGACACAAAAAGCCAAAAAATAGGGAAAGAAGAAGTAAGCAAACAAATGCTTTCATCTTATTTATTTTGACATAAAATGACCTGGATATGGCATGAATCTTTCATTTGTTAGGATGACTTACCTCGTATAAAAACTGAAATTGAAGCAATGAAGAGCTTAAGCCACCAGAATATCTGCCGCCTGTACCATGTAATTGAGACACCAAAGAAGATCTTTATGGTTTTAGAGGTAAGATATAAAACCTCATACATTTTTACAATTTACATCACAATTCTGTTATACTAGTGGAATTGCTATGGATTCTTGTAGCTGCCTGATGTATTTATAAGTTTCTTTAGCAAACACTGGATTTACACATCCAAATGTTTTGTAGCAAATAGTAGGCGGCTATTGGACTTCTGGGTAAGGATTAGACATCCTTGCGAGCTTTTTTTTTTTAGAGCGAAAATGACAAGGTATTGTGTAGCATAAAATAAATTTGAAATTGATTTACTTGTTTTGCTGATGAAGATTGAAAAATGAGATTTTATTATTTGCCAGTAGATAAAAGATGAGATATGGGATGAAGAGATTTTGGTTGAAATATTAGTGTTGAGTTACTGAAAATGTTGTACTTGTCTTGATGAATGGGAATTCATTTATTTCTATACTTTTTTTTTCTTTTGGTTTTTTCTTTTGTTATACCGGTAGATATTTTTCCTTTTCTCCTCCCCCTCCCTTTTTCTTTTTTCTTTCATTTACTTTCTCTTTTTAATATTTGCCTTAATCATCAAGGGGAATATAAAATTAAATTAAAACAGCAACTAATGGTATAAAGATATAGTTGTGAATGATTTTTTTCCTTTTACAGTTACCAAAAAGATTTAAAATGGATAAAAAGATTTACGTTGTGGAGCAAAATAAGAATTTGAAGTGTAATTGTGTACTGATTTGATGAAAGTGTAATTGCTAACATATATAAACTTACGCTGAAGTTTGAAATGGAAGAACTGGGCAATGTATGATAAATGTGTCGTACAATGTGTGATAGTAGACTAAGAATTTTGGTTATAAGGGGTCCTTGGTGCTCTCTGAGCTTACTTGTTTTCTTGAAGGTGTTTCATTACACTAACTAGGTAACATCATCAGTGCTAGTTTGGGTTATAATATACAGGTGGATCAATGGGGAAATACTGTATATGGTCAAAAGAGTTAAAATTTATATTATTGTCAGGCACAAGCAATAGATCAACATGTGAAGAGTTCAAGGTGATTACTTTATTGCAATTCTACTTATAATGCAGGAATCTCCCCAGATTCTTGCCTTCTCTGGGAACAGATAAATAAGATTCTATGGAGCTTGTGGGGCGGGGGAGAGGCAGTCCTGAATCTTTTGCAGCTGTGCAATGATTTAAGGGTAACTCCCCACTTGATTCCTCCTCTTTGCCTGGCTGAGCATTTCTTTATGACAGGGGTGTCAAACTGCTGGCAGGCCGGACACATCATAAGGTAACCGCGCCCACTCCATTGCCGGCAATGGGGAAAAGGTTCTGATACGTCGCACGATGTCACATGACGTTGCAAGTTTGACATGTCTGCTTTATGATATTAAAGAGAAATTTTATAAAATGATGTATCATTGGTACATGATGCCATAGACTTTATCTAGAATGTATAAAGACATTCCAAATGTACTGTATGTTAGAAATGTGAAAAACATGAAGAAACATTTTTGAATTCAAATATATACATTGATATAGAGGATTTTAAAGATTAATATTCAACTGAAACGTTTACTTTTAGGACAGTTTGAAAAGGGTCATGGAAAATTATTTCATTACATGATTACTGCAGTGATATTATTATAAGCACAAACATAGAAAGATCTTAATAATAATCTTAGGGAGGGTTGATTAAAATTATACGTATAACAGCCAAGAGGAAGATTAAAGTCCCTTCTTTATATATATATTTCCTTTTTTGTTATTTTATTTTATTTTATTATTTTTTTCTTTATTCTTTTTTGTTTTCTTTTTTCTTTTTCACACCTATATTTTTACTTTGAATCAATTTTCCATTATATATATAAAATCTTGTAATAAAAATTATTTTTAAAAACCAAATAGGATAATAAACCCCTAATGTTTTCTTCTTGGCTTTTTTTTTAGAATATATATTTGTTTTAAGCCAATTGTAGGATTCTTACTACAGTGTTTTAAGCATATTCTGAATCTACAGCTCAGCAGCATAGTTGAAAGGGACCCTAGGAGCTGTTAAAAATGTGGTTTGGGTAATAATTGATGGGATTTTTTTTTTAAATCTGTCCTCAGATAGTTTGCTCTGGCAAAAAGATACCCTATTTTTTCTTTTTCTTTTTTAATAAAAAACAAACATATTGTAAATTTCAATAATTCTATTGGAGTAATTTTTACAAAGGTAATATCTGCAGTATTTTGCAGAGATTGAATTTAACAAATGTATACATGTTTTTCTGGCAAATATAGAAGTGGATTGGGGTTCCCTACTTCTTACTTTTCAGGAGAGTCTAAAGCCCTTGGATTCCATGGTGGTTTGGTTAGTTCCTAACCAAACTATTTAGCACTTTTTGCAAGTCCAGCTAGGTTAAAACCAAAATGAATAAGGGAGCCGGAATTACTAATATCATTATAAATTGAATTTATTATCTGATCTTTCCTCTGAGAGCCAGGTCAGGTGGAATTTGAACCTTGGATATCTCAGTCTTCAGTCTAAAACTTGCACCATTGTGATAAATTATCTTACCAAAGAACCCAACTGCTAATTAACAATTATGTCTTTATGGGTGGGTGTACTCTAATTTTTTTTTCCTTCAGGAGGCATCTGTTGTTGCTGGGGAAGAGAGAACAGAAACTTACCTTTTGTTGTTAAAATTTCCAGATATTTGAAAAGTTGTTTGTCTTCATGCTTAAATTCTGTGCTGCTCAAACAACATAACAGAATGCAGAGTTGCAAGGTACCTTGGAGGTCTTCTAGTCCAACTCCCTGTTCAGACAGGAAACCTATACCATTTCAGACAAAATGGTTGTCCAATCTTTTCTTAAAAATCTCCCCAACTCGGAGCACCCACAACTTCTGGAGTCAAGTCATTCCACTGATTAATTGTTCTGTCAGGAAATGTTTCCTTAGTTCTAGGCTGGTTTATAAGTGGATGAAGAAAGAAAGCAAAGAATCTATCTGATTTTGCCCTCCATGGAGTTCCCTGGATAGGATTACTCTGTCTCTTTCGTTGAACAGGAGTGATATGCTTTTGGCTCTGGGCATGTCCACCATTCATATCAGTTTCACATGCCAATAATATATAAACCTTGACAAATTAATAAGTGGGCTGCATCTCTCAGCTGTCTACCCGACTTTGGAAAAGAGGTTCTATTAAATGCTGATTGTTTTTCCTGTCTTTAAATGTTTTTGGGACAGCTAATAACATTTCTTTTGTTTCATTTTGTGTTGTTGTTGAGGGGTTTTTGGGTGTTGTTTTTTTTTTGTAATTCCAAGCTAACCAATTTTTCCCAAACATGAATGCTTCTTTCCTCCTCTGCAGTACTGCCCTGGAGGAGAGCTCTTTGATTACATAATTGCAAAGGACCGCTTAGCTGAAGATGAAGCCCGCGTCTTTTTTCGTCAGATTGTAGCTGCAATTGCCTATGTACACAGCCAGGGATACGCTCACAGGGACCTCAAGCCAGTAAGTGTAGACAGCCGACTGTTCCTGGAATAATAAGCCAAATCTACGTTGGTGCCCAGATGGTCTTCACTGCTGGCTGCTGCTTTTATTTCTGTCAGCCTGCAGCCAAAGAACTACATGACAGATTCAAGCCCGTTTATAAAAAGCCTCACTGCCATCACATCTGTTGCTCCTGGGCTGCAGTGGAAATCACAAAATGCCTTCTGAGTTCAAAGCTCCAATCTGCCACCCATGGACCTTCAAGTTTGACTGCCTAGTCTTTCTTATTAAACTTCTAGCTTTTCCTTGGCTCCTCTCTTGCCATGCACTTCTTCATGCCCATTCCTCTTCCTTGTCTGCTTCTTTTACTTTCGCTTAGAGCCTAAAAAATTCTTTTCTCACTTTTTAAACTAGCCCTCTTTTTGCCTTGGTACATTATCTTCTCTGCACGCTTCAAACTTTTATTTAATTTCCTCTTCTGCTGTTTCCCCAGTCCAGTGTCTGCTTTGTTGTCTCTCCCTAGAGCAGTTTCTCAGCCTTAGCAGCTTCAAGATGTGCAGACTTCAAATCCCAGAATTTCCATTCTGAGAGTTGGAGTCCACACATCTTAAAGTCGCCAAGGTTGAGAAGCACTGCCCTAGAGAAAGACTCATATTTTCTAGACTTCTGACCTTCCAAGATCTCTTCCTACATCTTTACATTCTCTTTTTGCAAGATCTCAAATTTTGGCTAAGCCAGCTATTCAGGGTTTGTTTGTATAGGTGTGCATTTGATTGAATTGAAGCTGGAGGCTTCCATGGAAGGAGCTACACCTTTATTGCCCGTAGAATTGCTCTTCTGCTATGCCTCATTGTACTTGTTCTAATCTGTCATTGTTCTTCTTTTAGGAAAACCTGTTGATTGATGCTGAGCATAACTTGAAGTTGATAGACTTTGGGCTCTGTGCAAAACCAAGGGTGAGTGTAAGCATAATTTTGCTAGAGTTTCTTTGCCCCCCCAAAATAATAAAGTATCAGACAATATTAGTCTGAATAAGGAGAGAAGTCTGCAATTTCATCTGCAAACAAATCATACCTGTATTTGCTCCTACGTTTTGTTTGGATTCTTCTGTCAAGCCTCGAAGAATACCTTTACTGTGGCATCCATTACTGCTTCTTAGCTTGCCTACATATTCAGGGGGAGGGGAGGAAAGAATGGAATACAGGCTTCAGACAGTTTGGGCTGCCAAACTGTGAGAACCAAGATCACTCAAGAATTGTTTACTGAGAACTAAAACACTCTCTTATAATAATTGTCTGACACTTCATTGGACAATGTGACCTGCACTGTAAAGGGGGGAGGGAGACGCTATGCTTTTAATATACTGATTTTGGCACCGATTAACCAGAGCTGCTTTTCCTTTCATCTGTGCCAAAATGATGTGCTCAATAAAGTTTTGCATTAGAGATTGGATCATCTCAGCTATGCTTACTTCGTTGGGTTCGTCAGTCGGAACCTTGACATCTTTCCATCATAGCACTCCTGAAGGTCAATCATCTGTGTGGGACAGAATTTTAGTCTTAGTTTCAACAGAGAATGAGTTTGGCATAATGGTTTAAGGCGCCGGGATAGAAACTCTACAACTGTGAGTTCTAGTCCTGCTTTAGGCACAAAGCCAGCTGGATGACCTTGGGCCAGTCACTTTTTCTCAACCTCTGGAAGCAGGCAAAGGTCATACTATTTTTAAATCTTGCCAGGAAAACTGCAGGGATTTTTCCAAGCAGGGGCCAGCACTGATTTGAAGGCCAAAAAAAAAAAAAAAAAATTAAACAACTGATCAAATGCCTAATAGCACAATACAATATTGGTTTAGAATATCTGGATCTGGATCTCAATCTTCCAAAGCTTTTTTTCTCCCTTACACTTTAAATGTATGCTTAAAAAAAGGCCACAGGGTAGTTATAGAAAGCAAACTAAAAACAAATTTCTACCACAATTTCAGTCATACCCACATCTTTTTACTCAAATGTAATAACAAGCATCTTTTTTAAGAAAAAAAACTTGTATTATTTTCCTATGATGGAATCTTTTCTCCATTATGAATGCACAAAGTTCAGCGGTATCTAAAACCCCAACTTGCACAAGCACTAGCTTCTCATTAGCTGAATTTTGGGTTGCATTAGGCACAGCATGGTCTCAATTTACAATTTGAGTCAAAAATGCCATTATTCAAATGCCCACGAAATGCAACCTGCTTTTATACCATGCGTGCCAGATAAAGACAGCAAACAGACTAAAGATAAATTGTGTCGAGAAGCCTAAGTGGGAGAAGTCACTCTGTTTTTCTCTTAGGAGCTTCCGATGTTTAAGCTGGCAAGATCTACTAAATTCAGTTTTCCTAAAGTGGTGAAGTGCCCGTTCTGTGTTGCGGATTTTGCTTATTCTTTTTTGTTCCTTTCGTAGGGGGGTCTGGATTATCATCTGAACACATGCTGTGGAAGCCCTGCCTATGCAGCACCAGAGTTAATTCAGGGCAAAGCTTATATTGGCTCAGAGGTATTGTCATAGGGCCTGTGGCCTCTACTTTTTATCAGCCTCTCAACTGAACTCTCTCAGATTTTCTTCCCAATGGTACCACTGTATAAATCTAACAATATATACGTTTTAAAAAGGGATTACCTCACAAAGCCATGATTATGTAGAGATAGGGTGCTTGTTTCCCACCCACCCCCCAAATCTTTTCTTTGGTTACTGGTCACCCTTTTCTGTGCTGCAGCTTTTCTCCTTGTCTTCTCTCCTTCATTGGGACCAGAATTGCTCAGCAAGGGGGTTAAATGAGTCATGCTCAGTTTTGTGACCCCGGTTGTTAAGAGAATTACTGCAGTTAAGTCAGTGGTTCTCAACCTTTTTCAGGTTGAGACCCCAATTGCGGCGCCCATGCGCGCGCGACGGGCCGATCCGTGCATGCGCGCGCGATGGCCGATCCGCGCATGCGTGGCACGCGCGCGACAGCCCGAACTGCGCATGCGCGGCGCGATGGGCTGATCCGCGCATGTGCGGTGCGCGTGCGACGGGCAAAAAAGGCAGACCACGGTGTCCGACGACCCCCGCGAAACGGTCATTCGACCCCAAATGGGGTCGCGACCCATAGGTTGAGAACCGCTGAGTTAAGTGAATCATGCTGTCATTTAACAAATCCAGTCCCCCCCCCCCGCCTGTGACTTTGCTTGGTGGAAATTGGCTGGGAAGGTCACAAACGACAATTACATGACTCCAGGATGTTGCAACCCATCACAAATATATGCTAGTTGCCAAGTGCCTGAATTTCGATCACTTGACCATGGGGATGCTGCAACAGTCATAAGTGCAAGGACCTCTTGTGACTCCTTTTTTTCAGTGTCATTGTAACTTCAAGTGGCCTCTAAATCAGTGTTTCTCAACCTTGACAATTTTAAGGCATCTGGACTTCAACTCCCAGAATTCCACAGCCAGCATTGCTGGCTGTGGAATTCTGGGAATTGAAGTCCAGATGCCTTAAAATTGTCAAGGTTGAGAAACACTGCTCTAAATGAATAGTTTGTAATTTGAGGACTACCTGTACTGGAGAGGAGGGCTGACTCAGTTGCCTTCCTGAAGGCCTGAAAGCCGCCCAGCCCCAATGCTCTTTCCTCTGCATTGGTCAAACCCATATCTGAAATGCGTCACGAAGAATTTTTAAAAAGCTGCCGCTTCTTCCATTGACGGGAAAAGAGAGATATTTTCCTTTATGCTAAAAGTGCATATTCTTGTATAATTTCATTGCTTCCATTTTAGGGATGGAGCTGCTTATATTTTAAAATGCAAGTGGGTGTCTGTTTACGAAACCATGGCAGACCGTGGCTTTTCTTTAGGTTCTCTGCATGCTGTGTGCTAGATCTGTACTGTGATGGCATACATAGCTGATAATACTGCAGAGTGCTGTGCAAAATCCATCAGGTCTGCAGAGGCTTGGTAGACAACTAGAAGGGTGTGGGTTGTATAAATTAGCTGGAGTTTGATAGAATTCCTGGTCCTAGAAGACACTTGCAGTTAATGGATTCAGAAATGGATTGGATTCAATCCAAATCTTTGCCTCGTTCTCCTACGTTGTCCTGAAATTAAAAATCCCTTTTGAGAGCATACGTACACCTATCAGAAGAGATCCTCCAGTGCTGAATGGATGTGGAGCTCTCCGGGTTGTTGCAACTGAGGATGACCACTTCTTCCCCACACTACAGTGGCCGGAGTGCCTGAGCCCTCGGAGGGTCTTCCTTCTCCAGCTTTTCCTAAAGAGGAGAAAGGAGACTGGCAGAGCTGGGAGTGGTTCTGCTGCTGCTGACTGAGCTGATGTCTGACTTGGGACCTCAGGTCAGCAGAGGTGATATAGCTGCATTAGCCCTTCCCTCACTTTTTCTTTACCGACTGCTTCTCTTGCCTGTGTCCTTGCCCACAGTTGTGATTTTGGAGCACTTTGGAAACTAGAGAGAAAGGCTGAGGTTTGCTGCTTCTCTTCCAAGAATGTGTTGTTTCCCCTTCAACATAACTTTTAGCCTTGTTTCCATGCTGATACTATCAACTGAATTGCAGACCCCCAAAAAAACCTGCTTTTCAATGCGGAACTTCTACCGTATGACACTTTTAAAAAATGGCAATCATCCACCTCTCTCCAACTCCAACCCTAGAGTCTTCCTGTTCACTGGGATGACATGCTCGACATCTTAAATATAGGGTGTAGAATTGTTCAACCCTGAGGGCTTAGCCGCCCACTAAGCATCACAAGATTTTAGCCAGTTTGTTTTTCCAGGTTCCCGGTTGAAAATGACCTGAACGTTCTCAAAGCTGTTTCACAATTTAGTGGAATGTGATGTTGCCGTGCCTTACTTTTTTATCACTCTATCTCAGGCAGATATCTGGAGCATGGGAGTCCTTCTGTATGCTCTCCTTTGTGGATTTCTACCATTTGACGATGATAACATGATGGCACTCTACAGGAAAATTGTGGTACGTATCCCATTTTCAGGATCCAGGGTTTTCTGTTTAAACACAGATTTATGGAGTTTTTGTGGGAGAGATCTGTTTCCAAAAAGAAGAATTCTGGGCATCTTTGTACTTGCTGATCTTACAAAAAGTTGCTTGGAAGCTCCATAGTGGAATCATCTTACAACTAAAATGCTAGTGTTATCTTACTACTCCAAGGTCGTAATAATATTTTAGCACAAGAAGTTCAAATGATCTGTCTCCTCTTCTCTCTCCTCATGGTGAGAGGTAGGGGTTATAAACACCCACATAATCAAATTTGCTTTGGACAATTTCTTCTCTTGCACCCTGGCCTGGTGTGTAATTCCATATTTTTTCCTGGTAATATTTTCTTGCTTTTTCAGGGGGTTATTGAGAAATGGGAAGATTATGGAATGAAATGAAGGGTACTAGCCTCCTGTAGAGTGGAAAACTTGGTTATTTCTAGACACTGCAGGGTTTTTCTTTTAACCTGTCTCTTTTCCTATCCCCCCAGCTGCCTGTAGGAAGCAAAGATATCCTGAGAAAACAGGCAAAGCTCAGTATTGAAAGACATTAGATTGGGTTGCACGCTGAATATCAGTTGGGATCAGTTTTGGGGAGGAAAAGATGCTGAAATGCATTCAGATTCAACCACTTAAAAATGAAGCAGCTATGACTGTGGGTTCAATTTATATGCCTTGCATCTCCGGAATAGGGCGGCATAGAAGTCAAATAAATAATAATAATAATAATGTCTCTTCATTTGCTGTACATCCTGTGATCCATGTACTCAGTTGTCCGGATGCTTCGGTTAGTAGTTTTAGCCTCAGCCGAACAATCAAGAGTTCCAGCCGGTGTAGTCATGTATAGCAGAGGTCCCCAACCTTTTGGGCACCAGGGACCGGTCCCATGGAGAGAGGTTTTTGCGCAGACCGGAGGGTGCGTGGTTTTGTGTGCTGCCTGCATCTTGCGGATGCAGCTTTGCTTGTTTGTGCGGACCGGTTGCCGGCATGTTGCGGCCCGGTCCTGGCCCACGGACCGGGGGGGTTGGGAACCCCTGATGTATAGTAGTAACTTATTATCTGGAGTATTCTTTGTGTTGTTCCTTGATAAGCCCCTTTGGCGGGCAGATCCCATGCTGAGGATGCCGATAGTCTCCAGTTCTCTCCCAGAATCAATTGTAATATAGGTAGTCCTTGACTTACAACAGTTCGTTTAGTGCAGCGGTTCTCAACCTATGGGTTGCGACCCCATTTGGGGTCGAACGACCATTTCACGGGGGTCGCCAAACACCGCAGTCCGCCATTTTTTCCCCCTTTTCCCCTCGGCCAGCGCAGGGGGCAGCACCGCGCATGCGCGGCGCAGGTCGGGGTCACAGCCTGCAAAAGGTTGAGAACCGCTGGTTTAATGACTGTTTGAAGTTGCAACGGCACTGAAAAAAATGAACTCATGGCCGTTTTTCACACTTACGACTGTTGCATCATCCCCATGGTCACGTGATCAAAAGGCAGGCTCTTGACAGCTGACTCGTGTTTATGACAGTTGCCGTGTCCCAGGGTCATGTGATCACCTTTTGCGACATTCTGACAAGCAAAGCCAGTAGGGAAGCCAGAGTCATTTAACAACTGCGTTACTAATTGAACAACTGCAGTTATTTACTTAACAGCTGTAGCAAGAAAGGTTATAAAATGGGGCAAAACTCACTTAACAACCGCCGTGCCTTAGCAATAGAAATTTTGGGCTCCATTGTGATGGTAAGCCAAGGTCTACATATATATGGAAGACCTCAGACTACATGCAGTCCTCGAATTATGACTACAATTGAGCTCAAAATTTTGGTTGCTAAGCAAGGCGGTTGATAAGTGAATTTTGCCCCACTCTACAACCTTTTTGCAACTGTTGTTAAGTGAATCACTGCAGTTGTTAATGGAATCATGCAGTCCTTAAGCGAATCTGGCTTCCCCCAGGGCCTTTGCTTGTCAGAAGCTACCTGGGAAAGTTACAAATGGTGATCACCTGACCTCGGGACAGTATAACTGTAATAAATACATACCAGTTGCCAAGCTCCAGAATTTTGATTATGTGACCATGGGGATGCTGCAACAGTTGTGAGAAAACTGGTCGTAAGTCCCTTTTTTCAGTGCCAGTGTAACTTTGAAGTGTACCTAACCATGGCATCGGACCAGGTTACTTACGGGACCGTCTGCTGCCCCATGAAACCCAGCGACCGGTTAGGGCCCACAGAGTCGGCCTTCTCCAGGTCCCATCAGCCAGACAGTGTCGCCTGGCGGGGCCTAGGGGAAGAGCTTTCTCTGTTGCGGCCCCGGCCCTCTGGAACCAACTTTCCCCGGAGATCCGTGTCGCCCCCACCCTCTCCGCCTTTCGTAAACTGCTCAAAACACATCTTTGCCGACAGGCCTGGGACAGTTAACATCTTGCCCCTAGCCAGTGTATGTTTGTGTGCATGTTTGTTGGACGATTGTTTTTTTTAACTCAGGGGTTCTTTTTATATATGTATTTTATGTTAGATTTCTATTTATGCTGTGAGCCGCCCTGAGTTCCAGGAATAGGGCGGCATAGAAATAAAATTAATAATAATAATAATAATAATAATAATAATAATAATAATAAAGTCAAGGACTAGCTGTAGCTTCCTGGGGCTTACTGTAGTCAATAACCCCCAATTACTGAATTCATACGTTCAGTATATGCTTTAGTATAAACATTACCTGCTTCACAAGAATGGTGACTGGATTTGTATACGATGCTAAACCAAAACAACAAAAGCATATTAAGACTTAACATAGCCAGGCATTGCAAGAGGAAGGCTGTGTTAGTCTATGGCAGCCAACAATCGAGAGAGTCTGATATTGACAAGTTTTATGAAAAGGCCTAAGCTTTTGTGAAATTATCTGCTTATGCCTTTTAGTAAAATGTATTAGTCTGAAAAAGATGTTACGAGATTCTTTCTGATTCATAGCTAGATAGCATCATATATGTTGTAGTATAAGAAATATCCCAGGTTCTAAGATTTATGTCAACATGTTCTCCACATATCGGACCCAAATCTGCTCATACTTAAGCACTAACTAATTCAAAAGTACAGCAGCCTTATCCATCTTAACTAATTGGATGGTAAGCAAAAAAGAGAATTCTTATGGTAATAAAAAAACCAAAAATGAGTTCAAAACAGCAAAAATCCTTTTCTATATCATGTTAAATACATTTGTGGAAGATCCTGGAGAAATAAAATTTGGAGATAATTTTACAGAAGCCAAAATATAATATTTTTTCTGTTCTGATAAACTGCTGACAGTCTAGACCAGTAAAAAGAAACAAATGGAGGTATATTATGGATGTTCAGTAAATTAATGGGAAAACTTCACAGTTAAATTTTCTGTGTTTTTTTTTAAATGTAGCCATCTTTCATCTTCAAAATACAGACTGCAATGTATCATTAACTTTTGTTATTTTTTTATAAAGCATTTTACATGTGTATGTGTGTACGCATATACACAAACAGAAAGGAAAATTAATTTTAAAAAGGTAAAAGGAGAATACAGGTTTAAAATGTCCATACTTGTTTTTCTATCTCCAGTCTTTCCAAGTATCTCTTTTGCACCCAGTTTCTTAGCTCACTTTTATACTTTTCCCTAACTGCTGAATTACATGAACAGCTTAGATATTTGGAGATTAAATCAGAAAAAGGTCAGACTGTGCTTTCTATGTCAGAAGATTTTAGAGCAGGCCACAAAATAATTGACCAATAAGCAGCTTGAAAACAATGCAGTAACAATTAGAAACCAGCATGGATTTTACCAATAATTTTTCATTGTTTAACTGGGCATCTTTTTCTGTTGCTTTAGGAAATGCAGTAAACATAGGATGTCTTTAGCAAAGTATTTGACAAAATACTCTGTGAGATTCTCATTAGCAAACTAGCTATGGGCTTGATGGTGTGGCAATTAAGTAGAAACATAGCTTGTTCACATAGGACTTAAAGAGTGCTCATCGGTTATTTCTTTTCTAAAGTTGAGGTATCAGGCAGGGTGCTTTCAAATCTTATTATGGGCCTAATGCTCTTTAACTCATTTATTTGTAGTTAAGGATTAATACATAAGGTACATGAGAGAGAAAAGTCAATAAAATGAAAATAAGTAACAATATGTGTGGGTCTGCCCAATTGCACTCAGTGTTAACATATTTAAATGATGTTGAAGAAGAAGTAAAGGGAACGCTCATGAATTTGTGAATGATGTAAAATTGGAAAAACAGTTCATGCAACTGTAATCTCTTTTTTTTTCTACAGAGGGGGAAATATGATGTCGCCAAATGGCTTTCACCTGGCAGTATCCTGCTTCTGCAACAGATGTTGCAGGTAAGCCTCAGACCCAAGAAAAGGTCTCACTGGATCACAGACATTTCCATACTCAGTTCAACTCTTCCACTCTGCTTCTGTCAATCTTTTTTTTACAATGATGCCCTTCCATTGTTCTGTTAATCTACAGCTAGTATTGAGGTACTCTGCCTTTCAATATGGAACTTCTATTACACTATTGTAGCTAAAAGTCAACAGACCCATTTCCTGTACAGTTGTTCAACTAGCTCAGATAGAATAATTTACCTCAGAGAGCAAAACCATTCAGGCCTCAAGAATAAGTGCTATAATGCCTGAAAAACTATGGATGCTGGTCTTAACAGCACTGACTTCTCTTAGTTGCTGGTCAGTGCGGTGATATCTTTTCTAATCCCTATGCAAGTAGTCCTCAAGTTACGACCACAACTGAGCCCAGAATTTATGCTGCTAAGTGAGAAATTTGTTAAGTGAGTTTTGCCCCATGTTACGACTTTTCTTGCCACAGTTCTTAAGTGAATCACTGCAATTGTTAAATTAGTAACACGGTTGTTAAGTGAATCGGGCTTCCCCCATTGACTTTGCTTGTCAGAAGGTTGCAAAAGCTGATCACATGACCCCGGGATACTGCCACCGTCATAAATATGAACCAGTGATCAAGCATCCGAATGTAAATCACATGACTATAGGGATGCTGTAGCTATAGATTAAGTGTGAAAAATGGCCATAAGTCAATTTTTTTCAGTGTTGTCGTAATTTGAATGGTCACTAAACAAACTGTTGTAAGTCAGACTACCTGTATCTATCAGTTGTCTATATTTTAACTTGTATTTCTTTTCCTGACCACTAGGTGGACCCAAAGAAACGGATTATGGTGAAGCATCTTTTAAATCATCCCTGGCTCATGCAGGGCTATTCCTTTGGTGTCCTGTGGCAAAGTAAATATCCCGTGAGTTGATTAATTTTACATTAATGAGAGCATATCTAGGAAAACCTAGGTTGATGTGATTAGTCAATGCTTTAATCACCAATTGCAAAGGAAACTTACTATTAAAAATTCTTGGATTAAGATCTTAAACATTCTGAATAACATGACAGGTACCATGCTATTCTTGTATGGAAAATTCTCTGCTGAGCAATCTTGTACCTCTGAGTTTCTAGGGCAAAACCAAGAGACACCATTATTCTACCAGTTGCTATTACAATTTGTCAAAATGTACATGACACTCGGATTTTGGGAAGAGCAATGTAAAATACTCACTTCAGCTATAGCTTTCTTTTTTATCTAGTACTAGACTATTTAATATAATTTAAAAGCTATTCAATACCAATCAAACTGGGCAGTTGTCAAAATAAATGTTTTTTTCCCCCGTGAACATTTCCCTGGCCCTGATTCTCTGAAGACATAATTGCAAGGAAAGTGCCTTCCATTCCAGATTAGACTGCTTGGCCTGCATTATCTATTCTGATTAACACACATTATCCTGGGCAGTAAGCACAGATCTTAAGAAGGCTCTCAGAAGACTGTGGGGTGAGTCATTTGTATAGGCCACTTGAAATTAAGGACTTTATCCTACTGCTCTCCTGTGCCCCCCCACCCTCCCCCGAGTTTACCTCCTCTTACCTGTCAGAACTGGCATTCTTGGCTTTCTCTAGCTCTCCCACTTCAAAATACACCCCCCCCCCAAAAAACATGTTTGGACACAGACTGAGCACATGTTTCAGTCCAGACACAGATCACTAAAAGTGAATTGTTCCATGCACAAAATGTTTTGCACCTCCATGTTTAGAACATTAGTACTTTAGTTTTCTTGGTTTGCGGACCGAAGGTGGGTGAGGAGAGGGGATGTTGCTGTACAAATGGCCAGCGTGCACATGCATGCAGCTCCATTTGCATGAGTGGCGTGCACACATGCCTGCCACTCAGCAAATGGAGCATGCACACATGCACTTTGCCCATTGCTCACACAACTGAGGATGTGTGTGCGCATGCTCACCGGCTGTTTCCGTGACCCGACTGCAAACTTCTCAGGACTCACTAGTGGACCACGGCCCACAGGTTGGGGACTCCTGCTCTAGTATGAAAATGACCTGGATAATTGTTCTGGGAACTTATCAGTGCATCTAATATTCATCTTCTCTTCTACATGGGAAATGGATTAAATGAAAAACCAATACTTCCTGCTATCCATTAAGTTTCACTCTTTCTCAGTTGTGGAACTTTTTAAGTTTACTTTGTGCTTACCTACAAGTATTTAAATTGATTTTGTTTCTATGCATTAGCAGCTCTGTTTCTTTGTTCTCATTTGCTGTGTTTGGTGTCATTTTTTTTTAAAAAAAGCTTCTATATTTACAAATTTTAATTGCAATATATAAATGTTTCCCCTCCCAGCTTGGGTGCCTTGATGAAGATTGCATAACAGAACTTTCTGTGTTTCATAAATGTAGCAGAGAAAGAATGGCGGAAGTAATCTCAGAGGTAATGTTTGTTTTTAATAACTGTTGGAGAGTCTAGGAGAGTAAAAATGCATGTTCCTGTATATAAAGCTTGATACTCAGAGCTGACATATTAGTTTAAACATGTAAATATATTTGTGATTGTAAATACTTAATTAGGAGCCTTTTCTGGGTGTTCTGAAAATGTAGGATGTTCCGTATACAATTACTACCCTTGCTCAAAACTCATGATTTCCAAAGAGTACCCTTAGAAACTGTTACATATCCATTTATTGGGCACAGCAACTGGGTGGAAAGTCTGGGGTCCATTTCAGATTGCATTCTTTGCTCCACAGATCAGTATTGAAATGAAAGGCTCAAATTAGGAATTTAAGAATCTGTGATTAGTTCCTTCTTGCACGAACAGCTTCTGGTCCAGTCTCTACTCTGCTTTTGTTCTTTTTGTAGGTATCTCCAAACAGCCATATTCGAAGTAGGGGTCCCCAACCTGTGGCCTATCCACAGCCAGGCTGTGTGAGCGGTGGGCTGGTGCGCACGCAGCCCGACTTATGCAAGCAGCTGATGCTTGCAGCCCCACCTGCATGAGCAGCCGGTGCTTGAAGTCCTGCCCCCACGAGCAGCAGGCACCCGCCGCTCACACAAATGAAGCTGTGTGCGCTCATACCTACCCCTCTCACAAAGCCACCCCTTCTTCCCCCCTCCCCCCATGCCAGGCCATCAACCCGGAAAGGTTAGGGAATGCTGGTTTACAGCTCCTAGATTACAGTATTAAGATTACGACAGTATGAACACAGCAGCCATAAACCTGTAATCCAAAACCAAAGTCTACTAAACCACACAGAGTCATTCTGATTGCAGCAGCATAGAAACATGTTTATAAATACCATGGTCTTTCTCCCCACATATTCAGGCCTCACGTCCCTTGGAAGGAACATCATAATTCTGTTTCATCCCCCATTCGATGATGGGAAAGCCAGATTATTATTGCTGTGTGAAACCCCGATAGAAAATGGGGTAGGCTATTCTAGAGGTGGCTGGGCCACCACCAACCAGGCTCACTCTTGGGATTCTGGTGATAGCCGTCCTTCAGAGGTGGAACCGATAACATGCCCTTCAACTACCTCAGTGGAAGGGAAAATTCTATCCAGTGTAGGCAATCTTAAAGATATCCAGCAACTAAGTTATATATAACTTTAAAGGTAATGACCAGAACTTTGAATTGCACTCAGAAGCTAATTAGCTTCGCAATCGAAGCAGCTACTGCAGGAAACGTATCAGGTGGGCAAACTAAGTGAGCCCATAACTACCCAAGTGTGCTGCATTATGGGCCAGCGTAGCTTCCAAATGGTCCTCAAGGGCAGTCTCATGTAGAGCAGGTTGCCATAATCCATCTGTAAACCCATCAGGTTTTCACCTGAACCAAAACATTGCAATTTAAACCGATCATGGCCTAGCTGGCTTGATACAGTCTGTTGTGAGTTCCGGGCTGCGGGCCAGACATTCACATCTGGCCGTCTTATAGTCCAGACAGGTACAGACAGACATAGAATTCACATTTTCATGAAATAGGTAGGTTCTCTTTCATGCATACAGAAAGCTGTCCCAGCCCCTTCCTCTGTTTTGGGTATGGAAAAAGCAAGACTGAAGTTGCTGGACCAAAGCTAAATTAAAAGGAGATTAACATTGTTTCCAAGAGTCTCAGATTAGAGTGTGGAATCTAAGGGGAAAAAATCCAGGAAGACTCAAGAAGAGGAACATATGCTTGAGGTAGGACTTCTGGAAGAAAAGAGAAGGAATTGGTTTTGGTGTTTGTGTTCTAAAAATCTCCTATCATTTCCCTGCACAAGCTCAGTAATTGTATGAATTTATGCATCAAGTAATAATTCCTCTTTTCTGTAATTTGAAATAATAATTAAAATCCCACTCAAAGATCTTTACAGTGAACTATTTTTTTATTTGTAGCCAGCACCATCTTGTGGCCTGCCTAGAGCATTGTCTTTTCTTTTACAATTCTCTTTTACCGGTAAAACTGCTTTTCCCCCTATGGTCTGGACTGCTCTATTTATTTCCCTCAACCAAGAACGTTGGTTTAATGTCTAAAACTTAAAATAGTGGCACAGGTTCTGCTAAACTTTAGATGTATATAAAGTTTGATTTTGTTTTTGATGAGGCTGAGCCTCATGTACTGACAATGTATGGTCAAGAGATAGTGCTACGGTCTTCTCTTTTCTGTTTCAAACTCTGCCTTTTAAAGATGCTTTCTATATCTGTTGTAATGAAATGCTGCATTTCCTGCAGAGGATTCTGGTTAGAGAAGCTGTCTGTTCATTTGAGATGCTACTCAGGCTTGTTAGCTTACAGAGGACATTAAGAGCACTCTTTAGACCAGACATGTCAAATACAAGGTCCGGGGGCCAGATGAGTCCCACGAAGTGGTTTCATGTGGCCTGCGAAGCCATCCTGAAAACAGTGAGGGAACGGCCCCTGCTGCCTTGGCCCTGGCCCAGGCTGTCTGGGAACCAATGTACAATTTTGTGGTGGCCATCTATGCTGAAACGCATTTAGTCTTAGCTCCAGAAGGCTGTGTAGAAACAGCGAGGAACCAGCCCCTGCTGTGTCGGCCCTGCCCCCTGGGTGCATGCTGGGGAGGTGTCACCCTTTGTGAGGAATGAAGAAATGGACCATGCCTTGGCGCTTGCCCCGATCCCACCCCCTTCTGCCAGAGACCCTCAGATCTGTCCCACTCCTGCCCAGGCCTCCACTGGCACCCTTGACGCGAACAATGTAAGAGCTGGCCATGCTCACCAAGTAGGCCACACCCACTCCATCCACGCTCACCCAGTAGGCTGCACCCACCTTGGCCACACCCACCCGGCCCCCCCGAGGGCAACCACAATGCTGATGCGGCCCTCAGTGAAATTGAGTTTGACACCCCTGCTTTAGACTTTAGAATACCCCAAGGACTCTTTTTCATCTATATTGCTAGAAATGGATGATAGTGATGGGTGCGCCTTGCCCCAATACTGATCCCATTGTTGAGAAAACAGTCTGTTTTTTTCTTGTTGAGTTTTTTGCAAATATATACTCCATGGCTGGTATGCGGGCACTAAATTTCATATCCCTTCGGAAAATCATGCAAACCTAAATTCTTAACTGCTCAGGCATCATCTTCATGGCAATCAGCTGCTTATTTCATGGTAAGAAGTTGCATATTTCATGGCAGATTGATTTGAAAAATACGGACTGTTTTATGATTATGAAATTAAAGCTAAAGAGGCTAGAGACAAGACATGAACCTCACAGATTTTATGATCATGAAGTAGGGGTGGCATTAATGAGAGTTTTAATTCGGCTAAAAGTATCTAAACAAGCAAACGCATGTTTGTATATGAGGGACCAAGATTGGGGGTAGGAAATTATGTAAAATTATTCTGCGAGTTAACTGAAAGACTGCAGAGTAATAAAGCAACCTTGGCTTTTGAGGCAGGTCACAGATTCAAATTCTGACTGTCTCGTTCTGTTAAGGTGGGGAGTTAACTGGAGGGGGGGTTTGAAGTGTGGGAGGTTTTGCTCACAACCTGAGTGGCTGTCTGTCTTTTCAAGGAAGAAGGATGACACGCGGCATGCATTTAACTGAAAAAGGCTTAAAAGTCTGAAATGCAAGTTCTGCTAAGGTTTCCTAGTGAGTTTTGAGCAAATTGTGTTGTTTTTTTCTACAAACAATTAACCAGAATGTATGTTTTTTTTATTAGTGGAAATATGATAATGTATCTGCAACATACCTATTGCTGCAGTACAAGAAGACTCGTGGTAAACCTGTTCGCCTTAGGATTCCTTCTCTGGCAGGAGAATGTATGAGCATCACACCGTCCAGAGAAGGGAAAGTATGTATCTGTTTTTTACTGATATCTATTTTGCCGGTATTCAAATAATAATTACCACGGGGAGAGAAAACTCCAGTGTCTGCAATGTGGCTTGATAATGCCGTGAATTGCAAACCACTAAGACTGCCACATATTCAGTTGAAGTCATAGCTTAGCAAATCTCACTGTAAAATATACAATACAGGGCATTGTAGAAGGCTCCAGATACTGCTGTATTAAAGCTAAGTCATTTTAAGTCTTTTTGTGTGTATGTGTGGCTTTGAGCCATTGTTGATTCCTTACAAGTGCTGGGATGAGTCCTTGCATTTTGGGGCAAAATCTGAGAAATAGTTTGCTTTTTCTTGCTTCCTAGGCCAGAGAGAGAGAAAGAGAGATCACGTAGCTGGGTTTGTGCCTAAGGAAGGAGTAGAACTAATGATCTGCTGATTTTTGCCTACTGTCTTAACCACTATGCCAGAATGACTTCTGTTTTAAATCTTGGCAAGGTCAAAAAAGCAAATTGTTTGATAGTATTGTTCCTTTCAAGTTGGACAGCAAGGGAGTTGCAATTCTCTATGTACAGGGCAAATATCTCACTACACAATCCATCCATCCTGATCAAATAGGCTTTACTGAAATAATTTGTAGTATATAAAAACGGGAAGTGGATGAGAATCGTACATAGCAGTGGTGGCGAACCTATGGCACGCGTACCAGAGGCGGCACTCAGAGCCCTCTCTGTGGGTACACACACCGCCACCATTAGCAGCTCGCACAGGTCCATTAGGCGGCCGCCGCCGCCCGGAGCAGCAGCTCTGCCCAGCACAAAGCTGGCAAAATGGCCGGCTAGCAAACTCAAGTAGAGGTGTTAGAACATCGAGGTGGCCATGCCTACCTGGCCACACCCACCCAGTCTGCTGTAACCACCCTGGCCACACCCACCCAGTGGGCCACACACCTCACCCTCCCTGAGGGAACCACAATGCTGATGTGGCCCTGGCACTTTGCAATAAATAAGTGGGTTTTGGGTTGCGGTTTGGCCACTCGGTCTCTAAAAGGTTCGCCATCACTGGTATATAGGCTCCTTGTTAACAACAGAAATATTCCAAGTGTATGCAGTTAAATCCCTTTTTTTAACTATACTGAAGCCAAAGTGCCAGGCTGGATTATTGTGCCAGGGGACCTTCAGAGTCAACCATAGGCACTTGTAGATTTGCATCTTATCTATATGTTACTTCTGAAACAATTCTTTGTTCCAGATAAAAAAGGCCCTGAGTTATGAAGATGCTCCAGACCATAAAGAACTGCCCTATGTATTTGGATCCATGGAATTTCTAACATCTTTTGATGAAGCTCACTTTATGTTAGGAAATACACCCAGACCTAAGCAGGTATCTATAAATGTTGACCTTTTATTCTAATTTATTTTATCAGCAGTGTATTTAAGCCATTTCTAGCTTTTGCTTTGTACTCTTTAGAAAACAGGATCTACTCGGATCTTTGCTTTATATAAAACTGCTTCTGTATGTAGATATTGTACATTTATTTGACATGCTTGCCTTTTTTGGGGAACTCAAGGCAGTATACACGTTACACCGTATTTTCCCCACAACAAACCCATGCAGTAGCATCAGTTGCAGGGGAGAAAGTGGTCCAGGATATGTCTGTAGCTGAGGGTAGATTTTAGGATATGAGACTTCCCACTTCTGGTTCAACAACCCTAACCACTATACCATGGTAAACAATTGTATTGCTTGACATATCCAGTTTCAGAGGTAACAGAAAAAAAAAAAAAAAGATTTAGGCTGGTGGGACCTGATTTCCACAAGAAAGATCAGAGGTCAACTTCTTGGCATCTCACAGCAGAAGAAATTTATTTGCAACCCTAGAAAATACTGAACTAGACATACCCATAGATTGACAGTCGGTTAATGGCAGGCTTCTGTGGCTTCTTAAAGGGCATCTCAAGTCAGGATAAATAGGTATCTTTTAATAATCCAGGGGTCCTCAACCCCCGGTCCGTGGACCAGTACCGGGCTGCGGCATGCCAGCACGACCGGTCCGCACAAACAAGGAAAGCCCCATCCAAAGGATGCAGGCAGCACACAAAACCACACCCCCTCCTGTACGCGGGAAAACCTCTCTACACGGAACTGGTCCCTGGTACCCAAAAGGTTGGGGACCTCTCTTCTAATCAATCTCTAAATAGGAAGACAGCTTAAATTACACTGAATTTTCTTTTAGTAGATCAAAATAAAAATATAGATATGTATTGTAGATCATTATTGGGATAAGCTGGTTAATATGGACGGAAATAAGGGTGACAAATCTCTGAAGCTATCTTTGTTTCTCCAGAGCTCTTAGTAATGTGCTGTTAAATTTCAGCAGTGGTGCTAGTCTGTCACCAGATACCACCTTCAATATGCAAAAAAAAAAAATCTATAGACAATTGGGTAAAGCCTATGGGTTTATTAAAACATGTTGGTCTGTTTTATAGGGAAGAATGTTCTCTGGTTTCATACTCTATATTGCTTATATGTCAGTGCCATAGATTAGATGATATGATTAGATTAGATTGGATTAGATTAGATAGTTGAACTGGTCTCACCACTGCTGTCTGTATGTTCCTATTTTCTGTTTTGTCCATTCTTCCATCTGAAACTGAAAACAGAGTGTTCCTGAAAGAGACTGTCTGAATTCTAGCAGCTGGGTACTCTATGTTCTCTGATATGGACCCCTGCAACTAATAATGCTACCGGTAACTAATAGCACTGATACAGAGGTAACTTGTTTATCAGTGGAAATGGAACTTGAGCTTGTCCAATAAATAGATTGCTCTAGTATCTAGTATTTATCAATAGATAAAATTATTATGTTCTTCACATGAAATTGGAAAAGCCTTTGTTTAAATATTTTTATTTATTTATTTTAAGAATCTAATGTTCCAGGATGGGGGAGAGTTCAGTTCACCGTTATTTTCTATGCCCAAGAGAGGAGCATCAAAGAAACGTGCCAACAAAGAGAATGCCAGTGCTCCAGCTGCGCAGGCAGAACCCTTTGTGCTTCCTCCACCCAAGACGTCTTCCTGGTCCACGACTGAGAAACAAGTGCTGACAACTCCCAATTATGCTCTTCCACCCGAGGGTATGATTTGTAACTATAGAGAATGGATTGAAATGAGAAGCTTTGAGTTGGCTAGATGGTTTTGTGGACTTGAGAACAAGCTCTGACCTACAGCCTACTTATCCTGAGGCTACTATTGAAAATGGCATCCTTATGTTGAGTCTTCATGGGGAGTGTACATTTTATTTAAGTACTAGGTCTTTGCAATCATTTTATCTAATGTACTAATCTAATCATTTCTTTCAAATTTATTTTCAACACACAAAAGACTTAATGGGTGAGACTACACCTATTTATTTCAATTTCGCTTTCTTGTAAATAAACAAAACAGCTTCTTTTTTTTTGTAAAAGTTTTATTGGTTTTTTTTTACAATAACATCCTTAGTGCCTCGTGTACAGCGTGTTGTCTTGGTTCATAATTTTTTTAGAAAATATACAATTAATAATAATTAATAAACAATAGTAATTAATTTTTATATTTCCATAGTTAGTTTATCAGTTGTAAATATATTTCCTAGATCTTCTCTTCACCCAGTGATATTCTCCTTCTATAACATTAAACAAATATAATTTCTAATATTTGACATTTTCCATATTTAAATGATTAAGTAAAAACATTTTCTTCTATATTTATACCAACAGTAGTAGTGTCCTTATATGGCATTTTTTCCCCAGCTTATGTTATTTTTGTAAGAATCATCTTATTGATTTACCATATATCTTATTTTTATAAATCTTGTTTAAGCTCAATTTCTCCATAATGTTCAAACAATTCTTATCAATCATATTTTCCCAGTATTTAACATCTAAATTTTCCCTTTAAATATACTGTATCATCCCAGTATTTTCATATTTCATATATTATAGAAATACTATACTACTTATATATCATAACATCTAATAACATCTTTCTAGTCAGGTTATATTTCACTTCTATTTGTAGAAATTAGTTAAATCACTATATATCCTTTTTTCAGAATTCTTATTAAGCCTAATTTCCCCTCAATATTTCAATCTTTTAACTCTAAATCTTTTCAAAGTTTAAAATTCAAAATTTTCTTTCATTTATATTTTTCTTTCATCCTTATATTTTTACATTTTGTATCTTATCAAAAAAATACTAATTACTTGTATCTCTTATCCCACTTATTCTAAAGTCCCTTTATAACCAAAGTTATTTATTTATTTAGCCATATTCAAACAGGTGTTTACTTATATAATATTCCATGTAGTAGGGCGAATCTAGTCTCTTCAGCCTGTCTCTAATCTTCCTTTGCCAAATTGTTTTCCAAATTAATATTTTCAACTTGTTCAGTTCTTGTATTTTTGTAGTTATTGTTAGGAGTAGAGGATACATAGTAGATAAGATGTGTGCTTTTTGTCTCCCAAATAATGATTCTCCTAGCATGTCCATTTTATTAAGTCTTCTTTCTTCTCAGGTTTGTTTTGACATTCTAATGTGTAAGGTATCTTTTCCATATTTATCATTGTCTCCAAGTCTTGTAAGTTTTTTCTTGTTTGTATTAAGGTATAATTCTCTTCTGTTGTAACTTCGCCAGTCAAATAATTTTTTTCTAGTTCACATTCTGTTGTCTGGATTGTTTGTTCATTCTTTACCATCATTCTTTGAATGATTTTTTATTGTAGATTTAAGTAAAAAGTATATTCACTTATAGTATCAAAATTATATTTAATCTCCTCGTCATTTAAGTTTATTGTAGTTTGTATCTGTCGTAGCATTACATAAATTTCGTCTTGGAAAGTGTCTGTCTTGAAGTGTTTCTAAAGGTCTTTGATCTTTCAAGCTAAATCTTTCAGGAATAGATATTAGGTGTGGTTTTCTATTATTTTTTGATGAGTGTGTCATATCCATATTGTCTCCCCCTTTCGAGTAGTCCATTATAAATGCCATAGTCTCTGTAGTTAGCCTTGTCCAGCTAACCAAAACTCAACATTCATACAGTCCAGTTTTATATAGTTCTTGTTGTTATATATTATTTTTGTAATCCACTGTAATTTTCAGTTGTCAAAGTTTCAGTAAAGTCAATGTTTTGTAACAATTCTTTTCTTTCAGGAGTTAATTGTCAATTCAGTATAATTAACCAGCTTAAGTCCTTCCTGTAGCTTCCCTTCTCAATACTTTATCATAGATTAAAGTTTTTAAACAGTTCATAAATTTAAACCACAATCAGAACATTTCTTTCCCTTTAAACACTTTCCAATCTTGTAGCCGGCCTGATATACAATCTCTTCTCTGTTCCTTAGCAACTATCTTCTTGAAGGTTATTAGAGTTCATGGAAATAGATTTGTTATTCTTTGTTTCTGAGCCTTATCTTTAGTATGCTATACTCTCCTTGTCCACTAGATGTCAACAAATATTTATTTTCCAGCTTGTCCAGACAAAAAGTTCTTATTTTTCTTTTTCTATGTAGTTCAATCAAAATCCTTTAGAATATAATCTTAGCAGTTTCTAAGTTTTAGTTTCTAAGTTTGATCAGATTATAGTATTTTGAATTTAATTTTAATAACGTTCTTTTTTCCTTAAAGGTTAATTCGCCGCTTCCATCTATGGGGGAATGGGAATGTAATCTCCTCCCCTCACTTTTGGAAGTTGTTTGCTTTGGGGATCTTTCCCAGGGACTAGTTGTAAAATAAGGGAGAGAAGATCAAATACTCTCACCGGTTCCAAGCACGCTATTCACCGTTGTCCTTGGTAGTGCTCTTGGACTTTGGCTGCAGTAGCTTGGGCTACACGCTGGCATGCGGCTAGCCTTTCTTCTGTCGTGTTCGGAGGGCTTTCCCCCGATCAAACCTAGCGATTGCTGTCACTTTGTGATCAGTGGGGCACCCTCCTTCGCGGTCACCTCTCCGGGGCAACTTCAGACCCATCTAGGGTCCTCCAGGAAGGGCTAAATTAGCCGTGGGGAGCGGAGGTCCACTCACGCAGCCATGCGCAACGAGCGCGAACCGGAAGTCCCAAAACAGCTTCTTTTAACCCTCCTTTCAAACCAGACAGCGCACTGAAGCCAGTCATGTCTTCCCCTTCCCCTCCATTTTAAGTTAATTTTTAACTTACATCTTTATTCATTTTTCTTCTGGGATAAAGTGTTCTTTGTTAACTTAAAACTAGCTTTTGTAAGCTAATAGGCCTGGGTATAAAAGGAATAATTATCTTTCTAGACATACTAATTCAAACTTGAATGGTTCTTGCAGGGAAAAATCCAGCCGCCCAAGCAATGCCAATAAATACTCCTATTAAAGCAGATGAGCTGACAGCCAGCGTCATTAGCCCCGAGAGAAGGTAAATGTCCAGCAGTTATTCCAGTCTTAATCCTTATATTCATAAGAAAAGTGTTTTTTTTTTTTTTGCCATGTATCAGTGCTGGCTGCATTAAACCTATTTAAATCCTTTCTTACATTTACCAACAAATATTAAAAGGCTGTGGGGCCTTTTTAAAAAAACATTACACACTTCAGCAGTCTTGGATGCATTCCTATTTTCCATAATTAAAACTCACTTTTGTGCCCCCAGAGAATTGGAACACATATATAGTTCTCTCTCAAAATCCCAAATGTGTGTTGTGCAGCAAGGCCTCCTTTTTTTTTTTTTTTACTATTGTTAATTTTGTCCTCCTACACACTTCCTGCTATTGAAACAGAAATGGAAGATCCATTGTTGCTGTAGCTGAAGTGAGCAGCATTAAATCTACTCACCTTCATGCTGTCTCTCATTGTGACAGGTGCCATTCAGTGGAGCTGGACTTAAATCAGATGCATCTGGAAAATGGCCAAAAAAGAAAAGGAGCCAAAATGTTTGGGAGCCTTGAAAGGGGCTTGGATAAAATGATTACAATGCTGACCCCCAGCAAAAGGAAAGGTTCAGCTAAAGAAGGCCCCAGGAAGTTAAAGGTATGTTTGTCAATCAGGCTAATTCAGATGAAATGGGTTGCAGGGATCAAGGGAAACAATTGATACCAATCCTTGTTTTGGCTGCAGATCCCCAAATAGGAAACTGGCTCTTCCAAGAGAAATGAAGCATTTTATCTGCTAATAAAACAAGACCCATCTGACTGCTGACACACAATCTTTAAAAATACAGCTGGGTGGTTTCTTGTATCTTAGGTTAGCTAGCTTAGTTGAAGGATTTTGGATCTGTGATCCCAACCTTTGCAGATGTGCAGGCTTGGAATAACTACCCCATCACAGATTAAGCAGACTTTGCATATAAAACGCAGAGCAAAGTTACCTGGTTTTTCCAAAGGTTTTCCCAGGATGCCCCTGGGAAAATTAACTGTTTTTCACATGGCCAGTAAGCTTTAGCATTTTCATGGTTGAAAGTCAAAATGTGAAGGGCAAAATGCAGATTTAAATTTAAATATGTTGTGCTTATTGTTTTTTTCTTCACCTTCTGAAAGAATGCAGCAAATGATCTGGCTTCTGAACAAAGTTAGAGCTAATTATCTATTACCTCTCATACAAAAAGCAGTATACCTCTCAATATCAGTTCCTAACAGGAATGCTCTATTTTGGTTATATCCTGTTAAGTTGGCTTCTAAGGGGCATTTAGTTGGCACCAGTGCTTTAAAAAAAAAAAAAAGGTGCCGGAACTCACATACATCATACAACCCGCCTTGCCTACCCTACAAGGTTCCATCCCAAAAAGGTGCCGGAAATCCGTTCTGGGCGTTCTATGACAAAAATAGCCCTGGTTGGCACTATGGAAACAGAATGCTGATCTCAGTAGGTTTTTGATTTGATCCAATTCTAGTGCATTTATATTTTCAAGTTCCTAACTTAAATACAGGGAGTTATCTCAGAAGGATTTTCCACATGTTAGTTTGATCTTAATATACAGTACATAAGAACGTGTGTGTGTGTGTGTGTCAGAATATCTTGCTGTGCGAAATAATCCTTTATTAAATACGTTTTCCCTTAGGCTCACTACAATGTGACATTGACTAACTTAATAAATCCGGATGAGTTGCTACAGGAAATAATTGCTGTCCTTCCAAAAAAACAAGTTGAATATGTACAGAAAGGGTAAGTAGGCTAAATATTATTGAGCTCTGCCCTTGATAGCGATAGTTTGTCCAGAATATGTGTCAAGAATTGCTTGATGCCAAACTTTTGTTTAATTGCATATTCTTCAGAAAAATATTTCCTGAAATATCAACATTCCAGGTCTGAAGCTGTGTGGCAGATAAAAACAATCCGTTATGGCTTTCTTTTGTCTTAATGATGCTTATTGGTTTTTCCAAGAGAGTTGAATCATTCTTGAAAATAAAAGCTTCCTGAAAATAAAAAACTATGTTTATTTTTTATTTTATTTTTTGGGGTAAAAAATTTGCTGGTCATTGGCTTCACTTGCTTTTCTTTGCTTTTCACAGCTATAAACTGAAGTGTCAAACCCAGTCAGACTACGGCAAAGTGACAATGCAGTTTGAATTGGAGATTTGCCAGCTAAGCAAATCTGAAGTCATGGGCATTAGAAGGCAACGGTTGAAGGGTGATGCCTGGGTCTACAAAAGACTAGTGGAAGACATCCTGTCAAGCTGCAAGTTATAGATCTCCCAGTTCGTTACGAATATACAGACAGTTTTATCTATCCCAGCCATGCTTATTTCAACCTATTTAGTATGTTTTGTTTTAAATAGAAATTCTTTTGTCAATAAATATGGCCTACCATGTCTTTGTCTTCACTTTGTCTTTTTATGCATTAATGTGATCTCTGTTTAATGGAATGTGTGGATGAACTTGGGGATCTAGAGGAAAAAATGCTGCCTAGAAAACAGTCAGAGGCAGGAGCGGCTAAATGATCAGAGGAAGAAACTTAGGAAGGACCCTTCCCTTAAGACAGTGGTTCTCAACCTTCCTAATGCTACGACCCTTTAATACAGTTCCTCATGTTGTGGTGACCCCCAACCCTAAGGGCTCTCCAAGCACGCACCGACGCCGCCCACTCACCTGCTGCGCCCGGGGCTCAGCATGCCTCGCCTGTCCTCGCCTCACTTCCGAAGGTCGCCGGCCTGCCCGGCTCCAGCTGGCCAGGGACAGGGGGCAGGAAGGCCGCTCCGCCCAGCGTGGTTGGAGAAGCGCCCAGGCAGGGGGAGAGAGAGTGAAAGTCAAGAGGGCGACAGCACCAGCAGAGCTTAGTTCAGCTTCCTCCACGGAAAGGGCCGCGAAGCAGCACAGCCTCCCTTAAGAGATGCTTGACAGAAACAAATCCGGTGTTGCAATGGCCCCCAGCTCGAAGCCATGCGGAGACAGATAGAGGACTGGTGTCTCGGTTCCTAAGACCATCGGAAATATGTGTTTTCCGATGGTCTTGTGTGCCCCCTGTGAAAGGGTCGTTCAACCCCTCAAAGGGGTCACGACCCACAGGTTGACCGCTGCCTTAAGGGATCAAGCAGCAGGAAGTTGAACTTTGGTCCTTGCAGGAGTCCATTAATGTAGCCTTACAATAAAGTAGAATTAGTTCATCTAGTCATGTTTCCTGGCTGGCTTACCTGGGAGGATTGACATTGATCTTGCTCGTCTGGAGGCACAAACCTCCGGCCACAACTTTTAACTGCTTGATCCATTAGGGTAGATCCTTCCTAAGTTTCTTTCTCTGACCCTTATGCCACTCAGGGCTCCTGCCTCTCTTGTCTGATTGTTTCCAAGGCATCATCATGACTCTTCTTTCCCCAAGGTCATCCGCACATTCCATTACACTGTGGGAATGAACACTGCATTGTAATTTAGCAAATCAGCAAATTCTCAGATTATTAGTGCCATCAACCAGGATTTTGGGAGCAGGGGGAAAAATAACAGTCTAATCCCAAATAACTTACTTCATCTGTAAAGATACATGATGTGCAGTTCAAATTAATTAGTATTGGGGTTTAAATGTAACATGTGACATTTGTGTGCTGTTTTCACTTACATTCATTTACTAATAACACAGTGTCACATTGTTTATGACAATACTAATTGTTATGTCATAAATCCAAACAACATTTGAAATGCCTGCCTTATAATGTTCCATCTGTTTCCCTATAATTGGATAAAGTCTGTATAACTAGAAGCTTCAGACTGGCTGGTAGTAATAGCCACTAATAACTATTACAACCCCTTGTTTAAAACTTTTGTTCGTATTTTCTGATGATGCTATGGTTCTTTTTCTGCATGATGTGGCTACATTTCATCTTTATCTTCTTCCTTTTCTCTTAACTGTTCTTGACAAAGTACTATATATACCTACAGATAAGTTGATCCTCAATTTTATATAAAATACTATGAAAAATGTGCTATCTGGGGATAAGCCGATCCTTGAAATTTTTGTATATCTTAATTGTTCACATTGACCTATCCATGGATGATGCATTTTTCCACAATATTTGGTTAAAACATTTGTGGATCTGCCTATAGAGGATCTTTATCTGCAAGTATCTATCGGTACTTAAAAAGTATTATTGTGTATACTCATGGATAAGCCTATCCACAGATAAGCCAATTTGGGATTGTGTGTGTGTGTGTGTTTTGGCGTCTAAAATTCTCTGCTTATCCACAGGGATATAGTGGTTATTATCAAAGAATGAGTGTTTGACTTACTTTGCCTCTTTGATCAGCATCTCAGAAGCAAATCTTTAGAGGCCAGTCCAAAGGCTGGGTTGGGTGGACCTCATATACACTTGTATATTGTGGAAGGCTGCTGCTTTCATGGTTGGGTAGAAACTAGCTTTCTCCAGCATGATGACTGAAGAATCCACCAATGGGTTATTTCAGTCCTGCTCAATCAGACTAAGTTGTCAAAGTTGCCACGCCCATCGTTGCCTGGTACCTCCCAGTTTCATCTTAGTCTTTCGCCCATAAGGACGTGATAACTTTGACTCTCAAAGCTTATTCTTCAGGCAGGTTAGACTTATAGAAACTATTCTCTTTTTCTTACCCATTAGTGGATTCTTCTGACTGAAGGATTGGAGGCTTCCAGCCTCTGATCATCTCCCTTACAGGGAACTCTGTCCCCTACCCCTTTTAAACAGCAAAAATTCCCTTTCTCTGAATTCAAAGTTTTCTGGGGAGGTTCTTCTCTCCCTGCAGCTCAGCAGTCAGCTGAGTCCTCCCCAGCCCGTTTTCGGGGGGGGTTTCGCTCAAGGCACGTGGAGACTGACTCAGTCGGAACCCCAAACACTTGCGGCCGCCATTTTGAAGCCGTTCAGCACTTGCAGCCGCCATTTTGAGGCTGTTTGGCCGTCAGCCTCTTGCTGAAGTTTCCCTTTAGTCGAGCTGACTGGCCGAAATTAGCGATTTAACAAGCTCTGCGGGTATAAGAGGTCTATTAGAACCTTGCCTCTTACCGGCTGCCTCTCGGCTACGGAGGGTCCGCTACCGCTGGAAGGCGCCGCTATTGCTGTCGCGCCTAACAGCTGTTCGGCACTAACCTTTTTCTTTTGAGATCCTTTTTTTGAGATTCTCTCCCCTTCACTTAAAATGAGTCTGGGGCAAAATTCCCTTGAGCACCTTTTTACGCGATCAGAGACTAGGTCTACGATTGCTTCAGAACCCCCACCACAGGAAAGCAGTGCGGCCGCCATTTTGTGACGCAGCAAGTATTCCTTCAGGAATATTCTAGACCAATTTTTTCCTGCCTCACAGTTGTGGGCGCCATTTTGTGTGCTCTTGCCGGACGGCAACCTCACTGATAGGCCTTTGACATTCCACTTTATCAGGGTCGCCATTTGGAGCACAGCAACTGCACCTTACTCTTTCCCAATTAGGCAACAGGCAGTTGAGAGTTCTAATTATAACAGAAATTTAATTACACAACAAGTTTAGTGGATCCCTTGACTACGATCTGCTTGCAACAAGCTCTATTAGGCCTTGGTCACTTAGCACTCCTTCATCTTAGCCTCTGCCACTTTGCATCTAGTGGTTGCTTACCAGGACCTGACCATTGACACTATTGTGAGACACGTGAGATTTCGTCACCAATTGGCCACAGGACTGTGCACACGGACACATTAACTTTGCCTTTTGCCTTGCTGACGAGCGCCTTGAAGCGCCCAGCGTGAGTCCAGCTTGGCCAGTGGGCCGGACCACGCTGATCCACGTGGAGTCAGTCCCTCCACAGGGGGGTAACTGACGTCTCTTTCAGAGCAAGATAGTTCCAGGGCCGCACCTGGAACGCCTCTCGATCAACCATGGCAGACATCACTGAGCCACAGTCTTTGGATGCAGACAAGCAACCCAGTCGCACAGCTCCTGGTCTAGAGGAGGCTAAGGGAAAAGCCAAATCCAAATCCAAATACGGCAAGAGGTCAAGTAAGGCAAGTGACAAGCAGGCCGATCGCACGCAACGAGCCCTAGAGAAGCAATTCTCTCGGGCCCAACATTTGTCTAAGGGGGAAGGGCATAAATCACCACTTCCCCTGATTGCAGCTCCTGAGATGGACCAACAATTGCTCACTTCACCAAGGGCTTGGTCGCCTGAGCGGGAGCTTCAGCAGGTCTCAGTACAGACCTTTGGTCAGGGAGGCACACCCCTCTTTGGGGAGGATCTCGAACTGCCAGGCCCCTCCACGGCACCCACAGCGACCTTCACACCGACTGCAGCGGAACTTCATCCCTCATAGGGGCCTTCTTTTGCTGACCAGCTGCAGTCAATGATATTACAAGCAGTCCTTCAAGCCATGGTCTCATCGGGTCATCATCAACCCTTATCTCTGCCAAGGTCTTTATCAGTGCCTCATCACGACCTACATTGATCGACCACACCAGTGCGGCTTCACCATCCCACTCTCCTGAATCCGATTCTTCCAGCGCTTCGGACTATGATGGAAATGCAGACCAGTGGTCGGACTGTGACGAGCCTATGCAAGACTCCCAGCCCATGGCAGAACTCTTTAATGCTTCGCTTTTTCCCTCCTTACTTCGTACGGCATGTGCAGCGGGTAAGATCACTTCTGACTCAGTCCCCACCCCGGAAACTTCCGCTGGCCAAGACACGAATCCCCTGTTCTCCGAACCGGTAATTCAGCGTCAACAAATTCCCTGTCCCCCTTTATTCCTGAAGAATATTCAGGGACAATGGGAATCCCCAGCTGCACAACCATCCCAGGGGGTAGCTGAGCGTAAGATAGTAGAGATGGCTCAAAACTTGACTGACCTATTGGAAGTGCCCAAAGTGGATGAATCCCTAGCCCCACTATTCTCAGCCGCCAGCCTACCAGCAGATGTATCTGATGCCCTTAAGGCGGAGGATAAGAAATCTGAGCTAGCATTTCGCAAAGCTCATCAAGCATCTGCGTGGGCAGCGAAGGCGGCTACCTCCACTTCCTTCTTCGCCAGGATTTCCCTCACTGGCTTAGACAGCTTCAGGAGAGGATTCCCTTGGAGGAGGTCAGAGTCCACCAGGACTTGACCAAACTCATAGCGACTTCTGAGTATATGGTGGATGTGTCCTTATACGCCGCCAAGCACTTGGCTCGAGCAATGACTTCCAGTGTAGTTGCTCGGAGGCTGCTTTGCTTAAAAAGTGGAGGGCCGAGAGCAAACACAAATGGCGGGTGGCCACGGCTCCATTCAAGGGAGGCCGATTATTTGGGGAGGCATTAACACCATACCTAGTGGAGAACAAATAAAAGCAGAAGGTCATTTCTCATTTGTCTAGGAGAGCAAACAGGCGTTTCCTTCCCTATGGCCGCCGTCAGTTCTTTCGGACTGGTGCAACAGCAGAGACTGGACAAGCATACCGTCCCTCTGTTTCTAGGGCAGACCATCCAGTTGGCAGGACGAATTACAGGGACAGGCCCCAACACCAGACCCAGAACAAATCTTCCTTTCGAGGCAGAGGGGGTTGTCCCTTCCATCGCTCCAAGTGACTTAGGGGGGACCCCTCCCATTGGTGGCAGACTCACCCTCTTCATCCACCAATGGGAAAACACAACCACAGACTCCTGGGTTCTGTGGACCATAAGAGAAGGCCTGTCCCTGGAGTTCAAAACCACACCCATAGACCATTTCGTCCCTTGTCCAACCCTGAGAAACCCAATAAAAAGAGGTCTCATGGCAGACGCCATTCGGCATTTGCTAAGCATCAGAGCCATAGAGGAGGTCCCAGTGGACCAGGTAGGGCAGGGATACTACTCCATCCTATTCGTAGTCCCAAAATCATCAGGGGGATGGAGGGCAATCCTTGACCTCAAGGGCCTGAACCTCCATCTCCAGTATCAGAAGTTCAAAATGCAGACGCTCCATTCCATCTTGGGCAGCGTCAGACGAGGGGATTTCATGACCTCAATCGATCTCACAGAGGCATATCTGCACATCCCCATCCTCCTGGATCATCGCCAATTCCTGCAGTTCTGTCATCTCAACCGCCGCTTCCAGTACAGGGCCCTACCATTCGATCTTTCCTCCGCCCCCAGGGTCTTCACCAAGATCCTGGCGGCTCTGGCAGCACACTTAAGATTGGCCCCGGTATGCGTCCAGTGCTACCTGGATGACATCCTGATCCAATCCTCTGTCACGACTGCCCAATCTGATCTGGTCCTTACGATCAGGACTCTTCGGGACCACGTGTTCTCGATAAATTTCAAGAAGAGCCAGACGGTCCCCTCAACCTGCCTCTTACACCTGAGCGCAGTGATAGACACGGACTCTTGTCATGTGTTTTTGTCAGAAGACCGTCGGAAAAGCATCCGAGACCTGGTCCGCAGGGACAGGGTAGTGGCACTAGCTCTGCTTTCCCAGGTCCTGGGGAAATTAATATCTTGCATAGCGATAGTGCCTTGGGCCCAACTACATGCCCGGACCCTCAAATGGTTCCTGCTCCCGTACCAGAGACTACATACCAGCTCTTCCAACCAGCTAGTATGGGTCCCCCGTCAGGTGATCCGTTCTCTCGACTGGTGGACATCTTCAGCCATGCGCAAGGGGACTCTCTTCAAAGAGCCTCACCGTATTCTTATGACCACAGACACAAGTCTCTTCAGCTGGGGTGCACACCTCCAAACTCAGATGGCTCAGGGCCAGTGGTTGCAGTTGGACCTGAAGCACAACATAAACTGGTTGGAGCTCAGGGCGATCCATCTGGCTCAAACACTTCCACAAGGTGATTGGCGGAAAACATGTGCTGGTCCTCGCGGACAATGTAGCTGCAAAGGCTCACGTGAACCGGCAAGGGGACACTCATTTCAAGTCCTTCATGATGGAGGCTCAGGCGTTGGGCTCCTGGGCAGAGAACAACCTGCTTTCCATCAGGGCTGAGCATATCTCGGGAGAGGCGAACCAGCAGGCGGACTTTCTCAGCAGGGCAATAGTGGACCATTCAGAGTGGCGGTTACACCCGGATCTCTTCAAGGAGATCACAGACAGGTTTGGCCATCCGATCATGGACCCGTTTGCCTCGCCGGAAAACACCCAGCTTCCCAGGTTCTTTTCACGTTTCCCCTCTCAGGGGGCAGAGGGGATGGACGCACTATGCAGTCCATAGTCACAAGGTCTATTGTACGCCTTCCCTCCTCTTCCTCTGCTTCCAGCAGTTATCAGGAAGATCCTAGAGGAACAGACAGAGTTGATCTTCATTGCACCTCACTGGCCAAGACAGCCATGGTTTGCAGACCTAATGAGCCTCTCCACAACTTCTCCGTGGCGGATTCCCGGCAGTCACATACGGTTAACGCAGGGGACCCTGCAACATCCAGACCCCCAATGGCCCCAATTGGCCGCTTGGCTCTTGAACGCCACACCCTGACTCAGGAGTCATATTCGGCAGGTGTGATTGATATGATTCAGGCTACCAGGAAACCAGTGACTAACCGCATCTACGATCACACTTGGCGGAATTTCTGCCACTGGTGTGACAGGAACAACCTGAATCTCTCCAAAGTGACCATCCCAAGGGTCTTAGACTACTTACTGGAGGGTGTTAATAAGGGGTTGTCATCCAACACCATTTGGAGGCAGGTAGCGGCCCTTTCCATGGTGCTGTCCTGGGACAGATCTTAACCCTTGTCTCAGCCTCCCATGCTCTGCTCCTTTCTCAAAGGAGTTTCAAATAGCAGACCACCTGTGGTCCACAGGTATCCCTCCTGGGAGCTACCCTGGGTCCTGCAGGCCCTAACTGCCTCACCCTTTGAACCCATTAGAACCTGTTCCTTACGATACTTGTCTCTCAAGGTTTCCTTCCTGATTGCCATCACCTCCGCCAGACATATCTCGGAGCTGGCCGCTTTATCTATCAGGAAAGACCTGTGCACGTTTCACGAGGACAGGGTGGTTCTCAGGTTAGATCCTTCCTTTATCCCTAAGATAAACACAGTGTCTCATAGTGCACAGGAGGTTATCCTCCCAAATTTTTGTTCTCATCTGTCTCATGACCTGGAACGCCAATGGCACACATTGGACATACGTAGAGCCTTGCGCTGTTATATCAAGCGCACGGCGGCCTTTCATAAATCAGAAGCCCTGTTTGTATCATTTCAACCTTCTTCCATGGGGCAGAAGGTGTCCGCCTCTACCATAGGCAGGTGGATCAGGGCGTGCATAGCAGGGGCGTATGTGTCACTTTTCCTGCCAGTTCCAAGCCATGTGACGGCACACTCCACCCTCAGCGCTGCCACATCTGCGGCATGGGCAACACAAGCATCCATAGAGGATATTTGCAGCGCGGCAGCATGGTCCTCACCTTCCCCTTTTATTAGGCATTACCGGCTGGATAGATTCGCCTCGGCTGAGGCTTCCTTTGGTAGACGAATACTACAACAGGTAGTGCCAGGACTAGGGACACAGGCCCCAACTGACTCTCTCCCGTAGGGACACTTAGGGCTTTGGTAAGTCCCATTGGTGGATTCTTCATTCATCATGCTGTAGAAGGAGTGTTGGCTTACCTGAACGCCTCTTCTCAGCATGATGATGAAGAATCCATGCCCGCCCCTCTAGAGATCAGTTAGGTCTGTGTCAGGGGGTTGCTTTCCCTTTTACTTCTTTTGAGAGTCATCACATCGAACTATCGTTATTGGCTCCGCCGTCGATGAAATTGGGAAGTACCAGGCAAGGACGGGCATGGCAACTTTGACAACTTAGTCTGATTGGGCAGGAGGACTGAAATAACCCATTGGTGGATTCTTCATCATCATGCTGAGAAGAGGCGTTCAGGTAAGCCAACGCTCCATCACTTTTGAAAGCCAAACATTGCTCTACTAAAGCTCTTCTTATCTGATTCATAAAAAAAACCATCCTATATCCTTGGCTAATTGTGGTATTTGGGTACTCTTGCATGCGTTATTACCCTACAGCTGGATAGCTTTATTCCATTTCTTTTGCCATTTAATTCTGAATAATTGGGCCTATTCTGGGTACCGCCATCCGTTTGTAATCTTCCAACATGAAGAACTATTTCATCCCAATGCAGTAGACCTGTTCTTAACAACTGTTTGGTCCTGCTGATAACAAATGCAAGCAACCTCTGCTTGTGATAAAAAGTCATATATTCTGTGATCCTGCCTTCCCACCTCTCCCCTTTTCCTCTTTTAAACTAAAAACAAGCAGAGGATAATTGATTCAAGTTATCTTACACGCTCTGATGTGTGAAATAGGCTCCTTTTTTTTTCCAGTTATGGTACTGATTTCTTATGCCTAATATTCCTGGGTAGAAAACAAATTACTGCACTAAAGGAATAATCAGATGATCAAAATGCCTACTCTCTGTATCTGAACCAGCTGAGTTGGAGGGGTAACCAGGGCCCCCAAGCCATTGCCTTTGAAAACTAGATTGGTTCCTCTCTTAAGTGTTTCCTGTTGTGATGCTGAATTTCAACCATTGGATAGTGTCTTTGTCTGCAGCCTGGACATTTTTTTCTGAAAGACAGTAACGGGCTTTTCTCACATACTGGAGTTGCATGAAGTCTTACAACAATGCTGCATTTCAAGAACATTTATTATCTGCTTCTCCACCGATTTGCATGGGGTTATGGAACAGTTAGCTTGCCTTAGTTTCTTTTTCCCTGTTAAAATGGGCGGATAAGAAATTTAATACACAATAATATACCAGCCATCCTGCACCTGTCTCCATCTTAACGAGCTCTGTCTAACAAGCTAGAAAGAATAAAATACAATTGATTGCAGTCACATCGTCCAGTTCAAGTAATGGTTTTAAATTTATCAACCCATTTAGTCAATGAAAGTGCAATGAGTAATTACCAGATAATCTGCTGTATTTGTCTGAAAGGAAGATTAATTTTTTCCCAAATTATTTACCCTTAAATGGAAAGCTTATCTTGGGTTTGCTGAGAATATGCTAATGAAGGCTGGTGAGTTTTTTCCTGTCTAATCTTTGAGGACGGAGGGAAAAGAGCGTTTATTTTAAATTCGGGGTTTTGTTCAAGTAAATGTGGATTTAACTTTGCTGCATTTTCTATCTAAAGGCTTGAAACGACAGCAGAAGACCTAATGTCCAAAATGCTATTTTCGATAGACATTGGAGTTGGACAATCCCCTTGGGATATTATTTCTTTTAGAGAACACAGCCTCCCCTGGCCCCCCATCCTGAATGCAGAATCTTCTCCAATGGCCCTATTTCGTCTCTTAATTGTCTTGCTGCCTTTTCTGGGATCCCAAAGTTCGTTAGGCATTCCATCAGACTTATCTATGCAATTTCACAGAATTATTTTGAAAAACTCCTTTATTATCTATAGCAACTTTCCACGAAAAGGAGGGTTATCATTTAATTGAACCAACCGCCCACCCACCCTTCCAGTTTCCCAGTTCTTTCAACCCGTATATTTTGTATTCTTCCTAACCTTTAGCATTTTGTCTTCTCCTACCCCACCCCCAGCTTCAAAAGAAAGCAACGACAAATTAAATGGGCTCAGGTAGTAAATCGGAAAAATTGTATGAGTTGACGTGATAGCACTGTTCCAATTTTGGAGGGACTGCAGCAAAGAAGAGGGGGGGGGATGCAATCTATTTTCCAAAGCACCAGAAGCCAAGATAAGAAACAATGGATGGAAACTAATCAATGAGAGAACCAACCTAGAACAATTAATCAGTGTTATGACTTGCCTCCAGAAGTTGTGGGTGGTCCATCACTGGATGCTTTTAAAAAGAGACTGGACAGCCATTTGCCTGAAATGGTATTGCCATAGTTCCAATAGATGAAACCCATCAAAAAGAACTTCAAGGCAAAAATTCTTCCTTAAAGAACATTTTATTCAAGAAACAAAGTATTGGCACTATAATAGTTGAACCCAAAAATTAAATTCCCTTCCCCCGGATACAAAGTAACAAAGTGCAATTCCCACCCCCAATAGACTGTCATAAATCACATTCTCCAATTAGCCTAAAACACTGGCTTTCTCCCCAGCTCCTCAGCCCACCAAAACATTATCAGTTCGTCCTTGGGTTCCCACAAAGCAGTGTTATTATTATGGCTAGCTGAGCTCGAGCATTTATCCCAACCCCCTCTTTCTGCACCTGATTTCTAAATACCAGAAAAAGCATGTTAAAAGCAAAGAGAAAATGGCTGCAATTTTCATCAGTTGTCAGAGCGGGAACATTTTATTTATTTATTTATTTATTGAATTTTTATACCGCCCCTCTCCCGTAGGACTCGGGGCGGTTCACAACGGAATAAAAACATAAAAACAATAAATATTTAAAAATAAATTAAATTAATATTAATACAAGGCTGTTGCTAAAAACCTGTTAAAAACCCAATTCTAAAACCCAAACAGCCTTGTTTAAAAATTTTAAAACCCGAGGAGATCTAGGCCAGGCCGGCTTGATTGAAGAGATGAGTCTTCAGTTCTCTTCTGAAGGTGCGGAGATCATGACATGTCCGGAGTTCTGGGGGGAGCTCGTTCCACATCGTCGGTGCCCCCACAGAAAAGGCTCTCCCCCTGGGCGCCACCAGCCAACACTGCTTAGCCGATGGCACCCTGAGGAGGCCCTCTCTGTGGGAGCGAACTGGTCGATGGGAGGTATTTACTGGCAGAAGGCGGTCTTGTAAATAACTGGGTCCTATGCCATGGAGTGCTTTAAAAGTGATAACCAGTACCTTGAAGCGCACCCGGAAAGCCACCGGCAACCAGTGCAGCTCGCATAGGATAGGGGCCATTCGTACCCGCCAGGGTGCCCCCACTACCACCCGCGCGGCCGCATTCTGTGCCAGTTGAAGCCTCCGCGTGCACTTCAAGGGGAGCCCCATGTAGAGAGCATTACAATAGTCCAGTCTGGAAGTGACAAAGGCATGGGTGACCGTGCGTAGCGCGTCCTTATCTAGGAAGGGGCGCAACTGGCGTACCAGACGAATCTGGTAAAACATCCTCCCGGCCACGGCTGTCAGATGGTCCTCAAGGGACAGCCGTGAATCTAGGAAGACTCCCAAGTTGCGAGCCCTTCCCATGGGGGCCACTGACTCGCCCCCAATAGACAGCGATGGAGTCAGCTGGTTGTACCGGGATGACGGTAACCACAGCCACTCGGTCTTGGAGGGGTTGAGCTTGAGACCGTTCTTCCCCATCCAGATCCGCACGGCCTCCAGGCACTGGGTCAGCACGTCAAGAGCTTCATTTGGGTGGTTCGGGGTGGAAATGTACAGCTGAGTATCATCAGCGTACTGATGGAATTCCACCCCAAAACCTCGGATGATCTCACCCAGCGGCTTCACATAAATGTTGAACAACAAGGGCGAGAGGACCGACCCCTGAGGTACCCCACAATCAAGGGGCCTTGGGGTCGACCTCTGACCCCCTGTCAACACAAACTGCGTCCGGCCAGAGAGGAAGGAAGAGAACCACCGAAGCACGGTGCCCCCTATATCCAGCCCCGCCAGCCGGCGCAGCATGATACCATGGTCGATGGTATCAAAAGCCGCTGAGAGGTCCAATAGCACCAGGATAGAGGAGCAACCCCTGTCCCGGGCCCGCCAGAGATCATCCACCAATGCGACCAAAGCTGTTTCCATGCTGTAACCCGGCCTGAAGCCCGACTGGAACGGGTCCACGTACGATGATTCTTCCAGGTGCTGAGGGAACTGTCGAGCAACCACACTCTCAACAACCTTCGCAACAAAGCGAAGGTTGGAGACAGGACGGTAATTAGATAGAACAGCTGGGTCCAAGGCGGGCTTCTTGAGGAGGGGTCACACCACCGCCTCTTTCAGGGCGGTGGGGAAGACACCCTCACTCAACGAGGCGTTGATAATTGCCTGGAGCCAGCCTTGCGTCACCTCACTGGAGGCCAGTACCAACCAGGAGGGACACGGGTCCAATAAACATGTGGTTGCTCTAAGACCTCCCAGCAACCTGTCCATGTCATCAGGTGTCACGTAGTCAAACTCAGCCCAGATAGTAGTCTCAAGACCGGCCTCAGCCACTTCTGCTGGACTGCCTTCGTTGAAGTTAAAGCCTTCCCAAATCTGAGCGATTTTGTCATACAGGTATTGCACAAAATCCTCAGCTCTTCCCTCCAAGGGGTCCCCCCTCACCTCCCAATGAAGGAGGGAGCGGGTTACCCTAAACAGGGAGGCTGGGCGGTTATCTGATGATGCAATAAGGGCAGTGACATAAGAACACTTCTCTGCCCTTATTGCCACTAAGTAAGTCCTAATATGGTCTCTTACTCGTGTTCGGTCAGACTCAGAGCGACTCGCCCTCCAACTGCTCTCTAGGCGTCTTTTCCGGCGCTTCATCTCCCTCAGCTCCCCGTTAAACCAGGGAGCTGAACGAGAACCATGCCGGTTCAGAGGCCGCAAAGGCACAACCCTATCCAAGGCATTCGCAGCTGCCCTATCCCAGGCAGCTACCAGCGCCCCGACCGAGTTGTGTGTTATATATGTTAGAGCCTCCGGTATTGGCCCAAGCTCCGTCTGGAACCTCTCGGGTTCCATCAGTCGCCTGGGGCGGTACCAAACAATTGGTTCCGCCTCCCTGCAGTGGGGTGTAGCGGTCCAAAAGTCCAGGCGTAGGAGAGAGTGATCTGACCATGACAAAGGTGTAATAACTATATTTCTCGTATCCAGATCACTCAGACACTGACCAGAGACAAAAACCAGGTCAAGTGTGTTTCCCCCCGTGTGTGTGGGACCTTGAATTACCTGGGTCAGGTCCATGGCTGTCATGGAAGCCATGAACTCCCGAACCTCCCCAGACGCCTCGCCCGCAGACGGCAGATTGAAGTCGCCCATGACCACTAGCCTGGGGACCTCAACCGCCACCACAGCGATGATGCCCAAGAGTTCGGGCAGGGCGGTTGACACGTGGCAGGGAGCCAGGTACGTAAGCAACACAGCCCTCGGACCCCCATGGTCCCACCTCACAAGGAGGGATTCACAGCCTGCCGTCTGAGGAACAGTGACTTCCCTTGGCCTGAGACCTTCCCTAATCACAACCGCCACTCCCCCACCCCTGCCCTGAGTTCTCGGCTGGTGAAATGCAAGGAAGCCTGGAGGGCACATTTCCACCAGAGGGACACCACCCTCTGGTCCCAACCAGGTCTCCGTAATACCCGCCAGGTCTACAGCCCCCTCCGTAATTAAATCTTGTATCAGGGGGGCCTTATTAACCACAGACCTGGCGTTGCACAGCATCAGCCTACAACCCGGGCCCTTTGGCTCTAAACAACCCAGATCACAAGTAGAGCCGCGGGGATCGGAGCGCGGCACCGCTCGAAGATAGCGGGGGCACGCTCCCATAAATTGACGTGGCCCCCTACTCCCGCCATATCTGCCCCTCCCACTTACAAAACCGATGGGAACTAAATCACCTCTGCCCCCTCCCTGATCCGCACCCTCGTGGTTCCGGTCCCACCTGTTGCTTGGCCCATGTTTCTCCTCCTCCTTATTCCCACCCCCTAACCCTCCCTTATCCCATAGACCTCCCCCCAGGCCTACACCATTACTATTATTAATCTTCCCACCCCCCACCCCAGAACCCCTTAAAAACATTTAAAACCCCTACTTAAACATCCAATGTTTACAGCGTTGACAGATTGCCTGCTTGAGTAGGGGTTTGGACTAGAAGATATCCAGGGTCCCTTCCAACTCTGCTATTCAATCTTAACATTAGAGCTCTATAACCTACAAAATCTGAATATTGTAATATAAGTAATATTGTAATATAAGTACTGCATATGAAATCTTCAGCTAATTCTAGTTTTTTCTACATTTGGGAAGACTTAAGTAGCTGTTCAAGGAATCTTACCAGTCAACCACCTTGATGTACTCCATTAACATCAAATGAGTTTTTACGACAGGAAGAAATAATTCTGTGCCTTATTATTGAGAAATTACAGATTGGGGGACATTCCCAATTGCACCTGGAGATGGCAGAAATGAAACACAGAGACTTTTTTTGCATAAAAAGTAGATCCGCTATCATAATGAGTTTGTATTATGTATTCAAATATAATAAAAAAGTTATTAATCCATTTCTATCCCCCCCTTTCTATTCAGACAAACATTCAAGAGGACTAACAAAAATGTGTGCACATATAAAAGATTAAAAATGAAATGCTACTAATTAAGGCTGTTGTACTTCAGATTCCAAGGCAACAATGTGCCTTAGAATGTGCATATAGCATCTGTTAGTAATTTGTTGAACTGTCTTTTCCTGGGATTGTGTGACAGTTGTGGAGGGCAACCATGCAATTCTGAGGGAAGACATAGCTGCTTTAAGAAGTTGCAGATAGGGAGCAGTCCTGTGTACCTGGAAGTATTTTTCTCCCTTCAAATCCAAACTGTCCAGTCCCACTATTAATACTCAAACCAATTAACAATTAAAATTGAGCAAAAAGAGACAGATCTTTCCAGATTTTCCAAATACTGATGATATGGGAGTGCATTTCATAGCCTGGGAAGAACACAGAAGGTTCTTTCCTACAGGGCCTCTACAATAGGAGAATCCTCAAAAGAACCTCTTTATGGATACGAAGATTCATGCTGGAAATGGCAAGACTCCAGAAAGAGTGCAGCGAAGAGCAACAAAGATGATTAGGGGAATGGAGACTAAAGCGTACGATGAACGGTTACAGGAATTGGGTATGACGAAGAGAAGGACTAGGGTGATATGATAACAGTCTTCCATTTTTTTAAGTGGCTGTCACAGAGAGCAGGGGGCCAACCTCTTCTCCAAAGCATCTGAGGGCAGGACAAGAAGTAATGGCTAGAAGTTTATGAAAGAGAGATCCAATCTAAAATTAAGGAGATATTTCCAGTTAGTAAGAACAATCAATGGAACCATTTGCCTCCAAAAGTTGTGAGTGCTCCTTCACTGAAGGTTTCTAAGAAGAGATGGTAGCCGTTTGCTTGGAACAGTATAGGGTCTCCTGCTCAAGCAGGGAGCTGAATTAGAAGACCTCCAAGGCCCCTTCTATTTGTATTCCAGAATTCTGTAATAGCTTAATCCATAAAGATTCTAAATCCATATTTTTGGACTTCTTGGAGTCATAAATATACAAATGAAGCTGCTGTTGTATTAATTTATCAAAAGAACTTCCCAAGGAAGCATAAAAAGCTTCACCAACCCAAAGGCCTATTTAATGTGTCACTTTCATTAGCATAAAGGACAGTTGCTAATTTTAGATGCCGATAATACATGAGCACACCAGCCCACTTCCACAGTTACTTTCCCAGTAATGGATAATAACAGCCATTCTCTTTTGAACCTAAGGATTGTCTCCATTGATAGAAATTTACTCTCTGAATGTCCCTTTGGAAGCCTTCTAAGCTAATGGCTGTCACCAGAACGTGGTTTCCTTCAAAGCTTTAAATAGTGATGGCAGAATGTAAGCATTCTTGTCAGCATATTTTCACACCAAGTTGGTTAATACGTGGATGAAGTAATAAAACTGCCCCAAGACAATCCATTCCAAACATGGCTTGCCTCTGCCTTTTGACTGGTAGCCCTTTGGAAGGCAGTGTCATATGGAGAAAAAAAAACTGTTTATGTTTATGACTGTTGAATCCCAGAATTTTGACCAAATGAAGTGAGCCAATATTTTAAACAGACAATGGTTTTAAACTAATACTGTAATAAAAAAGAAAGCACTGAAGTTTGGAATATAAATAAAACTATGGGGGCAAAACAAAGATTTTCTGAATCAATGAGGAGCTGAGGCTGTAAGTCTAATTATCCAACTGTGTTTTACTTAATTAAGCCAATCTATTAACCTGAGGGAATTATTGAGCTGACAGGTATAACTTATGAAAATGGGGTGCAGTCTTTTAGGAAATAAGCCAGTGCAAATGCCATATGGAATGCTTAGCTTACAGTATGTGTGAAAGCTACCAAGCATGATAGGAGGGAGGGAGGGAGGGAGAGAGAGACAGAGAGAGAGAAATCTTTTATTCCATGGGATCCTATTAAAGGAAATGGAACTATATGCACAAAATTTAGCTGATAGGACAAAGTGATTCCAGTTTCCATTTCTCCTGTGCAACAAAAGGGTGGTAAGTTCATCACAAAAAGAATTAGTAATGGCAGACAAATAGACTAAAAAAAGAAGGTTTCTCCCTGACTGACAAACCTCCAATATGACATATCTCCAATAAATTCCCTTTATTAATGATGGTATCTATCTATCTGTCTGTCTGTCTGTCCGTCTGTCCGTCCGTCCGTCCGTCCATCCATCCATCCATCCATCTATAATTTAGTAACTGCCAGATCCCTTACAGAGAAACTCTAGTTTTCTCTATAGTTTGTTTAGCCAAAAGCATGAATGAAATTTAGGTTGTGTGTATGTGTGTTGCCATTCTGTTTAAGATTGGGGTGTTTTACTTTAATGGGGATGCAGAACAAAATACCAGCTAGTGAGAGCAGATGAGGTGGGATTCATAATCAGCCATATACCTCTACTTCAAATTTAAACTTTCAGGACAGATTAACTGAATCCTGGGATACTAACTGAATAAGCTCAAGATCTGGGCAAACCTTATAATCTGTGACAAATCTCAAAGATTTGAGGCAGCACCACATGAATGAGAGAAAGTAAATGTCCCCATCTTCAAAAAAAAGGAAGGGGGACATCAAGCAAACTCTAAGCTTTGTTAACCTGACGTCACTACAAATTCAATGACTTCATAAACAGCTTGTGTTGTAAATACTAAAGATGATCAGGAGACTAGAAACGGAGTCCTATGAAGAAAGATTGAAGAAGCTGGCTTTACTTAGTCTTGAGAAAAGATGACAGACTGGGATATGATAGCACGCTTCAAATACATGACTGGGATGGGTAGCAGAAGGTCTCAAACCAACAAAAAACTTAAGTCCAGTCGCCATGACTCAACTTTCAGACAACTCTTACCTGCATGGTTGAGAATCAAGACTACATGAAAGGATGTTATGCAGAAAGAGATAATGGATAATGAAATAATGGATTTAATTGCATATAAGCAGATTCTGATTGAATGCTAGAGAAACTTTCTAACAGAAACAGCAGTTACTCAAGAGAAATGATGGGCTCCCCTTCACCAAGTGAAGTTTTAATTTGAATTCGTGCTTGAACAATAGGGGCAGCTTGATGGTCCCTTTTACTCTATGATTTGATGATGGTCTAAGGCAGGGATCTCCAAACTTAACAATGTTAAGATTTGTGGACTAAAACTCCCAGAATTCTCGCTGGGGAATTCTGGAAATTGAAATCTACAAGTCTTAAAGTTGCCAAGTTTGGAGACCCCAGGTGTAAGGGAAGGTGGCGCTGTGTGTATTTTGAAAGAGTAACAAAACTGGATCCATTTTCCTTATATTTTCCATCACAGTTGTTTATTGCCATAGAAAGCGTATGCTGTTTTTAACAGTATTACAGTCAAGATGCAGACATTCATTTTTTTAAAAAAAATAATTTTACAAATGCTATCTATTAAAAAAAATCCCCTCCCCTCTCCTTTGCAGCATTTAATAAAGTAAACTATAGTGCTGACATTTTATATGCAGCAACTTCATTGCACTGTACACTCCATGAAATTGCCATCTCTAGGTAAGTTCTTATATTAGTCAAATTTCCATGGTTATATTTACATCTTTAATAAGCTTAAATAAAGTTGTTTTCCTAAAAACCTTGTTTCAATTTTGCATATGTTCTGCAATGTTTACAGCTTGGCTAATGCAATTTTCTTCAAGTCCAAAGATCAGATGAAATACCGGCAATTCTTAACACATAACCATAATGTAGCCCCTCATATTACAGTCACACGTAGTGATGGTGTTAAAGGGGATTGATTGGTCATGTGGCCAACCAGATTTTATGAACTTTTTTTGCAGTGGTTGTTAAGCAAACACATGACTACAGGACACTGCAAGTTGGCCATAACTATAGCTGTGTTATCAAGTGCTTGAAATCCGGTCACATGACTGCAGGGCAGGAGTGACTGTGGAAACTCGGTAGCTCCCATTTTCTCAGGTAAGTCATAACTTCAAATGGTTGCTAAATGACCAGTAGTAATTTGAGGACTCCCTATAGGTGTCATGTGAAATAATAGGTGTTATTTATATAGTATTCTCTCTCCCCCCTCCTCTCTCTCTCTCTCTCTTTGTGTATGTGTGTGTATAGAAAGACTACACATACACACACTTTGAAAAAACATTGTTATGAACATTCTTACGATCAATTCCTTGATTTTACATGATGCCTCTGCTTCAGTACAGGATGCTGGCTCATCCCATGTGATTTATGTTTTTATCATATGAATGTAAGTGGGGAAGATTAGTGAAGACTTCTCTTTATTTGCAGTATGGGAGAGCAGAGCATGTAAGCAATTATGTTCTTTTTTGTTTTACATTTTCTGAGAAAACAGGTTCTGTTTGCTTACTCAGACCTAAATATCTCTGGTCACAGAAGGGGGCAGCACCTCCCCAACGTTGGCTAATCTCAAGAAACTAAGCAAGGTTTATCCTAGGTGAGTGATGCTTTGACAAGAGGCCACCAGAAAACCCCAGGAAAGTAAACAAAAACAAATATCCTCAGAGAACATCATGGCAAATCACTTTCAGTATTATTGCCAAAACCCCCAAAAACTTCTGGGAATTGAACTTGATTTGAGGGTATCTGTTTTTATTTCAAATGTCACTAAATTTGCTTTAAGAGAAGACATTCCATATGCAACATTCTTTAACCTTTAGTAGTACGATGACCACCTAAATTTAGTTGCAGTTTTTATGTAATTAAAATGGTTTGTCACTGTTATTTTAACCACACATTCTTGCTTCTCCTAAGTAATTAGATAGACTACTCATTTCTTCACTAACCTGAACCTGTTGTTCTTCCATAAGGAAAGCCCCAGTAATGGACTTAAAATGAAAGGGGTAACTACGATATAACATAAATTAGATTAACACTGGCTGCGTATTTGGCATATGTGAAATCCAGAAAATGTTTTGACTTATTTTTAATATTTTATGCTTCAACATGGAGTAAAGTAAGTAAAGATATATTTTTTTTAGTAGTTGGATTATTGAATTACCAAAATGTGGAGTCCTTGGTGCTCTCTGTGCTTGGTTATTTGCTTCATTACACCACTAGGTAAAATAATCAGTGTGAGTGTGAGTTTGTTCCCTGTTTATATACAGTAGCTTACCCTGCCTGGTGAGGGTATGGTTTTCTCCTTGGTAGTACCTTTATTTCGTGGTTCCTTGAACTACATTTATTCTTTTTTTTAACCTTTAAAATTTTTATTTTATTAACAAGATTAAAAAACAAAATCAAAAAGACAAAAGACAAAACAATGCTAAACAAGAACATTAAAAAAGTGAATTAAAAGGACAAAAAAAACCCCAAACCACATATTTATCCCTCCAGTTGAACACTGAAAGATATATTGTAACAATATTTATCCTTATCGAGCAAAAGCCTCAGTTACATTTCTAACAAGTTAACTATATACCTATGTACCCTTATCTTCCTTGATTTCTCTATTTAATGTGTATATTTTATATGCCTCTATAATATATATAATAAAAAAACAATATAGAAGCTAACAGAGCATAATGCCATTTGTATAGGACAGGGGTAGGCAACCTTGGCTCTTTTATGACTCGTGGACTTCAACTCCCAGAATTCCTGAGCCAGCCATGCTGAGGGGAAAGGGAGAGGTTTCCAAGCTGAGCCCTGCTGGCTCAGGAATTCTGGGAGTTGAAGTCCATGAGTCATAAAAGAGCCAAGGTTGCCTACCCTTGGTATAGGCCAGGGGTTCTCAACCTGTGGTCCCTGAGCCACAATGTCATCACAGGGAGTCCGGAAAGGCTTGTGGTCCAGGACCATGGTCAGGGGCCACAAAAGGTATTTAAAGGTGGTCTGTGGTAAAGAAAAGGTTGAGAACCACTGGTATAGGCTATGCTTCTGTTACAATTTCCAATTCCTGAAATCTGGAAGAGAAGCACTGTAGGAAAATTCTATGGGGAGAGTGGTTTAGTTGGAGACATATACATGGCCCTATATCTAAAGACAGAGTTTAAATGAACGGTGGTAATGCTAAACATCCTTACTGCTTTCAGGGAGATCATGTAACACTTTACATGTTTACCAAAGTTTCTAGGATGTGAAAAGAAGAGTACTGTACTGGTTGAGGGTTTTGTTTATGGCATTTTACATGTCAACATCTTGTCCTGGAACAAAATCTATTAATTTAAATGGAGGAAACATTTTAAAGATTAAGAAGGTTCATAGAAATGAATTAAATGTAATTCCATGGGTCTAGTCAGTTGGGTGTGTCAGCCACTCCTGTTCTTCTTCAGGATACTTCATTCTATCTGTTTTCAGAGAGGGAGAAGGGGAGACATTCAGTATTGTTTGAGCACTTAGCCCCCTGTTCACATTGGCCTGCTTTTCTTTTTTTTAACCTTTGAGCTTATTGTCTATGGATTCTCAATCAGCCAGGTCATGCTTGTCCCAAAGAACTGAAGAAGCTTCTTGGATGAGAAGCAAATTGTTCTCAGAGCAAAAAAGTTAACCAAGATAGTCCAGCTGATTTTTGAAAAAAAAAAAAAAGCACCTTTGAGACTGAGCTTCTTCTACTCCATTTTTCTGAATGCAATCTTGCAAACTTTGGATTCACTTAGGCATATTGTATTTTGACTACACTTTTATCAGCAATTGGTAATTGTATTTGCTATTAGGACTCCAGCTGAGAATGTAAGAGCTTTTGCCTTAATAGGACACTTATTTCTAAATTGGGGTGTTTTTAGAACTCTTCCCCCACCAAAGCTGTTACAATACTTCCCTATGTTGCTTAAGAGGTAAATGTACCCCTTAATTGAACAATGAAAATTAAGCATCCTGTTAACAGGATGGATTTTTGACTCTCCTTTTTCGTGCTGTTTTATTTGTATGTGTTAATCAGGTTTAATAATTTACTTAGAAAGTGGATGGATGGAAGGAAGGAAGGAAGGAAGGAAGGAAGGAAGGAAGGAAGGAAGGAAGGAAGGAAGGAAGGATCAAAGTAAAACATGTACAACAGGTAAAAAAATAATGATTAGCCATCACTATTCTTTCAGATGTAAGAAAAAAACAGATCCATTCTTTGAGACTACATTTGAAGGCAGACATGGCTCCTTCCACTGACTGGTAGAGTCAGCATGTTTAATATGTTCAAAATTTTGATCTGTATATCCAAAACTGACTTAAGTCCAAACATTGGAAGGTCTAAACTGTGTTTTCAGCTGAAAAAATCAGACAGGTGCCAGCTTTGAATGAATTGCTGAGAGTGTGAAATATTTATGGACATTCCAGATGCTCTGACATACTGCCTGAGCCACTATACATGATCCAAGAACAACTGCAGATATGCAGGGTAGAAAGAGAACAAGCAATATTGAGAGGATTGTCATGTTTTAGGTTTGCTATATCACTTTGAGACTTGTACATGAGTGACGTATGTACGTGAGGAATCTTGAAAGGAAACACAGCAAGCATATATGTGCCTCTGTGGAATGTCTATCAAGAAACTGTAATGCCTAAGAACCCTGCATTCAGACATTCGTAAGTGTTTCAAAATAAATGCTTATGTGTTCTTGGGAGTAAATAACATACAACTTTATGCATCATCCTGTTCCCAATCTTCTCAATGCATAGCAAACTGAAACTCCTTTTTCTGTTCCAGTCCATTTTTGTCCATTTCCTTAATGCTCCCTCTTCTTTTTGGGTAGAGGATTCCAAGATTCTATTTTTCCCCACTATCCTAAATGCATATTGGCAGACTCATTCAATTGAGTGACATGAATCACTCAAGAAAGCACTGGTTTAACTTGCATTGGCTTTTTACCACATTGCCAGTCCCAGACAAGTGTTTCTACTGATCCTAGACCTGTCTGATATCAGTTCAACAGGTGACCCCGGTATCAAAGAATTCTGAGATCTGTCTTTCTGTGTGTGGGAGCACAGCATGTCCTCTCCTCATGGACTTAGCAATTTCACAAAAAGTGCACTCACAGTTAAAAATGTTCCCATTAAAACCAACGGCCCCTTACTCTGGAAACGCCTGCTCTTTTTGCCCTTCAGAGTAATAACGCTTAAAAACACTGCTTTACCTCCTCCTCACCAACATCCAGCAAATTTTACAGAAAGCATATTTTGACATACAATGCTGGGCTTTGCCTGTTTGTTTCGTTTTCCTGTTCTCAGGAACCAGAATTTATTTTTGGCCTCGCTATTGGATGTCACACATCGTTTGCTAGTACTTAAAGAACATCATCTTGCCATTCAATGTCTACATTAATTATTGACTTATTACAGGCAAAACCTTGTGCCCAACTAGCTCAGAGCAAAGTATTAAAACCAGGGATTTACCCAGCAGTGATTGATGCCCTCCATTACACTCCATTAGATATTTTATTCTTGTGCAATGAAGAGCAGCCAACTTTGTCAAGTATTTTCCGTTCCCTCTGGTCTTATTGGTCCGATCTATTCTGGGGGAGGTCCCATAAATGGCCGCATATGGCTTTGTGTCTGTAGGAGTGATGATGGTACAGATGGTGTTCATTGCCCACCAATTTAGCAGACCCCCTTTTATTGTACATCTGACAGCACTGGGGAGCTTTGCAGATCTAACAAAATATATCTATTTTCTAATTGTCTATTTATCACTTCCCCTGGATGTGTAGGGCCTCTCCTTGGAAAGCAAAGAGGTGGTGGTGGGGGAGAGCGAAGTACCTTGAACAATGAGGCTTGTCAAGGCACTTGCTCACTTTAAATTAGGGGTCTAGTTGCTAAATAACTAATTTAGTCCTGCTATCAAGCTGAAAAAGTGGGTATTCAGTGTAAAGTGCCAAGTGGGGAATTGATTATGTCTTTGGTTGGTGTGCATGATAAAATTGCCAGACCTGGCTGGCCTTGAAGGCTGTAGGTAGTTCCCAGGAGGCGGGCAGCTTTTCATCATGGAGAATTAGCACAAGATCTACCAAATAGGCTGAGCAGAATGGCAGCTGAATCCCCCGCATTCCACATACAAAACTATGGAGCTGGGTCAGTCGCAAAGGGGCTCATTGTTTGCTTGCTCATCTCCGCTCCTCTCCCCTCCCTGGACGGTAAAGAAAAAATAGTGGGGTTGCATCCCATTTGTTGTTGGAAAATGTGTGGAGACAAAAAGGGAGCAAACACAGTTGTGGCAGGTAGGATTTTCAGTAGGAAAAGTCATTAACTGAAGGCTGGCTATGTGAGGAGGTAAGAGATTGTAGTTTTCCTTGAAATAGTTTGTCATTTGTTATAATACACAAGTTTTGTTCTAATGCCTTTTAGCCAATAGAAGAAGCCGCCCAAATGCTTTTTAAAAATGAAATCATCTCAGGGGTTATTAATGTTCTTAAGCTCTCTCTACTCTCCACATTGCAAGGGAACAAGAAGAGAGCCACAAAGTCCTTGGAAAAGATATTCAAATGCTGCAGTATGTGAGGGTGGAGGTTGGTTTCTGAACATTTCGTTACTAGGCTAGGTAACATCTTCAGCAGTAAGTCTTGTGATGAGCCTAGTGATGGGTCAGGTGAGGGTCTTGTAATGGGTTTTGTGAGGGGTCAGCCTCATCTGATGTGACCCTCACCTGACATGACTCACACCTGATCCATCACAAGACCCTCACCTGATATGAGCCTCCCATCACAAGACCTACTGACCACATGAAGCCCTCATAAGCAGAACACCACCCACGCTGACATTCCCTAAACTCCACTGAAGATGTTACCTAGCCTGGTAACGAAATGTTTGGAAACCAACCCACAAGCTTGAAGACCAAGCCTCCACCTTCATCCTACACCTGAGCTACAGATATTTGCCATTATCACTGCAATATGTCTATCTTGTACCTATATAGATTGGTGTAGTAAAGGCAATGATATTCCGTGTGATACTCTATGGAAGCAAAAGTGGAACATTGGAAAAATATGATACTCTTAAACTTGTTGGGGAAGACTCCTGAGGATATCATGGATAACCCCCCCCAAAAAAAAAACAACCCCCACAACCAAACCAAGGAATCATCAAACAAATCAACTCAGAGTTCTTGTTGGAGGCACAAATGACCAGGTTCAAAATACTCAACATTAATCACATTATGGAAAGACCTAGCTCTGCTAAGGCTGTAAAGCTGAAAAAGATGGAAGGAAAGAGCAGATGACCAGCAATCAGGTGGATGAGCTTAGTTACAGTATTGACAAATGCATAGTAGGAACACCTAAAAGACCAGGTTCAGAGAAAAGCTACCTATGCAGTTGCGAAGTGTCAACACCAACCTGATGTTTGACAAGATAATCAATCAGCCAGTCAATTGGAATGGTAAGACAGTTTTTCAACTTCATCAAATTGATAATAGCACTTACCTTGCATTTCTTTCCCAGAGACAGAAGAAGTTTCTGTAATCAGTGCAAGACCCTGAGGAAAGTATAGCCCTGTTTAAATCTTAATAAAAAAGTATGAATGATAATGTAAGCCCAATAAAAAAAGTTTAAAGCATCTAAAGCAGTGGTTCTCAACCTTTTTCAGGTTGAGACCCCACTTGTCCCGTCCATGCGCGGCACGACCCCGCGCACGCGCGTGCACGTCGGGCCGATCCGCGCATGTGTGGCGCGCGCGCGACGAAAAATAAAACAAGAAACAAACAAAAAATGGCAGACCACAACGGGCCGATCCACATATGCGCGGCGCGCGCGCGACGGCCTGAATCGTGCATGCGCGGTGCGCGCGATGAAAAAAAACAAAAAAACAAAAAAACAAACAAAATGGCAGACCGCGACGGCCCAATCCGCGCATGCGCAGTGCGCGCGATGGCCCGAACCGCGCATGCACGGCGCATGTGCAATAAAAAAAAACAAAAACAAAACAAAATGGCGGACCGCGATGGGCCGAACCGCGCATGCGGTTTTTTTTTGAACAAAAAAACCCCAAAAAAACAAAAAAACAAAATGGTGGACCGTGGTGTCCGGCGACCCCCGCGAAACGGTCGATCGACCCCAAATCGGGTCGCAACCCATAGGTTGAGAACCGCTGATCTAAAGCTCCCCCCCCCAACCTTTATTGTATGGATAATCTTTTGTTGCCTGGTTTGACTTGGCTCTAAAGTTTCACATTTGATTCCATGTTAAAGTCCAGGTCACATCATCAGTGGATTTAATAGCTTATAGAGTAGAATATAGAGTAGAATTCACTAGGAAGAAGCTTCTTTTGGTTTTGAATGATTCAGGAGGATATTTTTACACTGGATCTTCTTTCTGAAGCATGAAGGGTAACAGCAGATGGGGCAGGTTAGCAATTGACCCTTTGACTCTCTACTCTTTGAGTAAGTGAGTGATTGCACCTTTCTTTTAATGCATTTAGTTCCTTCGCTTAGGGCACAGAAAGTTTTTTTCATAGAATTTGTTTCCAAATAAACACTTTCTGATGGCAGCCCCATCACATGTCAAACTTCAGCTCATAATCATATAATGCTTTAATATTTTTAATATGACATTAGGTGTTTCCATTCCAGCTGTGTATTTTAACCGAGCTTTCAAAATTTGCTTTGCTTAAGGTGGCAGATCTCCCCATACTTTTACTTCTATATAATTTTACTTTAATGTGCTTTATTTGAACAAGCCTTCCTTCTCTGAGAAGCCCAACATAGGATTTCACTGCTAGTTTTGATGACTCTGGACTTCTGGCGTGTATCTCAGGTGCATCCTTCAAAGCTGTCAGCTATCAAATGCAAAATACCATTGCAGGTCAAATGCTATCACATATTAAGCACTATTACTTTCCAACTGTCAAATCTCAAAATCAGATTGTGCATTGTCAGACACATTTATTGATCTAAGCTATTTCCAGTATTCACCAAATATTTGGTATCTGTATTTATGATTCTGTAATTTTTTTTTGTTATTGAAAAAATACCTATTTGCTCTGAGATAGATAGATATAGCTAGTTCAACAAGCTTACTGGGTTTGTTTAAAAGGGTTATAAATATATGCAATTATAACCAATTAAAACTGAGCAAATGCTTCTATTTGGAACGGATTACATTACAATATTTCCAGAATCATTTTCATTGGGAGTTTCTTTAGATTTCTTTATGAATTCTCTTGTTAAACTGGGATGCTTTGGTTATTGTTCTCTGGAATTCCAGCTCTAAAAGAATATTTAAAACCCATTGGCAGAAGATGGCATTTCAATTTACTATTAGTTGTTTGCAGCTGGCTTCGATACTCAGCATCCCCCCCCCCCCAGCAAAGTTGTCATGAACTAAAGCCAAGGCCATGTGTGTTGATTTGTTTGGACATTATAATTCTTCATTGTAACAGACTGTATATTGTGAGAAGTGGCCAATACAATGCGACATCCTACAATAGACATCCAGTTATGCACTCACAGTTTGCTTTGCTAGATCCCAATGGCATAGCCCCCAAACTGCTAAGCAGAATTGGAGCCTTTTCTGCTAATTAAAAAGAAAACAATACAAGGCACCATATAGTACATTTCTGCGATGACAACGAAAGTTCTTTTGTTGTATACACCCATCGTCCTTTTTTTTTTGGTGTGGAAATTTATAAATGTGCATTTTTAAATTATGCATACATTTGGCGGGGGAGGGATGGCAAATAGATTCTAGGCTTTTCTCCCCCTCACCCAACAGCTGACTTACATTGTCATATCTGACACTGCCAACCATCTATTTAGCAGGGGAGAGAGCTTTACTTACAGGAGCACAGAAGGTTTAGATGACAAGCAGACAAAGGTTCCAAGTAGATTGATTTGGGAAATTATAAGTACATCAGTTTCATGTCTCTGGGATTTTATTGGGGAAAAATTATCAAAATATAGATAGGTGTCTATTTTTCTAGAGGAAGAAAGGTCAAAGGGTGGCTAGCAACCAGACTAGATAGGCTTGATCCATGTTGCATCTATCCATTCTGATCTATTTGTCTGATAGTATAATTGGTTTGATGGATAATGAAAATGCAGGGGATTTAACCTATTGACTTCAGCAAGGCTCTTGGCTCAGTTCCACATGGTTTTTGCCCCTGAAATAAGAACTGAGATTAGAACCTGGTAGGCTTCTCTCCAAGCTAACATGTAAACTGATGGATATTTCAGTTGGTGGAGCCATGCTTGTATAGGTGTGGGAGAGTTCAGCAGTTACTTTGTCTTGCCTTTTCTTCCTAAGTGCTCCTTTGCACTTAACTGTTTCCACTGTAGCAACAATAGTGCTATTAATTAGGCATTCATCCTAGCTTTCAAATGTAACATGCATGTCCCAGCACAATGGATGAAGCCAATTACACGGGGAGACTTTCCCCCAAGGAGATCTGCCTCTTTAGAATGTCGCTAAACAGTTTTCATTTTAAAAATAATAATACAAAAATGCATACATTTAGGAAAAATTAAGAAAGAAATGTGCTAGGAAAACTAGTAAAAATGTGTTACTGTAAGGGTGAAACACATACAGAAAAGTGATCACATAAGAGAAACCATCTACAAAATTATATCTAAAACAACATATGTCAACCAATGAGATCAATTTTCATTTGGATTTATTCCCCCCCCCTCCAAATTTATAAATTTTTGGTTTTGGAAAAATAAGGAATTGAACAAATGCATAATTGGTGAGTTGTCCCATTTGTTTTTCCCCATACACTTTTCAATTATGTGATACTGTGACAACCACAGAACAAAACACTGTATTAATTGGTTATGCCATTTCTTCAAATAACTTGATGGTAGGGGATGCACCTACAGCTAAATTTGTCAAACTAATGCTGTAAACATTTCACATCTCTAATCATCTTCTTTCAACTTTACTGCCTCTTGTTCTCAAAACAATGACTTTGTTTCTCATAAGCTTTTTTTTCTCATTCCCATTCCCCAAGTCTTTGTTTTCAAGATGTTTTAAAATGTACATTTTAATCATATATCATATATCATTTTAATCATATATCATATATCCCAAAAATGTAATATGCAGTGTGGTCTTACTATTTTCCAACCCCTATGATGTGAAACATGGTTTTCTAAGCATGCCCAACATGACAAAATTGACCACCCCCAGTTTTGCAATAACAGCAAAAGGAATCCATTTGTGTAGCTTAGTCACAAATTATGTTAGGCTTGTAACAAAACTCGACTCAAAAGCTTCAGTTTTGATACCTGTAAATTAAGCATACTATAACTGAATGGAAGGGAAATAGGTAAGCTACTAAAGTTATGGCTACTTTATTCAAACTCAATAAAAGGTTATAAATTGAATCATGATATCTCCCAGCGGGTGATCATGTTTTCTCCTTTTACCATCTAAGAAATACGCTGGCACTAGGGAATTCTTTTTTTAAAGAATTGCTAGATTTTTCCAGCCTACACTTTGATAACTATTACTATGGATAATGGAGTCTAGGAAATGATAAAATGTTAGAGAACAGATGTTAATTTTAAGGTTGAAATAACATTATTGATGAGAGCGCTGTTATGATAGCTTCTCATCACAATAAAACGTCAGCTCCATATCCAATGTAAGGGAAGACCCCATTTCTTTTAAAATTTATATTCAAGTTAAGATATGCACAGGCAATTTCCTACAGCCACATGCTTTCAGTTTTATTCTCTAAATCCTCCTGTACATAAAACAGATTTTATTAGCGTTATATGCTGTAGTCTGATTTGGGTATCTTTGAGTATCTTCAACAATTTCATTTCTCAGAATGATTGAATGTTGGCTCTAGGCAGGCTGTAACATCCATCAGGTGACTGTGTATTATTTGACAACATTGGAACATGCAAACTGTTTCATAAAGCCACTACTCTATTGTACAGGCTGAGCTCCACTTTTTCTAAATTGCCATAGGGCATCATTTCATACCAAGCGAGGAAGTGATTCCTTCCAAAGGGTTTTTATTTTGTTTTTTGAGAATAGAATCGGTGAAAACAATATATATCTAACACTGTGAGGGTTTTTAATCAAATGAACTTTTATTGTTCTGAATGTTTGTTTAAAAGCCTCTTTTATGTGTCTATTCTCTCGACTAAAGGGGGGGGTGTCTTTGTATGTTTCAAACCCCCACAGAATGAATTTGAAATTTTCATTGCTGCAACAAAATCCAGTTAGAGTTCACCTTTCTCCAGCAGAATTCCACAGTGGAGATTGATGGGAGCTGCACTGACTTCCTCAGCGTTGTGAGGTAGCCAAAACTTTATTCTTTATTAAGTTTTAAAATCTTTCTAAAAAAGTCTGGCAACCTTTCCCTCGCATAAGTCTCCTTCTTTCATGCTCTGAACTCATCATGTAACCATGTAAAATAGTGTGATTAAAAAACAATCTTGTTTTAATGTATGGGTTTTAACTGTTTTTAAGAATAAACCCTTCTACGGCAGGTTTCCACAATAGGATATATTTTAATAATCTCCAAGCAATAACAAACAACAGCAATAACAAATCTCTAGCCTGGGAAATATGAAGGTAACTGTGAGTAAAAATGCATAAGCATAAAATGCGATGCCAGAGGAAAATAAGGAAAAATATATTGTATATGTAAAAGCTCTCTAGAGCTTTCTCAATGGCATGGGAGAATGGGGGGATCACTAATCCCTGTTAGGTCTTTTTGGAGGAACTGTCCAGGGGGAAAAAATCCTTTGTAATTACCAACCTAAGTGGCATTATGTCAGTCCCACTAGGTAAACCAGACCAAAAGAACAACTCAAACAAAAAATGACACTTTCCTGAGACGGACTATATGAACAGAATCTTGTAAGTCTGCTTGAGCTGTACCTCCCCTGGTATACCTCCCATGTTATACCTCAGTGCCTGCCTCTTTGCCTGAGTTGCTCCCAAACACTGTCTTGCACCCCAGGACCTATTTGATGTTTCAGCTCTCTTTGCCTAGGACCTACCGGTAGTTAACCGTTCTTGCATGTTTCCTGTCAAGTCATCTTCCTACTGTCTACATACTAAGAGTGCATTTCTTTTGCTATTATTTGTCTTTTAATCATTGTTCCATTCAACAATGACTGCACAGGTTAATTGGTTTAAAGTTCTGGTCCAGTTCAGTTGTGCTTTTTGACCCCCAGAGATATACACTTTTCCCAATGTGGTTAGAAGGGAGGGAATTGCATCCCAATTAGGGCTAGTAGGGATATGTTCTATTTTCTTATTCTATGGAAGCGGCATACTCAAGTAAAAATAAGTAAGCACAGGGGCAGGTAAGTCAAATGGAGCAATGATTTAATTGCACTCAACAGTCTTCATTCACATCCTACCTCTGCTTCGTCTCCAACTCCATGGTGCTTGGGTGAATGTAATTTGTTTCTGGAGGGATGGGCCATTAGACCACTCCTGTTCCGAGATCATTACATTGTAGAGCCAAAATGGGCAGACTGCCCCTGCTCCCTCAGCAGAACTGAACCATGATAGGTCCTCTGGCATAAATCCTCATTATATTGCTAGCCCATTCATTTTTCTATGGACTGGAGTCTATTCTCCTTGCTCCAGCTCTTAGTCATATATGACATACATCCCTTACACCAACAAGGCACCATGTATCTTAGTTCCTTTTTGTTTACTTACAGTTTGTTCAGCTACAGGTTATGAACACGTTAAAAAAAATCAGAGGTAAAATCCTGAATTTCTTGTCTAATTAGTCCAAGAATGATTAAAATAGCAGAGAACATAAGGTTATTTCCCTCTTAGTGCAAATGTGCAGAAGAGCAGGCTGGCCAATTTTCATTTGCTTCTCTGTAGAAATGAAAATCATTGGAAGATTGCAGGAGGTAGAATATATTGTTGGAGAGAAAACTGAATAAAGAGTGGAGTTCTTTCTACTACTTTTCCTCTTTTTCCTCCCTTATAATCTACTACTAAGCAGAACAATATGGTAGGGTAACCTGACAACCAGCAATTGACAATTAGTTCAAATTGGGTATTATCAGAATTATTAGCTCTTTTTTTAAATAAGAGAGAGAGGGGGGGCATAGGAATACATTGTTTTTATCTGATGTGAAGACCAGCTACTTGTCTTCAGTTACCTGTATCTATAAGAATGAGCAGTTTAACAATTGGTCATCTGGTCTCATTCCTCATGACCTCCCATCCGTTTTATGCCCATGTTTGATGCAATAGTGCAGGTCTGGAATTGAATGCCTTCCTGTGCATTCTGGCATAACTTCTTTCAATAGTCCCGTTTGCAAATGAACAGATCATTCTGGCATGACATTTCATTAAACTGGTCATTAGCCATGCCCTAAATGCATTCATACAGATTAGTTATGAATGCTTGTAAGTTAGTCAAGCTGCATGAGGCCTTCCATCTTTGGTCTCATGATCTTCCAGCACCATCCCAAGAGGAGGGAAAAACAGTGTTTAGGAAAAGGTAAGCCAGAAAACAATGTACCCTTCTACCTTCCACGGAAGAAAGCATCTTTCATCTTTATCTAAGTTGCATTGTGCATCTGCACTTGCAGAGGATAAGGTCTTGGGATGGTTTGAGGAAAGATCAAGAGTGGATTATTTATTAAATTTGTTTGTCACCCATCTCACTGCAAGGCAACTCCGGACAGCTTACAACATTAAAATAAAACCATAAATCTATACAAAGATATAAAATCACAATAAAACCATAATAAAAAAACAAATTACAACTAAAACTAAATGTAGAATGTACAGGGGGATGTGGGAACTGCTATTAGTTGATCAACCACCTCCAGATTGGTACTTTCCTATTCTGGTCTCAAACCAACTGGCAGAGCCGTGTTTTCAGGCTCTTATGAAAGGTTAGGAGGGAGGGAGCCATACTCACCTCAAGGGACATGAGGTTCCAAAAGGCAGGAGCCACCCTGCAGCCAAGCCTTAATAGATATGTAACTTCTGGCTTATAACATTAATTGTAGCCAAGAATTCATATTTTCAAGTACATATAAAGAGTAGATGTACTTTCAGCATCAGTCCTTATAATATATCAGAGATCTATATATGTGTGATGTATATTTCTTACTTAATCTGTATATCCCACTTTTACTCCAAGGACTCAAACATCTTCCATGGGGATCTCCTTTCATTTTATTCTCACAATTGCCTTTCAAGATAGGTTGGTTAAGAAAGAGCAATTGACTTGAAGTCACATGGTGAGTTTCCATGGCTGATGTCAAGTGCAGGAAATCAGAAGTCCACACAATTCAAATGAATATAGATTTATTGCATGATGATGCTCTTTACAAGAATCTGAACTATTAACGGTCAAAATAAATTGGCAGCAGATAAGAGTAAATGTAATTCAAGATGGACTGGACTTAGATCTCTTGTGAGCATGAAAGGACTTGAGACTGATGACGTGTTTAACCCTTCCCTCGGTTTAAGCCTGGTCATCTCCTACAGCTGAAGTTAGACTTGAACATGGATTCTCAGGCTTAATTCAAGATTTTAATCACTCCATCATATAGATCATTTTATATGTATGGGCCAAACGTTGTACCAACCTTCGATTGGCATGTCAGGGCCACACTTTAAAGGGACAGGATTACCTCAAAAAGATAAAAACGTGGGGTCAAGGCCACAGTTAGATGAATAAAATTTTAAATCTCTTGTGCAAGAATTTGATGCCTGGGGTGGAAAAAGAACCTGATAAGCTACGGTAGTAGGGAGAGGCCATAGCACTTGGGTCCTTGCTGCTGATGGAGTTGTGTAACCAGATGTTGAGGATGGGGAAAATAGTCCAGAATAGTAGCATGAGGAAGAGCTACAGAGCAGGAAGGATGTCAAAGGGATATGGTGAAGGAAAATGGGTTAACCCCACTACAATTCTTAGAATTTGGTGAATTTGAACCCTATGGGCACAAATTGTATATTGAAGTTTTAGAAAAGCATTTTTTTTCATAATTTATGAAGCAAAAAAAAGTAGGAATGTCAGTTCTTGCATGCACTCACTGGACATTGTATTTTATAGAGAAAAACTGAGTTTAAGAGAGATGTGTTGATTTTAAGAGTTAACATTGACACACATTTTCATCCTGGCTTTCTTAGGAAAAGAGCAGATAAACGCTAAACAGTATTAACAACGTATTAAGTACCTCACAGCATGATTAGTACAGTACAGTCTAGAATGACTTCATAAGCATAATACATCGCATGCTTATTTATTTAATTTGTAGCACTAACTATAGAGATCTCTTGGGGATTTTGTCCAAAGATAATACCACTACATTTAAAAATGCTAATACATGTCAGTTTTGCAAATATACATTCCAATTTCATATCTAGCAGAAGGAATTATGGCATGATATGTGTCTGAGAAAAGGAGGAAGGGAGAAAATTTCTTGAAATGAACCAATAGAACAAGATCCCTCAATAACCTGGCTCTAGTTTAAGGCTAAGTAAAGCTATATTTCCCCCCTTCATTTAAACTGGATTCAGCCAGTTCGCACCACTTCGGCAGAACCGGTAACTAATTTTTTGTTGCCTAGGCCCAGAACGGACTTCCAGAAATGGCATCCACACAGAAAACTGGTTGTTCATATATTTGAATCCCATCACTGACTCACACCCATAATTTATCTTGAATGTTTATCAATCTGTGCACAAATTGTGCTTTCTTTGTTAAGCATAAGAGAAGGAAGGGAATTTTTAAAAAGAGAACATAGCACGGACCTTTGGCAACATACACGTTTAATAAATAAATAAAATAAATAAATAACTAAAGTACTGCAATAATAGAAAAGCAAATTGTTGTCGTAGGGAGCCTATTAACTCTGTTGCCTTTCAGTGCTGCAGTGAGAATCTAATCTTTTGCAGGTTCTCTGTGCCTCAAAACTGAGGACTAGAATCATGCTCTTAAAAAAAGGAAAACAAAAGCTCTAGCAAGTAATAACTTACATCCTGCAAAATGCCCAGTGCACAGGTGCATGGCAAACAAGCAACCCTGCTTACAATCTGCTTTTTTCCCCACTTAATATGACACCACTATACTAGTCTTAATCTGTTACAGGGTATACAGAATCCATTTTCAGGTAGGTTGGTTTTACCTATTAAAGAGTTTTATATGATACCCTTAAAAGCACAAAATCAATGGAAGTGAATAAGGCATTTCACAATATCCTTCCATGACTAAAAAGTGCAAATAAGATTTTTAAAGTGGAACATTCTGATATTTTAAAAGGCTGGAGACCATGACAAATGCCAATAAATATGCAAAGTAGGTGAAGAGGGCCATCATTCATCCAAAAGATGGTCTGGTGTTTGCCTTCCAGATTTAACTCTACTGTCTTGTGAACTTCCTTTTTTTTTCTTTTTTCTTTGCAGAATGAGATGAAGAGATGAGTGAAAAGGAAGAAAGGCTGAGTGAATGAGAGCTGGAGCTTTTCTGCCTTTTTCTTTTCTTTTCTTTTCTTTTTTCTTTTGCTGTGAAAGGGATCCATTGATTTTGTAAAGAGATCAAAGCATTCAGTAAGAAAAGTCTCTTGGTGCAACTAAGCTCATTCATTTGCATAGTCATTAACAACAGTCGTTTATATAGGGCTGCCAATATACCAGATAGTGAAATATCTGGTATATTGGCCAAAAGACAAGGTCTTAGCTGTAAGGTTCTTACATTCCAAAAATGTGTTGGGTGAGTGGATGCAGGGACATCTTTGATAGGAAATGAAAGAAGAAGAACAGTCACAGAATATAAGGGTCGGATCACAAAGTTATCTAGTCCAACCCCCTCCTCAATCCAGGAATTCACTACTACAACGATGGGAGGTAGAATGGGAAAACAGCAATAGCACTTAGACTTATATACCACCTCACAGTTCTTTCCAGCACTCTCTGGGCGTTTTATAATGTAAACATATTGCCTGCAACAATCTGGGTCCTAATTTCACTGACCTCGGAAAGATGGAAGGGCTGAGTCAACCTGGAGCCCATCAGGATCAAACTCCTGGCTGTGGGCAGAGTTTGCCTGCAATACTGCGTTCTAACCATGGCAACACCAGGGCTCCTAATAACAAATGGCATGGAAGACTTGTCCTGCCTTTAATGGTTTGGCTAGAAAACAAGATCTAGGTGGAGTGAGTCCTGCACCAATAGGCTCTCCCATCTAGTTCCGTGTCTGGTTTTGCTCCATAGAAAACTAATTTGTTTGAAAGTTACTTGGTGGATTGGACTCTATAGATGTGAACTCTCTCAAGCCCCATGGTTAGCACCTTTAAAAGGCTTTGCAATACAGCCTCTAGTTGCATCTAATCTAATTATACAATCAAGAAAGAAAACATGAGATTCTCCTTAATACATACATACTATCCTCTGTGGAGAAGGTCCCAAGAGGATTGTCCCGTAACCTTCCTTCTCATCCTGCTGCAGAGAGGTCACTATTCTTACTGCTTCCTGTCCTGGCATTTTGGCTTAGACAATATGGAAAAGAAAAAGCAGGTCTTTTCAGAAAAGTTTGAGAATGGATGTTCCTTATTTATTTCTGCATTTCTGTACGTGGCAAATGGGGTGGTTCTGCCCATGGCTAGCTATATGGTTTCTATCATGCTTTGAAAAAAAAAGGAAAAGAAAAAGGTAATGGAATTATAGAGACATCATGACAAGAGCACATTTGAAAATAATATTTGTGGGTCTTAGGAGTAAAGAAAAGATGTTACGTTCTGCATTTGACTTGACTTCTTTGAATGTTTGTAGTAACTCTGATTTAAGTTTCTGTTTGGTAAACTCTGCAATCCTGTATTTGTTTGTACTCCACAATTTGCAGTAATTCTTTTGCCATAACAAAAATGTTCTGATCCATAAGAATGCAACAGTCCAAAGAAACAGAGGGAGCCAGCATTGTCTGAAAATATTTTTCATAGTCATGTGGCCAGTATGGCTATATACCAAAAACATATGGAGTGTTGTTATCTTCCCACCAAAGTGGTACCTATTAATCTACTTGCATTTTCATGCTTTCAAACTGTTAGGTAGACAGGAGCTGGGACAAGGGATGGGAGCTTACCCCCGTGCCCTAGAGTCGAACACAACTGGACAGGAAACTTTTATCTTTATTTTTAGTCTGCATCCTAACAATTAAAATTGTAAACAATATAAAATTACAATAATAAGAAATAATAAATAGCACAACTGAAGTGCAAGTCATAAATGGTACAGAACAAAATGACAATTTAAAAATTGTGATAAAAAATCTTCAGAAGAGAGGTTCTCCAGAATATCTTGAGCAGCTTCTGAGACAATAAAGAAGTGGTGCAAGCCTTAATTTCTCAAGAGGAGGCTATTTCATAAAGCTGGAGTAGTGACTGAGAAACAGTACTGTATCTCATGACCTCCATTCTCCTCATCTCCTATTCACCTTTCAAAGATGCTAACCGTGAGGTTTGAAGGAGTCCAATCCACCAACTGACTTTCAACCATATTAATTTTCTACAGAGCAAAAGTAGACATGCAACTGAATAGGAGAGCCTATTGGTGCAGTGCTCGCTCTGCCTAGATCTTGTTTTCTAGCTAAGTTATTAAAGGCAGGACAAGTCTTCCATGGTGTCTGTTATTAGGAGCACTGGTGGCACAATGAGGATATAACCAGAACATTTTCCTGGGAAGCAGTTGTTAAGTGAATCTAGCTTCCCCAACTGATTTTGCTTGTCAGAAGATCGCAAAAGGTGATTGTATGATCCCGGAACATTGTGACCATCATAAATATGAGTCAGTTGCCAAGTGTCTGAATTTTGATCACGTGACCATGGGGATGTTGCAACAGTCAAAAAATGGTCATAAGTCATTTTTTTTCAGTGCCATTGTAACTTTGAATGGTCACTAAATGAACTGTTATAAGTCAAGGATTGCCTGTACTCTTAACTAAGAAAATACAAAGAGAATAGCTTTTCTTTTATAAAGGATTATCATTGTATGTATCAAAACCAGTTACCTAAAAAAAAAAGATGGCCAAGATCTGATCTACTGAAAATTCTGGGATCTCAGCTAATTTTTGCCATGATAGTTAGGACTAACAGAAGCTGGAATTTAACCATGTCTGGAGAGCGATGAGAGATCCCTGTAGAGCAGGGGTGTCAAACTGGTGGCCCGCAGGCTGGATACATCTGGCCACGCCCACCCTGGCTCCGCAAAGGTAAAAAAGTCACGATACGTCACGTGACACGATTGAATTTGACACCCATGCTGTAGAGTATGGTGAGATGTCTGCTCATGATAGTTAAGTAGTGATTATCTATCCTGAGGGAGAGAATGGACTTTAAATCAGTTAGATGCAGTGGGCCAATTTACCTAAATATGGAAAGTTCATTCCATTTAACCTGTGATTTTTTAAAATTAATATTAGTTATACAAAAATGTTCTAAGTAAGTTTTGAGGCCATGAAATATTAGCCGATCCACCTAATACTAACCATGTCAGCCATAAGGGGAAAGAAAAGAAATAAATGTGTGAAAAAGTAGATTGTTGTGGGAAAACAAAATGGAGATCTTGAAGTTTCTTTCTCGTTCTCTCAGTTTTCTTACGTATTTATGGAAGTGATTTGCTTCTCTAAGTTATTTTGGTAGTTATTTTAATTGTTTCTTGTTAGTTAAATGCTAAATCATATCTTATTGTGGAGCACTTAGCTATAGACCACTGTAGAGTTCATTGTAAACATGTTTTACTGTTAATTTGTAATTCAAATGCTAATAATAATAAGAAAATAATACTAGATTGGCTTTAGCGCCTTGGAAATAAGATCAACATTTTTCACGATCCTGTTTAAGAAGCAGCCCTCAGTGAACTAAAATTCATTAACTTTTCTTTCTTAAGTAACCAATGCAATTAGTTTTTAATGTTCTTCTGTGCCAGTGGAAGAAAATAAATCCATAGCAGTTAAACAGAGATGGAAACATCTCTCTCTCTCTCTCTCTCTCTCTCTCTCTCTCTCTCTCTCTCTCTCTCTCTCTCTCTCTCTCTCTCTCTCTCTCTCTCTCTCTCTCTCTCCCCCTCCCTCCCTCCCTCCCTCTCTCTCTCTCTCTCTCTCTTATCTTCTGGTTATATTTGCCTTATCTTTAGATATCGTTTTATCTCATACTCTAATGGCCAATTCAGTAAAATAATTAAAACTTTATTTATACATCTGTCACACAGATAATATAGATCTAGCCATTACAGCCTTTCAATTTATTCAAAAGCCAAATCCTTCCAGAGCTTTTTGGCAACAAAATGAATTCAACGACAAAGCTTCTTCTCTGTTTCCCTTCTACCTCACAGCCAATCAAGTAAAAATTCTCATATCAAGGCATTATTGGGACAACAGCACATATCTTGAGGGTCAAGAGATAACTTGTTCTCAGCACTTTAAGACCGGCTGCTTTGGAAAACATAAGCAGCAGCTGCGGGAGGGGGTTAACTTTGAGCCAAGGAACAATTATTGTCAGTTTAATCCACCCGTAAAGAGGACAGGCCCATTTTTTGCTTTGGGATCTACTGCATTACAAGAGGTCTATTGCTTCCCCCACCCCTGCCTTGCTGATGTGACAGACTCAGTGTTATAAAAATGTTGGTGTACGTTCCATCAACTTGATTGTAATTTCTGTTTTCTCTTAGATTGCCCCATTCTCTTCCCGGTCGTGGTTGCTTGAATATGTAATAGGTACCTCCACCTGGGTGATGGGCACTTCCCGTGACTCCTTGGGAGTACCTGACAACTGCACAGCTCCAATTTTTAATAGACTCAGAGTAGTTTTCTCTCAGAGAAGCCTTAAAAACTCCCCAAGGAGAGATCATCAAGCGGAATGGTCCCTGGTGCAGGATTTATTAGCAAGCAGGATAGGGAGGTTGATTAGCCAGCGTGGCTGAACAGACATGCTGTCAGGCAGGCCTCTTAATCCAATCAGTTACCTGTCACAGGGAGAGCTGTCTAGAGTCCCAAGAGCGGTGCATCCCTTGCACACCGCGCCCCACAGTTCCGTACCTAACAAGGAGCGTTCTCCTTGCTGCCCATGGAAAGTTTCTTCCTAATAGAAGAAAAAGGTGATATGCTTTCCATAGGAGCCATGGCAACATGGGCTGGCTTAAAACAGCTTTACATTCTGAATTGCACCATCATATTGAATCTGTGGGAACAGGCTGAGGACAGAAAAAAGCCACACTTTCAGTTTTTTAATCAGTTTGGCACCAAGACAGGATAAGGTGTGTGTGTGTGTGTGACATGATAGCGGTGGTTGAGGGGCTGTCATAAAGAAGAGGGGGTCAACTTATTTTCCAAAGCATCAGAGGGCAGGACAAGAAACAACGGATGGAAACTAATCAAGGAGAGAAGCAACCTGGAATTAAGGAGAAACTTCCTAATAGTGAAAACAATTAACCAGTGTAAAGCTTGCCTCTAAAAGTTGTAGATGTGACAGACAAAGTTTCATCACTGTAGGTTTTTAAGAAGAGACTGGACAGTCACTTGTCTGAAAATGGTATAGGGCAGGGATAGGCAACCTTGGCTCTTTTAGGACTCGTGGACCTCAACTCCCAGAATTCCTGAGCCAGCATGGCTGGCTCAGAAATTCTAGGATTGAAGTCCACGAGTCCTAAAAGAGCCAAGGTTGCCTACCCCTGGATAGGGTCTCCTGTTTGAGTAGGAGGTTGGACTAGAAGACCTCCAAGATCCCTTCCAGCTCTATTCTGTTCTGACATTCTGACAAGATAGTAGGACAAGTAGATAAGGAGTCCTAAGATTGGGTGGTAGGAATAAGATTGCAAGCCGTAAGGCCCTTCTTGCATTGCCTATTGGTGTTTTCCTTGATCAGCAGAACCTCAACAAATAATGCCATAAATAACCACAGAAGGTCCACTTCTGTTCTAGATTTCCTTCTCCTCTCTTTTGACACTGAATTTGAATTACTAAATGCAGAATGGGGCTTATCTTTTGTATTTTCCAGCCTGCAAACTGTGTTGAATCATAGTGCTTAGAAGCTGCTTCAAGTACGAGCAGTGATGAAGGATGCTTGAGGTTAAACTTCAGCAATATCCGAATGTCCTATCCTTGTTTGACTGTGTCTTGGATGATGGTGCTGACTCTGTTTACACATGGAAGAAATGTTGACATGAAGAAAATCAGCTCACTAGAAAATATTAAAGCTGAAAGACTGGAAATCTAGTTGGTATTATTATTAATTTTAACACTGAAAAAAAGGTTCTTTTATATTGCTTTTGGGGGGAGGTATTTTTATTGGCTGTTTTGAGGGTTTGATTGAATGTAGAGACAGAATATAAATTGAAAAACATAGAGCAATCATCTACACACCTCCCATGCCTCTAGGCAAATTTGTATTCGGAATCAGAAGGACCAAAATTATAACATCCTTTTCAGGGGGGGCGGATGTTAAAATTTAATCCATGCTCTGAAAATATTTTTTTCTGACTACTAGGGCTCTTCTTCAGACTTTTTTGTTTTTCAACCCAACCTGCTGTATATCTTCCAGGAAGCTGTTATTGCAATTATTCCTGCCCTTCCAAAGATGCATAACTATTCCTCAAATCCTTGCTAATTGCTTCCCATCACTGACACAAAATTCCTGCAGCCAGTGGAGGGAAAGGTTATTTGTTTATTTCCAAAAGCTTCAATCACTGGAACTGCAAGGAATTAATCTTTGGGGACAACAGATGGCATCTACTTTCCCTTCAGCTTGGAAAGAAGAAAGTTCATGATGTTTTTCTTAAGGTGGCTAACTGTAATGAAAGGCTGTGGACTTTAATTTTGTTTTTCATCTTCAAATGCTCCATTAAAAGAGCATAAATGTTATGCTCTTCCCTGTGATTCTATGTGAGTGTTCCAATTGAATTTATTGTTTTCAGACTCAAATCCAGAAATAATAGGTGACGATAGATAGAGAGATAGAGGTAATCCTTGATTTATGACCATGATTGGGACTGGAACTTCTGTTGCTAAGCAATGCAGTCATTAAGTGAGTTGCAACCAATTTTGTGATCTTTCCTGTAATCATCATTAAGTGAATCCCAAAGGTTGTTAAGTGACTCACATGGTCGTTAATTGAATCCAGCTTCTCCCATTGACTTTGCTTTTCAGAAGCTCCCTTGAAAAGGTCACAGATAATGATTGCATCACCCTGGGATGCTGCAACTGTTATAAATGCATGCCAATTGCCCAAATTTTGAACTTGTGACTGGGGGGATACTGTAACCATCGTAAACGTGAGGACTGGCCATAAGTAATTTTTTTCAGTAACATCTTAACTTTAAATGTTGTTAAACAAATAGTTGTAAGTCAATGGTGATAGATAGATAGATAGATAGATAGATAGATAGATAGATAGATAGATAGATAGATAGATAGATAGATAGATAGATAGATAGATAGATAGATAGATAGATAGGCAGGCAGGCAGGCAGGCAGGCAGAAAGACAGACAGACAGACAGACAGACAGACAGACAGACAGACAGACAGACAGACAGACAGACAGACAGACAGACAGACAGACAGACAGATAGATAGATAGATAGATAGATAGATAGATAGAATCAGAGAATGAAACATGTACCTATCTTGACTGGAATAAGCAGTTTCCCTACATTCCTTTAATTATACCTCTGAAATAAATTTGTTCCACAATTCTTAAAGTTTGGGATCATTGAAATTTGATTTCAATGGAACATTTAAGGGTTTTTTAAAGAAATCTGTTACTGATAAAACCCAAAGACTATTTAATCCAAAACAGATAACTCTTTTAAAATACATTGCATTCTACGTAGACAATATTCTATGTTATATTATATTATGCATTGATAATTGTCAACTTCCACACCCAGTATAATTCTGACTTTAAATGCTGTTTGTTTTCTTCTCTGCTCTTTTATTCTGATCTTCGGTACCTGTATATTTTAACCTGCATTTCTCCCTTAATCCTAAAGATACCCTTTATCTCCTCAGTTGTTCCTCCCTTTCCCAATTCCAACAAGGTTTCTCAATCTTCATGTTTCTTCTAGTGCAGAAAAGCACTACTTAAGGTTGCAGAGGTATAGTAGTTTTGGATGTACCTCCCCTAGCTATAGTAAACCTCTTCCAGATTGTAATTTAATTAACCTTAATATGACACTGCCATATAGGGAAATTACTAAATCTTGTGATGGATAATCATATAAAATGTATTTAGTGTCATGTCATTGTTATGGGAGGGGGCACGATGGCTCAGCAGTTAAAGATGCTGAGTTTGTCAGCTGGAGAGCTGACAGCCCGGTTTTGAGACCGGAGCTCCGAGCAATGGGGTGAGCTCCTATTACTTGCCCCAGCTCCTGCCCTGCTAGCAGTTTGTAAGCATACAAATGCAAGTAGATTAATAGGTACCACATGATCATGGAAAATGCCTTCAGACAATGCTGGTTCCCTCAGCCAAGAAATGGAGATGATCACCTGTACCATAGAGTGGGACATGACTGGACAGGGGAAATCTTTACTTTTTACTGTACATTGTTACTGAATTAAACTCCATTCTTCTCCTGGGCTCCCCTATTTGTTTTTTCCCCTCTTCCTATTCACTTTGAGGGCTTGGGATTGCAATAGATCCTGCATTAGCTAAGGGGAAGTTCAGATTCTGAAAGCGTTGCCTACCCTTGCTGGTGGCTACTATTCAGAATTTAAATTTGCAATGAAATAGAGCCGTAGTGATAACAATGGAATGAATGGGAAACCCAACCAAGCACCTCACCTCTAAGAAATCCACTGTGATCGTCACCCCTCACCATATCAGCAACCTTTCCCCTCTCAATTTACAGATTTCCCTGTATAGCTAGCTACCTGATCTTCTAAATGCAACATCCCTGGAACTGTTGTTTCGGCAACCACTTGGTTGAGACAATTCACTCTACTGCTTGACATGTTGACATGTTGGTCTGGACTCTCTTGTGATCTCCTGATTCTACTGTGCTTCTCTCTTCAGTTTTGTCTGTCTCTGGAGGCCTTTAGCTCAACATGGACACATTTGATCATACATAGTTGCCACAAACAAAGCAACCAATTAAGAAGCAGGTAATGAAGATGATTTGAATGTACTCCAAAAGTTTGATATTAAGCAGTTGTATCCTTTTCCAGGATATTTCTTAAGTAGAGAATGTATCAGCCTGTGCAAGATAATTGTCCAGAGTTATTTGATTTTTTTTAACCTGTCTTGAATGAAATATAGGGTAATTTTACTTCAATAAGAGAATTGTTTTAACTGCATCTGTAGGTCTGCTAGAATTGTTTTTATAGCAGGTTTTAAATAAGCAACTTTGAGAAATTGCCCATTGAGATATTTGATTCCAATATAAACCTCTTCAAGCTTGCAACTCATACGTTTAACTTAATTAAAGTAAAGCAAAGTACTATATTCCCAACCACTTGATTTTCTATCATTTTGGGGATTTTCTTTTCTCCAGAAGCTTGAATCTGCAGTTTTGGATTCCCCATGTTTTAAAAAACAAAAACAAAAAAACCAAATGTTGAATTGTTGTTGAAGATTATGTAAAGTGCTCTACTTCCCTATTTTGTCAGGAGTGCTTACAAAAGTAAAAACTTTTGATTTGTTGCATGTGAGCAAGAGTGGAACAAAAATTCCAGTTTCCAGCTGTTTTAGTTTCAGTCCTGCAAAGCAGCTATTTTCTTCCTCTTCTGAATCTCTTCCAAGATACTTCAGGAGAATAATAGCTTTGAACACCTGCAGAAAACTTATTTTTTGCCTGCTGGGAATGTTGAAGCTTGTGGTCCCTGTCCTGTTTTTAGTGGGAAATGAAACTTCAGAAGGCAGGTGCAAGGCAATGTATTCCCCCTCCCCTAGCTGGCTGATATTTCAGTGCCAACTTCTGTCGTGGATGCTGCTTCTTTGGAGGAAGAATCACACTGTGATTTCAGCCAATCAGGAATTGCGTAATGGTTGAGCTGATGTCATGGGACGCACAGAAAATCAGAATGGGTTTTATGATAATGCCACCAAAGGGCAAATCGGGACAAGTAGGCCAGAGAAGGTACTGAACATTCTTTAAAATGTGGGTATTTTTAGCTTAGTCCTATTTATAATAAATATTTTATTAATGTTAATGCCTTGGCACAACTCCTTATTGTTCTACCTATACATTTATCACTCTCAGTCCTTCTCTGTAATGATTTTTAATATTCCACAAAGGGGAATAGGTTAATTAGTCACCAGCCTGGTTCTACCTTCACTGTATAACAGCCATCATATTAGGTCAGGACACAATATAGCAAAAAGTAAAAATGGCTAGTTCAATGCACAGTTCTATTAATTAATTCCAATAGTTTTTCCCCCCAGTTTTATGAATTCAATTCTTATATGTTAGTTTAAGGCTTGGGGAGCACTAATATGCCAATTAAACCAGAATTAGAAGAAACAGTGACTGTAGAATGTAGAACCAAGGATTATGATGTAACTAGCAAAATAGCAGGGAGAAAGCTTTCCAATTATATTGGATCTGGGTTTGGATCTTGACAGAGTTGAAATGTTGAGGTAGATCCATAGGAGATGATCATTTATGGGATGCCTGTATAGGGCTTTAGCCAATTGTGTTCTGAATCAAGATATATACAAAACTCAATCTCAAATCTGATAACCTGAAGTTCCAATTGGCTATGAGGTTGATGGGACAATCTACGGGAAAAGGGAAATCAGCTCAAAATTACAGTACATGTCATGGTGGAAAGTGAGGGAAGAATAGATCCAATGATTTATACAATTATCCTGAGATCAGAATTACTCTTGCCACCTGGTCATCATTGCTAGTCCAATCAAGGCATCTGGTGTGTGTGGTGGGGAGGGGAACAAATTAATGGAGGCAGAATCTTTTAGGCAGGATCAGCCAATGTGAGTCTATCTAAAGCAGGGGTCTTCAAACTTGGCCCTTTTATGACTTGTGGACTTCAACTCCCAGAATTCCTCAGCCAGTCATGCTGTCTGAGGAATTCTGGGAGTTGAAGTCCACATGTCCTAAAAAGGCCAAGTTTGAAGACCCCTGCTCTAAAGAAAGCAAGAAAGGACAGGGCAAGAACAGGCTTCACTTAAATTATGTATACAAAGAATTATGAGGCAATTTGTTAAATCGGTGGTTTGGGCAAGGAATTGCCAAGACAGGAAGATGAAAACAAAAAAGGTAGACCAGTGACTGTAACAAATTGTGCTGGAATCAGCCACATGATTTGGTCTAGTTTCAGAAGCACTGAGTCATATCTCTAAAGATAATGGAGAGAGTTCAGAAGACGCTTTGGAAAACAAATGCCAGCTGTCCTCTTCCAGCCCACTTCTATTTTCTAGAGAGAATACAAGTGCATCTTCAGGAAAGCAAATAAGAAAGCAGGTGCTGCAATGACATGACACAAATTCTGTCCCTTTTCATATGCACCTTGACAATGCAGGCCTCTAGGAAAGTGGCAGAGTTTTCCTTGTTTCGTCATTTTGGTAGAAGTAGTGGATCCTGCAGCTACTTCTGTTATAATCATATGATGAAGATGGCTTGTGAATTACAACTTGGACAACTAGACAGAACTCCCCTAGAGAAAGTATGCTGCACAGAAGAGGAAGATATATTTCTGAAAAGGGATGGACTTTTTTTTATCTATAGCGTAGGCATCAAACTTGCAACGTCAAGTGAAGTGTCGCGACATATCGTGACTTTTTTGGCATTGCCGGCAATGGGGTGGGCACAGTTTCTCTGTGATGCATCCAGCCCGCATGCCGGCAGTTTGACACCCCCGATCTACAGGATGAGTCATCCCAGAAAGAATGACAGTCTGCATTTCAGCATCATAGGTAAGATCTCACAAATGAATCTGATTAAACAACTTTGGACAGCTTGGGACCAATTATTTGTACATCTTATACTTACACAATTTTATACTTCTCCTTGTCCAGAAATATCCAGCAACTAGCATGGGTATGTATACTCAGTCCAGTTCCAATTCTGAACTATTCTTTTCTGCAAAGTTTCTGTCCCAAGCAATTCTGAGAGTATGGATAAATCTACTTATTGTGCGAGAACATTATTTTGCATTTAGCTAACAGAGGCTAAGAGACTGTCATCAAACAAAAACCGTTCAGCAGGATTTTCTGCAACTGGTTCCCTAGCAAGTAATGACCACATCGCTTTCTTTGACACAGAAAGTCTCAAAGTCTACTTGAGTTAATGGTATTAAAAGCTGCTGATATCCCTAATTGTTTTAAAACCATGTGTATGACCAAGACATGTCAAAATTGATGGGCAGGTCTCTATGCTCTCTCTGCCATCTCCTTTCAGATATTTGGGACACAGCTAATTTTCATCTAGAATTTTATTTAGTCTAAACTACTCTGAACTTAGTGCAGGGGTACCTTATGCCATATGCCCCTCTCTGATATTATGATGAAATGCCAATTTGAGCCAGGCAGTTTTTACTGCCCCCTCCCTCCTCCCAGTCAAAAATAAGGATGGGAATGGGAAACTTTGGAGAGAGAAATGCTTGAATTTCCACTTTTAACGGTCCCTCTCTATGTCCAAAATTACATTATTGGATTTCAGCCATTTTGTCACCCCAAATCAGCCACTTGGTAGCATTTTGTAGCTTTTAAAAAGGGTGGAAATGTGAAGAGTTAGCCTTTTGAATGCTTCTTTCTCTCCTTGAAAAATGGGAGCCCACCTGCCCTTCCTGTGACCTTGCCAATTTTACTCCACACAGTTGAGAAAGTAGCCTGATCTTGGAGAAATTCTTGATGTAGTACCATGGAAGTGCAACTGTCGTTCAGAAATAGTGTGACACTGGCACCTGAACTGCGAAAATAACAAGTCAACGTATCATTTCAGGTCACAGATCTACACTGTAGTTATTTGATTCCTTTTTAATTTGAAGGATTTTTCTATTTACAAGGAACAGCCTTCTGGTCATCATTGATCATTTGAACTGCTACTGTCCATAATGGTTTTTCAAGCTTCTACCTGCTGTGTTAAAAAACAAAACAAAAACAAGCCCCAAATTCAAGGGCAATAGCTGGTAGTAGGTAGATTCTGGGCAGTAAATGCTATCCCAGAGAGATGATTAAGAACCTATCATCTCCTGCTTCTTCCAATATAAATAACAGGGCTTTCTTCAGTCAAAAGCAAGGCAGCAATTCACCTGAGTAGATTTCCTGTCCATAATATTGTACTCTATTGCTTTACTTGTCGCAGCTTTGCTGCAGCTCAATTGAGTGTAGTACTTGTTCACCTGAGGACGCCATATATAAATAAGCTTTCACTTTTAATCCAGCAACAGATATACATATTGAAGGGTGACATGAAGAACATGAATGTAATAGAACCATCACTGTATCATCGATATTAGTTTCTGATGGTAGATGTTGCTTGGATATGTTGTCCATGTTTCGATATTGGTTTGTTATATAGTAGCACCGGTTTCCATTACAGAGGTGGCATGGAAGGGTTTATTAAGTTCAGGAATTACTGTATAATGAAAGTGTCACCATAAATAAGGGATCTTAATCATGGTGGTAATCCCAAATCTGTGTAATGTATCCAAGATCATGCAAGAATGCCTGCACTCAATAACAGCTCAGTCATATGTACAATTCATAGCAGAGAACACTCTGGTGTAATAATGGAGGGTGGAAATCCCAATTATTAAGTATTGATCTATTGTCTGCTTTGCTGAAAGCAAGAGAGCTGAAGGCTAGGGAAAAAAATACAAACAAACAGAAATAACAATTAGCACAGATCATCCAGTTTGCATAACTCAATGTGAACATGCTTAAAATGTGGAGATTTTTGTGTGATCATCTTATGAGGAAAAAAGAAGGAATGAAGAGAAAGAAATGGCTAGTAGACCTATGCTAATAGTTATCCCATAAAAAATAATTGGGTAGGAATAGAATAGAATAGAATAGAATAGAATAGAATAGAATAGAATAGAATAGAATAGAATAGAATAGAATAGAATAGAATAGAATAGAATAGAATAGAATAGAATAGAATAGAATAGAATAGAATCTGGAAGGTACCTTGGAGGTCTTCTAGTCCAGCCCCCTGCTCAAGCAGGAAAACCTATACCATCTCAGACAAGTGACTGTCTAGCCTCTTTTTAAAAATCTCCAGTGATGGAGCGCATCCTAGGAGGATGTGCTAAATAAGTTGATGTCACTCCAAACAATAAATACTCAAGAAAAGCGTATAGTCTGAGCCTTTATAATAAGAGAAAATTATATTCTGTCCAATGGATCATCTCATTACTGTTTCTCTTGACTAATTTCAGCTGTTACTACTGCTCTGGTAACTAGTTGAGTGATATGAGAATTAAATCTCAGCAGTCAGAGTGTCTTATCTCAATTTGAATATCAAAAAATTAACACCTTCATGGTTACAGAGAGAATTAATGACCAGATAATTCCTTGACAACTAACTTGTCTCTTTTTTCCCAACATAATAATGTATAGTCCAAGCTTAAATGAAGATCTAAGTGGGTTGAAAGAAAAGTGCTAGTGGTAGAGGAAAAAAAGGAAAAATAGAAGAATAGAACTATATAGTTTTCTTTTGGAGTATTGATTGAGAAATGGCAAATCAAGGTTGAATTTTGTATTGTTTTAAAATAGGACAAGATCTATTAATTTAATTAATCTCTCTTTTAGATGAAAATAATATAGAAATTTGTATGAAAATCACATTAAGTCTTGGGTAGGCTGGTAGACTCATTTAGGAGAAGGTTAGGGCTGCTGTCCATGATTTTTCTAATTTCTAATTAGATTTTTTCTAATCTTCCCTCTCCATTTTTGACTGGTGAATGAATTGTGGATTATTTTTCTTTGCTTGTTTAAAAGTGCTAAACCGTGTAGGATATATATTACAAGTTTTGTTAAAATTATTTCCACTTCAAGATAATTGAAAGTAAACTACTTTCTCTGTTTCAAGTTATGATTCAAAAATATTATAAATTAATGATTGATTTTTTTTTCAAATTACAATTTGAAATATTGTCTGGGGAGAGCACCAACATGCACTTTAATAGCTCTATGTAGGCCTAGTTAATCCACCTTGAGAAAGGTCACACTGTAAGTGAAAATGAACATCATCTGGAAACTCCTCAGCTTACCATTTAGGATGTGGGAAGGTGGAAGTTGTAGTCCCCCCCCCAAAATCATGCCAAATAACAACCCAGTCCTACTGGAACAGGAACTGCAATCTCTTAGTCTTTCCTGCAAAGCAGTGATTGGTAGTGGCCCCAGTGAAAGCAAGAACATCAGCCATAAGGAAGCAGAAACTTATATAGAGAGTTAGCTAATTGACACTAGAGAGCTCCGCTCTCAAATTATTTTCTGAACTTCACAAGGTCTCCTGAAGCTTCATATTAGAATTGCCTGCCCCATGTTACTCTCCATAACCCTCCCTTGTAGCATTTAAGTGTCATATGACCATTCCAGTAACAAGTAAGGGTTGGGAAAATCCAGTTGAAACAGGCTGATGGACTCTTTCCCTACAGAAGACAAATTTCACCCACCCACAAATACATGTGCATGAGTGTAAAACGTAAATGATTGACTTCACTGGGTTGAATGACAAGCAACTCTGCTTGCAATCTAGGCTATCCTACTATCAGATTCTACTCTAGGCATCCATGACAGCTTCTGAAAAATAAAAACTTAAGACAATTATTGCGATGTATTCTTTGCTATCTTTCATATACTTCAACTGAGCAGAACTGAAGATGAAATTCTAGAGCTGTGCAGGGCATTTGTGAGAGAAAATCTATAGGGGATTCTCGGAGAGAAATGTTATTTAATGCACCTTCTCTGCTAACAGAAAAATGCACCTGAAGTTGTCAGCTCAGTGTAGGTCTTCAAGAAAAGTTGCTAGCACGTTCTGTTCGATTGGCAAACCATAACAAAGAAGGATAAGTAAGGGGGAGAGGAGAAAACAAAGGCAATCTCCACTAACCAGAACATCTAAGGTTTCTTTCTTATTTTCAACCAGAGTCAGTCACAATGAACTCAGTAGACCTATACGGAATATGGATAAACTAGTACAATCTATTTGCATCAGTCTGTTAAGAGTAACAAGTGAAGCTGCTTTGGTTCATGGAGAAAACGTCCACCAAAATCCATAGCTCTTTTTTTTAAAAAAATTGTTGAATGCTAAACAACACATGAAAAAAAAATCCCATGAGGTTTTTTTCTTGGCCTGGCTATACTTTTTATTTTAACAGTGCAAGATTTAAAATTGAGAAAACATCAGCAGCAAGCCACAGTGATTTCCAACACACTCCTTTAAGTGATATCAGGAACCATTCATGACTGAATTTTATGGCAGAGGATAGCAATAGCAATAGCACTTAGACTTATATACTGCTTCATAGTGTTTTACAGACCTCTCTTAAGTGGTTTACAGAGTTTACAGACCCAAGACAATCTGGATCCTCATTTTTACCGACCTCGGAAGGATGGAAGACTGAGTCAACCTTGAGCCAGTGAGGATCGAACTGCTGGCAGTTGGCAGAATTAGCCTGCAGTCTAACCACTGTTCCACTATGGCTCTGGATAGTGAGATGTGACCATTTCCTACTCTTCAATAGAATTGTATAGCAATGGGGTTATTTTTTTCCAGGACTATAGCAGAAGAGAAACAGAAGCCTCCCTTTCCCAAGCAATGTAACCTTAATCTGGATACATGTGATCACCACCACCCCCGCTTTTCAGAACTTCTGCTTCCCCAAGCCAGCATGATCAATAGTAAAGGCTATCAAGAACAACATCTAAATGGCCACACTTCCTGGTGGCTACAGCCAGCTGCAATGACATCAAACTGATGACACACAAAATACCATCATCACACACAAGCTGTGTTTATGTACTGGTGCTAATATAACTGATGCAAGTATGGAAGCCCTGATTAAGTCATCACATAGGTACCATCATTTTGCTTGTCCATCCTCATGAAGCCAGTTATGGTCATGCAAGTCTTCCTTGAAGACAATAGCCATTGTAATCTGCTCGGGTGGGTATTTTACTTGACTCCTGCCATTCACTTGCTTATTTAAATTAAAATTAAAATCAAATTGGTTTAGGAACAGTCTTCTGTTTCTTAAAAAAAATAAATGATATTGCTGCAAACCTTAGGGGTTCCCTTAGTTTTCAGTAATTTTAGCCATCCTTCTCTTGGTGCTGGATCAGCCAAGTTCATTGTGGCAGAGGAGAATTAATTTCATTTTGCACTAACATTATTTATTTCTTAGAAATTATAGAGAATTTCGTAGCTCGAGTGATTTAGGCAAAGGTTTGTCCTCTGAGCTTGCTGCTTGGCTCACAGATGTTTTGTTAGCAAACTAGGTAACATCTTCAGCAGTGTTTGGGGGGGGGGTGGAGTGTCTTGTTCGTTTATATAGGTCCTGGGTGGTCAGTTGGTCTTGTGACTGGTTGAATCACAAGACTGATTGTGATGTGTTGTGATTTCAGGGTGGTTGCTGTGAGGTGTGAAATTCAAATAGTGAGGGGGTGATAAAACTCTGTCATCGATCGGTGGTTCGGATGTTCTGCTTCCTTTCCACCATTCCACCAATGGGTCCATCAATAGACACATTGACTTAGCACCAGTGTATGAACCAATAAGGAAGCGGACCATCCAAATGACCAATCAACAACAGAATCACCCCCCCCACACACACACACCAGTTGAATTTCAAGCCTCACAGCAACCAGTCAGAAATCACAAGACCAGAATCAGTCTTGTGATTCAACCAGTCTTGTGATTCAATCAGCCTTGTGACTTAGTCAGTCTTGTGATTCAACCAGTCACAAGACCAACCAACCAACCATCCAGGACCTATATAAATGAACAAGACACTTCATCCCCAAAACACTACTAAAAATGTTACCTAGTTTGGTAATGAAACGTCCAGGAGCCAAGCAATAAGCTTGGAGGACAAACCTCTGCCTAAATGATTCATTTCTGTTTCTAAAATTGTTCCATATTTGCTGCCTAATCAACTCCACTTGTTATTGTTCCCCCATGATTTCATTAATAGCCATACATGAATGTGTGAATCTTGCACAAAATGTGGTAGAAATATAGAGCACAATTCAGGCAAGGCCAGACAATTTAATCCAATGGATTGCGGTGTGAGAAACTGAGCATATAGTTGATTCTCCAATTGAAATTGATGGGACTGAACAAGTGTTTAACTTTGGTTGTGTTATGTCCACTTGGTAGTGTTCTGAACATTTAGCCCCACTGTTGGACAGTTAGGAACTCATGGGATGGGTACAGGAGTCTGGTTCCCTTAGGCTATCTTGAACACTCTGATAAGACTGCAGATGTTTGCTGAACCATCCTATTATGGCTCTACAGGAATGTGTCAGGAATTTTGGAAGTGATGATTTCCGCCAGCAGATGGCAATGAAGAGCAAGGCAAGTTTAGATCAAGACTGAAGGAAACACAAGGCAGTCTGATCAGTCTGGCATGAAGCAATCAAGATTTTCAGGGGTCTAGAGTGCATCTTAAGACACATAAGAAAGCTATTTTCACTGTGAGAACCCAGCCACAGATATTTCTAGCAAAAAAGATGCTCACATAACATTATGCCATCTCCCTGTAAGCATGGTGTGCAGCCTATGGTAGCATGAGGCAGAAGGGATCTGCAGGGCAAATTATGCAAAAGAAAAATATTAATTACAAGGGCAAAGTTCAGGACCGTTTATGAAATCTTTACCAAAATATTTTTTTTCAGTTTGGTATTTGATTCATAAATATATCAATTGTAAAATACAGCTTCAATAATGCTGTCATCCACATATATATGGCTAGAATTGCTTTGTTTCTTTCCAAACAAAGATATAGAAGATACAACATAACAGAATTGGAAGGGAGCTTGGAGGTCTTCTAGTCCAACCCCCTGCTCAAACAGGAGACCCTACACCATTTCGGACAAATGGCTGTCCAGTCTCTTCTTAAAAGCCTCAGTGATGGAGCATCCATAATTTCTGAAGGAAAGCCATTCCATTGGTTACTTGTTCTCACCATTAGGAAATTTCTCCTTAGTTCTAGGTTGCTTCTCTCCTTGATTAGTTTCCATCCATTGTCTCTTGTCTTGCCTTTTGGTGCTTTGGAGAATAAGTCAACTCTTTTTTTGTTGTTGTGGCAGCCCTTCAAATATTGGAGCACTGCTATCATGTCACCCCTAGTCCTTCTTTTCTCTAGCTACACCTAAGCCAATATTTAATTTAGGGTTCTGTTTATCTTTCATTCCAAATATTTAGTGGTGCAATTTTCCTGATCAGAGAACAATTTAAGAAAAAAACACCGTTAATTTTATAAAAATAAGTCTTGTGCAGGCAAATTTGTCCTTGACTGCTTCAGGATGAAAATTCAGCTGGTGAAGAAATTCACTAATGACCAATCTCTCTGGTTGAATTTGCCTACTTTTTCTAGGCTTTTTAACCTAGGAAAAGTGGGTCACAACTGGGAATGTGGTCCACGGAGAGAAGATTTAGCCTTTTCAGTCTCTGTTCTGTTCTTCCTCTTTCCTACCTTCGATCCCATTGGAACGCTTCTCCCCTAACCCTAACAGCAGCCTTGAGAGGCATACGAAGATCTATCATCTCTTCCTCTTGATGGCCACAAACCAGGTCATCTTCTCATAGCTGTTACTGGACTAGGAAAAGCTAAAGGTGTCTGTTTGGGGCTGAACTGAAGATAATGTGGAATGGCTGATTGTGGAATGTTCATGACTTTGATGCCTTGATTGAGGGCCTCAGAGGTAAAGTAGTGACCTAGACACAAGAGCATGATTGTTCATATGAATGGGTATGCAAAAACAGGTAAAATTGGCAGCAAGTAAAAAGAGCCATCTTGATGTTTTTGAAGCCTTTCCACAGATGTTCTTGCTAGGCAATGTTTTATAATGCACCTGTCCCTAGGCACAAGGTTGGGCATGGATGTTATTAATGAGCTCTAAATAATAGCCAAATCCTCTGAGAAAGTAATGGATTTTTTTTTTTTTTGCTTAGGTTACGAAGAATGGCTCTCGGTGAAAAAAAATAATAATGCAAGATCCATCCATTAAATAACATTCTATGCAAATGCTTCTCTCATGCCTGGAAACGACATGGGTTATATTGTAAGGCCAAAGGCTTGCAAGGAACTATTGGCTGGACTTAATTAAAATTAAATGGAATTGGATGAAAACCAAAGAATAAAAAAAATTAGCTGTTTTTGTTACTCATGTCTATTTGGGAAAAAAAACAGGTATATTCCTCAGTAAATAAATACTAATTTTGCCTGAATATCCTAGGCTTTAGCATAGATTAGCTATTTCTGTTATTATTTGATTTGCAATGTTGGCAGCTCACATTTGACAACCAAACTGGATAGTATGTAATTAAATGTGACTTTTCTAATGCTCCTCAGAACACTAGTTTTCCCTCTTGTGGCCCAGATCAATGTCACCATATTAGCTAAAATCTTCTGGCACTATTAAAAATGTTCTGTAGTACATTGGGAATATCTGCCAAATCCAGAACAAAATAAGGAACAATAGGAAATTATTTCTCTCTCTCCTCCTCCAGCCCATAATTTACAACCCATGTAATTATTTTTGGAAGTGCATACATTTCTGGCAAATTTATGAGTTCTGCATAGCAGTTGTTGCAATAGATTTGCTCATTCCTTCTTGGCAAAATCTCAGGTACTGTATATTACTTCAAAAAGGTGAGTGTTGTTTGCTGTTAATTCAGAAATTTTAAAACGTAAGGCCCACAACTGTTTTTATTAGGGCCCAGTTAGATTTCTGAATGAAATTTCTATCCTGCAGTCTGTATATTGGGGGGGGGGAAGTATGCTACAAGAAAATGGGTTGCCATTTTGGCTAGGCCTGATTGAACCAACAAATGGGATGGGATACGTGGTTGATGACCTGTCAATCAGGCTATTTCTGAACAATGGTCTACTTCTCTTTTCCTCCACTTAATCCTAGGGCCTTAGTTGTGTTTTTAATCTGTCAGACAGCCTATTTCAGAACATGGGGTTAGTGCTCTTTCAAAAGAGGGCTAGAACTGTGTTCAGAAGTAAGACTGCCTGCAAGGTCAGAAATACTGAAGAGAGGTTTTGAAGAGCATTGACAGCTCTCACTCCCTTTTTACCCATGCTTGTCCTCCATGCTTGTTAGTTGGACTAGCAGGTATGGAATAAAGCTGGAGGGAACAATTGATGATGAACAAGCTCTACTCTTGATTTATGCTGCAAGAGAACCATGGTGCTGGTTGTAAGTACCCCTGGCCAGCAGCACCCAGAAATAGTCCTGGGAGTAGACCAAGTAATAAAAACAGGGGAAAGTATTTGGCCGTGTACTGCTTGATAGCAAAGCCAGCAGAAAATCTGTAGTACATTGACTGGTGACCAAACCATGGTTAAAAAGCTGGCAGAACTTGTCTGTCCATCTGCCTTTAAGATCACTGTGCAGCATTCCAAGAACACAAGCCTTTCTAGCCTACTAACTTACTGACCTCTCTATATCTTACTGACCTCTCTAGATATTGTGGAACTACAACTGCAAGTTACACTTCAATAGTGTACTACTGAAATAACATGATTCTAGCAAGTGGGTTACAGTTCATAATTATGTGACTTAAAACTGCAAATATGACTTGAGAGTTCCTTTGGGTCTCTCCAACTTCCCTAAACAGACACCTTGTGAAAATAACTGAAAACCATCTGTTCAGATGCTGTACATCTGAATGAAGGCATTGGAAATAAATAGTGGGAGAGTGCTTGGGCTTTGTATCTACTTGTTTTGGGAGTTAGTGGCTCAGTGAAGAAAACTTGGATTAGCAAAGTTACTTATTTAAGAAGTTTAAAATTAGCTTATATCGACTGGAATATGCAGATTGCTTTCTTCACTATTGCAGTGAATGGACTAACATTTAGAATTATGAAGCAAGTAAGATTTTTTTTTCACAGTGAGGCAAAAATGTTCCTTTGGGCAAACAAAATGATTCTTTACTAATTTACTTTTAAGGAAGTAACTTAATTAGAGCAGGCTGTATAACCTGTATGTTCAGAATCACATCTGGCCCTGAAAATCTAGGCTTTACTTCTCAGAACATCTCAAAATTGCAATAGGCAAAGGAAAATATTGAGTATGTAGGGAAAATTGTGTCACTCTTATTGGATTTAAACTCTAGATTAAATCTTAATCAAGTTTAGGTTTTGTCCTGATCTTGCTTAATGATTTCTCCTGACCCCTCTTCCTTTTTTGAAGCACAGCCTATGATATGCCTTTCAAAGGCTAAAGACCCTCCATATGAAAAAGGCTATGCATCCCAATATAAAGGAAAACGTGTAAAAAAACATTTAATGTTATTAAGCTGGCACTTTATCTCGGATCTGGAATTGTATATGCAATGTTGAAAATCTACTTTATGATTTGCAGAATCACAGATTCTGTTTTGTAGATTTGCTACTGTACAATGTATAAATATGAAGTTTCTAAATGATAATATGAATAATAAAGCTTTTCTTTCTTTCTTGTGAGCACACCCTATGTTCCTCCCATGTTCTCTCCTCCATTCATGCTTCATTATAGGTCCAGGCTGATGAGTCACAAGTTGCTATGAGAATAAAAGACCTAAAAACATATCTCACTTTTCTTCACCAATGCAGGTATTAGACCTTAAATAACTGTCCCAACAGAAAGAAATAGACCCAGATGGAGATAGATGTGATACCTCCAACCTTCCCTTGGCTGAATCAACATGTTTTAATTATTTAGAAGTTTTCCATTGTACTTATTCTTGGTGGGGGAGAAACAAGAGACATGACTTAAAAAGATCCCCTCTATTGTCTCTGCGGAATGCTGGATTGTGCCTACAGATTTACCTCCAAAATCCAGGATTTAAATAGCTTCATTCCAGGATTTAAATGTGATCTTCTACACTGCTTGAAAGCACAAACTATATATGTCAGTCTGTGAATATTGCAGCATTAACAAGAGGTGTATAAATTGTGACTTACCTATTTCCTGTTCCGCGCACTTTGTAAAATTCACCATTACCATAAATTTCATTGCAGTTAGGTGTAATATATGCAAAGATAAATCTAATAAGATGCAAAGGCCCTGAAGATTGGAATGTCATAACATTTACAGACCATAAGGAAGGGAATGGATCTCCGAATAAGCATCTACCATAAATCATATGCAAAAGACAGAAAAATGTCTATGACTAAAAATAAGCAGCCAGTCCTCCCCCGATATATTAGACAACCACTGGATGGCATATTTCATTTTTCCAAGATGCTTGTTTTTTTATTGACTGTTGCTACTTTCCCACTGTTATTACTGTTAGCTAATTCCTACATGACCAATGAGATAAACCTATAATCAACAAATGCTAATATACCACCTACTACCAGCAGAACTGATCCGTCCAATTCAGTGTTCCCGAGAAGTGCTGCCAGTTGTTTCCCACTTCCATCGGACCCTGTTTTTCGGTAGTGGGACCAATTCTCTAGAATAGCCTCTCTTTTGGGAGATCAGATCTGCCTTTCTGAGCCACTGAAAACTGAACTCTCCTGAAAAATATTGGCAGAAATAAGATGATGCCATTTGTGGTGGGTTGCTGATATGGCTCAGAGTGTTACTGTTGTGTGATTTATTTCTATTATTATGTCCTCTTTTTTCCCCTTTTCTGTTTCATTGTTCCAATATCTAAAGGGCTGCCTTAAAGAAGGGGGGGGTGTCAACCTAGTATCCAAATGACCTAAAGGCAGAAAAGGAAGCAATGGATGAAATTTAATCAAGGGGAGACCTAACCTAGAACTAAGGAGAAATTTCCTGACAGTTAGAACAATTAATCAGTGGAACAGTTTGCTTCCAGAAGTTGTGGGTGCTCCAACACTAGAGGTTTTTAAGAAGAAATTGGACACCTATTTGTCTGAAATGGTATAGGATTCCTGCTTCAGCAGGGGGTTGGACTAGAAGACCTCCAAGATCCCTTCCAATGCTGTTATTCTGTATTTTCTTTACTGAGAATGGTTTTGCTTGCACTGTGGATGTTTTTAACTTTGTACAAGCTACCAGGAATACAATTACATTCAACGGTCTACACACGACTAATACATAAATAAAATTCTCCAAAAAGAAACTTCCATTTTGATCTTTCCAAATTTGAGACAAAGGCAGATATGCAGGAGATGAGAAGAAGTATCTTTTGCCTTTTTGCAATTGTTAGGTTGGTCCTCGCTCCACCTTTCCGGAGCAGGTGGACTGCCTCAATTATGATGGATGAGGAGGGTGACAGTTCTCTGGAGATAAAGTGGGAAGCTGGCAATTGCTCATTGAACTATGACGTTGCGGGTGCAGATTTGACAAGAACAGAACATTTGTGTGAAAGTACAGTAGTTAAATTTGTATGGTCTTTAATTTTCTTTATAAGTGACTGTACAAACCGGACACTGAAAATAGAATGATTTCATAATGGCTGGACATGGAGTTATTGAGTCAAGGTGAATCCATTGTGACTTCTTTGCTCTTATTGAATGATCAAGACTAAAAAGGGGAAGAAGCTGTAAAGCCAGCACAGTGCCTGGAAGGGCATTGCCTTTTTATAGAAAAGGATTGCATTGTTGAAATGGGGGAAAAAAATAATAACACATGGAAATGTAGTACAGAAGGAGAACATTATCAATCAATCTTAAAGATGTAATGCAATGAACAAAAGAGGGAAGACTGAATCCCTACTTATTCATAAAAGTGAGTTTACTCTTCATCAGTAAAAAAAATTATGATTGATGTGCAGTTACTATTGAAAACATAAACTGCATAACCAGTTCTTCTGTACAGCCTATACAGGAAACAGCAATCTCCAGGATGCTGTTCCTCCCCTTCTTGCTCTTGTGTAATGGACAGAATTCCTAATTCCCTATCGAGCTTAAAACTCTCTGCTTTAACTGATTAACAGGCTTTCATTTTAATTTTCTTCAGCCTCATATAATTTCCTAGAGCAAATAAAATATGTCCTGGCCCACTTACTTTTCCATGCAAGCCCTGTGCCTTTTGGTACTGCCACCTTTCATTTAATCAGATGTACTTCATACTGTGTGTCATTACAATATTCCATATTCTATTTACATGTCGTCTTATCTGGATTGAATTGAATTGAATTGAATTGAATTGAATGCATGGTTAGAGAAATATAGAGACATATCGAAGTAATTAGCATGGGCCTGTTAAAATATTCTAAAAGAAGTTCGCATTCTTATGGTCAGTAGCAAAGTCAATCAGATGTTTAGATGAATTTGGACTCTTAGCCTCCTATCAAGTGCTTCCCAAGAACCTGGGATAAGCAGATGTTGTTTAATAATATTAAAGATAGCATTGCAGAATTAAGCTGTTCCTAGTAAAGCTACCTATGCAATTGACGACTGGTGATTTTGTCAGTGCCAAAGGTGTTCAGGTGGTGCTCCAGATGCTTTGGGATTGGACTCAAGGTGTTTATTACTATTGGTGCTATCTTTGCTTTCTTTTGCCACAGTTGTTCTATTTCTATTTGCAGGTCTTTATATTTTGTTAACTTCTCCCTTCTCCTCTATTCTGCTGTTTCCAGGTACTGCCACTATCCAGACTTTTTGTCTGTTATTTGTCATTTATTCTACTATCCCCTGGTATCGCCACATCAATTACCCACATTTTCTTTTCAACCAGAGTAAATTTGATGTGTTATGAACCAAGACTTTATCTAGACTTTGCAGGAATTGGGCATGTCTAGTCTAGTGAAAAGAAGGACGAGGGGTGACATAATAGCAGTGTTCCAATATTTGAGGGGCTGCCACAAAGAAGAGGGGGTCAACCTATTCTCCAAAGCACCAGAAGGCAGGGCATGAAGCAGTGGATGGAAACTAATATGGGAGAGAAACAACCTAGAATTAAGGAGGAACTTCCTGATAGTGAGAATAATGAACCAGCTTTTGAGTGGCCAAAATCAAACCTTTAGTTTGTTCTTTTAATGTACAAGTCTAGTTGAAGCTATTGCCAGGTTTTATCTTTATTTACTTTCCCTTTGATCTTTTGTAGAGATTAAACATGTAACGTATTTTCTAGCAAGCATTCTATTCTTGTTTTTTCTACATTATTTTAATATTCATATTTTGTTTCTTGCACATTCAATAAGCTCCAATTTTTAACTTGTATCAATGCTCAGAGGAGAGGAGAGGAGAGGAGAGGAGAGGAGAGGAGAGGAGAGGAGAGGAGAGGAGAGGAGAGGAGAGGAGAGGAGAGGAGAGGAGAGGAGAGGAGAGGAAAGGAAAGGAAAGGAAAAGAAAGACAGAAAGAAAAGAAAAGAAAAGAAAAACCCAGAACTAATGAAAAGTGTGCATCAAAATTCTGGAAGCACTTATCTCTGCAAAGTCTGTATGTTTTCTTTTAAGCACATGAATTGTGATTTTCAGCTGACAGTTTATCAACAGCTAAAATAAGCGGACAAGCATATTTTAACAACAATGTGATCAACAGAATCGGTTTAGCTTACCAACAGGTCCAGACTATGCCTTTTCAGTTTATCAATGAACACTTAATCCCTTTAAATTACTGAAACAGAGTATTTATCTTTGAATCATTAAGTTTTGCTGCTTTCTTTAGGTTTGTCTTGGCCCTGAACATCTCCAGTTAAAAATATTTCAATAATTCAAGTCTCTCTTACTTTAATTCTATCACTTTTACAATTGCAAGTATGGATGTCCAGCAACTTAATACAGATGCTATAAAAAGAGCTAAAATAATTAATCACTCAGCTTTCATCAGTAGATCAATGTCAAAGGAACATGGTGCAGCTGAAGTACTATCAGGGGTTCTTTTTCCTCCTTATAAATTTCCAAAGGACAGAAAAGAAAGTACTGAAGTACAGATTTCTATAAATATTAATTCTGCTTTCATGCCCCATTAAGCCAAACTTTTATATATATATATGTACTTCACTGAACAAGATGATGTGGAAAACCTAAGGAAAAATATATGGAAATGTTAAATGTTTAAATTTTCTCATTTTAAAAAACCTTCCAACTATCTTTCTTTCTGTCCTTCTATCATCTATTTATCATCTATCATCTGTCTGAAATCATCATAACTTTGAGTGTACAATATTAAAACAATTTAAGACAATACAAAAGAACAAGCATCCTTCAAAAATAATAATAATAAAATAGCTACTGACAACCATTTATTAACGAAAGATCTGCCACCCACTCTAACCCGAGGCCCAACAGAACAGCCAGCTTTTAAGGGTTTATTTAAAGCCAAGGTTAGGACCATATGATTTTAAGAAACAAAGCAGGTTTTTGGAACGATAGACAACTTAATACAGATGCCATAAAAAGACCTAAAATAATTAATCACTCGGCTTTCATCAGTAGATCAATGTCTTCAATGGCAGCCCCGTCTATCATTCCAAAAACCTGCTTTGTTTCTTAAAACTAACCAGCAGCTTTTGATATTATGGGAATTCCTGTGTTTTTCTTTACTATGTATCCTGCCTTGTACCAAATCTGCTCTAGAGATGGGATCTTAAAGGCTTAAACAAATATTTCTATTTCTTTGCTCTGACATTTTCTTTTCTCCTCCTCCTCCTCTTCTTTTTCTTTCTTTCTCTTTTCTTTTCTTTTTAGAACTAGAAATTGCGATACAAGACAAAAAGGAATACCATAATTTGGAAGCAGAAGGTGCAGTTTGCCTGTGGAAGATCCTAAATTCCATGACACCCCAAATACGACTAGAAAAGAGTAGTAATGAACTAAATAAACTTGTGGTTTGACCGTTTACGACCTCCAAACCTCGTTAAAATCATTTCAGTGTTGCATTTTAGATTTACATCCAGATGTCTTAAAAATTAAACATAAGGTCACTCAAAACAGTTGTACAATGCAACAAATGTATTGTATACTGCAGGAGTCCAATGTTATTATTATCGTTTATTAAATTTGTTTGCCACCCATCACACCACAAGGTGATTCTATGTTTATCTAACAGGCAATCATTTTGTTGTAGTAAAAAATCCAGACTTTCGTCTCTCCCTAAAGTTGCAGCAACTTCATTCGTGCAAGATTTTCTTCATTACTATGATCTGAAATAAGATTCAGCCAAAAAATATAGTTACTGTTGTAATCACCATCCAAAATTAATCCCCTGCAGAATGAAGGGTCCTTATTGAAAGTTACAGACTATAACTTTCACAAGTTAAGCAACATGTTTTTTTTACTTGCAGGTCTAGAGTTGAGAGAGAATGACTGACCCAATTGCTTCAAAGTCTAAGGGAGGGCTAGAACTGGGATTATTCCCGCTCCTAGTCAAATACCTAAATTACTACCCAAATGAAGGTGAATATACATGTCCCAGAATAATGTTGCAGGATCCAATCTGGATTGGTCACCGGCACAAGAGGTTTAGTCTTCCAAGCTTTCAGACTTGTGCTGGAGCCCATCCTTAGGGAATCTCTCTCTAGCAGAATGTGTGCCACAAAATATGTGCCTCTCTGCTAGAGAGAAGTTGGACTCCAGCAGGAGTCCAAAAGCTCGGAAGACTAAACCTCTGGTCTCGGTGACTGATTCAGATTGGATCCTGTAAATTACTACACTCCATTGGCTCTCAAGAGTATAACACCACACACTAACTTAATATCTTCTATTCCTCTTTTCTAAAGCAACAGCAACCACACACAATCCCTAAATATCCGACCTGAGGAAGACATTTGTGTAACTCAAAGTGTCGCATGCTCTACTGTGACCAATGAGCAAAGCTAATGTCATATTGACCCCCATGAATTGAATTAGAAGGGTCCATCAAGCCACTTGATTTTGATCCAAAGAAACCTCAGGAATTCTACCGGGAAGATGATGATGATTGAAAGCAGAGGAAATGTGAAAGGGCTACCTTTAGCTGAAATATTATTCTCAACCAAGCAGAAAAACAAAAGAAATACAGTCAGCTGGAGTGAAGAAATTACACAATAAAGAGGAAGCTCCCTTCTTATTTGTGTCAAGGTTTGTTAGGATTTGCTTTGGGGAGGGGGGCACAGTTTTGCTCTCCATAGGCTGCTTATATTGAGGCAAGATTACAGGCAGGTCATGGAGGGCAAATTATGTGCCAAAATGATTTCACTATGGGATCTTATTGGTGTTGTGTGTTCTATGTTCTGTGATAAGTCAAAGTTACTGTTGCATAAAATTCTCCCAGTGTTTCATATTAAAGCTTTGCTGTGGAAAAAAAAATGAAACATAACATGCTTGTTTTTTTTCCTACAGACAGTTTCTAACTCTCTTTTCTTCCACTCTTTGGCTAAACAAGAGTCATATTCAGATGCTAAGTGTCCCAAATGTTGTATAGCTGTGGTAGGTGTGGGGGACTTTTCTGCCCTGAAATTGGAGCTATATATTGTTTTCTAATGTAAAAAGAGTGATGAGCTTGGTTTTACGGTTAGAGGAAGAAACCATAGTGCTATGCTCGGGATACTACATCGATAGCCCAAAAGGCAAAGGATCTGCAAGCTCCAAGGCTTCTGTGAAGGAACACAGTGATAAAATTGGAACTAAAGTTAAATATAAAGACCAAACTAAGGACATCAGGTAGAACAACCAGCCTTAGAACTGCCAGTGAAGATATTGAAATGGTGGATAACTTCAGTTTTTAGGATCAACCATCAACAGTAAAGGAAAAAGCAGCAAAGAAATACAGACTAGCCCTTAATAGAGCAGCCATGAAGGCCTTGGGGGTGGAGAAATATTCAGATGCCATTATGTATCTATACTTACAAGGATTAGAATAGTTGATTGTATTCCAAATGATAATGAGGAGGAGAAAGAGGGTGGGGGAGAGATTTATGCTATTTCTATACGTTTGGTAATCTTTTGGGCACTATCTTTCTCTATATCTATCTATCTATCTATCTATCTATCTATCTATCTATCTATCTATCTATCTATAGTGGTGGGATTCTATAGATAGTGGTGGGATTCAGATACGTGTGGTGGCATCCATCTCTGTGTGGATGCCACTTCTGAAAGTCCATTCTGGGCCTGGGCAACAAAAACTAGCTACTGGTCCTGCCGAAGTGGTGCAAACCGGCTGAATCCCACCACTGTATCTATCTATCTATCTATCTATCTATCTATCTATCTATCTATCTATCTATCTATCTATCTATCATCTATCTATCTATCTATCTACAGTATCTTGGGATGATTCCCATTACTATCTATGCTGCAAAACGTGGCACAATGCCAGCTGTAACAAAATAATATTGTTACCTCTATTTAGTTTACAGAGTTGAGGATAAGAGAAAATTGTAAAAGTCAACCCAGAAGAATAGTTCAGTTCTTCTATCCAGGTTGCTGAGGTATTGGTTTATTTTTGTTTAGCTTTGTTTTTAAAAGGAAGGCAATGTCAAACTGTTTCTATACTGTTGCCAAGAAAACTGCAAGGGCAGTCTATGAAATCATCAAGCATGTTTCAAAGGGAACTTTAATAAAGGAGTAAACGGGAAAGGAGTAAAAATTGTCCGCAGTAGCCCTGCAATTTATTAGGGACTGGAAGGGGTTGGCATACAGATATATGCATATATGATGTTTATCTTTCTTCCTGAGTTGTGCCACTCCATCTCTCTTGGTACAGACATTGTGCTTAGACCACTGGGAATGTGGATACTCAGAAATTATTAATGTCAGATGTCGAGAAACTCTACTGCAGCGGTTCTCAATCTGTGGGTCGCGACCCCATTTGGGGTCGAACGACCATTTCACGGGGGTCGCCAAGCACCGCAGTCCGCCATTTTTTTTTTGGGTCGACCATTTTTTTTTTGGTCGGCCATTTTTTCCCTATCGCGATGCGGGCCGTTGCGCCATGCATGCGCGATGCGCCCCATCGCGCCGTGCATGCGTGGTGCGGGCCCATTTTTTTGGGTCAGCCATTTTTTGGGGGGGTGTTGGCCATTTTTTTCCCTATCGCGATGCGGGCCGTCGCGCCGCGCATGTGCGGTGCGGGCCCACCTTTTTTGCGCGATGTGGGCCGGGGTCGCACTGCACTTGCACAGCGCGGGCCAGGGTCGAACCCCGGAAAAGGTTGAGAACCGCTGCTCTACTGCATAGTAAAGATACTCTAGTATCTGTTGAGTCACATGGAGGGAGAGTTTATGGGCAGATTGTAAATTAAGACAAATGCATCACATAGCTGAGAAAAAACAGATTTATTTATATAGCTTCTGCAGTAGCATTAAGGTAGATGACAGCTAACAGGGAAAGGGAGATGCCAGATGAGCCTTTAGAAAGACCTTGCTCTTTGTTGAGTCTGATCCTTCTTGAGGGTTCTCAGAAATGTCCCAGAAATGTCCACAGGTTGTGGTCAGAAAGTCAAGCTGGAAGCCAGGATGCTGTGATTGAAGTTCTACCCATTTGCATATTAAGTGGGCGGAGCTTCAACTGCCTTGCAGTGGTTGTCATCTTGACTTTCTGATCATAGCCCAAGACATCCCTGGAATGTCCTAAATGTCAACACTGCAATGACCTGAAACTGAAGCCATTTTCACTTCGTTTTCGGTTGACACATATTTAGAAAGAAGGAGAGAGAGAGTGTAGTTCTGAGTTAGCCAAAACAATTCCCATGTATGGGAACCAAGGTCATTACTGATAACATTTTGGCAGGCTGGAGAGCTGGGAGGAGTGCCCGCGTTTTCTAATAATTGGTGAATGTGATTTATGACACCTAATTGGGGTGGGAACTGCAACGTGTAACTTTGTAACCAAGGGGAGGGGAATTTAGTCTTGGGTTCACCTTTGTAAGTGCCATTATTTTGTAACCAAATAAAAATTCCTTGCCTTGAAGTTCTTTTAATTGGTCTCATTTACCGGAGCCATGACACTATTTTCTTTTTAGATTTTCCCTTTATATTCCACCTTCACTGCAGTACTCAAGACAATTAACAATTGTAAAAAAAAATGTTAAAAACCAAACCATATTTAAAGATCTAAACAAAATCCATTAAAAATATATGAGTAGAAGAAGATGGAAAGTTAACCCAAATTCATCTTAGCCAATAAATGCCAAATGCTGACCTGAATAGGAAGGGGTTCACCTGTTTGCAGAAGGCGATCAAAAGAGAAAGAAAGAAAAAAAAGAGAGAGAAAGAACTACTTTGGCAAAGAGATCCAAGATCTGGAAGCAACCAATGTAAAGAGCATTTTTTCCATATTCCATCAAAGATAGCAATAGCACTTAGACTTATATACCGATTCACAGTGCTTTACAGCCCTCTCTAAGCAGTTTACAGCATCAGCATTTTGCCCCCAACAATCTGGGTCCTGATGGTGAGGTGAGACCACAAAACAGAGCTGCTTCTCAAGATCTTGAGACTTAGATAGGCTTTCAAATAATCTCTGGTCCCAGTCATACAGGTGTAGCTTATGTGTAGTTTCTGTTTTAAATATAGGAGCTGGTCCAAATTTGAGGTGCTGTTTTTCAGGAGATCTTCTAGAAATATTCCTTGAGTTTCTATCCAATTTACTTTAAACACACCTGCTGACAACTCTCTAGCCAGCAGGGATTGGGGTGAGTTCCCTCCTCTGTCCATGAATCCAATGAGAATATATAGGTCTTTGGTTCTTCGGGTTTTCTCCCACGTAGAATTTGAAGTGTCTTGGCGACGTTTCGACAAAGTCCCATTCGTCATCTTCAGGCTGGTGCTTTCGGCTTCATGCTTCTAGGAGCAATGTGTGATTGTAGCTGTTTCTTCCTTTTAACTGCCAGTGGGAGTTTGAACTGATTGGCTGGGAGCTCGGCTGTGTTCTGATTGGGTGGAGGTGTGTTCTGATTGGTTAGGGGCTTGGCTGACACCCACCATGAAGATGACACCCACCATGAAGATAAGGTACGACTACGAACGCGAAGACAAACAGCTATGTAGCTCACCATCTCTAATCCCCCTGCAACTCAGACTAACCTGAGCACAACAAAGCCCCCACCCAAACAGAACACTCCCCCATCCAATCAGAGCACAGCCAACCCCCCATCCAATCAGAGCACAGCCAAGCCCCTAACCAATCAGACGGCCAAGGGGAAATGGGGAAAAAATGGTCGTTTGACCCCAAATGGGGTCACGACCCACAGGTTGAGAACCGCTGCCTTAAGATGAGTCTCAGAAACCAAAAAAGTGAGGGCAGGGGTAGACCTGTCAGTGCTATTTCTACGACACATACAATATGTAAATAACCAGCTCTTCAAAGTCCTTAGCAAATTCATCAAAGCAGACTTTAGGAGCAATTGATAAGTTCCCAGAAATTCATCGCCACAAGAAACAGAAACAGAAACTTTAATGATGCAACCAATGAGGCTAAATACACTTTTTGCCACCCTCATTGCCATAGAATTAGCCAGCGTGACACTATCTTGGCTGGGATCAACTTTCAATTTTTGCCATCTCTGCTCTGAGCATTACATCACTTGTTCCATCATTCCATTCATTCCTTCATTCAGAACGGGCAAGCTTAGAGATTGCATATCTGGATACTGTGCCATAAAAATGAATTTCTTGCAGGTAAACCACAATGCAACAACACAAGTATGTCCAGAAATATGTTCTTAAAGTAGAAGATGGCTTTTTTGACTTGTTGAATTTCTTATTGTTAATGTTTGCTATAATCTCTCAAGTCCAATGGACTCTGGAAGGTGTACAGCCCCTCCCCTGCAAAAAAACAACAACACCAAAAACTATGAAAGCAATTAAAACAAAACCACACTGAAAGTCTAGACTAAAAGCAACACTAATCACAACAGCCCCACCCCAAAATGTATTAAATGTACATTAATCCCGGACCTTGGACCAAAGCTAAGTTTTAAGAGCTTTAAGAAGTATAACAATAACAGCAGCAACAAGAAGAATCATCATCCTTTTAAATTAAAAGGTTCTAGACTAAGAAGAGAAATGGAGATGATTGGTTGGCTTCTGTCATAATCTGACCCAGAACATTTCATCAGGCTTCTTTTCTTGTAACATGTGGGCAGTTGTTAGCTCCAATAGCCCCAACTGATGAAGAATTTTCCTATAGAATAACATTGCCAACAATAGGCTGAAGTGTGCTTAGCTGTCTATTATATTGCCTCCTGTACATGTAGAAATAGCCATGCTTTGCACTCCGATGCTGAGTGAACACTTCCCTCATTCCCTCTCCTTCTCTCTTGCACTTTCTGGGTATAAATAGAGTGACAAGTGCAGAGTCTAAGCAGAATTCAGATTAAAGGACAAATATGGCTGGCCAAAATGAACCATTACAGGAAACAAAGGGAAAATAACGACTAAAGATCTTTCATTACAGCCAGCTAATTATCATGAGTTTTGGACTTAACTGTTCAGGCATAGAATTAAAAACCTTAATTATATTGTCACCTTTGTCTCTCGACTTCTATTGCTCACAAATGAATCCATTTACTGTAACTGCAGCTGATGAGAAGAAATTGATGGCAGCCCCAGTGAGGTGGGAGAGAGGAATGGCTAAGCAAGGGGGGGGAGGGAGGGAGAGCCAGAATACACAAGCAAGAGGCAAATGTTGTCTTGCACGCACAGCTGGGTGACAACTACATTCCAGGACATTATAAATTAAAAACACTTTTAATGAGACAAATGCATGTGTGATGGATCTTGGAGTTTCTCTGCTTTCCCCCCCCCCTTCTCCAAGAGCTGAGGTTGCCTTTTCTTCTCCTTTTTCTTTCATCCTCCCTTTGCAAGTTTCTTTTAAAACCCTTGTCACTGGCACCACTAAATAAAGTAAGGGTCTTTTTCTTCCTTTGTAGAAGAAAAAAATATACTGCTGCATTTGGCTTCTGTAGTTTGAATCAGACTTGGGGTTCAGCAATCCAGGAAAGGTTAAGAATGAAGCAAGTATGCTGTTCTAAAGATATTTACTCAGAAAGAAGTCTGATTTCAGCAGACTCACTTCTTAATAAAGGTGCTTAGAATGATAGAACTCACATCAGTGGGCTAGGAATAATTAACAATTGGTTTGTAGCAAGTAGGCTTCTGAATTACCTGCAAATGAGTAAAGTGAAATTATTTTCGATTCCTGAAACACTATGAGAGCAAGAAAAAGTAACTGTTTTTGGACAGTCTTGGTAGGGTAGGGGAGCATACAGTATTTCTCTGCCTTCTGGTTTGTTACAAGAGAACAACAACAAAACTTTTGTTCAGGACAGAAAAATATTAGCCTATGGCTTTCAGAAAACTTTAACTGTGAGAGATGCTGTGGCTACAATCCAGAAAAATCTGCCAAGCAGAAGTGGAGTCCAAGAGTGTGTGTGTGTGTGTGTGTGTGTGTTTGTGTGTGTGTGTGTTTGTGTGTGTGTGTGTTGCAGTCCTACATCTGCCTTTTTGTGAGCCAAGCTATGGCAAACTAAGCTACACATTTATGAGTGAAACAAAGTAACAAACTTGTAACATGCTTATTTATTGGATGGATAGGTGGGTGGGTGGGTGGAGGGAGGGAGGGATATAGCTGCCCATCTCAACAAGTGACTCCGGGCAACTTACAAAGATTAAAAAGGAGGACTGAAACAAGGATTTAAAATGATCCCAAAGAGACAAATAGCTAGAACTGATCTTCAACACTAGAAGGCATGTTCTTTGCTAAAAGAAGACGAAACAGATTAGAAAAAAAATTAAAAATTGCTAAAAAGCCCAATTCTTTTCCACCAAGTTATGTTTTCTTCTTTCTATATATATAACTTTTTATATATGTAAAAATCAGAACTAAACTGTGTAATCACGATTCCAAAAGCAGCATGCAATCTTTCAATATTCATCCCTCTGTCTTCTTCTAATTAATTTTTGCCATGGTATCACTGTTGCCTTGCCCCAGATACTTTCCCCCATTGTATAGTCAATGCTTCCTTCATGACTATTATTAAAAAATATATATAATGTAGGGTTCAAGACACCATTTAAAATAAAAAAACACTAAATTGCTGGGTGTTTAAGTTACCCCAGACAAATGAATTGCTTGAAACTAAAAAGGAGACATGCTGACATTTTCTCCACATAGCCTTTTTGGTATGGATCCAATGTTCAAGCCAGGGCACCCATAAACAGAATTAAAGTATTTGGATAAATAACTTCCCAAAGGGTGGGAAAGATAAGGACTAACTCCTGTCATGGCTTTCCTTAAGTAAGGAGTTTGGGAGGTGCTAAGTTACCTGGAGAAGAGTCTGTTTGGAAGCCATGAGGGTGGCTAAAAGCATGTGTTGCCACGGTTACAAGAAAGGAGTTAATGTGATGGAACGCCCAAGCAGAGCAAAGGGGGTTGTTTCAGACATAGCTGGTGAACATGGCCGTGTCAGGCCAGTGTGCGTTTACCCCCAAGTTTATTATCGCCTTGATGTAGTGGCAAGGCTTCCAGCTGTGGCTTTGAAGGCTCTGGTTTCAAACTCTATTCCAACGCCATTTTCTACAAGGTTTCATCTCTCCTGGCTGCCGGGATTCTTGCTGCCCTGCTCAAGCAAGAGAATTTGCAGGGCAGACAGGGGAAATTCATAAATACGCATCCACGGCTCTCATTCAGACTAATCAAGGCCATGGTTCTGGTTCCCTGGCCTTTCCTTTTCATTCAGGAAAATAGACCCCTAACACCAGATCCTCATTTGAAGTGGATATCATAACGTCATAATACATTGACTTGATTTACAGGATGCCCAGCTCCTTCATGATTCTGAGTAGCTGTAGGGTAAATTATCTGTAATGTCTACATAATTTCTATTCACAGATGATAAATGGGCAGTCTGAGGATCATATCCAGTTCCTATTCCACCTTTCTGGAGTCCATGTTTTTTCTTTTTAAATGTTCATTTTAAGTAGCACTAATATGAAAACTCGCTGCTTAAAATATGTTCCATGTTCAACAAAAAAGTTGCCACTGTTCTTTGGGTATATGTACTCTCTATTTTTCTTGTCATTATTCCTTCAGAGATCATCTTGAATCATTCAGTTTCACCCCCAATGAAACAGTGATAAAAGCATGGCCCAAGCAAATTGGCCTTGGGGGGGGGTGAGGGGGGAGGAACGGATTCATAAAGATTGAGTTTTTATGAAAATGCACCCATTTCTTTTCTCCTAAATCTCAGACGAGAAAAGTAAGGGCACAGACCAGTCAAAGTTCAAACTTTTTTTTTCAGCTACAAAAATTTCTAAATGCTACTAGATGGGTTCCATTGCTCCTCATTGCCACCTCATAATTATTTGGAATTTGTCCCCAGATATGTAGTCTATAAGCCAATGCACTTAATAGCCATTGTTTCAGTATGAGAGTTAATTGCAGGCTTAATTTTCTTACATTGATCTAAAACAAATTCCCTTTCCATATAAAAGGGAATTTTAGCAATATTTTTGCTCTCTGCACGATTAGAGCTCTTGCATAATACGAGTTTCCTGTTCCGTATAATGTTGAACATTTCAGAGCCTTTCCTCATCTTTGTACTTGGTTGCCCTACTACAAAGTTATATTGTTTTAAAGCAGCAATATAATGACAAAATTATAATGAATACTGCTGCATAAATACAATATTATAAAATGCAATTAAAACCAGATCATACAAGACTAATAGCATGATAATTTTTAATTGCTTAGGCCTGCTGTTTCTCTGTTCTTGCTTTCTCAACTTGTATTTAGAAAAGCCAACTACAAGCAACTGGAACTACAGAATTTAAATAACAGATATCCTTTTTTTCCTAGTCTTATCCTTTTTTTTTTTACTGTACAAGAGTAGCTTTTTTTTATCCAATAAACTATATATAACCCAACTCCATCCTTCTCTGTATTCTGTGGCTTTCATAGCTTTAATCATCATCTTGGGATTCCCTACGAATAAGTTTCGGTCTGTACATCACACAATCGGTGATGTAAAGGCACTACTCTCTGTTCCTGGAATGGGCTTACATTGAGTGTTCATATGTTCCTACTGAATGGAACTCCATGAACAAAGATTACCAGATCCTAAGAAAACCTTGAAACTTATGGTCAAATTTATTTTTAATTCCTCTTTGGTATATAGGCAAACCATATGTGGAAACAAGAATTCTTTGCTCCCAATCAAGCTGCTTCTGTGCAAAAGGGAAATTCTTGTGGGAAAATCAATATGTAGTTTATTTGAGCCCCAATAATTTTGTGGTTGAGATTAGTTCTTTCAGTATTAATAACGAAGATTATTGAATACATGTTTGTGAGTGTGCTTGTGGTGTGTGTATTTGTGTGTGTGTGTGTAGGGGGAGAGAGAGTATGGAAGGGGGCACTAATTCTATATATGCCATTCTTCAATGTGCAGTAGTAGACTGGCAATTATCGAATAGCATTTAGACTTATATTTATTTTATTTTATTTTATTCGGATTTGTGTGCTGCTCCTCTCCGAAGACTCGGAGCGGCTCACAACATATATATAAAACAATTTAAACTAAATCCGAACAAAAAACATTAAAAATAAAACCCCACACATACTCATCAGTCACACCACAATCAACAATCATCCCCAGGCCTGCCAGCAGAGGTAGGTTTTTAAATTCTTTCGGAAGGCCGGGAGAGTTGGAGAAATGCGGACTTCAGGAGACAGTTGGTTCCAGAGGGCGGGCGCCACAACAGAAAAAGCCCTCCCCCTAGGGCCCGCCAGATGACATTGTTTCACTGACGGGACCCTGAGGAGGCTGACCCTGTGCGCTCTCACCGGTCGTAGAGAAGTATGTGGCAGAAGGCTTTATAGTCCTCTCTAAGCGGTTTACAGAATCAGCATATTGCCCCCAACAATCTGCGTCCTCATTTTACTGATCTCAGAAGGATGGAAGGCTGAGTCAACCTTGAGCCGGTGAGACTCGAACTACCAAAGTGCTGGCAGCCGGCAGTCAGCAGAAGTAGCCTGCAGTACTGTATTCTAAACACTGCGCCACCACGGCTCTTTCTATTTTAAAGCTATTTCTTCGCTGGGAACACTTCTTGTTTCACAACCATGTGAACATCCCACAGCTTGATAAAATTCTAAGGGTCATAATTTTGTTTTTCATGAGTTGGGGGTGGGAAGATATTAAGGCAATTTTCTGAAAAAGAAGCTGTATCACCAACCTCAAACTGAGAGCTCTGCATGGGAGGCACTAATTTTGTACTTCCTGTGTTACCTGTAGGTGCTTTAACATTTCAAACCAAGCTGCCTGTTCCTGGGCGAATGGAATTTCTGTATTGCCGAACGGTTGTCAATGCCTGCCATAACATTCGGTGGCAAGTTGAAAGAGAGGACAAGCTTGGCTTTCTGTATTTCTAGATTTCTTCCTCAGTCTTGCTGATCATTTGCCTTTGTATTATAATCTATGTTTTGGCACCTTTTCTATCTTTTTAACACACATCTGAACTCACAATTGTGGGAACTTTTCCTTATCTGTGCTTCCTGAACAGTCTAAGAACTCTTGTTCTTATGGGTCTGTGGCCTCCAACCACTGCCTTCCTATCAGCTGGGTGCTGACATTCCCAAGGATCAACAGGCAGCATCTGACAGGGATAAGATATATTTATATATATATATAAGAACAACTGCTAGCTGGTTCCTGTTCATGACTAAAAGAGTATGTCTGATCATTACCGAACCTTTGCTAAGCGTACCAACTAATGGAGCGAGAGACATGAAAGATTTTCACAGACCATCTGGAAATGTAATTCAAAGCTAACCTGAGGAGGTCATGCTAAGTAAGATGAATTTTTAGCCTCCTCTTCCTTCAAAGTATTGACCTTTGACTTATAAAAAGTAATAAAAAAATGATACTTTTACTGATGGGGGTGGGGGGAGAAGGAGCATGCGGAGTCCTATTAAGTGTTAACTGAAAAAAATGCCTGAAAAGTTCAAAAGGAAAGTAAAAAAATGGAGAGGACTGAAAGTTAAAGGGTTTTTTTATTTTTGGACTTCATTTTTTCTTCTTGGAGTATGTCATTTGGTGTTAGGTCATTTTTGTTGTAAGAGTACTGGAACAGTTGTGTATGAGCATGATGTGTGCAGCCAAGCACGCACACATGTGCCCACAAACATACATACCTATATCCCAGCTCACAGGAAACAGATAATTTCGCTAGCAATTCTTGTCCCTCTTCAATATATTTAAAGTTTCAGTTTGATTAAGAATGTCTCCATGGTGATGGGATCTCCTTCCTGAAGCAGGAATCTTGCTTCTCCTGCAGGTTCCTTGTGCATCATCCTAAGTGAAGGAAGGAGACAAACAAACTTTCATTTCATGTACGACTCTTTCCATCCTAAAGCTCCTTTAATTTCTTTTTGACTCCTCGTCCTCCAGTGAGCTTGTGCCCTCTGCTCTTTCTTTCCCCAACTTGGTAGGGAACATGCTGGTACATTTCCCTGTAGTGGCACATTCCTCAGAGTACAGCTGCACACTCACTTGGTTATCATGAAACTGACCATGGAATAAGTAACAGGGAGAAGATCATAATGATGCCATTTGATCCTAAGGGCATGTTGATAGATCAGGGTTGAGGAACATCAAAGCAGCCTCAGGATTCTCCCTAACAAACAAAATGAACGTTCAGATGGAAATTAACTTAATACCCATTTCCTTCCCCTCCAGGGAATTTTTTTAAAATGTTTTTTTGAATTATGGAGAAGTTGAGGAAGAAAGATTTGTTATGGAAATCATAATTAGTATTGTGTATTCTGACTCATAGATTCAAAAGATCATATTGTTGACAGAGCTCTGTTGAAGGTTGTTCTCAGACTCAGATTTAGACAGTAGCATCATAATTCTTAGAGCAAGAGTGAGCAATTCATTCTCCCAAGGGGCCACATAAGTAACTGGGACTTTTGTGAAAGACCAATGCCAATGCCACACCCCCGAAGCCGATGTCCCATCCTCCAACACTGCTGATACCACAGGCCAGACAGGGACAGCTGAATGGGCAGATGTGGCTCATGGGTCATAAAATGCCCAGGTCTGCCCTAAAGGCTGAGCAGTAGGAAAACCAAAAGAGTGAAATAGATGAAATCCAGTGATGGTCTCCTACAAATGTCACACAGATAAAACCAATGATCAGTATTCATTCCTCAGCTTCCAAACGCTGTAGCAGTGTTTCCTCAATGTTTAGAACCATATTTTTTTTATTTCCTTAATATAATGTGTAAGTCAAAATTCAATTCATATTAATTTATTTAAGGGCTGAAAGTATGTAGAAAGCTGGGACCAGGTTACCTTATTCTGCCCAGGGAAATTGGAAGAAGAATCCTAGATAAAATCTTCTGAACAAGAGTCAAACTGCACACTGTTCTAGGTCCTTCATTGCACAGATGTAGGACTCCTTTTTAGACCTCACTCTGGAGAGTCCATAACTAATAAGTGTGTGTATGTCTGTGTGGGGGAATATATCATAACATGGGAAGTGAGGTGGTTGTACTTCGCCCTTTGGACACATTCATCATGTCTGGATGAGCGCTTAGCTTAGGTATATTCTAGGGAAATGTAAGCAGATAATTTCACATTATTGCAGGTTGATGGTTGAGTTAATGTTGCTTCTCCATATTCATATTTTGAGTTCTCAGTCAGAGCTTTAGGATGGGATGCTGCTCTTGGCTTTTTAATGATACTCTGTTTTTTAGCTTTGCGGGACAGCTGCAGCAGAGAACAATGTCTGCTGCTCACATATGAACAGTGGGGCATGTGACTTTTCCATTCTGAGGTATGGAGAAAAATAAATGTGCTCAACATTGTGCTTTATTTGGTAAAGGCCTACCGTACTTGCAACCTACAAGTATCCTCCACTTAAATGAAAATCACTGCTGAGAAGGTAGGATGATCCATCCTGGATATCGTGGAGCTAGGATCTATACAATGCCTGGTGTTGGTGCTGAGGTTTTGTTTTGATTTTTGCATGAGGCTTTTTCATGGCCATTCAGTAAGAATATTGAAATAATAAAAGTCAAGCTCTTATTTATTAAAGGCAGAACCACATAGCTCTTATAAAGGAAATTTACTTCAGTATCCAATCTCTACCTTCTTATTGTGTGGGTAGATATCATAAAAAGTCAGCCCATCTTTGAAATTCTCTCAATTTTTAATATGATTTGGCATACCCAAATTCTTCCTCTTTAATCACAGTTCACCCTGAACTTGAAGTTGTTTCTCTTGGCATTTTACTCATATTGTTCTCTCTCTCTCTCCCTCTTTTTTCCAGAGTACCTAAAGATATTAGCACAGTACAGAGCTGACAAAATGAGTTCTGACAAAAGATAATTGCATGAACCCTTTGTAGTCAAGTACTTAAAATGTCTCGACATTGTCAGTTTTTATTTGAGTCAAAATCTCAGTGTTGAAGCAGTTCTATCATAGAAGAATAAGTAGGAAAAGTAGAGTAGAAAGGGTGGAAAAGATGTGGAAAAACTAGAGCTTTTCTATAAACTATAAACAAAGCCCAGATTTGAGACAGATGTTAGGGCACTTTCTGGAGACATACCAGCATAAAACATGGAACACAATAATAGCACATTTTAGAAAACCTCACTGTCCATTAGAAATTGTCTAACAACAGTTTTGGTTTACAAAAACTGGGAAACAATTATGTGATACAGTCACAATATTTGAGTTTCTATCCAATTGCTCATTTCATGGCCAGCAATAACAATGATCATAGGTTGAGTTCTTTCATCCTACTTGTTGAATAATTCTTTTCAAATGTACCAAATGGGAAGGAAGATTGTATAATATTATATATAACATAATTAATAGATTCCAGGGATTAAGAATGCTAAATTATGTTGTGGTTAATTAGCCTTGTCTTTGCTTGCCATATGACAGTGAAAATTATTTGCTGTTGGTCACTATTTGTTATGGATTATTATAATACGTGTTAGAAGGGGGATGCATCTTTCTACATCACTGTTCCTGATATATATATATTACCATATATATGGTAATTACCATATATATGGTAATTCGGGTTTTCTCCCGCGTAAAATTTGAAGTGTCTATATATATATATATGCCTATTAAGAATTTTACATAGATAAAGAACAAATTCAGAAATACACAAAGAAAGAATTACACACAGAAAACAATAAAAGAAAGCAAAAAATTAAAAAAGTGACTTCTATCCTTCTACCCTCATTATCCCTCCCTCCTTAACATTACAATAATCTCTCAGCAATAATCTCTCATTGCATCACCTGAAAATTGAACTATATTATCATTCCTGGGAAAGGGATAAAAGCTAAACTAATTGGGAAGATTTAAAAATTGTTCTGACGGTCTACGAAATTGCCTCTAAATAATTTAAACCGCTCTTTTAATATGTATACAACATTTCTATCCTAAGAGAAGCATTTTTTTTCTCTGAAGCATAAACTGCCTAATGGGTCCTTGGTGCTCTCTGAGCTTGCTTGTTTTCTTGCAGATGTTTCATTATCCAAGCCAGGTAACTCCATCAGTGTATAAACTGCCTGCTGGTATGACATATTAAGTACACTGTGATCTAAAAGCAAAGGAAGCACATCTTTATACCAGAAATACTAGATTAACCAATGTGTACATTGATTTGACCAATTTACATTTCTTTCAATATGGTAGGTTATGATTCTAGAAAGGGGTCTGAGTTATAATGGCAGCATCAATAGCCATATAAGTTCTGAAGGGCACCAAGTGAGAACAGGTTTGAGAATTTATCCTGTTGGTCGTGGAAACTCTTTGTGTGTGTGTGTGTGTTGTGTACATGTATGTTTTGTGTGTGTGTGTGTGTGTGTTTGAGAGTGCGTATAAGTTGAGAACTACAGGTGTCTCACCATTTTATCTTGGGTCAGATTTGGTAGCTTCATTCATCTTATTCTTCCAGTTAATTGCTAATGTAAGTCACTCCAAATGTAATTTAGTAACCACACACAACTTAAAATGTAAAATATAATTTGCTTCATTCACTTTTAGTGACTTCTATGTATAAAGCAAATGAACCTGAGCTTGAGTTACATAAAGTTAGTTTTATCAGGAGTGGGGGGGGGAGTGCGGGCAGGCAGAGAGATGGGAATAAATAGTCACTTAAGCATATCTACCCCCACCCTGCCATCAAAAATTACAAGCTGTAATGGGCTCCAAGATACTCCATTTCTAGTTGAAAGAGCCACAAATTTGTCAACCCGACATAATTAGAACTTGATGAAATGCCATGTTAGAATAGCATAGCGCATATAAAGATGTGGCCTTGGTGTAAAATCTTCCTTGCCCTTTTAATACTGAATTCCCCTCTGCAGCTTTGAGTTAACAGCTGGGACCCCAGCAGGAGAAAGATCAGTATGACAGAATCATATCCAAGGGTAATTCCAGCCTTAACCCAAAAGGAAGGAAAATCTATGGAAAGCTATTCAGGCTGAAACACTAAGAAATCATTAGTGAGCCAGATCCATTGACAATGACAAAAGAGATTTAGGGTTGGGGCAGAATTATTGGCATTTGCTTAAATTTGCCAATTTCAGCTACATTAGTGACAGAGGATGTGTGCTGAAAAACTTGCTGAGAAAAAATGCAATACAAGCATG